>CM028138.1:230050000-231250000 GCA_016271365.2 Neoceratodus forsteri
ATCCTACATGAAGATGGTGCCATCCTGCACTGCACAGTGGCATACATACCTCTCGACTGTCTCACTTTAGAAATATGTCCATCATTTTATCACTCAGAACCCCTATCCCACATGGAGGGGGGCCACCCCACACTGTACAGTGGGATTCTAAGATATGAATTTAGGAAAGTAAGAAGACATTTTGGCCTGTTGTGTTCTTTCCTTCTTCAACTTAGCCTCTTAACTGTCCCACATTAGGAGGAACATCCCTAGTTTTACAAGTCAAACTCATCTTTCTTTCATTGAGAGGGTGCTGCCCCACATTGTACAGGGGTCTAGTGCAAGAGGTTGGGAGCATTCATTGAGAACCAGGGAAGACCCCCTCCCCCCACCAATTCCCACCACACAACACACAGTCAGCCTCCAGCATGCCCAGGACTCTACCTTCCAGAATGTAGACTTTGAAGCCACTGCTCATCCTTGTGATGTAATGCAGGTTTGCCACCGCCATCTCCCTCTCAGATTGTTTGCACGTGCGTCAAGGTGGAAGAGAGAATGAAAAAACACAGCACAGTTTAAAAAAAATATATTCTCTGGTACGCTTAGAAATTCTTATCGCTTGCTGAAACAGAAGAGTAGAGAAGTAAGGATGAGATCCTGGAGAAGCTGCAGTGCAACCAAAATATCCTTGTTCTTTATTTCCGTGTGCAGAAACAACACAAGCGTCCCTGGGAAAAGCAAACACAGAGGCAAGTTGGGTTTTGTCTGCTGCAGAGCTCAGAGTAAATTAACACCAGGATGTGAGTGTGTGTGGGAAAGAGCTCCCAGGCTTGTCTGCCTCTGCAACTGAAGACAAGCAAATTATACTAGGAGGGACACGGTTGATTGGAGCCCAACCAGCCAATGGAAAGAGGCTGCCCCCCCCCCCCATAGCACCTATTAACTCTATCTCAGCTGCACTGCCTGAGGAGGCAGAGATATTTGGGAGAATAATGAACACGGCAAATTACTGAAGTTGATGGCAGATAAGATAAAGGTGGAAGAGTTCTGCTTTTGATTTGTTTTTTGGGGGGAGGGGTGACTTTTGCTGGAGAGAGGGTAAGAGTGTCACCTGACATTCTAGGAGGACTTAATGCCATTAAGATACCTTTACTCCTTTATTCCAGTATTACACACGCACACACACACACGCACACACACACACACACACACACACACACGCACACACACACACACGCACACACACGCACACACACACGGGCGGTTTCAGGGAGAGACTATAGAATAGAAAAGGTGTGAGAAACAAAACAAATCATTTCACATTGCTGGCATGCAGTTTTGTGTGCAGTTTATTAATTTATTTTGTTAAAGTTTTCCACACCAGGATAGCTCAATTTAGGGGTTGCATCTAGTTTTCTGGAGGGTCCAAAGGGGTACAAACAGCAGCAGTACAGCACTGGTACTACATCTTACATAGTATACAAAAGAAAATGTAATAAAACAAAGGGTAAATTAGACACACCATAAACAGAGGGAATAACATTGATTCACACTTCAACTGTCCCACATTAGGAGGAACATTCCCCATTTCACCTCACTGAACCCCACTGTCCCACACTTGCCTCTGAGTCCAGGAGATCAGAGAGCTGTGGGTTCAGTTTCCACATCTGGCACTTGGGTTACTATCCCAATACTGACACTGTAGTGCAGCATGAGAGGGGTGCTGCACTTCTGAGGTGCCATCTTTCAGATGAGATGTTTAACCAAGGTCCCATCTGCCTGGATTGGTGGCAGTTCAGGTGGATGTTAAAGATCCCATGGCATTTATCGAAAAGAGTAGGGGAATTTCTCCGGTGTCCTGGCCAAATTTCCCTCATTCACTAAAAAAATACCACCAACAGCTTAATCTGGTTCAACTTCAGTTGCTTACCATCTGTATCCTCCCTCTTCCCCCCAGTCACCCCTGAAAAAGGGACTTCTAAGCCCAGTGGGCTTACCGGGTCAACAAAATTCAACAAACAAACAAACATGGCTCTCTATGTCTTACATTGTACAGTGTGATTCCTGCCTCTTAACTGTCCCACATTAGGAGGAACATTCCTCATTTAACCTCTCTGAAACCCCCAAACCCCCATTGTCTCACATGGCTCTCCATGTCCCACATTGTACAGTGTGATTAATGCTTCCTAACTGTCCACGATTAGGAGCAACATCTCCATTTTTACCACTGAAGTGCCTGATCCCATTAGTCTTGGAAGCTAAGAAGGGTTGGGGCTGGTCCTTAGTTGGAACAGAGGCCTCCAGTGACCACCAGGTGCTGCAGGAAGTGGTGCTGGTAGCTCTGCAGGGGACATTCTCCCCTTGAGTGCAAGTAACCATACTGATACCCCAGCATCAAAGTCTCATAAGTAACCATAATGATACCCCAGCATCAATCAATCAATACATTTATTTGAATCAATAAAAGGGAAAAAGACCATTGAGCAGACACTCATTTACTGTGGTAACCCAATCAGAATTAGTACTGAAATGCTACGTGGTACAAGCAAGTTGACAAGCAGTAGAAAGCATACAGAAAATTCAATTCCAACCATAACATGTAATGAAACAAACCTGACTGATGCTGAAATATGCTATCTCACTCCAGTATGGGGATAATGCTTGAAGACATGCATGACCTAATGCAGACTGGTATCTAGGTATTGTACACATGACAATGAAACGTTGTGGTGGATAGAGTCATGTCATTAAGTGCCATCTTTCAGATGAGTCATTAAACTGAGGATCTGTCTGCCTGTTCTGGAGGTTGTTCAGGTGGACTTTAAAGATCATATGACACTTCTCAAAAAGAGTAGGGAAATTTCCCCCTGTGTCCTGGCCAAATTACTTCCGTGCATGAATCCAGCAACAGCTTAACCCGGTTGAAAACTGGTCAGTACTTCTAGTATGGCATCCAGAAAGGATAGCAACTGAATATGAGTGACCATCAAAATGGTGATTCATAAACAGTGCTATCCTCATGGGCTATCCTACAAGGGTAGAGACCCTATGCGAAGGTGACCGTAGGGGAGGGTGACCGGAAGGGGAGAATAGTGAGGGGAATGGGAGGGATAGGGAAGAGAGTTTGTTTTTCAGGGGGTAGTGTGCCTGCAGCAGACAAGCTAGCCATGTGGTATGGTAGTGAGGGTGGCTAACTCCAGGGCAGCAGGTACTTGGTTCATGGCTGGGGGCCGGGGAAAAAATGTTGCTGCCGGCTGCTGCTACCATTTTTTTTTTCTTCAGTCAGAATGTAGCCTCCACCCCTGACATGCACCCGCTGGAGTTAGTAATCCTTAAGGGGGCATGAGAACACAGTCCCCCGCATAAACAATTAGTGTAGTTGCCGGATGTTTGGTCACCAGCATATGTATATCACTAATTTGCTTTTCAATGGTGTACACTCGCCATAATAGCGATCGCTGTTTTGAGGTCCCTATTATGACATGGAACCTCCTAGTATCACTCACCATCCCTGAGACAAGGCTGAAAACAAGATTATAAGTCTAATTAAATATTCATGAGTCTAGTGAGGCTCTGGACTGGCTACTGGATTAGTCATTAATGTCTTGGAAATTACTAATCCAGCTGCAGACTGACGCTGTGGCATGCACTGCTCACGCCACACAGCTAAAACCTAAATAAAATCAGCAAAAATGAAAGTTGTTATTGCAATTAGACTTACAATCACAATAACTACCTTGAAGCTAGTAATTTCATTGGATTTATGACTGGCTGGAGGGAGGTGACCTGAGGTGCACCCCCCAACTGGTCGTTAATCCCTCAGAAATTACTGGATTCTCAGTTGTTATTGCTTAAAAATATTTCCTGGCCCTCCTTTCCTGGTCAACAACAAGAAAAAAGGAAGAAGGTGGCTCAGAAACCACTCGACTGGTGCCGTGGCACAAAAGATATTCACAGTCTCTCAAACAACTCGGCTCACAGTTTCCAGCATAGAAGCAATTCAAGGGTCACAGGATGAAGTTCCAAAGATTTTATTATCTACAAAAGCAGCAAACACTCCGCGAATGACCTCCACTGTTTTGTGCAGACTCACTTGATAAAGCAGCTGTTTGAGTCTGTACAAAACATTAGCAGTCACTGGGGAAGAGTTTGCTAAATCTGTAGTTAATAAAGTCTTCTGATTTTCATCCTGTGACCCGGACAGGCTGTTTGGAGAGACTCCGCAACAAGCCAGCTGGCATTCCCATCCCCTTCTGTATCACATGGAGAGGGCGCTTCTCCAAATTAGACACTGGGATTCATCATACCTCTCTCATGTGTCCCACATTAGGAGGGATGTCCCTTATTTTACTGCTCAGAATTGTCTTTGCCTCACATTGTATAGCAGAATTCATATCTTTCAAGTGTCCCCCATTAGGAGGGTTGTCCCTCATTTTATTACTTAGACACTCCCCCGCCCCACATCAAGATGATGCTGTTCCACACTGCACACTTAGATTCATACCTCTCAACTGTCCAACATTAAGTTGAACCCCCATCCCACATGGAGAGTGTATTGCTCTACATTATGTAAGCAATAAGACACAACAGGATGTGAGTAGTTATGTGATAAATGCTTGCACTGGTGCATTGTGACGCATGAGATGCTTGAGCCGAGTGCCTTCAGCACCTGGAAATGCAGTTATCGTGTAACTACTCACACCCTGACATGTCTTATTGTACTTATAAAAGGAGGAAACTGAGAAATTTTTTGAAACAAATGCCATTTTGTTTTTTAAATTTAACAGTTTTTTTTTTGTTATAAGTGACTTGTAAAACGTAATCCTTTCCCACCTGTCTATCATCTCTTTTTCCACACATTCAGTAGACAGAATATTTGTTTATCATGTGATGTAGGAATTCACAGATCTGCAGATGTCTACTGGCAAAATTTTCACCTCTTCTCACATAAACACACACAACAGAAAGCCTCAGTAAAGCCCGAGATTCAGTTGTATCTGGGAAGGGTTACGCAGAAAATATTTTTCTGGTAGGTAGATAAGGATAGGAAGGATATTTTGATAGCCAGGAAAGAAGATCTCCAAAGTAAAGCTATGAGTAGTACTTCATGTTTTTCAATTGGTGTATGTGTGTAAAAAGGGGACCATAAAGGGAAAAACATTTAATTATTATTTTTTTGTTATATTTTGAGGACATTTTATTTTTAGGGCATATTTTACTTTTTTAGTGAAACAAAGGTGTGGCTATGTTTGTAATGGCAGTCAGGAATTTATTTTACAAAAGGCATTGACATGAAAGGCCCAGTCCAGACTAGTGATGAGTTGTAAAAACGTTTTATAAACCATTACCGTTCAATCTGTTTGTGTGCGTCCACATTTAAGAGATGAATCAGTTTTTAAACCGTTATTCTGCATCCACACTGTTGTTCTTTATCCATTTTCTGATAATGTTTTGAGAAGCGTTACAGTCCTCTGGAAGCTACCCATATCCCAGCAATCAGCGCTGCACTACACGCTGCGACGTACACTCCCATAAGGCATTGTGGCATCTCCATGTAAACAGACCACTGACATGGAGATGCCTGATTTAAACACTGCTGTTTTGCTCTGCCTGAATTGCTGGTTCACGAAGCAGCAGTTAGTGATGAGGGAGAGACAACATCGCCGTGTAGCACGCCACTTGCAGGCACACAGATTTCAGCAGATGCAGCAGCATATTATTGCTGCAGTGAGCGACCTGCTTCTCTCAATAACACTGAACACTGTGACAGTCAACAGAGTAGTGTGGAGACATCCGAGGGCCACTGACTGGTGGGAGCAGATAGTGCTTTCTTCTTGGACCGATGAGCAATGGCTCAGTAATTTCCAAATGTCTAAACAGACTTTCACAGCTTTGTGCACAGAACTGAACCCACACATAAAACGGTCCGACACAGTACTGCACAAGGCAGTTGAAGTGCCGTGATGGGTTGCCATTACCTTGTGGTGCCTTGCCACCAGCGTGGAATATCGAACCCTTGGGCACCTGTTCGGGGTTGGCAGATCTACTGTCGGGGAGATAGTAATCGATGTGTGCAAAGCCATTGTCTGTATTATACTACCTGTAACCCCCCCCGTTACCCGGGGTTGCTAGAATCCCAGCAAGACCTAGTGATAAGCAGGGAAGGTAGCTTGTGAAATTCCAGTTAAATGGATTTCACACTGTCTCACTCTGTTCTCAGTCTCAGCTGAGACTGAGGGATGACATCACCATAGAACTCTCGCAGCTGCATGAGCCACACTGGAATCTGCAGTTGTGAGTTAGGTTAGAATGTTGGGAGTTTTTGAGGGGAGTTGTGTGTGAGCAGTCTTGAAGAGAGGAGCACAGCAGTCGGTGCACAGGCTCTTTGAGCCTAAAGCTCTGATATAGAGCTACTGTTAGGGAGAGGGGTGTGTGTTTCCACCAAAAGAGGAACACAGTAAGCTGTTCGTGAAGTGGTGGAGACCGCTGTTACTGGTCTCTGTGCCCCATCCCTGAGGGGATGGGGGTGAAAAGGTTTGCCTGTCATTCCAGGGGCAATCCTCCTGGTTCCGGCTAGGGAAGAAGCTGCCTTATCTAAGTTGTGCTGCTGCATCAGAAATTCCTGTGAAGAATCGCCTGTGGGGCATCTGCAACCAAAGGGAGAGTTCGCTCTTACATAGGGCCTATATTTCACCTGAACTGTTGTAAAGTGAGGATTGGACTGCTTAAGTGAGAGGCCTAGAGGAATGGGCTAAGCCAAGTAAAAGTATGTTGAAGTCCAGCACAAAAAGTAAAGTTAAGTGGGGATTGGACTGCTTAACCAGTGGGAGGCCTAAAGGAATGGGCTAAGCCAAGTAAAAGTATGTTCAAGTCCAGCACAAGGGGAAAGCCAAGACATGTAGAGGAAATGTGCCAAGCATTTACCCTTTAATCTACATTGCCAAGCTTTTCAGAAAGAGATGTTTAATGTCCAGAGAAATGGCCGGGTATGAATTGTAGAAGCGAGAGGTGGGAGACCCCCCCCCCCACCAGTAGTAAGCAAATTCACGTCTACGGATTTGCTCTGTGGCCCTTTTACTTTCCCTCAGGCACTTGGCCAGTGATGAGGAAAGTACCCAGATGTGGGATTAAAAGGAAGTTTCCCTTATGGAGTCAAATGCTCTTAGGTGGTTTAGGGAGCCACCAGAAAATGTGTTCCATGTCAAATGGAAGGTGTACGAGTGGCCGGCAGGGGAGCTGAGCCAGGGAAATACCAGAATAGTGTACAAGTTCAGGCTGTGTACCCAAAGCAGTGTGCAAGTCCACGCTGTGTGCCTAGTGGGTTCAGAGCCTGCAGGCTGAAGTGTTGAGGAAGTGTTCTGATTCTTAATCTGCATTACCAGAAGTGTATTAACGTTGGATAGCCTGGCAAGGTACACGATGCTCAGGTCTTCAGGAATAGTAAAATATACAAGCTAGGACAGAGTGATCAGCTGTTCCCTTCTATGCCTCGAGACATCAACGGGGTCAGTGTACCAATTGTGATATTGGGAGACCCAGCCTATCCTCTTCTGCTTTGGCTCATGAAGCCCTATTCTGATTTTGGAAATGACCTTCACCGTAATTTTAACTTCCATCTGAGCAGGGCCCGAATGGTAGTGGAATGTGCCTTCGGCAGATTGAAAGGCCATTGGAGATGTCTACTCAAGAGAAATGAATATGCAATTCAAAATGTCCCTTATGTGATAGGAGCCTGCTGTGCATTGCACAACCTTTGTGAGGATAAGTCAGAGGCCTTTCTGACCAGCTGGGTCTCAGAAGCTGAGTGTTGCCAGTTCCCTCAACCAGCTGACCAAGACTGTCTACCTCCAAGTGAATTATCTGTTGCAGTCATGAATCACCAGGCCACTGAGATACAGGATGCACTAGCAGAATATGTCAACAACCATTAATGTGTGACAGTAGTGACAGTTATATCTGTGAGCCACTACGCAGCACAGCATACAGGTGGTACATATAGAGAATACTGGATGGGCAACTATGCAGAATCAGTGTGTTCTGCCACAGAGTGATTCTGATTCCCTCTGACCTCGAGAGCGAAGCTCGAGAGGTCCATGGGAATCAGAATCCTGAGGTGGCAAAACACACTGGTTGTGCATAGAGTTGCTCATCCTGTATTTTTTATAGTGTATAGTACTGTGTGAAAAATGTGTTTTGTGAGTTCTTTTGCTTTCAAAATGAAACTGACTCATGCAGTCTCTAGAGGGTCTAGAAAGCTGTTCTACCACAGTAGGGTAGAACAGCATTCCATGACATTTGAACTGTGATAGAACAGCATTTTGAAAGGGATGGAATTCTATACAGAACAACACTCCACTATAGACTATTTAAGCAATAAGCCACGAGGGGGTGTGGGTTATCGGGAGATTTACCACGGCTGGAGTGGTTTGCCCACGAGGCGCAGCTGAGTGGGTAAATCAGCGACGGCAGCCGTGGTAATCCCGATAACTTAGATCCCGAGTGGTTTATTATGATTATACCAAGTGCTGTTTTTTTTATTATTTAAAAAAAAAAAACAGTACTTGCTATAATGCTTAAATAAGCGACTCAGTTGTAGAGCAGTCAGTGTTTTTGTTTACTTTCCCCGATGTACGGAGCTACAGTCTCCGCTTAGCAGGAAAACAAAATGGCAGACGGAGTTTTGTGATTTTTACCGTCAGATTACTTTTTTTTGAACATGCAGCTGGCTGGCAACTTTTGCAGTGATTATCGGTAGATAATCAATGCAGGTAAGGTGCCAGCCTGCCTATCTGATTGGTCGGTGTCCGAGGTACATGGTATAATATATAATATTGTACTGTTAAAGCTGGACAAGCTGTAGATGTTAAGATGCTTCTTTATTACAACTGTCATGAGAAACTACTCAGATACAAACAGAAAAGGAAGCATGTTTGTAATAACATATACAAGTTAGTTAAAACGTATTAAGTTAATTGGAAAAATAATTGTTTCAACAGTTAATATTTTGAAATGTGTATCTTGTTGCATGGAATTTCTAATGTATTTGAAATGTATGTAACCTTATTGCACAACAAATATGTCCTAAAACTGTAATGTTTTTAACACTGGAATTGCTAACTAAACATTTTTAATAACCTGTACTGTACAACAATAAAACTGTTAAAAAGTAGTTTAAACATTAAAATTTGAATACAAAACTCATGGTTCTGGTTCTGAATGTGCACTGCACAACATGTATTAAAACCATAGATACCACCTACAAATGTGTGTCATCATTATTAGTGCAGTGCTGCAATGACAACACCACACAGCAGTAACACAGTAACTAGCATTAACAGTAGAAAGTTAGCCATGTATTCTGACTGATTGCTCAAGAGTAGTACTTGTCAGTAGTTCCAGAACAAGAAGGTGATGTATATCAATCATCATGCAGTCAGAGGCACACATGTGGTCAGAACAATATTACCATACTGACAGATACCCATACCTGCAAGGATGTCCAAATAACATCATCACCCATTAAGGCCTGTGTGAAACTACCAGGGGAAAAAAAAAATAGTATGATTATAGTTATTGTTGTAATACTGTCCCATGTCACTGTGTGCAGATTGTGACATAGCATCAGATATATTGGCAGCTTGTCTAACACGTGAAGCCACTACACCAGCAGCATTCATGTTGTTCACTGATGCAGTACTGACCACCTGCATAGGAGCAGTACTCAGTGATGCCTGTGCTGACAATGAGGGTAATACTGCGGTGGGATTACCAAATGTGGGTACTGGTACAGTTGCTACATAAGGAAAGGACAATGCACTGCCACCACCACATAAAAGCCATCCCTCTAAAATAATATTTTCAATTATCAGAAATATTCATAAACCAACATTAACAAATGAGACCCGAGTGCCTTATTAAAAAAACTCCATCGAGGGGGCTTTATGAACAGAGTGTGGAAGCCCATTCCATATCAAATGGCCAGTACCCCAAAAGTTCTGTCCCCTGACAATTTCAGTCTAGAACTGGGAACAGAGAACAAGCTCACTGTGGCAGAATGGAGAAGAAGGACAGGGTCATATAATCTTCCCATTGTACAAATTCCCATTGTTTGCCTACACCTGGATCATGCTACCCCAGTATGGTGTCCATACAGGAGAAGTGAGTCTTCTGTTTTGTTTTGAAGGAGAAGGAAGTGTGTTCCTGTTTACCTTCTGTGGGAGAAGGAAGTCTCCTGCTTGCCTGCCAGCAGGAAGGAAGTGTCTTTTGTTTACCTTCTGTGTGAGAAGGTCAGTGTCCAGTTTCAAGTGGTGGAGACCGCTGTCCAGGTCTCAGTGCCTCCTCTCTCCGGGGGAGTAAAGTATCCCTCTGTGGATTCCAGGGGCAATCCCCTAATGTCTGCTAAAGGAAGAAAGCTGCCTTTTTTACAGTTTCTGTTTGGTCTTAAAAGCGGAAGAAGTTGTACATTGCCTGTGGGGCACCTGCAACGAAAGGGTGAGTGTTTTGCTCTAATTTGAGAGGGCAAACAATATTTCTTCAGTCTGGAAAATGTGAAGAAGTATGGGATTTGGACTATTATTTGGGAGGCCTATAGTACTAGGACAAACAAATGGAGTAGTGTCAAAATCTAAAGTCTGTATGAATTCAAGTAATGTTGTAGAGGGGGTGCTACAGTCCATCCACCGTTTAATCTACATTTCGAAGTTTTAGTTTCTCCAGAGAAATGGCCGGGTATGGGCTGTGGGAGCTGGAGGTGGGCAAACCCCCCATCTTTAGTAACCAGGTCCGCCTCTACGGATGTCTGCTGTGATTGCTACTTACCTCATGTACCTGGCCAGTGATGAGGTAGGTACCCAGACGTGGGTTGCAAATTGGAAAATCTCTCTAGGAGTCTTTAATCTGCATTATCAGTAAACGTAGCCCCTTGGGGGTCCATCTATGCTTTGTTGTGTTCAGCTAGTTGTGAATAAAAGCCACACTGAAAAATCCCAATCCTGGTTCTGAACATTACAGTTATTGCTTCCTGTATTCAGATTTACTTGGGTGCCCCTGTGCAGAGTAGCCAAACCTAGGTCCCCTTGTGCCAGGTAACCTCATCCTCCTTGAACCCAGGTCCCCACCAGGTGTTGCTGCTAGTCCAACAGCATGCCACCTGTCGTTTTAGTAAAATTTTTGTAACCCCTCACCCCTGCCTTTTTACCAAAATGACAGGTGGCATGCTGTTGAACTGGCAATACCTGGTGGGACCTGGGTTCGGGAGGATGAGGTTACCTGGCACAAGGGACCCTAGGGTTTGGCTACTTCCGTACAGGGGCAACCAAGTAATCCGACTACAGGGAGCCATAACTGTAATGTCTAGAACCAGGATTGGGTACGTTTACTGATAATGCAGATTGGAGACAACCAGGCGGTCCACTTAAAGAATGAACCCATTTCTTCTAATTTCAGGCTCTGGACCCACCAGGCACACAGCCCGGACTTGCATACACTTTGGATACACAGCCCGACTGGCCCGGCTCCCCTGCCGGCCACTTGACTGATGGTCCACTTAAAGAATGATCCCATTTTACTTGTTGTGGCTCCCCACACCACTTAGAGTCTGTGACTTCTAGAGAGATTTTCTTCTTACTTCCTTCTGACTCCCATCAAACAAGGAGACATAGTGTGGAGAGAGAATTCAACGTAGGGCAACAAAACAATAAGCACCATTAGAGAGCTCCCTTACAAAGATAGACTAGCTTATTTAAACCTAACAACAGAACAAAGAAGGCCGAGGAGTTGACCTAATTATATTACATCAGATTATGCAGGATCCTAACGTAACAACAGAACTAAACCTAAAGTTCAAAAAAACAAATCAAAACACACAAGGACACCCCTTTAACAATCCGTACAAAAGTTCAAAACAATAAAAAGGAACTTCTTGTTCACACAATGTGTTATTAATTTATGGAATTCCTTACCTTTGGACATAATTATCAGTACTACAAAAGCTGAATTCAAAAAGAAATTAGATCATTTCTTGACAAGTGGTGGTATAATTAATTATTACAACTAAAATGGAGCATTATGGGTGCTAGCCTCTTAGCGCCTATCCTTCCTTAGAATGAACTCTAGTATATGGACAGGAGATCTTCCAGGTCACCAGGGCCCAGACCATGCTGGACCTTGAATGTTAACACGTAGAACTGTGCAGAATGAAAAAAAATCAAAATTTATGGAATTACATTAAATTCTGTGAAATTCTGCAGAATTTCATTACAATTTCACATATTTTTTAAATATATGGATTTGGTCATAACTCAGCTATCTAGCATTGTCTAAAAAGTATAGGTACTCAAAGTCAGTTGTTTTATTTTTTGTGGGAAAGTTCATGGACATTTTTATCTGCATATAACTTGGGCACTTCTGGAGCTTGAAATCTGAAACTAGGTACATACTGTATTTACAATTAGTAATAACCCATATAACTGCAAATGCTTATAACATTTCAATGAATGCTTTCATAATTATAGCAAAATAACTACAATGTTAATTTTGGCAAAACATTTGGCTACCTATAGCACAGCCCCCTTAAAAGCATCAGACTCAAAACTTGGTGCACATACCCATGTTGCACATTTCTCCAAATCCTAAAAATACAGAGAAATGTGAATAAGAAATTTTAAAATTAGATGGAAATAACTGACAATTACATTTTGATTATGTTTTGGCACCCATACCTCAGATCCCTGTCAAACTAGGATTCTGAAATGAGTTTCAGTCATGAATGTCATTAGTACCTGAATGCCTACCAAATTTGGTATCATCTGGATACATATTATGAAAACTAGGCCAAACTAACTGAAATTTGAAATTTGGTGAAATGTCATGGAATTGTTTTAAATGTATTAATTTGGTCATACCTCAGCCATATATTGAGCTAGTGGTCTGCAATTTTGCATAGTTACTTCCTGATATGTTTTCGAATGGTGTGCCAAATACCATGAAATTAGGACACATTGCCTCAAAAGTGTAGGTGCTCAAAATCTGTCTAATTGTTTTGTGGGGAATTTCATGAATATTTTTATCTACATATACCTTGGGCAGCTTTGGAGTTAGAAATCTGAAACCAGGTACATATATAAATGCAGTAATTATCCATATACCTGCAAACGTTTGTAAAATATCGATGCATTCTTTGAAAATTATACTAAAATAACAAAAATCTAAATTTTGGCAAAATGCTTGGTTACCTATACCACAGCTTTCTTTAAACCTTGAGACTTAAAACTTGGTATGCATGCCCGTGATGCACATTTCTCTAAATCCTGAAACTGTGGAGAAATCTGGATACAAATTTTAAAAATTAGATGGAAATGACTGAAAATTAAATTTTGATTAAATGTGTGGCCACCTGTAACTCAGTTGCATTTCAGTAGTCAAGGATGCTGAAATTTGGTTCACTTATGAAAGTTAGATATATACATATATCAAACTTGGTGTCATTGAAACAGATACTTTTAAAACTACATCAAAATAACTGACATTTAAATTTAAAATTTGCCAAAATTCCACAGAATATTCACATAGATTCCACAAAATTCCACAGAATCTAAATGGCAATTCTGTGGAAATTCCACCAGCAGAATTTTGCATTTCTCACAGCTCTGTTAAAAGGCTTATCTTGAAGTTGGCATGCCCTTGAATAAGCAATCACTGTAGGTTACGAAGCACCAATGTGGTATGCTCCGACTGCGAAGTCCCAGCAGTCAATTATGCCACCATCTGCTGGACCTGCTACTGGTGGTGTATCAAACCAAAAGATAACCCTAGGTGGATAATACCCACAACTGGCACTGTAGCGCAGCACTAGGGGGGTGCTGAACTGTTGAGGTGCCATGCTTCGGAGGAGACGCAAAACTGAGGTTCCTTTTACCCATCGCTCATAAGAGTAGGAGATCGCTGCTGGTGTCCTGGGCAACATTCACCCTGTCAGTAAAACAGGTCCGTGTAACTAGAATCAAGGTGCACCTGAAAATGAGATGTCGCAGATCACTGTGCCATTTCTCATCAACCGTATTCAGTGCTGGAGGGTGCTCTGTAGCATGTTGTGGAGCAGACAGGTTGAAGTCAATTCCTTTTGTTTTCTGGTCTACGGTATACTTTTTTCTTTACAGTTTCTTGATCCAGGATAGCCCAGCTGTGAGGTAAAATGTCATTTTCACTGGGGCCTACTTGTACCCATTTTTAACATATTTAATTCTCTTTAAATATCTTCAGTTAAACACTGGCAGAGGTCAAGAATAACCCCACACACACACACACACACACACACACACACACACACACACACAACTTGGAAATGTATACAAATGGTAAGTTAAGTTACCTTTACCATATGATACAGTTGTACAAGTTTTTGAGGTGTAACAACAAAATAGAGAGCGTGAGCCTGTTTACTAGGAATGGAAATACAATGACAAGGAGGCAAAAGTAGAGGCTGATGGATGGGAGGTTTAAAAAGAGATGTTAAGAAGTTCTTCCTCATTGAAAGAATGGTGGATCAGTGAAATAGTCTACTGAAGGGGGTGGTAAAGGAGGGGACTGTATCTGGTTTTAAACATAAAAACATAGAAACATAGACTTTGATGGCAGATAAGGACCGCTTGGCTCATCTAGTCTGCCCATTTCCCTACCTACTGGATAAGCTGCAGATTCTAGTTAACCAACAGCCTACTTCCTGCCACCCCCCACTACAATTGCCTTGTGTCTGTCCCATGCATGTTTGAATTCACCCACTGTTTTAGCCCCAACAACCTCCCCAGGAAGGCAGTTCTACGCATCCACCACTCTCTCAGTGAAAAAAGATTTCCTCACATTACCCCTGAGCTGTCCCCCCTCTATCTTTAAATTGTGTCCCCTTGTTCTTACACATCTCTTTTTCTGAAAGATGCTACCCTCCTGGACTTTGTTGATTCCCTTGAGGTACTTGAACGTTTCTATCATGTCCCCGTCCCTCCTTTCATCAAGGGTATACATATTAAGCTCTCTCAGTCTCTCTTCATATGATTTCTGATGCAGAACCTGCACCATTTTAGTAGCCCTCCTCTGGACTGCTTCCATCCTGTCTATGTCCTTGCGTAGATGAGGTCTCCAAAACTACACAGTACTCCAGATGGGGTCTCACCAACTGTCTGTACAGAGGGATAACCACTTCCATTTTTTAGGTTCAGCTACGCATGCACAAGGAACATTTGGGAGAGTAGCACACTTTGGAGGTGTGTGCCTCTCCTTACAATTCAGTGCTCCGTTGAGCAGGCGTGGTAGTCCTGCAATGGTGCAGGAGCTCTGTATGACAGCGGTGTTCTTCTGCTTCAGCACCATTGTCATACTGGCACGCAATCACGCCCCCCTCCTCACATCCTGCGCTCCCCAGCGTCACGCCCGCCCCAAAGCTTTGGTGCCACGCTGGGATCCCACCTCATGTGTGGCAAACGTGTTGTTTGCCGAATGGGGTGCCCAATCCTGGCTCCACGGCGCCCCGCCATCCTTCTGCCACACTGGGAGCCCACTGCAGCGTGGCAAGCGTTGAGTTTTTTGCTGATGGGAGTGCCCAATCCCCGTCGGCTCCTCAGCCCCCAGCCATCTTCTGCCATGCTGGGAGCCCATCCCAACATGGCAAATGTCCCATAGTCCATTTTGTTTTTAAACCTGTAAAAGCGGTCCCACATCAATCTCCCTCCCCCCTTCCACAATCCGCACCCACCCTGCTTTAGCCTCCCCACCCTCACCCCAGCCCATCACCTCCGAGCTCGGCCGATGATCTTCAGTGGACCGGGAACACGTCTGCACTCTTCAAAGCCGACCGTAAACTGAGGAAATGCCGGTAAGCTGTATAATGGACTAGATAGGGGGTTTCAACTTTATTGCATATCTCAGGCATTTTTTGGAATTTTTGCACCAAATTTTCAACATGGGGTTTTGGGACCCCTTCTCATGAATGATGTCACTGTCATGGCGTTATTGGGTCCGAAGGGTGATTTTACAGTCACTGCACAGTCACTGTGCAAAATCACCCTTGGGCCCAAATAACACCATGACAGTGACATCATTCATGAAAGCAGTCCTAAATGGTTAAAAATTCCAAAAAACTGTTTACTAGCGTCGTTCGCGAGTTCCTCCGCGGGCTTGTAAGTTCGTGAATTTTCAATATTTTCACTCCAGATTTTCAACATTGCCATTTTACCACACTCTTTATGAGCAGTACAACTGTCATTTTTCACATCCTGCCCAAAACATGTTTCTGCCCATGTAGCACACAATAGCGCAGTCGTTATGCGTAAATCAATGTATGGGATGCATTAAGAAAATCATGGTGACACTGTTCATGAGCAGAGGTCTTAAAATGGCTATGTTGAAAATTTGGTGAAAAATTCCTAAAATGACTGTTTGACAACGTGCTGCGCCGAGTTCCTATTCACAGCACAAATGCGTTTGCGAATTTTCAATATTTGCACTCCAGATTTTCAACATTGCCATTTTTACCATACTCTCCTCATGAGCAGTACAGCTGTCATTTTTCACATCCTGCCCAAAACATGTTTCCGCCCATGTAGCGCACAATGGCGCAGTCGATGTGCGAACTCAATGTATGGGACACAGTAAGAAAATCTCAGTGACACTGATCATGAGCAGAGGTCTTAAAATGGCTGTGTTGAAAATTTGGTGACAAAATTCCTAAAAATGACTGTTTTACGAGTGTTCATTGCGCAGTTCCTATGCACAACGGCGCAATCGGTGGGCAAAATCAATGTATGGCACACAGTAAGACAATCACAGTGACACTGTTCATTAGCAGAGGTTTTAAAATGCCAATGTTGACAATTTGGTGAAAATGACAATGACTGTTTTACGAGCGTGCATTGCACAGTTCCCACGCACGCCCGTAGGTTTGCGAATTTTCAATATTTCCACTCCAGATTTTCAACATTGCCATTTTACCACACTTCCTTATGAGCAGTACAGCTGTCATTTTTCACATCCTGCCCAAAACGTGTTTCTGCCTATGTAGCGCACAATGGGGGTAACAAAAAGGTCATGCTGAAAATTTATTGTGCAAATACCAGCAATCGCACAGGGCATTAGGGTAAAGCACCATACATGCCAAACACCACTGCAAATACCTGCAAGCGAACGTTCGGCATTGACAAATGCTTGTTAAAGTGTATTGTGGCTGTGCATATACAAAAAATTAAGGCATCAAATCCAATCCTAGATTCCAAGTGTTGGTGACTCAGAAATACAAAATTATACATACCCCAATAACGCAAAGCATCATTCATAGGAAGTATATGCAAATCACCATGAAAGAATGGAAACTGGTTCTGCGTTTCACAGGAGCATATGGTGTGAAATGAGTCTCACTCAGTCTGCCGACACTGCTGTGGTTCTTGGTCTTTCAGTGGCTCAGTTGGATGAACGCTCACTTTTGGGCTAGAAGGTCAAAAGGTCATGGGTTCTTATCCCACATCAGGAACTTTGGCTGATACTGACACTGTAGTGCAGTATTGGGGTGGGGGGCTGCTGCAATGCTGCAGTGGCAAGATTAGAGGTTTTCCCTGCTGTCCTGGCCAACATCACCACTGTCAATAAAATGGGTCCATGTCATTCACCCCCTAGGACACACCTGGAAATGAGCTGTCATAGCTCAGTGTGCTTTTCCTTGTTCAAAATTACAAATAAATAAATGATGCACAGCTGTCACTGTGGTCCTGTCTATACGTGGGGGAAGGGGGGGGCTAAAGAACTCTCAATTAGTAATTTAATTAGAGTGTTGAGAATTGCCTCCATTCCACCCTAGAAGGGACTTTGAGTTTTGAGGGAACATCGACTTCTGTTCCTCAAACTCCCCATGTACTTACAAAGTGTCAGTATACCTCAATAGTAGTACATCTGCCTCTGGGCCAGAAGGCTGTATATTCTAGTCCCACCCCTGGATTTGGCTCATCCCATAAATGCTGGCGCTCGTGTGCAGTACTAGGAGGATGCTCTACTGTTGAGGTGTGCCATCCTTTGGATGACATGTTAAATCGAGGTCCCTTCTGCCCATCTTTGGTGCTGTCCAGGTGGAAATTAAAGAACTCATGGCACTTTCACAAGAGCAGGGGTGGGGATTTTCCTTGCTGTCCTCATCAGCATTCGTTTTGCCATAAACTGGATCATGCAAATGTCCAAGACTGTGTATGTGTGTTGAAGTGTGAAATGCTGTCGCTATACATTTTCAGTATAGTCTGTCATTGCTTGTAAAGTGCTTTAGGATACAATGTGTATAAAAAGCACTATAAAAATGCTAATTCTACTTTTTTTTGTTTTCCAATTGTTTACGCAGGTGAGGCACACTAAGCTGAAAGCTTGTTTACAGGTGCAACCTGGGAACACAGGAAAGTTAAGTGACTTGCTCAGGGTCACACAATATGCAAGTGGGGGCTGTGGGATTCAAACCCAGGTCTCCAGATTTGCAGCTCAGAACCTTAAACCACGGCATCATATTCTTCTTCTTCATCTACTACATGGCCTCACAACATGAAGCTTGACCCACGCATACACAGTCATGAGCAGTACACTTTCTACTGATCTGATAATGTTATTGTTATTTTTATTTTTGTCCCACCCATTCTCTTTGTTTCCCACCCTGACATTAAGGTCACCACAGCTACACTCCTCCTCCAATTGGGCCGGCAGACAAGAAGATGCCTTCGCAGCTGACACCAACGCCCCTTCATGTTCAGCCTGCAGTCAGTGCACGACTGCTGGGTGGCCGGCTGCAGTCTACACTGGTAGCCGAGTAAATCACCAATGTGACATCCCAGGCTTGTTGCCTCCCAGGAGACAGCACAATGCGCTGCCGCTTTGCCACTGGTCTGGCCCATCTGGTAATATTGGGAAGGGGTTTGTTACAATGGTTAGAGCACTGTTCTCTAAACCAAGTGATCCAAGGTTAGAATGTGTAACTGGGCCAAGTCAGTAATTATTACAGTATAATCACACTCCCTTCCATGCGTTATTGCACAGCTTTATGTAATGTACGTATAACATTCACTGTATTGTTATCACTTAGGTCTGTATACTGTGGGCTAAATTTTCACAGCCCTTGTAAATCCCAAAGCTGCAAGAAAAAAAACTGGCATGAGTGGGTCTCCACTTGCGGAATCACAGTTTTTCCCACAGCTATGGTATTTTCAAATGTAGAGTCGGTCTATGATCGGCTCCACGATTTACGGCAGCTTGCTGCTATTTTTTCAGCACAGCTGTGGGGAAAAGTGTCACCTGGTGGGACCAGAAGTAACATCCCCTGCAGCTGCTCCAGCTGAAAATACCAACCTCTGCAGCTGCGGAGATTTCGGATTGCAGCTGCAGTGTGGGACTGAGTCCCATGTTGTGCTGGAAATCCGGCCCTGTATGCATAACATTTAACATATTGAGCATTAAGTATAATCATGTCAAGACAATTTTATAAATAAATATACTTGTGTGTATCTACAGTGTGTGTGTGTGCGTGTGTGTGTGTGTGTGTGTAACAGATAATGCACTACAGGGTATGCAGTCGTGCTCTGATATATGCATGCCTTGGTGTGTGTAGTAAAAGATGAGGCCACAGGCCAAGTGTGTTCAACTTGCACCCAGGATGTGCATATATCAGTGCATGGCCCCATGCTCCATTGTGGATTATGTGTTTTATGAAATGGCCAAAACTCTTTTAAATGGGGGTGAAAATAGAAAGAAGTGCAGGTGTGCGGTTGTTGTGGGATGTGTGTTCATATGGTGTGTTTTGTGTAGTCAAAAGACAGCATTTTTACTGATTTTTCTCTCCTATTATTAAAATACACACAAACACATATTAGTATATATATTTGTGTGTCCTGCTTATGTAAATGAAAAGTTCTTTCCCTGTTAGCCCCTCCACCTGGGTTTTCTTATTATCATGCGGCTCATTACAGCTTCTCATTTACAAACTCTAATCAGCATCACCTGGTGTTTTCCTTAATGGAATAATTACTAGCTCCAGGGTGAAAAGCTAAAGGAACTGAGAGGCATGACATCTGTGGCATGTGCCTGCCACACGTACCAACAGTGCACTTCTAAACCTGACCTCCCATCTGCCCCCACCCAAGTGATGATGGGGAAGGTGGCTCACCTTGTCTTCCTGACATGGCCACCCCCACCCAGACGCCATCTGCTACTCCAGTCTTGTGCCCTAAAGGGATATCCATCTGTTGTTTCCCACCTGCCGCTCAAAGAATGTGATCAGCCAGTGGGGGAGGGGAAGGGAGGGGCATCGTAGACTGAGTGCATTTTGCATCCCCTTCAGAGACAGAAATGAAAAACAAAACAAATACCACTAAATTTCCACCCCACCATCGGTGTACAACACAATATAATACTATGCAACACAATTCAGTTTTATATGACATTGTGTATTTCATGGAATGCATCAAGCCATACTTTATAAGGCATTATATAATGGCAAGAAATAATCCTGGCTTCTGATTGATCAGTTGGCCATCACAGCAGGGATGTTATCCTGGCATAACATCGCTGCTGATGATAGGATTGAGATTGATGATTTGTTTGCATCTTCTCTTAAAAAAATTATTATTCTTTAAAATTATTTTTTTCTGTATAAAACAATAAGCCATTGTATAATAGGAATAATGCCCTCCAGGGTGGGTGTTATGCTGGGATAACATCCCTTCTCGGTTATTAGACACCCTTGGCCAGTGGCCTCGGGTTCAACCACCCAAGGTTGGCTGTTATGCCAGCATAACATGCACCCTGTCAGGCATTATTCCTTTAATAATTCAAATTACAGTAGACTACGAACCGAATAATGAATGGCTTACCATCAGTAACAAGGCTGGCATTCCAGCCAGGATTCTTGTGACATCGGAACCAGGAGAGGTTCCCTTATGGTACTCGAATCTCAAGATGGAATTACTCAGCCTTTTCACTGATGGTAAGCAATATGTTTTTGTTTTTTTTTTGCAATATGTGGGTAATCAGTTTTTTGCCTCAGTGACTTTTTGAACCTCAATAAATGAATTTCAGTGCTATGAAATACTTTGTTCCAGCTGTCCTTGTCTGTCAGTTTCACTGTGCTCGACGACTTTCAACGCTGTTGGCAGTTAGAGTGTAAGCTGCTCTTGCAAGTGACAGACACATAGATTCTTTTTTATAAAATTATCGATCTGATGTCAGATTGATAGTATAGTGAAAACAACTTCTGAATGATGGTATTATGAGTTTTTGGAATCACTCTTGGTCTATGGAAAACCATGACTGCCTACTGTATATATTACAAAACAAGTAAAGTAGTGTTAAAAGCAATGAACAGAGCCATGCGGGGGCACCGCGGTGGCGCGTCGCACTATTATGACAATGATCAGGGTTTAGACATGGACTTGGGTTATGAGATGTGGAAGCCATAATAAGGGGCATCTGCTGCTTGCTTTGTACCAGTGATCCCTGTATAGGGGGACAGAGAGCTTGCCTCCTTCGCAACACTACTCTGTCAGTGTGCAAGGCAGTCGAGGTATGATGTGACACTGCTGGGGTGGAGGAAAGGCTGGGGAAAGCTGTGAGTGGAGGTGGGGTAAGACAGCTGGCAGTTGGCTCTATTATGGCACCAGCACCTTTAGGCCCCACTCCCCTGCTGGATCCCCAGTGCAATGGGTGAAGGTAATGTGGTGTCGGGGAGAGGAGGGGACCAAGCTTGAAGGGTGGAGACAAGCCAAATGATAAATACCTTGATAACAAAAAAACAATGGACGGGAGGTAGGGGGAGCTGGGCTTCTAGTTGATGACTTTGTGATCAGGTTAGGCTGCCAGACTTGGGTCAGGCGCTGAGGGCTGGGGAAAAAGAGATTGACTCACAGTCAGTTTCCAAAGAAGGTGTAGCTGTCTATGAGGTGTATTAAAATGTATTGATTCTTATGCAGGATAAAGTGAGCTCTGCCTCTAGGCCAGAGCCCATTTGCAGGACCATCCTGTTTGCAATCAGTTATAAAGTTTATTTATTTATTTAGTTTTTGTTTACTGGGTAGGTGCGCTAGCCAGCAGGTGACTATTTTCAGGCACGACCCGGGAGAGTACAATACATCATAACACATGGAAGCAACAATACAATTGAGGCAACAACCATACAAGTACATTCCAGACATATAGAGGCGGTTCCAGCTAGTCTAACATGATTTAGGCTATACTAAGCAGTGACCAGCAGGCCAAGAGCAAGGAGGTGTTTACAGGGGAGTGTTGGTACAGGTAAGGGGGGAAGGGAGAGATAGGGCCAAAGGACTGCTTACGGCTTTACAGGAATGCGTATGGAGACTGCCGGTTTGTGGTTTCCCCAGCCAGGCAGGATGATGTGGAGTGACAGGGAAGGGTGCAGGCAACAGGAATAGCAGGAGAAGTAGGCCAGTGCATATCAGGAGAGGCCATATGGGAAACATATAGGCCCAGCAGCGAGAAAAGTCAGGAGGAGGGTAGAAGGAGCACGTAACCTGGCGGCGGCAAGCCAGCCTGAGCAGCAGCAGGGGCCCAGGAAGTAAAGGAGGATGCCAGAACAGCATCGGCGGTGAGCTAGAGGGATGCCAGGTTCATAGGCCCCACAGTCAGGATGAAGAATATGGGAGGGTGGACTGGAGGAAAGGCGGCATAAATACGGCTTTGGCGGTGAGGAGGCATGTAGGTGCAGCAGGGGTCGTGGTTCGAGGCTGGGCATGAGGGCCGGTGGCAGTCTCTGGCCTTGGACATCCCAAGTGCAAATGGTAGACAAGAGAAGGGAGGGAGGAGGTGAGGCCTTATTTTACCAACATCCACCTGTGGCAAGTTTGGGCAGTGCCCAGGTAGACACTGAGGATAAGAGGCGGGAGGAAGGGTGGAAGAAGCCGTAATCTGTGGCACGTCAGCAGCCAGCCACAGCAGCAGGGGTGCCCAGTGAAGTAAGAGGATGTCAGAGAGACATCCGGCAAACTAGAGGACGTCAGGTTCATGGTACCACTGTCAGGGAAGAAGAAAATGGAAGAATTGGGTGGGGGTAGTGACAGAAATACGGCTTTAGCGGTAGGAAGCAGGTAGGTGCAGCCAGGCTCATGGTTCGAGGCTGGGCACAGGGCAGTGGCAGTTGCTGGCCATGGACATCTGCTATGATAATGGTGGACAAGTGAAGGGAGGAGGAGGTGAGGCCTTACATTACCAACATCCACCTGTGGCAAGTTTGGGCAGTGCCTAGGTAGCGCAGAGGATAAAAACAGTACAAGATACAACAGTAATGTAGGTAGTAGTAAGTAAGTGCATACATTCATAAAACCTATACATAATTATAATTTAAGATAACGATAGGTGAGTTTGAGGAGAGGAGTTGGATTTAGGGGAGACACAGGATACAAATGTTACACAGAACAGTGAAAGAAACATGATCAGCAGATTCATACCAATCAAGTGCAATTACATTAAAAAGGAATAAGTCACAAGGCAGCTGTAAGAAAGCAGGAACACCATTCTAGACTGAGGGAGCAACTCAACTATAGGACACTAGATGACACCCCCCCGAATAATGATGTGGGTGACATGTGAAGAACAGAAAGATATCTAGAGATAGATGAGGAGAGAGTAGGACAGAAAGTAGGGGCGATAAGATGAGAGAGATAGGAGGACCCTGAAAATGTTTGAAAACCAGTATGACCACTTTGGTAAAGACAGCAGTGAGATCTAGGTTCACACTGTGAGCTTAACACCTTGTTCTTGTCTGTGGAGTTCTGAGAGCACGTGCAGAGGCAGTGCTGTCAGACTCCAGGGAGCAGAGGGTAGAACATTTCCTGATACGCTTTCTGATATGGCTTTGGGGACATGAGGGAGCTTGTGTTGCTGGCCAGGGGAAGGTATCATTGAAGTTGGCAAGGTAAGGCACCTGCACGTCACATGTAGTGAGGAGGAAGTAGATGGAGAGAAACGGGGTGGGGTTAGTTAAGATGATGTGACCACCTGTCCCCATACCAAATAGAGTTGCTCTGTTCCTTTGAACCCCATCCCCAGGAGTGGAGCAGCTCCCCTCATAGATCCCAAGCCTCCCAAGTGAGAAGCTTATCCTGCTTTCTTGCCCTGTTGGGGGAGTGGTGTATGAGCAAATCCCCTGGAGGAACCCTTCCTTGTCAGATTGCTGAGTTGACTGAGAAGGGGAGTATATGCAATTGAGAAACAGGGCTTGTGAGCAAGAGGAAATAAGCCCACCCAAGTGCAACATCAACTGACTAGAGACCTGATTGGTGCAGTAACCATGGCAGGCACAGGCATACCATCCGCCTAAGGAGGTCCTAGCCACAGCTGTAGAGGCTGAAAAAACTGAGAGAAAAAATGTAGTGGAAAGAAAGCTTTGTAACATTCCTAATTCTCCCTGTTTCTGTTTTCTGTCTCACTGTTCCTTAACACCACCTCTGTATGTAGTCTGGTACTGTACCTTCCAAGCAGTAACAAGACTAGTTGCAATCCATGACACTCACACTCCAGGATGCCATACAAAGGGACGCTTGCAGGCATAGGTCTTAAATGGGCAAAAGGAATAGTGCTATGCTAAGCAGACATAGCATGTCCGAATGGTATGGGGACCATATTCAAGGTGTCCCGAAGAGCAATGGGAAGAGGATAATGTGAATGCCCTAAATACATCACTGCCCCATGTAAATGAAGGAACACTCTTCCATGTAGGTGTAGAGTTATACTGAGAGGATTATAGAAATGCTGAAAGGTTGCTGAGGCAGTGATATTTACCAAGGAGTACCAGACTAGCACAATATATCTTCTGGCTGAAGGAGTCAAAGAAGCTGGCTGAAGGAGTCAAAGAAGCTGCATGGTCCTAACTGTGTCAGGTCAACAAACCACTGCTCGCACACTCTAGCAACCAACTGGGAACATGCTGCAGAAGATGTAGGAGTTTTTAAATGAGCACATGGGTGGAAGCAGATGAAGAAGATTGCAGTCAGATTCAAAATAATTACTATATATTTACATGCAGTAAGAATCAATCACCTTGCAATCAATTATTTTCATTCCTGTCACTGCCTCTTCCTCAGAAAATTTAAAAAAAGCAAATCAAATAAAAAAAATGCCACTCACAGTGCTCAAGCAACCACTCTTCACTTCTCCGTTGCCCCCTACTGACGTACTTTTGTGTGCTTAACTCACCTAAGCCGAAGGATTACATTAGATAAACCTTTTTTAATATTTCATGTCATGGATGACTTAAACCTTGACTGGCTAACCCCCTGTTCTAAGTCACTTAAAGAACTCTGTAACACCTTTGAACTAACTCAAATTATTACAGAACTCACACGTCCTAACAAGCAAAACTCTTCAAACAGCACACTTCTGGATATTATACTGGTAAACAAGCTACACCTGGTAACTCACTTGGGCATTTTGTTTAACGACTTTAGTGGCCATTGTGCGATTGCATGCATTAGGTCCCTACCAAAGCCAATCTCGCACTCTAGAAATATTCTCAAAAGGAGTCACCATAACTTTGACCTCCATGCCGTCTTATTTGATCTGGAGTACTCCTGTTGGCAAAACTTTTACCTTGCTCCCACCATCAACGAAGCCTATGATCTGCTCCAGAACATCCTCCTAGATACTATAAATCAGCATGCACGCCTTGTGAAAATATGAACAAAAAAACGCCCATGCCCATGGTTTTCATCCAGTCTTAAATCCAAATTACTCCACAGGGATGCCCTATGGAAAAAAGTATGGATGGCTAAACTTTCCTCTGATTGGACAACCTTTAGAGTGGCCAGAAATCACTGCACAAAACTTACCAGGTCCGCTACAACTAGTTATTACAACAACAAATTGGATGCTTCTACCAAATGTTCCTTGCTATTTTGGAAAACCATAAGAGAGGTAAAGGGTCATAGATCGGCCAACTCTTTATCTACAAAAATCATGTCTGGAAGTTCCACCATCTCAGACAAACTCGAGATCCTAAATCTATTTAATAACCACTTCGCCATGGCAGTGCTGGCATTCGACTTGTCTCCAGCCAACAACCTTCGAGACAAATCATTTGGTAAGGATCCAGAATTGGTTGCCCCTTCCCTTACTGAGGGTCAAACAGCCTTCTCCTTCAGCCCTGTCACACTAAAACAAGTAGATGATCTGCTCCTTCAGCTTTACACAAGGAAAAGTACTGGTGCAGATCTCTTAGAACCGCATTTTTTTAAAAATAGCATATGACATTCTGGCTGTTCCCATTACCCACCTGTTTAATTTGTTGCTTACTCAGGGTACCATTCCCTCTATTTAGAAAACTGCTCAAGTCATCCCTCTATTTGAATCAGGAGATCCCAATGATCTTAACAACTATAGGCCTATCTCTCTGCTTTCAACACTCTCTAAGCTACTAGAAACATTAGTCAACCAGCAAATCAGGAACTATCTAGATTCTCACAACCTACTTACCTCAGTGCAATCTGGATTCAGGCCTTGCCACAGCAAGATCTCTGCCCTTGCCAAAGTTTCTAATGACTGGCTAAATGCCTTGGATAATAAGCATTATGTATGTGCCCTGTTCTTGGATCTAAGCAAGGCTTTCGATGGGGTGGACCACTCCTTGCTTCTGGGCGCCCTCCACATTCTTGGCCTGGATAATACAGCCCTCAAATGGTTTGATAGGCATCTGATTGTATGTTCTCAGAAGGTAAAGGCTGAAGGAGATCTCTCCCTTACAAGAACCCTATAGAGAGGCATCCCGCAAGGTTCTGTTTTGGGCCCTGTCCTATTTGCTATGTATATTAACAATATTCAAACAGGAATAAAGACTGCTAATAAACACTTACTTGCCAATGACACTGTATTATATATTGCTAGACCATCTCCAGAAATAACATGTCTTGACCTGCAACTTCAATTCAGCCATCTCCAGAAAAACCTGCTCCAATTAAAACTACTTTTAAATGCCAAAAAAACAAAGGCAGTGCTATTCTCTCCCTCCACTAAGTCGTCGCATATCACTAATCTGGGTGACATAACCCTGATCATTACCCTCCTTGGTGAGCCTCTTGAGTTTGTCACAAAACTGAAATATCCGGGTATCTGGATTGACAATAAACTGTCCTTCTCAGAGCATATAGAGGAACTCACCAAAAAGCTCAAACAGAGACTCAGCCTATTCTTTCAAATAAAGCACCTTCTCACAGTGGAAGCAAAAACCAGACTTGTCCAAACCACATTCCTTCCACTGCTGGATTATGTGGATATTCTGTATGGTCAAGGTACTAGTACAGCCCTGTCCAAACTTGACACCTTATACCACCGAGTGATAAGATTCATTACAGGAGCATCCTACTCCATGCATCACTGCTCACTATATGGACTAGTGGGTTGGATGTCACTCTGTTACAGACAGCAGAGAAATATAATCCTTTGGACGTACAGATCCATCACAAAGAAGCTGCCTCAATATATCTCTTGACTACCTACCCATCTGTCCCCTGGTAGCTACACACTGAGAAGCCTTTCTTATATATCCCTGGTCATTCCCAGAGTCAGAACTCATTTTGGTGCAGCTTCCATATGCCATTCCCTACCTGCCTTATGGCACAATTGGCAAAAAATCCTCAAACTAGCCTCGCCAGTGAAATTGTGCACATTTAAAATCCTGTTCTCCTGAGCCATCACAGAATCCTGCAACTGCAGGAAATGATTTTCCCTCCAAAATTAGTATTATTGCAATGCCCCCTGCCTACTATGTGGCATTTATCTGTCCTCATGCCCTTCTCCCTCCTTCCTTCTTTTCCCTACAGATTCTCTTACATCTGGTTTAAATTGCACTTTATATGTACATATGTATATTTTTCACCCATGTATATATGTTCCACGAAGCTTATGCCTCACTGCTGTGAAATGATTAATTGTATTGTTATGTTGGTTTTTCACTGTTATTACTGCATTGTTATGTTGGTTGGCACTGTCATCATTGCCTACTATATGTCCAGGTCCATCTTGTAAATTAGTTCTTCTCAATGATGTTTCAACTGGTAAAATAAAGCTTTATTGATTGATTGAATATTTATTTTGTTCAAAAATGTGACACAAACCCTATTTTCTAAGCCAAAATAAAATACTCCAGCCTGTGGGATATGATGAGGTGTTAAAAAATCATTCAGCCCCGGAGCATATATATGAGTCGAAAGGTTTTATGCTTAACCTTATTCAAAATGGCCACCTAGGGCCTTTAACAGTAACAGTAAAAAAACTCACACAAAGTAGCAACATAAAAACAATGCCCTTAACCATAAGCTTGAAGGAGAAAGATGTTCTTTAACTGATTGCTAAAGGTTGTTATAAAACCAGTTATGTAAATACCCACAAGGAGTGAGTTTCAGAGGATGGCAGCAACTACCGCAAAAGCCCGATCTCTAGATGACTTTACTTTTAAAGGTGGCATCTAAAGAATCCCCTGCTCTCTGGACCACAGGTCCCTAAAAGACACATAGGAATCACAGGCTCACTGACATACTGGGGCCTAACCCATTCAAGGCTTTGTGTATAAGTAAAAGAACCTTAGAAATCAATGTGTCATCTTACTGGCAGCTGGTCCAGAGCCTACAGTGATGGAGGAATATGCTCTGACCTCCAACAAGAGGTTAGGAACCAGGCTGCTGCATTCTGAACTAGCTGCATGTGATGCAGCTGACCACTAAGTAAACCTTTGTAGGGCATACGACAGCAGTCGAGATGAGAATGAGGACAAATGAGGGCATTTACTAATGTGACAAGATCCACAGAATCAAGCAGGGGGCACAGCATGGAGCTATTTTTCAGATGATAAATGCAGTTCCTTACTACACTACAGAAGACACTTAAGACACAAATGTTAAATGATAGTCCAGAACTACTCCAAAATGTGCATCTTCCCCGCCACCTGAAGTTGTACCCCACCTAAATTTGGTAGATGAACACCACTTTGAATGGCCTATATCTGCTTCTCATTTCCCACCACTAGCAATTTGGTTTTGACTTTTAGTGAGCTTTAGAGCCAACAAATTGCAGGCCATGCAAACTCTGATTTCCTCTAAATGTTGTTCTGATTTCAGTGCAGTTGATGTCTTGTCAGGAGCAAAAGACATATACAGCTGGGTGTCATCTGCAGAGCAGTGAAGCTGCATGCTGTTGTGCCTAATGATCTTTCCTAGAAGAAGCATGTATACTGCGAACAAAACAGGAGAAAGAACAGATCCCTGAGGGACTCTGCAGTACAGTGCAACCAGCATTGTGCATATGACTAGGAGAAGCCTTACCTTTTCAGTGGGAACGTAAGCACTGCAACAGTCCCAATTCATAGTAGCATACTCCCTCTTTACTTTCTGCACATCTCTCTCTCTTTTTGTTATCTCTTCTCCCTGGCTTTTAAAGAGACAACTGTCAGTCACCGTAGGCCTCAAAGTGTCTCTAGTATAAAAACATAGTTTCCTACTGGTCACATTTGATTCTGATTCCTTTTTTCCTTTTAAAAGTGAAAAATCATCTGCCACCATGTTAGTGCTACCACACAACAACATGTCTGTTTGCAGTCCTTAATTAACTCTCTTTGCATCTTTCCTGAACTTGGGAACACCCCTAGCACAGTCTAGCCCCTCATGATGCAGTGGGAGAAGAGAAGACTTGCATCTTGAGTGGCTGCATTGCTTGGGGTGTTCCTAATGTTCAGGAACTATGCAATAAAAGTACATCATGGATTTAAAACAAAACAAGGTCAGGTATAGCGATACCATTTGCATGCATTCCAGTTCTACTAAGAATGGAAGCAGATAAACAAGCAGCAAGATCAATGAATTTTATAGAAGGTAAGCAATCATAAAATGTGGGGTTACAACTTGAAATACTATGATGCAAAAAGGGTTGACCATGTCCCTTTAAAACATGCTCCATATGTAGTGCCCCCCCCCCTTACCGATGGGCAAATACCTTATTTCAAATATTCAGTTCAATACTTGTATTCTGGGCCCCAAATATTCAAAAATGAGATATTCAGCTTTGTTATTTATATACCTGTGTGGGGGAGTAAAAACAGCCACCTACCATCCTCCCTGGCTCAATCACAGTAAAAAAAAACATTCCCCCACCATCTGCAATAAGCCCACTACTATCCTCCTCCCCCACCACTGACAATTTCAATATTAACAAACAACTCCCATGATGGGCAACTAGCACAACCCACTCTCCTCCACGGCGGCTTCTGTCTCTTCTTGCTATTATTTAATTAAGCAAATCATTCCCCATCCCCCACCCCAGCAGCACCCAAGTCCCCACTCTCCTCCCTCCTCCCAGCACCAACATTTCTTAAATTTATAAAGAATCCCCAGCTGCCAGAAGGTGACCAGCACAACCCACCCACCTCCATGGCTGGCAGCCTTTTTGTGAATAGCGCTTCCACACTTGCTTGCATAGTAAAACAGCTGAGCATATGGTCAGTGATTTTACTAAAACAGCTGAGCACATGGTCAGTGATTTTACTAAAACAGCTGAGCACATGGTCAGTGATTTTACTAAAACAGCTGAGCACATGGTCAACTATTTTACTAAAACAGCTGAGCACATGGTCAACTATTTTACTAAAACAGCTGAGCACATGGTCAGTGATTTTACTAAAACAGCTGAGCACATGGTCAACTATTTTACTAAAACAGCTGAGCACATGGTCAGTGATTTTACTAAAACAGCTGAGCACATGATCAACTATTTTACTAAAACAGCTGAGCACACGATCAACTATTTTACTAAAACAGCTGAGCACATGGTCAGTGATTTTACTAAAACAGCTGAGCACATGGTCAGTGATTTTACTAAAACAGCTGAGCACATGGTCAGTGATTTTACTAAAACAGCTGAGCACATGGTCAGTGATTTTACTAAAACCACTGAGCACACGGTCAACTATTTTACTAAAACAGCTGAGCACATGATTAGCTGTTTTACTATGCAAGCAAGTACGGGAGCACCATTCACAAGAAGCCGACTGGCCGTGGAGGAGGGCAGGTTCTGCTAGTCACCTTCTTGCACCTCTGGGGACTTGCTTACTAAATTTAAGAACCGTGGGTGCTGAGAGAGCCGGGGGGGATGGGGGAATGATTTGTTTAATTAAATAATGGCAAGATGAGATGGCAGCCAGCCTTACAGGCAGGTGGGTTGTGTCAGTCACCCATTGTGGGAGTTTTTTGTTAATATTGAAACTGTGGGTGCTGAGGGGGAGGAAGGAGAAGGGAGGGAGTGGGCTCGATGCAGATGATGAGGGGACAAGAGATTTTTATCACAATCAGGGTGGGGAGGAGAGTGAGGGGCTGTTCTTTCCTTTTTTTATTACTGTTTCCTGAATACAAATAGCATGAACAGTGTTACTTTTCGTTATTTGGATCCGAATAATGAATAGTACATTATTTGTAGTATTTGGGAAATACTGTTCATCCTCACACACCCCTACCTGCTACTGGACCATTATCAATGCTCCAGCCAGTGACATCATTGGCTAGAATCATACAGTGGTTTCCGACAGTGATACTGCGAAGTGTTCTGATATTGAGTGGAAGTGAACTTAAACCAACCCAAGGTTCCCACAGCCCTAGAAACATGGGGGGAAAATCAGCACATACCTAAGTAAATATAGTCTTTGGCCATGGGCATGTTATTTTTTTCAGAGACCGATAAAAACTCTTTTTTAATAGTTTAAAAATACAAGTTTTGATTTTTGCCATTTTTGAAGGGGCAGGAAAGGGGGTAAATGTACAAGGATAGTCATCCAGCAGAGTGTTTGAACTAAAAAGTCCAACTGGCTTGTTTACATGCACATTAGAACTGGACTTAAACTCCAGTTTTAGTAGAATTGGTGCAGTAATCCTTAACTGGAAGCTCATGTAAACTCATTTGGAGTTGGCTTCCTTTGAATTAGATTTAAATGCAGTGGTTCAAGTGCATGGATTCTTTTGAATCTTGTTATTCTGTGAATGTAAATCTAATTGGGAACTGAGTCTATATTTTTCTTGTTGAACCTGCAACAAAAGGATTGCAGTCAAATTCAAAATAGTTGCTATATGTTTGCAAGCAGTAAGAATCAATCACCTTGTAATTGTTCTGTTCATTCCCATCAGTCTCACAGATTTGCTAAGTTTACATGCACCTGAACTCAGTTACCAGGTAATCAATGCCCAATTTCAAGTGGTAATCCAGTTCAGTTTACATGTACCACAGAACTTGATCACTTAGGGATCAAATACTTAGTAATCAAATTAAATGGTCAAACTAAAACTGGCCATTTTGCATTGTTAAGGATCAATACAGTGCCCTGATCCTGTTTACAAGTTACCAGCTACCAAAAAAAGGGTATCAGTGCACTTCAGTCGGAGCCCATTTCAGGTCCTGTATCATTGATACTGGCATTTACACGCACTGAATACTTGCTTACTGAATGTTTACCCTGTAAATGAGCTAAAAGTGCATGTAAATGGAGTAAGTATAAACCAAAAAGGATTGCAACCTCAATGACCTGTACTGATTACGAAGCAGCAGATTCCCACCCATGTCATTTAAATATACTAGCAGGTGCAGTTCATGCCACTCGGCAGTGCCAGTTCCAGGAGTGGCTCTTTGGGCAGGTGGAGGTTCCTGACTGGAAGATGTAATTGCCAGAGGGAAAGATGACCATGCAGGCATTCAGGATTTAAATGCAGCAGAGCCAGCCAGGATGCAATGCAGTAATTTACAGTTAATGACATGCCACAAAATATTGCATGGCAAAGGGCTCAATTGCCACTGAGTCACACTGTTCCCTACAGTAAACGGCAGCACTGTGCAGTAATATGGTGAGGTACTGGGTTACAGCCTGGCTGGCACTGAAAAGGGCAGTGTTGTGCAGCAATACGGTGAGGTACTGGGTTACAGCCTGGCTGGCACTGTAAAGGGCAGCATTGTGCAGTAATACAGCGAGGTACTGGGTTACGGCCTGGCTGGCACCGCTGGATGCACATTTTTGTAAGTAAAGCAGGTTGCCCCACAGACCGCATTTAACACCACTACTGGTGCACAAGCTCTCGATTCAACTACACAACTTAGATTTTGCTATGGGAACAATGGCCAACACTCAAAAAAGAATACAACCAGTCACTTACTGTGTTGTAGTTAGCTTTGTGTTTCAAATATTTCTTAGTCTTCCTCTCCCAATCAACAAAACAAATACCCCAGCAGATGGTACACAGGCAAAGTGGATCAATTTGTTATTTCACACTGTGCCAAGCACAAGAGATTTCTTCCTGACTGGACAGCATGGGGCGTGCACCAGCGTGCTTATGGAGGGGGCTACCATTTCAACATCACTGATTTCATCATCTTTAGAAACCTCTAAAGAAGATGTAATCAGAGACATCAAAATGTTAACTCCTGCATAAACACACTGGCAGTCAGGAGGAAGCCTCTCAAGTCCAGCATAGCATAAAATAATAAACTGGAGCTAGACAGCTAAGAAGTGCTACAGCTTCATCTGGTACTGACCAGCAAGGCAGGGCTACAGCCTCCGTCTTGGCCACCTTTTGCTTCAGGGAGGGATGGTCCCTTTCTCCTTCCACTGCACTACCACTCCTTTGTGGTTCAGGAGAGGTAGTGTCATACATAAAAAAGCATAGTGATCTCTTACAGAATGGCCTTACATTTACCTAATGTGCAGTGTGAAGGTGCCACATGCTTACAGTGGGCCCAACTGGGGAGTTCCAATGGAGGAGTGGAGCTCACCTACCCTAGCAATTAGCCATAATAGTGGAATTCGTGTAATAAACACATTTTCTGATGAATAGCTTTTTTTTCTTACCACGTAGTGTAGAATTAATGACTTACCTTTTATATTAGTTTTCTTTGAAATTGAACCACTGATCACCTTCCTTCCACAAACAGAAATGCAGCTGGTATTTATAGCTGCAGAATCTGAAACCCTTTTTAAATGCGGGAAGTTTTGGGTGCTAAAATAGCTACTTGCATCATGAATTTACTTTCTCTGCCTAAACTGAAAAGTTCTGATTTTGTAACACTTTATAGCGCTTACAGTGGGAAACAGTGAATCCTGATATGCAAATTAGTTATGTAAATAATTTTTATAAAATCTTGATTCATTATGGTCCTTTAAAGGAAAACTTAACAAAAGCCTGTTGTTTCACTGAGTGCTGTAAAAATACCCGATTAGAGGTTCTAAGCATAACTGAAATTTTGAAGTATCTTTTTCTAAGCTTTTGCTATTGTATTTAATGTCAGTGCTGGTGGTTCACTAGGCAGCACACTCACCTCTGAGATTAGAAGACCAGATGGTTGTCGGTTCACACCCCACACCAGGCACTGGGGTAATACTCATAATTTACACTGTAGTGCAGTACAAGGGGGTGCTGCACTGGTGAGGTGCTATCCTTTGAATTAATGTTAAACTGAGGTCCCTTCTTCCCCTACTTCTAGTGGAAGTAAAAGGTCTTATGACACTTACTGATGAAGTGTAGAGGAGTTCCCCTGGTGTTGTCAATAAAACAGGTCCATGCAACCCATTCCCCAGGACACATCTGCAAACAAGCTATCATAGCTTAATGTGCCTTTCCTAGTCAAAAATTAGTAAAGAGAAATCATAAAGTGCTGTAAAGCACAGTTACGTAAGAACTTACCATAACTGTTGATCTTTGAGGGGATCTCAGTCATTAGGTCACACCGTAGGAATTTTACCATTAGTAAAGCAGGATCCACGCTGAAGATTTTCAGCAGTACAACTGGGGCCGTCCACAGCATCGACATACATCGATGTCACCAACCTTATAAAGGTGTGAGCAGCCCCACTCCCTCATCAGTTCTGTCCCCTGGAGACAGAGGGAGCATACATCTAGCCATGGTGGACCAACGAGAGAGAGAGAGAGGTGCCCAGACCTGTATGAAAGGCTGGTTACACCAGATAGCCAGTTCCAAGACAAGAGCCCCAAGAAGGGGGATGGTGGGAGGGAAAGCAGGCCTGATGCCTGGGATCCCCTCAACGATCTACTGTTACAGTAAATTCTTAAGTAACCATTCTATCTTCTTTGGGGGGATCTCAGTCATTAGGTCACACTGTAGAAATGAGTCCCAAGCAGTTACAGGTGCAGACAGACAGTCTGGGAGGAAAGCCAACCCCAAACTTGAGACAGGAGACCCTGCAGTGCAGTCCTGCCAAAACCTCCACAGATTCTATTGGCCTGGTGGCGCTGAGGGCTGAGGCACTGGACACCTTACCTTGCATCATGCTGGCAATCAATATTCAGGAATGAGCAGGGGTCAGCTGGGGAGGAGAGGGTTTGAGAGTCTGATGGACTGCTCTCCTTCTCTGGAGAGGGGAGTCCTTGACTGTCGGTGCCCGCTTGCCCCTCTAGTAGAGGCTGGGGGACAGAGCACCACAATAGCTTGGGGAGGAGCTGGGAGTAGATGCCTGGTGAGAGTACATGCAGACATGTGCATCATCCCCTCTGCTGGAATCATTGCATATCCCCAGTTTCCGGAAGTAAACAGGGAAAAATCAGTGTCATCCTAAGTCGAGTGGTTTGATGGTCGTCTGAAGATCTCCAGCTCTGGGGAATGCACCTGATCTGGATCTGAATTGAGTGGGTGAGTTGGGGGCTCCTCACTACCCCGCTGTGAGGGGGGTAAGCCACAGGGGACAAGGCAAGATCTTAATTGGAGCACAGAGGATGGACGGCGGCTGGAGTCCCGGAAGGGTTGCCAAGAAGAAAGGGAGCAGACCAGATATGTCACGAGGGAGAGAGAAAAATAACAGTTAAAACCTGCATGGGCTCTTGAGGCAATGTCCAGACTGTAGTGCTTGGTGAAAGTATGGACAGTACTCCAGGTGGCAGCTACACAGATGTCAATGGCTGAAACAAGCCACAGAGGTAGCCATGCCCCTTGTGGAATGAGCTTTAACCGCTCCAGGCAATTCTTTCCCATACTTGTTGTAGCAGAATACAATGCAATTTGCCAACCAGTTTGATAAACATTGCTTAGAAAGTGATGAGCCCTCTACCTGGAGCAAAGGAAACAAACAACTGCTTCAACTTTCTACATTCTTTGGTGCGAAGCAGATAGCACTTCAAAGTTCTATACACATCTAACATATGGAGCAGTGCTTCTCCTGGGTTGGCACGCTCAGGAAAATAAACAGGAAGGTAGATAGACTGGTTGAATATGAACTCAGAAACCACCTTAGGAAGAAACTTAGTATTTGTGCACAAATTTGTGCAGGTAAGCATGCATGTCCAGTGAACACAGCCAATCACCCATCTTGAGGAGGGGCAGTAGGCCTGGGAAAGTTACCATCTGGAACTTCTTGTATTGGACATACAGATTGAGGCTCTTTAGATCTAGAATGGGCCTCAAATCCCTGGTCTTTCTGGGGACCAGGAAAAACCTGGAATAAAACCCCTTGTTTCTCTGGCACCTGGGTAATGGATCGATGGCCTGCTTGTGCAAAAGGGACTGCACCTCCTCCAGAGAACAGACAAGTGAGCTGGGGGTACTGGAGGGCAGGGAAGGGGTTTCTGGAGGGTACTTGATGAACTCCAGAGTGTGATCCATTTCTATGATCTGCAAAATCCAGGTATCCAAAGTTATGGTTCTCCATTGATTCAAATGGAGGGAGAACTGACCTCCGACCACCACCTTTTGGTTAGGGACTGGAAGAAAGGGATCTGGCAAGAAGTCAAGCAAAGGCGGATTCAGCAACAGGGCTAGTCATTCACTTCTGGGATGCTTGGCCGCAGCTCCAGCATTGGAGGGGGCGGGCAATGCAGCCGAGGCTCTGCACTTCCCTTGGGGCAAGAGGCTGCCACATGTCTGTTTGTCACTTTCTGAAAGGGGTGGTGCTGTCTACCTCTTGGCTCAGTATGTTAGAGAAAGTGTACAGACTTCAGTGCCCTGTTTGAGGTCTGCAGATCATTAATAATATCCTGAATATCAGGACCAAACAGCTTAGTGCTATTGAAAGGGACATTAAGTACCTTCTGCTGAACATTCACAACAAAACCTGAAACCCTCAACCAGGAGTGCCTATGTAGGCATATGCCCATGGCAGCAGCCCTGGCAATGGTGTCTGTCATGTCATAGAGGACCCTGAGTAGATGCTTGCTAACATCCTCAGCTGCCTGAAGGCGCTGAAAAAGCTCCTGCTTGTGTGTGCCATCTGGGAGGGCCTGGGTGGCAGCCTTTCTCTTCTTCTAGTTAGAATTTTGGTACTTCACCATATGAGACAGGTAGTTTGCAATCGTCAAACCCAAGGTGCAGAAGGCATATGCCCTCTTACCCAAGAGGTCAATTCTGCAAAATTCTTTATCCAGGGGGAGGGAACAAAGTGCTTAGGTGCCTTAGACCTGTCATAGGCTGCCTTAATGACCACTGAGTCTGTTTCGGGCTTGGCAGCATAACAGGGGAATCCCTGAGGGGTGTGGTAAAGTTTATTCACCCTGCGGGGCATAGCTGGCACCATGTCTGGTCTGTGCCAGGCTTCCATGGCTGCATTTCTCAAGGCAGGCAAGATTGGAGGAATGATTTTTGGGGCACACTCTGGCATCTCCAGGACATCCACAAGCTCTTTTATGGTAACATCCTCTTCCTCAATGTTGAAGCCCATAGCTGAGGACAGCTGCTTCACCACATTGAAAAATGTGGGGTACTCAGGAGGAGACCTAGGAGTATACTTAATTGAGTCCTCATTGATAGAGGAAGCTGTGAACCTGTCAGAGATCAGGATCTCTCCCTTTTCTTCCTCCTCATCATCAGGAAGAATGAGGTCTGGATGGTACTCCTCCTCAACGTCGATTTCTTCCACATCCAGGTCCAGCATCAGAAGCACTGATGATGGCCTGCGGGGAGATTTCTGTGGCTGAGGAGTAGGCATTGATGACAAAGCTGCCATCGATGGCATCTGGTAGGGGGGCCTGTATATGCACAACTGCTGTACAATCACCAAAGTGAATTTAATCAAAATGTCATTTAGGTCAGCGACATTTGTCTATGGGGGTGGGGTTGACGCCACAGGTATCGACGACCCACCTGATGGGCCCTGTGGAACCGAAGAGCCTGTAGCCCAGGAAGGAGAAGGGTCAGACCTCAATGGGGGAGGGGGTGCTGTCAATGACGAGTCCGTCATTGACAAAGAAGGAGCCAATGACCCAGGGGTCAATGACTGGCCGCCCTGTGAATCCGGCAGAGGCACTGTCAGTATGGGTCTGGAGGGTACAGAGATCTGGACAGTGGTTTTGCACATCGTGCAGCAGCAGCCAAAGAGTATATCCCAGAAGAAGGAGAAGAGGCCATCAGGGAACAAGTGGTTGCAATCTTTGTCTTTTTTTATGACTTTACCCAAGGATTTGTCTCGGTCCTTAGAGGCCTGGGAGCTTGATGACCCCATTGGTAATTGAGACTGGAACCCCAGAGGACTCTTGTCCAAAACTGGCTACCTGTTGATCCAATAGGAAATTTTTAAGAGCCTTTCTGCATTGTATGAGGGTTGTTTGATTAAACTTCTGGCAGAGCTCACAGTCAGAAACTTCATGGTCAGGCCCAAGACAGCAGATACAGAGAGAAAGTTTGTCTATGGAGGCAATCTTCTTACTGCAGCAGCAGTGATGGAAGAGAGAAGTAGAAGGATTAACTCTGGGCATAAAAAGGTTGAAGGAATCTCTTTAATAAAAGAGATTCTGAAAAATAACAGAAGAAAAGCCGTAGGTGAAAATGGCATGAATACCGCATTGGAGCTTCTGCGGAGACCCATGCGATCGATTTGACGGCAGGAAAAGAACTGAGGAGTTAGCACCTTTATAGGGTTAGTGACGTCGATGGATATCAATGGCTTGGGTACCCCCAGTTGTACTGCTGAAAATCTTCCATGTGAATCCTGCTTCACTGATAGTAAAGTTCCTACAGTGTGTCCTGATGACTGAGATACCCTCGAAGAAAATCTTCCTATTCAAAGTGATGTCCTGCCACCATCTTGCATGCACCAGCTGACTTCTGGTGTTCTGAATATGCTAATGAGCATTGCCAAGGGAAATAAACTATAGGAGTAGTTGAAATGTAAGGGATGAAGATCCTGTTTTTTGCGGTATGTCCTCCATAAAAAGCAATAAGGTGATGAGAACTAAAAAAGTGTGAAATATGAGCAGAGTTATATCTCAATAATATGCTTTTCAGTATTTTGTGATGGTGTCACCTGCACTTTAAGTGCTTGCTCAGGGTTACAGAAAGCAGAGAGCTAGCTCTGATCACTGCAGCCCTGAAGCTGTGAAGCCCTGACAAAAGACACAGACAGCCCAGGTACAGAAAGACAGGCTTCATACTCACTGGAGGTGGACAAAAGCAAGTCCACAATATGGATATGATGCTAGAAGATTTTATTCACAGAAAATAATAAAATGCTTCATACACACACTGGCAGACAGCACAATAGCACTGTGAGTCACCCTTGAACCAGGAAATGGCACAGCAATACACACAGGGGTAATATACAGGCCTCCAGGTCAGGTGGAAGAAGTGGACGGGGACCTTGAGGATGAAATACACAAAATGGCAATGAAAGGTGAGATTCTGCTGATGAGGGATTTCTGTATGCCAGACATGGCTTGGACCACCCAGACAGCTGCTTCAGTCAGAAGCAGAGGCATCCTGGATTCCCTACAAGGGGCAGTACTCAAGCAGCTGATGCTTGATCCCACCAGAGACAGGGCAATTCTTGATCTAGTAATGACCCAACGGGGAAAGAATAATTGATGACAGAATGGAGGGGCAACTAGGATCCCGTGATCAGCACATAGTGTGATTCAGCGTACAGACAGGGATTCAGTCAAATTACACTAGGGCGAAGGTTTTCAATTTCAAAAAGGCAGACTTCGCTGAAATGGGGAGAGTTATCAAAAGTGCCCTGGAGTATAGGGGGACAGGGAGGTGGGGTGGAAGAGCAGTGGGAGAACCTAAAAGGAGCCATAGTGGAAGTAAAAAATAAATGCATCAGATTGATATCAAAAGGCAAGACAAGGAAAAGGCCACTATGGTTCTCAAAAGAGGTAGCAGAAAAGGTAAGGGCTAAAGGGGCAGTGTTTCCAGAAATATAAGGAGATCTAAAGGGAGGAGGACAGAGGGTATATCGAGAGTGTCTAAAGGAAGCTGGGAAGACGGTGAGGAGAGCAAAGGCACAGACTGAGGAAAGTTTAGCGCAGACAGCAAAGAAAGGGGACAAGACATTCTACAGGTACATTAGCGAAAGAAGGAAAACTGGGGGGATTGTAAGATTTAAAGGGGAGGAAGGGGAGTGTAAGGAGGGAGACATGGATAAGGTGGAAATTCTACATAAATACTTCTGTTCAGTATTCACTGAAGAGAGGGAGGGACAGGGACCACAGCCAAGCATCAGATGCCAGGGGGGGAAGAGATGGACAACAGTCCATTCACGGGGGAGAGAGTCCTGCTGGCACTCACTAAACTGAAGGTGGACAAAGCAATGGGACCAGACGGCATACACCCAAGGATACTACGGGAGCTGCAAAGAGAGCTGGTAGAGCCTCTGGCAGCATTGTTCACCGAGTCACTTAACACAGGAGTGGTGCCAGATGATTGCAGGTGGGCACATAGAAACATAGACTTTGACGGCAGATCAGGACCGCTTGGCCCACCTAGTCTGATCATTTCCCTACCTACAGGGCACGCTGCAGATCCTAGTTAACCAACAGCCTATTTTTTCCTACACCCCACAAGAATTGCCTTATGTCTGTCCCATGCATTCTTGAATCCTCCCACAGTTTTAGACCCCACAACCTCCTCAGGAAGGCTGTTCCATGCATCCACCACCATCTCTGTGAAAAAATGCTTCCTCACAATTCCCCTGAGCCGTCCCCCCCTCTATCGTCAAATTGTGTCCCTTTGTTCTTGCACATCTCTTTTTCTGAAAGATGCTACCCTCTTGGACTTTGTTGTTTCCACTGAGGTACTTAAAAGTTTCTATCATGTCCCCCCTCTCCCTCCTTTGCTCCGGGGTATACATATTAAGCTCCTTTAGTCTCTCCTCATATGGCTTCTCTTGTAGACCCTGCACCATTTTAGTTGCCCGCCTCTGAACTGCCTCCATCCTGTCTATGTTCTTGTGGAGATGGGGTCTCCAGAACTGGACGCAGTACTCCAGATGGGGTCACACCAACTGTCTGTACAGAGGGATAACAACTTCTTGTTTTCTGCTGGTGATGCCTTTCCCTATACATCCCAGTACCCCCCAGCCCTCCCTACTGCCTTCTCACATTGCCTGCCAACCTTAGGTCATCTGATATGATTACCTCCAGGTACCTTTCCATTTTTGTTGTTGTTACTACCTCCCCCCATTGTGTAATCTTCCCCTGGAGTTTTGTTTCCCAGGTGCATTATTTTGCATTTCTTTGCATTGAATCCAAGCTGCCATACTTCTGACCAGTCCTCCAACCTTGCCAAGTCCCTTCTCATCCTTTCCATGCCTCCTTGTGTATCAACCTTGTTGCAGATCTTTATGTCATCTGCAAAGAGGCTTACTTTTCCTTCCAGTCCCTCTGCAATGTCACTTATAAAGACATTAAAAAGGACTGGACCCAGTACTGAACCCTGCAGTACCCCACTAGTAACTCCCCTTTCTTCAGAGTGGACTCCATTTACAATTACCTTCTGTGTCCTACTGTCCAGCCAATGTTTTACCCAGGCTACTACCCTGGGACCCACTCCCAGGCTGGTTAATTTGTTATGTTTGCTTGCACGCATGTGCAAGAAACATAGTACCATCATCGGAGTTTTCGGAGGTGTGGCAGACGTCTTCCAATTCAGTCAGTGTGTTTGCAGGTGCATCCACAGTTATCCAATGAATGCTGCAGCTGTCTATGACAGCAGTTGAAAATGCAGTGCCGTACAGTTGAAAGGGAGAGCTCCGCTTCAGTGAGCAGCGCTCCTCCCCCTCCACACACATGCATATTGCATGCTCATGCGCTCCCCCCCATGCACATACTGTATGGCCACCGGGGGTGCCCAATCCACTGTCAGCTCCATGTAACCCCCAAAAGCTTTCCAGATGCCACTCTGGGAGCCCACCCCAGCATGGCAAAAATTGTTATGGCCGACAGGGGTGCCCAATTCCCAGTTGGCTCCATAACCCCCTAAAAGCTTTCCAGGTGCGATGCTGGGAGCCCACCCCAGCGTGGTAAAAATTGTTATGGCCGACGGGGCTGCCCAATCCCCCATTGGCTCCACGGTTCCACACGCCCCCAAAACAGCCATCCAGCTGCCATGCTGGGAGCCCACCCGTCAGCCGCCTTAAAAACAACAACCTGTAAACAAAAAGTTCCCTCAGCAATCTCCCTGCCCACCGCGCCACCCACTGTGCACCCTCCCCTCCCCCACACCCTCCACCCCATATTTACCTCTGGAGCTTGACGTGATGATCTTCGGTGGACCGGGAACACGTCTGCACTCTTCAAAGCCAAAAGCAAACTGAGGAAATGCCGGTAAGCTGTATAATGCGATAAATATGTTTTTTTCAACTTTAATGCATATCTCAGACATTTTTTGGAATTTTGGCACCAGATTTTCAACATGGGGTTTTTGGGACCCCTCCTCAGGAATTCTTGAACTGTCATGGCATTAATCAGGCCCGAAGGGTGACTCCGCAGTCACTGCGCGACATCACCTTTTGGGACTGATTAACAAAACGACAGTGCTAGTGTTCATAAGGTGGACTCTCAAAAAGTCTATGTTGCAAATTTGGTGAACAAATTCCTAAAAATGACTGTTTTACGAACGTGCATTGCGCAGTTCCTTCGCAGGCTCATAAGTTCACGAATTTTTAATATTTGCACTCCAGATTTTCAACATTGCCATTTTACCACACCTCCTTATGAGCAGTACAGCTGTCATTTTTCTCATCTTGCCCAAAATGTGGTTCCGCGCATGTAGCGCACAATGGCGCAGTCGGTGTACGAAATCAATGTATGGGACACATTAAGAAAATCACAGTGACACTGTTCATGAGCAGGGGTCTTAAAATGGCTATGTTGAAAATTTGGTGAAAAAATTCCCAAAAATGACTGTTTTAGGAGCGCACGTTGTGCAGTTCCTATGCGCTCTAGCAAGTTTGCGAATTTTTAATATTTGCACGCCAGATTTTCAACATTGCCATTTTATTACACTTCCTTATGAGCAGTACAGCTGCCATTTTTCACATCTCGCCCAAAATGTGTTTCCGAACGTGTAGCGCACAATGGTGCAGTCGGTGTGCGAAAGCAATGCTTGGTACAGATTAAGAAAATCACAGTGGCACTGTTCATGAGCAGAGGACTTAAAATGGCTATGTTGAAAATTTAGTGACAAAAGTCCATGAAATGACTGTGTTACGAGTGAGCATTGCGCAGTTTCCACGCACCCTCGTAAGTTCATGAATTTGTAATATTTTCAGTCCAGATTTTCACCAGTGGCATTTTTCCACACTTCCTTATGAACAGAACAGCTGTCATTTTTCACAACATGGCCGAAATGTGTTTTCACACTTTCAGCGCAGAAATGCATGATCGCTGTGGGAAATCATTGTTTGGGACAGATAAATAAAATCACAGTGACACTGTTCATGATCGGAGGTCCCAAAATGCCTGTGTTGACAATCTGCTGTAAAAAAATCCCCAAACTAATTACATTACGGGTGTGCGTTGCACAGTTTCTACGCACACTCGTGACTTCACCAGTTTTTTAAATATTTTTGCTGCAGATTTTCAACATTGCCATTTTTTACACCTCCCCATGAACAGTACATGTGTAATTTTTCACATCCTAATCGGAATGTGTTTTTGCACCTGTGTTGCTAAATGCCATAGTCGCTATGCAAAAGCAGCTTTCGGCTAACAAACTGATATTGCCACTGTTTGTGAGGTGAGGGTCACAAAAAAAACATGTTGAAAATTTGGAGTGAAAATACTAACGAATGCCTGAGGCATTAGGGTTTCTGACCATAATGCCCCACCCTGTAGAGAATAACAGGCATCAGGGGTGTGACTTAGGATTCTCGCCTGTAATGCTCATACTATTCCACACCCTGCAGCCAGTGAGAGGCATCGAGGTGTGCCTTGGACTCTTTGGCCCCAAAGTTCACCCCATTCTCCTATACAGTTACTGCACCCATCTCACCGTATTTCCTGATGGAATGGGGTGAGCATAAGGGCCAAAGACCCCAAGGCACACAGTGACACTTGTCGGTATCTGCATGGTAGGGTGTGGTGAAATGGCTAGCCATTATGCCTGAAACCCAAAAGGCACACCACAATGCCTGTCAGTCTCTGCAGGGTGGTGGTGGGGTTGGCTTCAATTCAATACTTCACTGCCATTCCTATTATGCAGCTCTGTAACTCCTACACTACCAATGCCAATGTCAGAAAGCAAACATTCGGCATTGACAAATGTTTGTTTATTAATCTTTTGTGTGGGACTGTGTCAAATGTCTTGCTAAAGTCTAGGTAGACCATGTCCACGGCCCCTCCCTGACCTTCTACTACATGTAGTCCCTCTACAAAAACCAAGCAGTAGGGTGGAGGAGGGTAACTACAGGTTAGTCAGCCTCACCTTGGTAGTGGGGGAAGATCATGAAGGCACTACTTAAGGAAAGGATAGTGGGACATCTAGAAGCCATCAGTGCCCAGGACCCTAGACAACATGGGTTCACAGCGGTTAGGTCATGTCAGACAAATCTCATAGACTTCTTCGACTGGGCGACGAAGGAAGTAAATCAGGGGGGGCGCGGTGGATGTAGCCTACCTCAGTTTCAGCAAAGCCTTCAACACCATCCCACATAGGAGGCTGGGTAATAAGATATGTAGTCTGGGCATGAGAGACTAGGTGGTAAACTGGGTTAGGAACTGGCAAACGGACAGGAGACAGAGGGTGGTGCTAAATGGAGTACAATCTGGTGAGAGGAGGATGACCAGCAGAGTACCTCGGGGATCAGTCCTTGGACCAGTTCTGTTCAATGTCTTCAGGGGTGCCGGAAGATGCTAAAAGCTGAGGGGGGCTGAGAATCAAAAGGGCACTTATGAGGGTACAAAGGGCACTTTTCCTATACTAGTTTTTGCCATACAGAAATAAAAAGTGGAGTGGCTACCGCCCCTTCCGCCCCCCCTGGTTCCGGCACCTATGAATGTCTTCATCAGTGACATTGCAGAAGGGCTGGAAGGAAAGATCTGCCTGTTTGCAGATGACACAAAGATCTGTAAGAAGGTGGATACTCCTGAAGGGGTGGGGAAAATGAGGAAGAACCTCGGGAAGCTTGAGAAATGGTCTGCAGAGTGGCAACTGAGGTTTAATTCAAAAAAGTGCAAAATGATGCACCTGGGACACAGTAACTCTGGGGACAGTTACAGGATTGGGGGTTGCTGAAGTCACCAAAGAGGAAAGAGACCTGTGGGTTACTATTTCAGATGACCTGAAAATGTCAAAGCAGAGCACAAAGGCAGCAGGGAGGGCCAGTGGCATGCTGGGGTGCATAGCAAGGAGTATCACCAGCAGAAGGTGTGAGGTAGTGATGCCGTTATACAAAATCCTGGTCAAACCTCACAAGGAGTACTGTGTGCAGTTTTGGAGGCCACACCTTTGAAAGGACTTTAACAGGCTGGAGGTGGTCCAGAGAAGGGCGACTAAGATGGTACAGGGCTTGCATCGCAAGATTTACGAGGAGAAATTATGGGACCTCAGTATGTACAGTACACGCTGGAGGAGAGGAAGGAGAGAAGGGACATGATAGAAATGTTTAAGTATCTCAGAGGCATGAACAGGGTGAGGGGCAGAGGACTCTTCCAATACAGGAGGAGTATAAGAACTAGGGGGCATGACATGAAATTGGAAGGTGGCAGGTTACGAGGGAATGTGAGGAAGTTTTTCTTCATGGAGAGGGTGGTGGATGCATGGAATGGTCTGCCACAGGAGGTGGTGGGAGTGAGCACTGTGGTTGGATTTAAACATGCACAGAACAGGCATAGGGGAACCATAAAGGTTAAGCAGGGGGAGGGTCAAAAGTTGTAATCAAGTACAGGACTTACGGGCAGACTAGATGGGCCTAACAGTCCTTATCTGCTGACAATTTCTATGTTTCTGTGTAAGTTTCAGACTTCCTGGTGCTTTTCACGTAGCTCCTAAAAAGCACCAGGAAGTGTGAAACGTTGAGTCTTTGTGCTGTGTGCCACTGTATGTAAGCTGCATTTTATTATTTTCTGTGAATAAAGTCTTCCAGCATCATAGCCACATTGACTACGTGCTTTTGTACACCTCTGGAGAATGCGAAGCCTGACTTTCTGTACCTGGACTTTCTCAGGGTCACACAGCCAGTATGTGTCACTTGTGGGATTTTCCAAACATAGCTCTCCTGGTTCCCAATCCACAACACCATGCTGCCTCTTAAAAATTATTCCCAGGGGGGAAAAAGCAGTACCCTGAGAGAAGACGTTAATATAAAATAGAGCAGGAGTAAAATGTTGCTTTCAGAAAATTACTGTACAGGGAGTATAGCCATAAGGGAGGGAGTATAGCCTGAAGATTAAAGCACCAACCTGAAAAACCAGTAGACCTGGGTTTGAATTCAACAACCACCACTTCCATATTGTGTGATCTTAAGCATATCACTTGACCTCCCTGTGCTCCTGAGTCAATATCACCCAAATCAACCTGCCACTCTCCTTTTGGGAGCCCACAGTCTCCTTCCTCTTTAATTTTGTAAGCTTTTTCTACCTTTTTTTGAAAGTAAAATACTCCCAAAATGGAGATAAAGGAGCAAATAACCTGCAGAAAAATATTTTATGTTCATTTTGTGTTTCAAATACTGGTTCATGTTCTGTAATTCTGTCTTCAGCTGTGTTTTTGTAAATTCAATGGGGGTCCAAATTCCCACGTGAGAAGTGAGGAATGTTTGAAAACTGTATGATTTCAGTGGCAGTGTCTCACCAGGTTGCACACTTGCCCCTACTGCAGGAGGATTGGAATGTTGTGGGTTCTATCTCCACACCAGGAACTTGGGGAGGTGAATCCTAATACTAACACTGTAGTGCAGCATGAGAGGGTTGCTGCACTCCTGAGGTGCCATCTTTCAGATGAGGTGTTACAATGAGGTCCTGTCAGCCTGCTCTGATGGATGCTAAAGATTTTCATGGCATGCCTTGAACAGAGAAGGGAAATTTTTATTGAAAAAACGACGACAAACAAGCAACTCATTACAGAAGAAACCAGCAGGGTCATACCAAAAAGTCAATCACTATATTAATTGAGCTAACATGGCAACCAGAAAAATAAAAAGTAAAGTAAAATAAAAAAGCACAGTAAAAAGGAAAAAATATGAGACAAAACTTCCTCTCCCTAAACTCTGTGACCAAAGTTAAAAGGACAAAAAGATAACACGGAGAGGAAGCCACATAATATTAGGGAAGACCTGGTCATAACAGTATGCCTCTTCACTCCTTTCTTAATCAGAAAGACTTACCCAAGTAACCCCTGTCCATAACAACCTAAGTTGTTTACATTTAAGTTATTTACACTCATTCTTATAAACCACTAAAAGAGTGGATTTACCCATTTTTATGTTGATTGCGCGTACGTGCAAGAAACATATTGCAGCAGCTTTCTCCACAAGCAGGTTGTGGAGGCTCGGCACTGTTGTGGCCAATGACCCCACAGCCTTTAAAGGCTTGTCCAGCTTCCCCCAATGCTGTGGCATGCTGCTGCTGACACTAGTTCAGCCAGTGTGCCACCAACTTGTGAAAAATCAGCTGCTGCAATCAGGGGGCCACCTTGTCATTGCAGCGTAAGCCATTCGCTGCAATGAGGAAGTGACCCGTCATTGCAGGGCAGGATCTTGACACAGTGATATTGTTTGTGAACAGGGCGGCAGTTTGCCGCCATGTTCAAAGGCAATATTAATCCCCCCCACCATATTTATTTGCTGACGGGTCCCCAACTCTACTGGCTTCGTGCCCCACAGTTTGTTGTCGAACGGGGAGCCCACTCACCGGTCAGCATTATGTAAACCCCCATTTATACTGTCTGCCTGCTGGGGTGCCCAATCCCAGTCGGCATAATGTCACCCTCCCCTTTGTTGCGTGGGCCGGCTGGGGTGCCCAATTCCTCGTCGGCTACAGCATGCCCCCCTCAAAAGAAAGACTCTGGTGGCATGCAGGGAGCTCACCCCAGTGTGCCACAGGCCCCTGTAAAATAAATAAATGGTCCCACCTTTTTTTTTTTTTTTTTTTAACCTGTAAAAAAGGAAACTGTCTCTCGGTGGTCTCCCTGCCCCCTTCCCACAACCCGCGTCCACCCACTGCGCACCCTGCCTCCCCCTACCACCCCTCACTCCATACTTACCTCCGGAGCTCGGCCCGACAATCTTCGGTGGGCCAGGAACATGTCTGTACTCTTCAAAGCCGACCGTGAACTGAGGAAATGCCGGTGAGCTGTATAATGGAATAAATGTTTGTTTTTCCAACTTTAATGCATATCTCAGTCATTTTTTGGAATTCTGGAACCAAATTTTCAACATGGGGTTTTTGGGACCCCTCTTCATGAATTCTGGAACTGTCACGGCGTTAATCGTCCCTGAAAGGTGATTTTGCCTTCGCTGTACGGAATCATCTTTCAGGGTAGATTAATGAAATGACAGTGCCAGTGACCATGAGGTGGGCTCTCAAAAAGCCTATGTTGCAAATTTGGTGAAAAAAAATCCCAAAAATGACTGTTTTATGAGCGTGCATTGCGCAGTTGCTACACACGCTCGTAAGTTCATGAATTTGCAATATGTTCACGCCAGATTTTCAACATTGCTATTTTTTTCATACTTCCTTGTGAACAGTACAGCTCTCATTGTGTTTTCGCAGTTCCAGCGCAGAATAACGCGGTCACTGTGGGAAATTAATGTTCGGGACAGACTAAGAAAATGACAGTGACACTGTTCATGAGAACAGGTCCTAAAATGCCTATATTTAACATTTGGTGATGATACTCCATAAAATGACTGTGTTATGAGCATGCATTGACTTCATGAATTTGTAATATTTGCACTCCAGATTTTCAACATTGCCATTTTCCCACACCTACTTATGAACAGTACAGCTGCCATTTTTCCCATCCTGGCCGAAATGTGTTTTCGCACTTCCGGTGCAGAATAGGGTGGTCGCTGTGGGAAATCACTGTTCGGGACAGATTAAGAAAATGACAGTGATACTGTTCATGAGCAGAGGTCCTAAAATGCCTATGTTGAAATTTGGTGATGATAGCCCATCAAATGACTGTGTTACAAGTGTGCGTTGCGCATTTTCCACACACCTTTGTAACTTCGCAGATTTGTAATATTGTCATGCCGGATTTTCAGCAGTGGCATTTTTTCACACTTCCTTATGAGCAGTACAGCTGTCATTTTTCACATCCTGACCAAAATGTGTTTTCACAGTTCCAGCGCAAAATAACACGGTCGCTGTGGGAAATCAGTGTTCGGGACAGATTAAGAAAATGCCAGTGGCACTGTTCATGAGCAGAGGTCCTACAATCCCCATGTTGAAAATTTGGTGCTGAAACTCCATAACATGACTGTGTTACAAGCGTGTGTTGAACTATTTCCACGCACCCTTGTAACTTTGCAAAGTTATAATATTTTCACACCACATTTTCAACACTGGCATTTTTTCACACCTCCTTATGAACAGTACAGCTGTCATTTTTCACATCCTGGCTATAATATGTTTTTGCAGTCCTGCTGGAGAATAGCATGGTTGCTGTGGGAAATCAGTGTATGGGACAGATTAAGATCGAGTGAGTGAGAGGGAGGAGTGACCAAGCTCAACTGAGCTCTGTTGGGACTGCTGCAGATTTGTTTGTGGGCAGAAAAAGTCCCCAACGCAAGAGCCCAGTACAAAAGGGCAGCCTGCAGCGCTGGGAGAAACAGAACGAGAGAGCGAGTGAGGGAGGGGGAGTGAGCAAACTCACCTGAGCGCTGTAAGGACTGCTGCGGATTTCTTTGTGGGCAGAAAAAGGCATCAATGCAGGCAGGGGCCCAGTACAAAAGGCCAGCCTGTAGCGGTGGGAGAAAAAGTATGAGCGAGTGAGACAGGGGAACTGAGTGAGCTCAATGGAGCTCTATCAGGACTGCTGCAGATGTCTTTGTGGGCAGAAAAAGGCACCAATGCAGGCAGGAGCCCCGTACAAAAGGGCAGTTTGCAGCACCAGGACAAACAGAATGAGCACGTGAGAGAGAGAGAGAGACTGATCAACCTCAATGGATCTCTGTCGGGACAGCTGCGGATTTCTTTGTGAACAGACAAAGGTGCCAACGCAGCCAGGAGCCCTGAACAAAAGCGCAGCCTGCAGCGCCAAGAGAAACAGAATGAGCAAGTGACAGAGTGTTAGTGAGCAAGCTCAGTGGAGCTCTGTTGTGACTGCTGCAGATTTCTTTGTGGGCAGAAAAAGGTGGCAATGCAGGCAGGAGCCCAGTACAAAAGCCTAGCTTGCAGCACCGGCAGAAACAGAATGAGTGAGTGAGAGAAGGGGAGTAAGCGAGCTCAATGGAGCTGTGTCAGGACTACTTCAGATTTCTTTGTAGCCAGAAAAAGCCACCAACACAGGCAGGAGCCCAGTACAAAAGGGCAGCCTGCAGCAGCAGGAGACACAGAATGAGCGAGTGAGGGAGGGGGAGTGAGTGAGTCCAACGGAGCTCTGTTGGGACTGCTGCAAATTTGTTTGTGGGCAGAAAAGGGCAACAATGCACGCTGGGCCCCAGTACAAAAGGGCAGCCTGCAGTGTCGGGAAAACCAGAATGAGTGAGTAAGAGAGGTGGAGTGAGCGAGCTCAACAGAACTCTATTGTAACTGCTGCACATTTCATTGTGGGCAGAAGAAGGCGGCAATGCATGCAGGAGCCCAGTAGAAAAGGGCAGCCTGCAGCGCCGGCAGAAAAGGAATGAATGAGTGAGAGAGGGAGTGAGTGGGCTCGAAAAAGCAGAACTTTAATAGAATGCTGCGGATTTCATTGTGGGCAGAAAAAGGTGCCAATGCAGGCAGGAGCCCAGTACAAAAGGGCAGCCTGCAGCACCGGGAGAAACACAATGAACGAGTGAGACGAGGGTGTGACCGAGCTCAATGGAGCTCTATCATGACTGCTGTGGATTTCTTTGTTGGCAGAAAAAGGCGGCAACGCAGCCAGGCACCCAGTACAAAAGGCCAGCCTGCAGCACCGGCAGAAACGGAACAAGTGAGTGAGATAGGGGGAGTGAACAGGCTCAACAGACCTGTGTCGGGACTGCTGCAGATTTCTTTGTGGGCAGAAAAAGCCACCAACAGAGACAGGAGCCCTGTACACAAGGGCAGCTTGCAGCACCAGGAGAAACAGAATGAGCGAGTGAGAGAGGAGGAGTAAGCCACCTCCACGGAGCTTTGTCAGGACAGCTGCGGATTTCTTAGTGGGCAGAAAAAGCTGCCAATGCAGACAAGAGCCCAGTAAAAAAGAGTAGCCTGCAGCACCGGGAGAAACAGACTGAGTGAATGACAGAGGGGCAGTGAGCAAGATCAACAGACCAACGCAATCAACATTTGGCATTGACAAATGCTTGTTCCAAGTGATACGTAAGTTATTCTTAGCTGTTGTAGCACTAGGTGGCATTTTGCTTGCCATAGGTAACATTTTAAACATGCAAACACCACTGCTAAAATTCTATTTTTATACTTCCTTGAAGTTGCTGGAAAGTCACCTAGGAATAAGCACTCATACTGTAGGTCAAGCTTTCTAACCATGGAAGCTTCCATCGATTCGTAAAGTGTTTCCAACACCCCAACACAAACCCACAGTCGAAGAAAACATGTTCCATTGTTTCCAAACTAGCATCACAGTCTGCCTATAGACATGATCTTTCTTCCAGGGATTTATGTTTCTTATTCCATCCGACATTCAACCTCCCATAAGAGCGTGAATGTCCACATTCAGGGAGGGATTCTTTTACCCAGCAGCTGTTGAATCACCAGGTGGTTCTAATTTCTGCAGTATTTAAATTCTGGTTCTGGGGACAAATTTGTAACAGTATTGTCTCATACAGTTGTTTCCTGGACCAAGAATGTGTTAATGAATACAACATTTTCCAGTTATATAATTTCTGTAAAGATGGTCTAATAAAGTCAGGAACTGCTGCATTATAGGTTAAGTTTCGTTGGTGTTTCCTGCCAAATGTTTAAGAACTTTTCTAACAGGTTCTTGATCCAGATGTTAGTGCGGGAGGGCATTGATTCCAAAGCCAATTTCAGGGTTCCCGCCCAAAACAACAAATTTAAAAAGACTATGGGATTAAAAATATGAACCCCATCTTTTTCCCTGTGCAAATATGTCATGTCCCTCTTCACAAGGTTGAGTCGAGTCCCCCTGAACATTTGAAAAAATAGGCTACACATAGTAATCTCCAGGCTGGCAAGTAAATGGAATACATACCTTATATCCAAAAAACTTCTGATCATAGGAGACTCCATAATTTGGGGGAGTTGATACGTATCTCCTGCCAGGAGTAATGGTCAAAAGTCTCCCAGGTACATCAGCATGGAGAGACACTGACCACATTGCTAAAATTGTTCAGGAAGCAGAAGAAAACATTGATGTCCTGGTACACATAGGGAATGACTATCTCGCCAGCTGGTCAGTTGTGGAGACCAAGGAACACCTAACCAGGCTGGGTGACAAACTAACATCCATTTCATCCAAAATTTGACCAATGGAAAATCATGAACACAAATGCTCGCAGTCTGGGAAACAAGATCCAAGACCTGCAAGCAATAATGACAGAGACTAAACTGGACATAGTAGCCATAAGCGAGACATGGTTTACCAGTAACCACACACGGGAGACTTCAGTACCTGGCTATGTACTGTTCAGAAGAGACCAAGGTGCAAAAAGGTGGGGGGGGGTGGAGAGGCTCTTTATATCAATGAAAATATTAAAGCTACAGAAATTCAGAATACATATAAGGAGCCAGAAAAACTGTGGGTCACCCTGAAAACAGGAAATGGGACAGCCATACGAACTTGGGATGTGTACAGTCCTCCAGACCAGGGGGAGGACATAGACACATTACTGTTAGAAGATATACAAAACATGACAACTAAAGGGGAGGTTCTGATAGTGGGATACTTCAACATGCCAGATACAGATTGGTCAATACCTGCAGGGACATCTGCCAGAACTAGACACATGGTGGATTCCCTGCAGGGGGTGAGCCTCAAACAATTGGTACAATAACCCACAAGAGACAGGGCTATCCTAGATCTAGTACTGACTAACAAGGAAAGGATCACAGATCTCCAGGTAGAAAGTCACCTGGGGGCCAGTGACCATTACATGGTATGCTTCAATTTGGCCACTAGAACAAAATCATCCCATTCCGAGGCAAAAATATGGGACTTCAGAGGAGCTGACTTTGATAAGATGGCCAACAGAGTTAAGCTAACCCTGGCAAAAAGAAATACAGGTGAGGGGGTGCAGGCAAAGTGGGCAAACATTAAAAATGCAATAATTGAAGCAACATCCCATTGTGTTACTAGGAAAAGGAAGTGCAAAAGAAGAAGGAAACCACTTTGGTTCTCAAACACAGTAGCAGAGAAGGTCAGAGTCAAAAGGCTGGCCTTCAGGAAATATAAGGGAATGCAGCAGGATGAAGATAGGGAGTCATACAAAACTTACCTAAGGGAAGCAGGGAAGGCAGTAAGGCAGGCAAAGGCCCAAACCGAGGAAACACTAGCACAAACAGTAAAAGAAGGTGATAAGATTTTCTAAAGATATATTAGTGAAAGAAGAAAGTCCAGAGGGGGTATTGCTAAGATCAAAGGGGATAAAGGTGTGTGTGTGAAGTGGAGGACCAAGTAAAAGCATCTATCCTAAATAGATACTTCTGCTCAGTATTTACTGAAGAGAAGATAGGTCAGGGCCCACAGCTCTGCACCATGGACACAGGGGGGAAGGAGGTGTGCACTAGTCCCTTCACAAAAGAAAGGGTCCTACAAGAGCTTAATAAGCTCAGGGTGGACAAGGCAATGGGACCTGATGGCATACATCCCAGGGTACTAAAGGAGCTAAGGGTAGAACTAGCACAGCCATTATCAGAACTGTTTAGTGAGTCTCTGAGCACAGGAGAGGTCCCAAAAGACTGGAGAAGGGCTCATGTGATCCCGTTCCACAAGAGTGGTAGCAGGGAGGAGGCAGGCAACTACAGACCAGTCAGTCTTACCTCAGTAGTGGGCAAGATTATGGAGACACTCCTTAAAGAAAGGATAGTGCAACACCTGGAATCCATAGGAGCACAGGATCCAAGACAGCATGGGTTTACAACAGGAAGGTCCTGTCAAACTAAACTTATAGATTTTTTTTGACTGGATAACCAGAGTGGTGGACTAAGGAGGAGCAGTTGATGTTGCCTACCTTGACTTCAGCAAAGCTTTCAATACTGTTCCACATAAAAGATTGATTAATAAGCTGGGTAGACTCAGGGTGGGTCAGACATTGGTCAGCTGGGTGGCAAACTGGTTGATGGGCAGAAAACAGAGAGTGGTGGTAAACGGTATACAGTCAGAAGAGATGCAAGTCACAAGTGGGCTACCTCAGGGATCAGTCCTGGGGCCAGTCCTCTTCAATATCTTTATCAGTGACATTGCAGATGGACTGGAGGGTAAGGTTTGTCTGTTTGCAGATGACACCAAGATCTGCAACAGGGTAGATGATCCAGATGGGGTGGGCAGAATGAGAAGAGATCTGGATAAACTAACAAAATGGTCAGAAGAGTGGCAACTGGGGTTTAATGCAAAGAAGTGCAAGATCATGCACACAAGGAAGAGAAACCCTGAAGCCACCTATAGGCTGGGAGGGGAGTTGCTGGCAGTCACAAGGGAAGAAAGAGACTTGGGCGTCACCATCACCGAGACCTGAAATCATCCAAGCAGACCTCTAAAGCAGTAGGTAAGCCTAGAGGGATGTTGGGGTGCATTAGTAGGGGTATCACAAGTCAGAAGAGGGAGGTAATAATCCCTCTTTACAACACACTGGTTAGGCCCCATCTGGAGTACTGCGTGCAGTACTGGAGGCCACACCTTCACAAGGACATTAACCAAATTGAGGCAGTCCAGAGGAGGGCAACATAAATGGTGCATGGACTGCATCAGAAACCATATGAGGACAGATTAACTGAACTCAATATGTATACCCTAGAGTAAAGGAGGGAGAGAAGTGATATGATTAAAACATTGAATCTCCTTAAGGGCATTAATAAGGTGAAAGAGTCTAACGTGTTTCAATATAAGAAAAATAGCAACACAAGAGGACACAGCATGAGATAAGAGGGAGGCCGATTAAGGGGTACTGTGAAGAAGTTCTTTTTCACAGAAAGAGTGGTGGATGCATGGAACGGCCTACCTCAGGAAGTGGTGGATATGAATACAGTGCAGGGCTTCAAACAGGCATGGGATAGGCATAAGGGAGCAATACAGATGAGTATGAATAGATAGGCCACTGACAGAGCAAATGCCGATGGCACATTCATAAGGTAGAAAAAGAAATGGGCACACTGGATGGGCCTTATGGTCCTTATCTGCCATCAACTTCTATCTTTCTATGTTTCTATATAAGAGGATTAGGACTAAAAATAGTTTAATAATAAAAACCCTCTTAAATTTTGAGTTTCCATCCTTTCCACCTAGTCTCTTTGTGTGCATTCTCTGAGCAATTTTTTCTGAGCCATAACCCCCGAACCAAACTTGACTCCCAATATTTTTATGGGACCCTCCACTATCTGGATTCCTGCTACAATCACTCCCTCTACTGGCACCTCCCCTAAACTAATCCCTGTGCTTTTGATAAATTTAAACTGGCACTAGATGTAGTTGAAAGCTGTGTAATGGTACGTAGCGTCAGATCTCCACTATGCTAATCTGCCTTGTATAAGCAGTTTCATCCGCATAGGCTCAAATTTTCAGGCTACCCATTCTCGATGGCCATGCTATTCCTGCAATATGCCAATTATCCATGATACTCCGAAGAAGTGGCTCCAAGGCAAAAACATAAAGCAGATGGCTGAATGGTGAAAGATGCTACCGACGTTCTGAACTTTGTCAGTGTTTGGGTGCAGCTTCACTTCTGCCATGTCTTTCTTCATCTTCAAATAGCAGGGTTACTAGCCTTTCCTTCTCTCTGCCATCTCCATTTTGAGCTCCTCTTCAGTTGCAGCTGGATTCGTTGCCTTTGTCTCAGGTAAGTTAGTTCCCCTCAGTGTTCATGCCTTCAGGCTGGTGAATATTTTCATCTGGTTCCGATTCCAGTTCCTGGCTCACCATTACTGTCTCGTCCACTTCAGAGGCTTTGGCTGGAAGGGAGAACAACTCCACAGCCTGTTGCACACCTCCGTCCTCTGCAGCCTCAAGACCCTCCATCTTGGAATGAAAGCCAGCTGTGCCCTCTTCCAAGAGTAGGGGAATTTCCCCAGAGTCCTAGCCAAATTCCCCCCATTCACTAAAAATATCCCCATCAACTTAACCTGATTGAATATGTCAGTTTGCATCTGTATTCCCACCCCACCCATGCACACATCTGCAAGATGAGGTTGAAAATAGTCAGAACTGCATAGCCCTCCTTTCCTGGTCTACAAAAACTAACTAAATAAAAATGTAGTTTATGTTCTTACATTGTTATCACAATACATCTGTATTCTGCTATAGCACTCTGGTTGCAAGAGACATAAGACATCACACCATTCTAATAAAATGTTATTTCTTTATTTACATTACCACCAGCATGTAAATCAGAAGCACCCAGTGACATAACTTAAAGACCATAAAACAATGAACAATTGTAGAACTGAAACTAGTTTTTAGAAACAACAGCTTCTATGGGAAAAATACAGCTTTCAGGTTCAGTGCAGTTCTTTAACTGAAATCCCTGATGGGAAGAATCTACAAAGGTGTACATCAGGTCCCGGGACATGTCTCTGCTGGCCCGCGTGCCTCAGCCTTTTGCCCTGAATAAAACAGCTTGTATTTTAAAGTAGCTGTTCCACATTTTTTACATTTTTTGGAAGGCTACGCTGGGAACTGCAGCTACATGCCTCAGACGTCTCTGGGACACATTCCTAAAGCATTATTTAAGTCATTTTCCTTTGACTTTAGCAGTGCATGATGTCGGATTTATTTTTGCGTTAGAAGTTTTCTTTCATCGTGTTAGCCTCAAGGCAGGGGTGGAGGATCGCTGTAGCTTTATCCCCCCATCCCTCATGCCAAATCTGACAGTATTATCAAATATTCATAGCGTCTCAAAAAGCATCATGTGCTACATGAATCCCAGTTGACATTAAAAAAATGTAAAAAATACTAAAATAATTTGGAAGGTAATATAAGGGGGACATTCTCAGTTACATGGAGAGTTGGTACAAAACAAGTGGTAGGCGTGTCCCCTTTGTACAACCACCTACTATGTAACTGTCATGGGGGAATACTCCCTGCAGCATATGTGCACTGCAAAATGGGAATTCAGATGTCTGAGCAATGGTACAGTGCAGGAATACAAAATCCACTTCTGCTGGAATTTCAGGAAATTTCCTGGAATTCTTTCTGAAATGGAATGAGCCTTTTCTGTTGCAAGACAATTACTGTAAATGTGGAATTCAACCAAATGGTGCGGAATCCCGCAAAAACTAGCAAAACTGCAGTACACATTAAAATCCCACATTTTAAAGACTAGTTCACATGGGAGAATTCTTCTGAACTCATCACAAAATTGTGACATGCTTCTCAGAAGGGGAACTGCGATTCTGCCAGGATTATGTTGCCAGAATTCTGCATAGCTCTACTAAGCAAGCAAATGAGGTTTGCACCCACTAAGCCTACGGGAATGAAACAACAGCTAGGTTAGCATGGCACAGTGCCAGATGCATGGTACAATGCCATGCTGCATGCCACAGTGACTGGCCCCAACATGAGCATCCCGACCAGAAGTGTCCCCCTCACTTATCCCGCCCATGGTTTGTGGGCCCAGGTGAACCAGTGGCAGTAGGCTAAAACCATTTGCATGGTGGCCCCGGCCTGTTTTCCTCACAGCTGCAATGGCATTTGTAACTACATGGGATGAGGTTGTACCCCCCCCCCACCGCAAGTTTGAGCATAGCTTGATGGTGTTGTAAAGTTGCTGGTGGTGTTAAGAGGTTACAGCAATGAGTCCCTTCCTCCATCCTCCCTACCCCACCTGACCCTGCCAACTGTCCACTTCCCTGGCATAGTGCTCACATCTTAATCCCCTTGCCCCATCCTCCTCAGATTCCTGTGTAACCACCCAGAACCCTGTGGTTACTGGAATCCTACCAGTATTATTGTTAGGAAGGTAGCAGGCAGCTGGTAGAGAGTTCATTAGGGGCCCTATACATAATGACATCATTATTTACTCAGCTAGCCTGATGGAAGAATTATTAAGTCATTTAGAACTCTCACAGCAGCATAAGCCACACTCTGTGGATACCTGCTCTGGGGAGCTTAGAATGCTCAGTCTGTGTGGAGAGTCTGTAGCGGTCAGTTGTGGAGTGAGGAGGTAAGAGTGGCAGAATGACTGCCAGTGGGCTCTGAGGAGAGGGCCCAAGATTTCTCACCCTAGTGGAGTATCATTTCCAGCTTCTAGTGAAGTGGTGGAGACAAGGCTACAGCAGGATTTCCTGATTTCTACTACCTGTGAGGTGGAAGGAACTGCTTGTTTTCAGTGGACTCAAGAGGCAGTCCCCTGAATGTACTGTGCTGTTTTCAGCTGCCTTGGATAGAACCTGACATAAACTGTTTTGATCAGCTTCACAAGAGAGAGTCTTTCTGTTTTCTTGTTGTTCCATGCCCTGTGGATGGTACAACCTCTGTGAGTATTGTTCTAGGAGACTAGATTTCCACATTTCTTAGGGGATTTGATAGTCTGGGGTGTGTGTGCCCATAGATAAGGCTGGATCGCACCTGTCAGTGCCCGTAGTTTTCACCAAAGTGAGTGAAGTACTGGTAAACTGTGGACCCAAACATACCTCTCAACTTTTTGTCCCCCAGATGTGGAACGTTGCCCGTCAAAATGTGGAACAAATGGGCAAAATGTGGAACACTTAATCAAGTCTTTACCTAAGAAGCTCAAAACACTGTTAGTATGTTGCATTTATGTTCAGAAAGTCTGTTATTAATTGAATAATATATTTTTTGCAGCATTTACAAATGGATTTTTGCTTTAAAATGTTGACTTTGAATGTGGAACAAGTCCTCACAATGTGGAACAGGGAGCTGTTGTGAAGTAAAATGAGAAACGTTCCTCGTAATGTGGTACAGTTGAGAGGTATGGACCCAAGTGAGTGCAGTTTATGTTCTGGTCACCCCAGTGAGGGACGAAGTTAAAGAATGGGACCTCTAGCATTTTAGTGAGGAATGGGTGTTTCAATTGTGTAACCTTGAAGAATGACAGAGACTGTCGGTTGGGGACAAGGGTGAGAGGAATACCATCTAAGTGCTTACAAGGCAGAGCTGCCTGGTTCGTAGAGGGCACCAGTATTTTTACCTGAGCAAGTGGCCAAGCAGCAGGTTGAGGTGTGTGACTGAGTTTTACTAAAATGCACCTAATGTATGAAGAATAGTTCTGAGTGTGTGGCTTAGATTCACTGAATAACACTCACGGGAGAAAATGTTTCATGTGTGTTGCCAGGTGTCCACTAATGCACCTTTTGGGAAACTGGAAGGAAAATGTTCATGTGCGTGGCCAGATATCCACTAATGCACCTTTTGGGAATTTGAGAAGAAGATGTTCTGCTTTTCCACTGCTTTTCAGCCTCTTCATTAACTCTGCACCATCTGCATGTACAGCACGCACTATTCTCTATGCCAACGAGCAGTGATATCGGTCACTGGGAAAGATCACAACTACATCACAACTGAACTCCAAGACAGCTTCCTCGAGCTTGAATCCTGGTTCACACAATACAAACTACTACTAAACCATAAAAAAATGAAAAGTCTACTCTTCTCTACCTCCCAAAGCAAAAAGAAATACCAGCCTTTGCTCATCCAGAGCCATAATGGTGAAACACTGGAACAAGTAACAAAGTTCAAATACTTGGGCATCACCTTTGATGATACATTAACCTTCTCCGGCCATATAGACTCAGTCATCAAGTCAGCAAATACAAAACTTGGGGTCTTCTACCGTCATAGGCACTCTATGACGCCAGATGCTCTGAAACTTGTCATCAGTAGTTCAGTGATGTCCTCCATAGATTATGGACTTCCTATCCGTGGAGCAGGCACTAAAACTGCCCTAAACAGGGTCAGCACACTACTAAATAAGGCCTGTCGACTAGCCATAGGGGCTGCTCAGGACACCCACACCTGCATGCTCTACACCGAAACTGGGTGGCTCCCACTCCATCTTAAAGCACAATACCAAACCTGCCTACTTCTGAAAAAAGTGCTTCTTGGGCTTTCTCCCCCTGCACTGGGCTGCCTCTTTACGCTGGCAGTTTCTGCCAAATCAACAAGAAGCATGGCTACAGACAGGTTGGTGATTCCCTTCAAAAGGATAAAACTCGCCCAGAACTCCATCCTGTACCAAGGACCAAAATGGTACAATGAGTAACCTGCCAACCTTACAGAATCACACAAGATTAGTACCTTCAAATCTGGGCTCAGATCCCTTCTTGACACAAAAAAGAATTGTGCTTGCCTGCACTAATATGGCAGAATTTCAGCCACCCAACCCTCTCCTTTTCACCCCCCCTTTTTATCTCATCAACCCCCCCATCCCGAATGAGGCCAACTAGGCTGAAAAACCACTTCCACCATGACAAAGCCATCCCTGGCTGACCCCCTACCCCCTTAGGTTAAACTGGCCAACTAAATAGTGAACTACAAGGCTGAACCCTATTTACTCTATCCTCTTCAACCTTTAGTTGGATATGTAAGATTTCTTTGGTATTTGAATGTCTGTGTAACTGTTTTCTGTTCTCTGTAAACACTGTTATATGTGTAATGTTTGTTCAACAGTGACCTGGAACCTTTGAAAACGAGTCCTGGACTCAAAGGTATTAATCTTAAACTGAAATAAATAAAATAAAAATGTTCTGTTGTTGTTCGTGAACTATACTGCATGCAAGGAGAGTTTGTGAATTGTACCTGTCCAGCCTGGACTGACCCTTGGGGTCCACTTCTGTTTTTACTTTCCATCTGTTTAATAAAGCCATACAGCACAATCCCAGTCACTGTTATGGACATTCCAATTATTGCTTCTGGTTGTGTGGATTTACTGGGGTCCCCTCAGCAGGTTGGATCTGACATATGCTAGCAGCCTCCATCCAGGATCTGGGTTGTGTCATTTACACAAGGTTCATGTTGTTTGTTTCTGTACCCCCACCCCTCTCTTCCTCTAGAAAATGAGCCAGGTATACATCCTAATGCCAAGAGTGGTACCTTCCTGTTTGTAAAGTAACTTAGTATGCCAGTCTATGGGCACCAGTGTTTCCAGATATTTAATGGGGATGTGCACACTAGTTAAAAAGTGGCCTGGGGGTTACACCTGCTAACCAGCCTGTGCCCGCATGATGACTCAAATTACCACCCAAGTAAAGCAGCGTATCTCTTGTGAGCATCAACCACTCCACAGAAGCCACAGATTGTTTGAAATTCAAGATGTCACCTGTTTCACTGTGGCTAATTTAATCAATTAATAAGCTAATGGAGCCAAAACAAGCAGACAAGAATGTAATACAAATTTCAAGAAGTAGTCAGTTGTGACTTTTTATTTCGGAAGTATTTTTCTTTTTCCTTTTGCTCATTAAAAGTCTTCTATGTGATACTGTTGGGCTGTATGTGCAGAACAGCTCTTAGCCTGGAAGCTGACGTATCTGTCTCTACCCCCCCCCCACTACATCATCAGCATTGTCATTTCACTGACAGTGACATCACAGGTGACTGATCTGGCTGTCAATGAGTGACTGTTCTTAAGCAGCAGTGATGTCATAGTCAGCGAGGTCACAATGTTAGAGAGGGGAACAGAGCTACATATGTCAGCTGCCAGGCAGAGTGCCATCTCACACATCATGCTTACTAACATCAGGTAAACAATCTTCTAATTTAACAAAGGGAAAAGAAGAAGTATCTCAGATATGAAAGGTAATGGTTGACTAAAAAACTAATATTAGTTTTAGGCAGTAACTTTAAGGGTCCGATCTACATAGGGACATGCACCAAAGGAGGGGTGCTTATGTGGGCTGGTGGTGTGCAAAGTTCCTGCTCCACACATGCAGAGACCTCTGCGCATCCTCAGTTCTGGTTGCACGTCTCCAATGCACCAAATTCTGTTTTAGGTGCACTGGTACATGGGTGGCTGGTTTGGGGCATCAGCATGCATGTGATCAATTCACGCCTCCCTCCTTCTGCCACTAGCCCTCTCTGCAGGTAGGGAAGGCAAGCAGACATTCTACTGCTGAAACACTTGTGATCACAACAGGGATATGGTAGTCCTTGGAGTCCTGATCTATCCCATGGTCCTCTGCTCCTTGTAGAATGGGAGATCCAGTGCAGTACTGAGCTGAGCATCCAACTGGATGCCTGTTGTCCCGTACAGCTCCACCACCACTTGCTAACATGTGAAACTCTGTGTTCACATAGAGTGGCAGGCAGGGGCTGTGGATACCATCCAGTGTGAACAGGCATCAGGGTGCAGAGCTCTGTGGTTGGGATACATTCAATCTGTATGTATCCTATCCAGTTCTGTGGCTCAGACCCTTAGTCATATTTGCAAGGGTGCTCCTAGAGGGTGGCTAATATCAATCAACAAGGAAAATCATTGTGCACCTCCAAATCTGCTACAGAAAGTCTGTAATCAAGATTTTCTTCTTTATCTAACTCTCTTTCCTTCTTGTTAATATGCTTTAAAGCAGCAGTGCAATGAAACTGGGCAAAAATATGTAACTATCCTTTTTTCACTATAAAAGATTCCAGGCATCTTCTTATTTTACTTGGTCATAATATTTTCTAGTTCCACCAAAATCTGAGTATTGTATAAGAGTTTTAATTTAGTATTTTCACAAGAAAACAAGACAGCTGCCACATTTGACTTAGAAATACCATTTTAGACAGGTTAGAGATTGGGATCAAGAAAACGAAAAAAACTCATGATACACAGCATATTTGATACCTAGAAAAGTAGATTTGACTGGTATGCTGAAAGTTTTTATTATTGGTAGTTGTAACTAGCTTTTTTGAAAAACATTTTTCATTGCATTACTGCTTTAAAAGACACCTAAACCCTCTTTTTACATGTAACCCCTAGGGGGCGATATTCCAAGGGCTACTACCCCTGCCTGTATGTCTGGACCCAGGTTAAGGGACCTGGGTTCACTAATAAGGTGCCTTCACCCACATAATGGTACTGGGGATGTTTATCTGTTCTGCTATAGCCCTCTGGGAAGCTATAACCACCCACCAACCCTCCTTGTGGCCCAGTACCTGATACAGCAGTAAATTCACAGTTAGTATAAAACAGTACTAATATGCTCACACCCTTCACACTTACCACCAAGGTTGGGCTTGCAGCAGCTTCCCTGGAGACCCCCTGTAAAGTAAGGTTAGCAATACAGTTGTACACTTTCAACATGGTAACCCAACTAATAATATGCACACTGGCCAGGTTAAACGGGAAAAAAAAGACAATCAGGTTTATTTAGGGGCAGTGAACAAGGAAGGGGCGTGAATTTAATCAAATGATTTGCAATCTGATTTGGCTCAGTTTAGGCATGCACTTTTGGTTTCAGCTGACAGTCATACAACACTGGGTACCCAGAATGGAAAGTCTGACTAACCAGAGGCATTGTCCAAGGGTGGCAGGCGTTGCAGCTGATGTTGGGGCCTTTGATGGAAAGAAAAAGCAGTTAACATGCAAAACACCCAGATAATTATTTGTAATCTGAGCCAATTGGCTCAGTCTCTTTCAAACCCAGAAAATAAAAGCAATTCGATGGTGCCACAAATCAACTAGATATTTGATGCGGGGAGCTACCCTGATTTGTACTCACGCTACCAGGTTTCTGCTGGAATGCGGGCGAGATGGAGACCTCATGGTGGTTACTGATGAGCATGGGGAAACAGGCCTGGCACAATGCATCTCTTCTTCACAGCTTTTCCTCTAGGTGGTTGCAACCTGAGAGTTGTTGCTGTGCAGGAGCTGGATCCCTGAAGCCGGTCTCTCACTGAAACAGTCTCTGGTGCAGGAATTGCAGTCTGGGCTGAATTGGCAAGGCCAAAGCAGGATGAACAGTCTGGCAAAGTTCATAATCTTCTGCTGGTGAAGCCTCCAGCTGGCATAACAGGTTTGGCCATGGACAAGAAGGTCTCAACCCATGTAACACATTCAGCACATTCAAAATAGGTAGCTATTTCTCTGAACAGTTCGGATGCAGTCTGGTTGCAATTAAGCAGCTTAATTAAGCAAACCTTTTGATCTGGGCATGTCTCACACACAAGCTGGGCTGATCGCTTCACAGGAGCAAATCTTTGGTCCAAATCGCAAGTAGCACTGGTAACACTTTTCTCTTTCTTCTGCTGCAGTTCCACTTTTATCGGAAATTTCCGACCTCTGCTATCAGGCAGTCCCAAGCAGGAGAATGTGGAAGGGAGACTAGGTAGGCCTTTTCCCGCTGATTCCCCTATACTCCTTTCAGGTAGCAGCTGCTCGAAAGCTCAAGCTAGTCACATTTCAACCTCCAACTCTAACTGATCCACTGTCTCATGGCACATATGGGATTTCCCTGTCAATCCAGCATGCAGGTTGGCTGAAGAAGTTGTCAATCACAGTTAGGGTGCCCCCTCCAGGTTAATTTGGCGCCAACCTAAAAACTACAAAACTACAGATTTTCCTTCCCACAGAACACTGGGGTTCAGATCCATTTTAGGTCCCCAGGTTCTATTGGTCCAATTACTGGAAGTCCCAGACCTAACAGAATGGCTTACATTCAGATAAACAAGCTACAGTGAAAGCACGTTAAACAAACTTCTCTTTTTTCTAATATAACAGCATATACGCAGTAAATAAGCACAGTTTCCATACAGGCTCCCTCTGCACAAGTATTGACTGCAGAATGGAGCAGATTAGAGTGGTGACTGGCTGGTCATAAGCCCTAAATCACTTGGACCCAGCACAGACCACTCACTACACACGGATTAGCTAGCCTATTAAAGGGACAGGCACGATGGCTAAGCATGGCACTGTCACGCAAATAAACAGAATCACACTGAGACAGGACACCAGCCTGGCAGTGAGCATTAAGGAGCCCAGGAAGACATTAAGGTAAACCCCAAATTGGGGGGAGGGGGTTATATACACACTTTTTTTTGAATGACTCTATGGGCTTGTAAAGTTTTTTTCCCCCCCAATTATTTAACCAGGAGTGGCACACTAAACTGAAAGTTTGTTTACAGGTGCAACCTGGGAGCACAGGGAAGTTAAGTGACTTGTTCAGGGTCATACAGTATGCAAGTGGGGGCTGTGGGATTCAAATCCAGGTTTCCAGATTAATAGCTCAGAGCCTTAAACCACTGCACTATATTAACTCCCTTGTTCAATGAGAGGCTGTTGTTTTCATTTATGCTGAAACTGCATTTTATTAAAGTAGGATAAATGCAGTTTTGTAGCATTTGAAAATTGTAAATAAGATCCCTTTCCTCCAATTAACCAAACTGCAATTTGCTTTTCAAATTCAAATAGCTCCCACCTCCCGCCTTCCAAATGGGAGGGGGGGTGCAAAACCGTTGTACACTTAATGTTTCCATTACTATTTTCCCTACTCTGTCAATGCTTCCTCGTCATGACAGTGTGAACCACAGATTCTCTTATTCCCACTTTATGTTATCAGGCAAAGTGATCTAGGGCATGATGCATTCCTCATGCAGCCACCCACAGACACTTCCTTCTTTTCCTTGCATTTATTCAATGCACATGAAAACTGCCTTCCCCATACTACCCAGAGCTACATCTCAGTCTGTTGCTATTTCCCTTTTTTTGGTTTCATTTTGTGTCATTCAGCTGTATGCCATTTAAAGAGCTGGTGATACATTCAGGATAACTTTAACAAAACATAATATTTATTCACTGTCCAGCTTGCATTTCCCATTAGTTCTGTATTCCTCCTCCCCATTATTTAGTAGTGAGGTCATTTGTATAAAAAGAAGATTTTTACTCCTGAATAGTTCCTCTATTCCTGCTGCTTTCTCCATACCTGAAGTCATAGAGTACTGCTTGTAACCTCACAGTTACTCCCATGGCAACAGATGGTGATGTCACAACAGAGGATTATGACTTGAAGCAGGGAGTAAGCTATAGAGGCAGATGAACTCAACCTGAACTTGAAGGGCTATAGATCATATATTCATACACATTTCCTTGGTAATTAATTATGGAGAGGAGAAATATATAAACTATAAATGGAATGCAAGCAGAATTGTACCTAATTATTATGTTTTTTAAAGTTTTGTTTGAGGCATTAGAATGTTACCTCTGTTTCCAGGTGAAGAAGCCAGGGGCCTGGTGTTCCTCAAAGCAGCCACCTGCTGACTCTGTCATGTTCTAAGCATGTGCTTCCATGGCAGCATGGGTGCCTTTGCCACCTGAGTGAAGACATCGGCACTTCCCATTTAGTTGATGGCATTCAGCTGTGCCTTGTGCCTCAGAACCCACCTCACAACTCACCTGGGGCATGTGGTAATTTAGGATTACTGCACACCCTGTCATGGGTTATTGATTACTTACAATTTACAATTTGATACTATGGGAATTTTATATTGCACTTCCCAGGTGGTTGAAGGCACTTGGCTGCGCCTCGTTTCTCACTACCCACTTGAAGCATACAGCAATTTAGCCTTGCTGCACACCCTGCCAAGTGGTATTGCTTACTTAAAATTTATAATGTAACCTTGTGCAAATTATATACCAAATTTCCCAGGTGGTTGAAGGTACCCAACTGTGCCTGATGCCTTACAATCCACCTGGGGCATGCAGCAATTCAGTATTGCTGCACATTCTGCCATGTGTTATTGCTTACTCACAATTTGCAATGTGATCCTATGTAAATCATATACTGCACTTCCAAGGTGGTTGAAGGCACTCAGCTGTGCCTCATGCCTTACAACCCACCTGGGGTGTGCAGTAATATAACATTGCCATATACCCTGTTATGTGTCATTCCTTACTTACAATTTTCAAAGTGATCCTATGGGAGTTTTTTACTGCACTTCCCAGGTGGTGTGCATGTGTATCCATGGCAACAGAAGCACTAGACCATGATGATGGATGTCTCTTGTGTCACATGGAAAGAGTTGTATGTTGCTTGTCTTATCTGGTCATGGATGTCTGTGGTTGCTTGTGTTGCTTTGCCCCCTTTGGCTGTTTTGGGGGGGATGTGGAGTTATTGTTGAAAACCCTAACATTGCATTTCCATACTTTTGTCACTTTAATGTCAACCTAAACTGATGAATTAATGAAGTTTTTGCAAAGAATACATAAAGAATATATAGTGTATGGTAGAGTGTTGTTATGGATAGAAATCCATAACTGGAATGGAGTTGTTATGCTACAGTAGCTATGTCACCACAGCTGTTGTGCTGCACTAGCTATGTCACTACTGCAGCACAACAACTTGGAATGCTGCCACATAGCCGCTTTCCTCAATCCAGTTAAGCTGGAAGTTGCATTTTTTTAAACTTGAACTTGCAGAAACATCTGCAGCACACTATGTCAGTTAAAAAAAAAGAAAATGTTAACATTTCTAGTCTCTGTTGTTTTCTCCAGCTGGTTTTGTGCGATTTTCTATGCTGTGACGTCCATACACTATCAAAGATTGTGTATGAGCAGTCATACACAAACAAGGAAATTCTTGTATCTTGAGCTTCTCTTGGTAACAGAGTACCTCTCAAGATGTGCTCTCAGGGTCATCTGTTACCAAGGAAACCTCTCGATACAAGAATATCCTTGTTATGTATGACTGCTCATGTACAATCCTCTATGCTATCCCCCTACTAGAAATATTGTTAATGGTTCTTGTTTGAGTGCTGATTGACCAAATGACATCATGAGTGGTGAAGCCATAAGCGATGTTATCAGGTCAATTGGCATGAGAACAAAAAATATCAACAATATTTCCAGTAGGGCGTAGAACTTCCGTTTATGCCATACCTCAAATAAGTGAAACAAATATTTAATTTCCTGCCATTTTTTCCTGATTATAAAAACAATCTAAAAGGTATCTAAAAATGAAACACCACTCATTTTGTAGATAATTTTGTGCTGAACAACTTTTGTGGTCAAAGTACCATGCTATAATTTTTTTATTTTAAAGTTGTTCATAGTTGTTTATTGAAAAAGTGCTGTCTTTTTTACTAATTATAAGAAAAAAAATAAAAGGTATCTATAAATGAAACACCACTCAATGTGTAGATATTTTTGTGCTGAACAACTTTCATGCTCACAGTACCATGCTATCATTTTACATTTTAAAGTTTTTCGCATTTGAACACAGTTAGTACAGCCAGTATACATCTGCAGAGCTAGACATCTTTCCCATAATTGACATCATCAAGACAGCCATTTTAGGGATTTTAGAGCAGGATTTTTGAATCAAGAGAAGCTTTGTTCACAATTTTCAAATGTTATGAAACTGCATTTATCCTACTTTAATCAATATAGTTTGAGTATAAATATAAAAAACAGCCTCCCCTTTACAAGCCTATGGAATCATTTTTCTTTTAAACTAAATGTGTAAAAAGAGGGGTTAGGTGTCCTTTAAAGAGCCCCTGATACCAACTGGAAAACTTGAAAAGTGTAAGATTTAATTTCAGTTCCTTTTATATTTTATATACCTTCTGGAATATTTTCCCATTTTTCCTCAATACTGATGATAGTAGCATAAAAACATAATCACTGTTGCCTAGAATTTATCTGATGTAGCTGCTCATCTACACTTTCTACATTTTATGACATCATAATTACTACCCTCAAGCATCCCTCCTCACTGCCTCAGCTCCTCCTCCTCCTCCTCCTCCTCTCCCCCCCCATTACTGGGTATAGGATGAATCTGTCTCCTTTTCATCCCCCCTTCCTCCTCCCTTGCTGTTTCCCATCTACCACATACCCAATGCAATGCCCTCCCCACTGCCCTCCCCATTTCTCCCCTCGTCTCTCTCTCTCCCATACCACCCCCTCACCACCACTCTTCTTTCTCTTTTCCCACTAACCCACTCCTAACAAAGCTTCACTAAGCTGCCTATGACCTGTACTGTATAATTAACTCGCAACACAATTCCTTGACAATGCCTTTGGCTGCTATTATTGTAACCTTATTTGTCTTTTTTTTCATAACTTCCATTGTAATGATCATATTATGTTTTGTACCTTATTGTCCTTATTGCCTTGACGTGGAACCTTTGTAAAAGAGCCCTCGGCTCAAAGGTGTCATCCGAAATACAAATAAATAAAATAAATCTCCACAGAAACAGACTGTGAGGTCATAAATAAAACTGTGATGTCAGGTGTAGGCAAGTAGCCAGAACAGATAAGGTAGAGATCCTGTTTTCATGCAACTTTTCTAAGAAAAAAAGAAATAACAGTACGATTTACAGAAAAAAATATGTAATATAAGCTGAATTGTGTCTAAACATCACAATTTTTCAAAGTTGTCCCACTGGCATCAGGGGCTCTTTAAACAAGGGTTCTTAGTTATCAAAGATGAGTTAAGATCATGGTGGCTCCCTTGGGCCAAATCTGATATAATTCTAATTTTTATCAGTTGCTCTTTTCATAGCTAAGAATCACTTTTTATGTTGGCTTGCACGCATACACAAGAAACATTATGTGGCAGCTTAGGAGAGAAGCGTGTTGTGGAGGGGCGGCAGTGTGGCAGCGAACAGAGGCATTGCATTTGGGGGCTTGTCAGTGGTGCACTAATGGAGGCACAATGTGCTGATGACACTGGCTTCCAAAAGTGCCACCAACTTGTAATGTTTTTGCTGCAGCAATCAGGGTCCGCCTCGTCATTGCAACATCAGCCATTCTGCTGCAATGAGGGAGCAAACCGTCATTGTTGGGCAGAACGTTGCCTACTGTAATATTAGTTGTGAATATGGCGGTGGCTTGCCACTGTGTTTACAAACAATATTAATCAGCCCCTGCTGCCAAGGGGGTGCCCAATCCCCCTCAGCAGCATGCGCCCCCTCACAACAGTCTTTGTTTGCTGACGGGGGCCCCAATCCCCATCGGCTTCAGTCCCCATCCCAGTTTAAGTTGCTGATGGGGGAGCCCACTCCTCATCAGCATAATGTCCCCCGCCCAGTTTGATTTGCTGATGGGGGAGCCCATTCCCCGTCGGCAGAATGTTCACCCCCCCAAAAAAAGTAGGTTTGTACCGAGGGGGTGCCCAATCCCCCTTGGCTCTTGCGCCCCGTATGTGCCAACAGGGGTGCCCAATCCCCTGTTGGCAATAGCCGCCCTCCCCAAAAACACTCAGTTGGCACTCTGGGAGACTACCCCAGCGTGTCAAATGTCCCTGTTAAAAAAGAAAACCGTCCTATGATGTTTTTTTTGTTTTGTTTTATCTGTAAATCAGAAAACGATTCCTCGTTGAGTCCAGTAGCCCCGCCCCACACCAGCATCCACCGTCTGTGCACACTGCCTCCCCACACTCCCTTCTCCCCATACTTACCTCTGGAGCTCAGCGCAACAATCTTCGATGGACCAGGAATGTGTCTGCACTCTTGAAAGCTGATCGTGAACTGAAGGAATGCCGGTAAGATGTATAATGGCATAAATAGTTTTTTTTTAACTTTGGTACATATCTCAGGCATTTTTAGGAATTTTATTACCAACATTTCAACATGGGGTTATTGGGACCCCTTCTCATGAATTCAGCCACTGTCATGGCGTTATTCGGTCCCAAAAGGTGATTTTATGGTCACTGCGCAGAATCGCCTTTTGGAACCGATTAATGAAACGACAGTGCCAGTGTTTATGAGCTGGCCTCTCAAAAAGTCTATGTTGCAAATTTGGTGGAAAAAATCCAAGAAATGACTGTCTTACAAGCATGTGTTGCGCAGTTGCTATGCATGCTCGTAACTTCGTACATTTGCAATATTTTCACTCCAGATTTTCAACATTGCCATTTTTCTGGCCCTCCTTATGAACAGTACAGCTGTCATATCATTTTTCACATGCTGGCTGAAATGTGTTTTTGCACTTTCTGGCGCAGAATAGCGTGGTTACTGTGGGAAATCAGTGTTCGGGACACTTTAAGAAACTCACAGTGACACTGTTCATTAGCAGAGGTCCTAAAATGCCTATGTTGAAAATCTGGTGATGAAAGTCCATAAAATGACTGTGTTATGAGTGTGCATTGTGCAGTTTACATGCACGCTCATAACTTCGGTCATTTGCCAACACCAACAGGTCACAAATTGACAACTCTATAGATGTCAATACTGCCCCAGAATATTTTATACAACAGTTCACAAAGGTCTGTGACATGCATGCACCACTCAAAAAGTTCAAAGCTCAGGGGTCAGTAAACCCCTGGTTATCATCTGACCTCATAAACAGACTGAAGAATTGTGACCACCTCTGGCACCTAGCTAGAAAGTCAGGTAGACCCTCAGCTATACTAGCTTACAAGCAAGCCAGAAATGCCGCACCCGGGAAATATGACTGGATAAATCCAACCACCACAAGGAGTTGCTTACTGCCTTCTGGGGCAATGGGAAAAATTTCTGGACTAACATGAAGGAAGTCTTAAAGTCGTCACCAAACCTAATCAACATTCAAGGTACCCCTACCCAAGACCCTCGAGTTCTAGCCAATGCCTTCAATGAAGCATTCTCAGACCTGTCCGGAATACTCCCCCCTGACTTTTTCGAGGACTCACCACCCCCCTACACCACTTCTACTGACTCTCACCATCATCCTGTCCTTCCATTTTACTTCAAGAAGCTAACTCCTTCGCAAGTCAGAAAATACCTTCACAAAGTGCTTCAGAAATCATGACAAAGCACAGACACCCTGAACCTCAAGCTTATTGCACTCACTGTCGAAGAAGTTCTCCTCCCCATAACCAAGATCTTCAACCTGTCACTCTGTCACTCACAATTCTCACAGGTGTGGAAATTGGCCATCGTGACCCCAGTCCACAAGAATGAAGATAGGGCATCGCTGTCAAACTAGCGGCCCATCTAAATTCTGCCACCGCTGTCCAGAGTGCTATAATGCATTGTGGCTGACCAGTTGGTCAAATACCTTGAAAAATACTCAATTCAAAGCCCTGAACAGCATGGCTTCCATAAAGGCCATAGTACATCAACGGCATTACTGGAACTCACTGGTTTCATACACCAGTCATTGGATCAAGGAGCCCTAGCTGGGGCAGTCTTCATTGACCTCTCAAAGGCCTTTGATACTGTCCACCACTCCCTCCTCCTAAACCAATTAACCTCCATTGGCCTTTCTGCAAAATCAGCTCTCTGGTTCAAAAGCTATCTAGAACAATGCTCTCAAAGGGTGAAAATCGACAATGTCCTCTCTGACTATCTGCCTGTAAGATCTGGTGTCCTCCAAGGCTCCATACTAGGACCGCTCCTCTTCAGCATCTTTCTCAGCAATCTACCACACCACTGCCAACAACAGATGCTCCTGTATGCAGCTGATGCAGTAATCTTCACAAGCTGCTCAGACCCAGAGGAACTTGAGGGCAATCTGCAACGTGGTTTTGGGATAGTTGAGGAATGGTTCCATAACCATAAACTAATCCTGAACTACAATAAAACCAAAGTCATGATGTTCTGCAGCACTTAAAGCATAAGTCCTATGCACTTAACATCAGTACTCGCTCTGGAGCACTGCTCGAACATACCCAGCACTTTAAAAATCTTGGGGTCACTCTGGACAGCTGTCTAGCTTATGAACAACCCATCAGCAATGTTTCCAGGACTGTCAATTACAAGATCGGTCTCCTCCACAGGCACAAGCACTGTCTCACTTCGGACACCCTTAGACTTGCCATCAACAGATCCATCCTTTCTGTAGTAGACTATGGCCTGGTAATCTATGGCGCTGCTTGCCACACTGCTCTCCGCAGAATATCAGTTGCCCTGAACAAGGCCTACGGACTGCTCACAGGGGCCGCACGTCTCACTAATACCTGTGAACTCTATGCTCAAACGGGCTGGCTCCAACTCAGTGGGAGGATACACTACCAAACCTATCTGCTCATCAAAAAGGCTCTTCTTGGTATCCTTCCTCATGGTACAACTAACCTACTCCAACCTCACAGCAGCAGCTCGCAACGTACAAGAAGCTCTAGCACCCACGTTTTCCATGTTCCTTGCCCTTGAACAACACAGAGCCAATGCTCCTTTGCCTACAGAGCACCCCTCTGGTTTAATGCCCTTAGCCAGGACATCTCCAGCCAACCTACTCTAGCAGGGGTGTCGGCAGGCATACGCACTGTACGCAGCAGAGTACAGTAAAAAAAATCAGGCAGGCACAACAAAAAAGAGGAAAGCAAGGACATTGTGAGTCACATTGTGTCTGTGTTGTGCTGAACCCTTTTGCTTTTGTTGTTTGCTATGGGGCACTGATGTCACCAGCCAAATACACACACAAAATCAACTTACCAGGCAGGCAGAAAAACAAAGGAAGGAGGGTTACAGGAGGAAACTGATTACTTGAACTCAGACATGGCTAGCGGGGGGGGGGCAATGGTGTGACATGGCAGTGCATATTTTGGTTTATGTTTACGTAACAGGGTGGCAACAGTGCATCAGTTTTGAGTACAAGTTTAAAATTCCTGGCTACACCCCTGTACTCTAAGCCCTTTTAAAAGTCTGCTATGCCAACATCTTTCCGCATCCAGCACCTGTGACTGCAACCCTTGGTCCCCCTTGCCTTCAGTCTCTGCCCTGCCATTTAGCGGCTCCCTGCAACGGCATGGCCCCTTGCCGCCTCTACCCACACCCCTCACTCACTCCAACCACCTCTGTGCCCTACCACTTAGTGGTTCACTGCACTGGCATGGCCACTGGCCACCTTATACCCACTCCCTCACTCCCTCAAACCCCCTCACTACGACAATGTCTATGACTGCTCCCCCTTTCCTCACCTCACTCCCACCCTCCTCTCCTACCCATTGCCTCTTTTAGCCCCTCTCTAACTCCTTTCTGCATTTCTCTAACTATCTGTTTGCCGACTGGGTTCAAGTTTGCCGCATTAATTACTTACGGTGTACTCTAACCAATGGTGTTGTAGCAATTATTGCTATGTTGTTACACTCTTGTATGTATAACTGTTGTAATTTCTGTTCATGTATTATACACCCTTGTTTGTATTACCTTTGTAATTATTGTCTTCCTTCCCACTGACGTGGAACCTTTGTAAACAAGCTCCCAGCTCAAAGGTGTTTAATCCTAGATCTCAATAAATTTGTAATATTTTCACTCCAGATTTTCAACATTGTTATTTTTCTGCACTTCCTTATGAACAGTACAGCTGTCATTTTTCACATCCTGGCTGAAATGTGTTTTTTGCACTTCCAGTGCAGAATAGTGTGGTTGCTGTGGGAGATCAGTGTTCGGGACACATTAAGAAAATTACGGTGACACTGTTCATGAGCAGAGGTCCTAAAATGCCTATGTTGAAAATTTGGTGATGAAAGTCCATAAAATGTATTTTTATTTCATTTTAGTCTTTGGTAACTGGGTAAGGTCCACTAGGCACCAGTGCCTGTTTTCAGGAGTGACCTGGGAGCACTGGACGGTTAAGCGACTTGCTCAGAGTCACACAGTATGCAAATGGAGGTTGTGAGAATCAAACTCAGGTCTGGTCTGCTGGATGTATCAAGCTTCTTCACACCTCTTTCCTCTAACCTCTAAGCTATACTGCCAGCCCACGTATGAATTACTGTGTTATGCGCATGCATTGCGCAGTTTCCACATATGCTCAGAAGAGCGAGCATTTTTAATATTCCTACTACAGATTTTCAACATTGCCATCTCTTCACACCTCCCTGTGGATGGTACAGCTGTCATTCTTCACCATCCTGCCTGATCTGTGTTTTCATACATGTGGCGCAGAATGGCACTGTCGCTGTTGGAAGTCCATGTTCGGGACACATTGACAAAATCACACTGCCACTCTTCATGAGAAGAGGTCCCAAATGCTTTCATGAGGTGGGGTCAGAAAAAGGCCATGTTGAAAATTTGTAGTGTAAATACCTCCAAACGCCTGAGGCATTAGGGTTTCTAACCATAACGTCCTACCCTGTACAGACTGACAGGCATCGGGGTGTGCCTTTGGATTGCCGACTGTACTGCTCATGTCATCCCACCCCCAACCCCCAGCCACTGACAGACATCGAGGTGTACCTTGACTCTTCGGCTCCAGACTTCACCCCATTCTCCTATGCTGCACCCATTTCAGTGTATGTACTTATGAAATGGGGTGACTGTAAAGCAAAACACCCTAAGGCACACCTCAACACGTGTCGGTGTCTGCAGAATTGGGTGAGGTGAGGTGACATGGCATGACCATCACGGGCGACGACCCTAACACTTACCCCAATGCCTGTCCATCTCTACAGGATGGAGGTTGAGTTGACGTGAACTTCAATACTTCACTGCCATTCCTATTCTGCATCTGTCTGACTCCTGCATTTCCAATGCTAATACCAGCAAGCAAACATTTGGCAATTGACAAATGCTTGTTTAATATATGATAAAAAAGAAATGATGCAGATGAAAAGAAAACCGTTTGGGGTAGTATTTGGGGGGCACAATGCATTATATTTTTTCATCCTTACCCTTTGCAGACAGCATGTTATTCATCTCACAGCACTGACAGCACACCCACGGTAGTTTTCTTCCAGTGCCCTGGGGCTAGTGTCCTCCCTCAGCATCCAGCTGCTGCCATCCTTCTTCTCTATACCTCCATGGCATAGTTAGATGCCATTGCAGACTTGCTACACACCTCTTCAAAGCAGCAACCAGTTTGTGGTGACATAGAATGACCTCCGCCCCTGTAGACAGGATGACATGCATCACATAGTGTAGTCCCAGCAGGACTCCAAATGCATGTCCATCCTCCCTGGCAACCCACATTGTTATAGCTGCTCACCCACGTATAGTTGTTTTTCTTAAGGAACCAATGGCGTCACTGGGAAAATGTTGAAAAATGGAATAGTTGCTCTCAACTCTGCTTGTATTTCACTTGTGTTCTATATTTATCATCCACTCTTTCTGTTTTATGTCTGACAGCCAGATTGAAATAATCATGAACCATTCATGGATGTTCATAAATAATTCATGACCAGTTCATGAATTTAGCTCACGAATGTCCATCATGTGTGTATCAAATTGTTCATGATCGTTCAAGAATTTTGCATGTACATCAAATGGCACTCTTGTGTTCCTGAGTGTTCATGACCATAAAGGTTCATGTAGGTCCATGAATGTTCATGAAGCTCATCCACTGAACTTTTTTGGATGCAGTCCATCAATATTTTTGGTAATCAGAAATATCATACTTTTATATTATTGGTTAATTCATCAGGCAACCCTGTTTTAGCCCTGTTCTCAAAAGGTTTATGTTTATGCCCTATGTGCAAATCACAGGCAGACCAGTTCAACCCTGAGTTGTTTTATCACACAACCTAAGCAGTCAAACATAACTCCATTCTTTTAACAAACTCAACATTTTCTAATAAATGTTTTTCTACATGCACTTTAGAATTACTGTACTAACTTATCATATACTTTTTTTGTGCAGTATTTCCTTCAAATTGAATAATTGCTCTTCTTTCTTTCATAAACAGAAAGGCTTAATTGCTAGTTATATCAGTTGAATCTGAAACTCTTTTAAAATGTGATGCATCTAAATGTCAATCCTTTTGGGTACTCAAATAGTTAACTATCTTGTAGTACATACAGGGTGGGATATTCAAAGGGTTAGCCAATACTGCAATAGGTTGCGCCCTCGCAAAGTCCAAAGATCAGCCATTCTGTGATATTCAGCAGGAGGCAGTTGCGCCACCGAAAACATGCTGAGCAACAGCGCAATGCAAACGACGGCATGCGCAACCGAAGGGGGTGGATCTATGCATAAAGAGCGCAATGCGATATCCAAAGACTTGCACAATGCGCAACAGCGGACCAGCCGGAATTTGCGCCCAGCGGAAAATGAGCCAAAATAAAAGGCTCAAGGAAGGGCGAAGAACACCACAGGGATGCCAAGGGGGAAGAGAGAGAGAGAGAAGACAGACAGTGACAGGCACAGGCAAGGAAGCAGTAGGGGCTATAGGCTGCAGAGGCCAGCGGGGTGCCCGTGCAGTGAAGTAGCAGCTGTGGGACAGCGGGGTAACAGAGCAACATCAGTCGGGGCACAAGCCAAGGAGATGGATGTGTGGCAGCTTCCACATGGAAGCTGTAATGAGGGGGGTGAGAATAGTGCAGGGGACGGGCCGTGGAGGGGCCCATCGGCGGCGCTCCCCCAACAGGCAGTACTGCGTCTCGAGATCAGCTTTGAGTTGTACACAGATGTAGAGATCATGGGCTGGTACCACCTGAACAGGGCAATACTGAGGTGGCTCTGTGAGCTGTGCAGTGATGTGATGCAGGCACCCTCACGACGGAGCCATGCTCTGTCAGTGGAGACCAAGGTGACAGCCTGCATGTGCCTGCTCACCACGGGCACCTTCCAGAGGCCAACAGGGGACACCACAGGCATCACACAGTCAGCCACGTCACGCATCCTCACCCAATTCCTCAGCGCACTGCTGCCACATGCTGCGGAGCACATCCATTTCCACAGCACTGCGGCGGCCGTACAGCAAACATGCAGGCTCCCATAGGTAGCACATATGCCCGGCATGCTAGGGGCCATAGACTGCACCCATGTGGCCATTCAAGACGCCCACCTGGCCCCGATGAGGCCGGGCAGCATGAATCGGAAGGGCTTCCCCAGTGTCAACTGCCAGGTGGTGTGATGCCACTGGGCGATAATCAATGTCTGTGCCATACACCCTGGCAGAGCACATGATGCCTTTATATGGCATCAGTCCACACTGTGCCATTGATTCGAGAGTGGGGACATCCCTACAGGCCATCTAGTGGGTGAGCAATATAGGGAATGCAAACTCGGGGCAAGGGTGGGAATGCCACAGGTGCCGTGTAGTGGCACACAGGGATAAGGGCAATATGGACCTGAACATGAGACTGATCTCCACTATCTCCACACAGGTGACAGCAGATACCCACTCTCTCCTGGCTGCTCACACCGTACCAGCGCCCCATGACCCCATCGCAGCAACGCTATAATGAGGCACATGCCACCACACGCAACATCATTGAGCGGGTGTTTGGGATGCTTAAGGCACGCTTCCAATGCCTAGACACCTCTGGCGGTGCCCTACAGTACAGCCCCTCAAAGGCTTGTGGGATATTCCTGGCCTGTTGTAATCTGCACAACATGGCCAATGACTGTGGGATAGCCATACAGGTTGAAGAGGGGGACAGCGATGGGGACACCAGCGGTGCCGGTGTTGATGGTGATGTGCAGCCCCCCTGGACGGCGGGACCCCCGACTGATCCGCAGGGCCCAGCTGCACCGGACACCATCACGGAGGAGCATTATGCACAACACAGGTAAGTCAAGGGGCCATGTGCAAACAACACTGTCCTGGCACAACCCACAGGCACACAGAGTAACACACCAGGGGTGCATGACGGCAAGGAGGGTGGAAGGGACCAGGCACACAAACACACCATCAGGGAGGGGCGAACAGTCATATGGACACACACACACACACACACACACACACACAAACACACCAGGCACAAAGCGTACATGGGCAGGTGCACAGCAGAGCAGGAACAGACATGGTAAACACACAGATCCACAGACCACACCCACCACCTGTACTGTCCAAGCATGTGTGTCAGCTGCTGGGCACCCTTGCACCTTGGTGTACAGTACAATGCAGGCATCATCATGCACACGCACCTGTGGACAGCAGTCGGGATGGTGTGCAGGTGGTCCATATGTCGGCGTGATGGGCAGGGCACCCACCAGTGCACTGCCCACCATGATGCACAGTGCACACAGGGCAGCAGCAGACAGGGCCCTCACTGGGAGACAGGTCAGTCATGTTGCACCTTTCCACGGCCACTGTGGATGCGTGGGCAGCCTCGCCGTGACCCAACAGCACTGGCAGGCTGAGCAGGGGCCACATGGGGTGGCACCGATGGACCACCAGGGGTCCCACTGTGCGATCGTGACCCTGTCCGCACTGAGGTCTGTAGGATGCCAAACATACCTGCACCAGAGGTGCTTGGGATGCCCACAGCAGAACCCGGCATCGACAGGCCTGGTGTCACACGATGTCGGAACGGGAGTGGAGAGCGACTGTGGGTGCGCTGCATAGAGCACCGCGCGGTGTGTGCCCAATGCAGCCACGACAGCGACTCAATGCCTGGGTCTGCCTGTCAATGGCGGCAGTCACATCCATCCACATATGGACCATCTCTGCATGGTCCAGAGCACACCCTGCTGTGCCACTCCACAGCCGCACAGTGCCTCCACAGACGTTGCAACCCGCCTTTGCTGCTGTACTGATTCCCGCAGCAGGTGGGTGTGCTCGTCCAATGGGTACTCTGCCACAATGGCATCCTGTCCCCCAGGGTGTGGAAGGTCCTGATGCACAACACCCCTTGAGGGTGGGCGCTGTTCGCCAGGACCAGGAATGGGCATATCAAAGGGTGGCGGGCATGTGCCACCGCTGGACACTGCACCCCCAGACCTGGTGGGTGACTGCTGCTGCTGCCTCTCCAACCGCTGAGCCCCAGGGACCACTCCTTCCACCGCTGTGGCCGCAACAGTGCCAGACACCTAGCACAGCCACCGGTGCTGCCCCACCTGGTGCTGACAGGCACAGCCTGGGACTGTGCCGACATGCTGGCACACAAGTCGGAACCAGCAAGGCCCAGGGGCACGTGGTTGGCCTGCTGTGTGTCCGCTATGGGACACACATGTCACTGCCCATTGCAGTCCTTGCATCATCAATGGTGCAGGTACGAAGCTACAGCCACAGCTCAGGCGTTGCTGGCATGCTTGCATGCCAGACTGCTGAGACACAGGCTGTGCACCCCCCACACCCGAATCACCGACACCAGAGTTGGCAGCCCAGCGTGCATGCTGGTGCAGTGCATGCTGGCTGGTGACAGAGGTGGATGGACCCTCCTCCATGTCCAGCAGGTCATCCTCACTGCCTGGACCCACCACCACCATCCCCTGAAGATGAACAGGATCTGTAACAGAAAGAGAGAACATGTGAGTGCATGTGAACAACCTTCCCCCAACACCACCACCATGTCATACCGTGCAGTGATGGGCTTCCACCTGTCTGGAATCCACCTCCTGGTACCCTCAATAGCACTGCACTGCATTGATGCAGCCAGTCGGTCCTCAGCCTGGGTCAGCCCACCACCGCTGGCTGGCCTCGCCAGTGCCAGCACGTGCCGCCCTGAGGGCTGCCACCTTCTCCTTCACCCTCCTCCGGTCTGTCCCAATCTTCTTTTGCATTCCTGCACGACTGGTGGCTTCCGTGCAGGCTCACTGCCCGGCTACCCTCCCATGCAGCCGAGACGGGCCTGAGGGGTGCCCCCGCCATCCACTCAGTAGTGCCTCCTCCTCCAGGTAGGCCTGGAAGAGGGCCTCAGTCTCTGCCGTGATGAAGTTGGGCCTCCTCCTCCTTCGCCCACCATCCTCACCTCACCATGGCTCTGCTCGGTCATGGCGTTCTGTATGGGTGGAAGAGGACACCTGTCACTGTGCAGTCTACAGCATTATCCCATGCCCATTGTCCAGAACATCCCACAGCATGCAACTCACCTCTCACCTGCAGTAACCGACTCAAGCGCAGCCCACTGTCACACTTTTATAGCGCAGCATGCAAATTAGGAGTGGAGAACTGTAATGAGATGCAAACAGCCCACCGCGCCTTTGAATGGCTGATCAGATGATTTGCATGTGTCGGCTGAATATCGCCGCCATTGCACTTTCGCATACGGTTGAGCCGGGCTGAGCCAATAGCGCAGATCTGTGACTGCGCGGTACACTGCATTGCGCATGCCCAGGTAGCTTACGCAGGCATCTGCCGTGCTGATGACGTGATGTGCGCGATCGGCACTTCAGGCCATGGCCACCATTGTGCCAGTGGCGCTACAGCACTGGGCACTATATGGCGCTGTGGCACTACTGCGCAATAGTCCACTGTGGCACTGTCATGCGGGTGGTCGGTCACGCAGGATGCGTGGATGTCAGATGGCGCTGTGCGTAGCCTTGCGTCATAGACCCCTGACCTGGTGTCCAACCTTTGGCCCCTGGCGCTGTTCGGCTGCCATGTGTACGGCCCTATTGCGCTGTCTGGTGACAGCACTATGTGGACCAACGGCGCTGTACGAACAGCACGATTGGAACCTATGGTGGTCTATCGCGCAACATTTCCACGTGGGGTTGCCACGCTGCGGGGCGCCATATTGCCTGCTGTAAAGTTGGAGGAATGGCACGCAGGAGGGCAGTCCAATGGAGCCCGGTGGAGGTGGCCAACCTGGTGGTCCTGGTAGAGCCCCACTATGGGGCACTGTATGGGGAGGAGCCCCTCACCATAGCCTGAACCCAGGTCTGGCTGCAAGTGGCCAATGACCTGATGGGGGTCACTGGGCGGCGCTGGTCTGCTGAGCAGTGCCGGCACAGGTACAGTGACCTCCGCAGGAGGGAGCCTGACCTGCATGAGCGACTATGGTCACGTGCCAGGAGAGGCGTTGTGCCTAGGCCAGGTGGGTGTACCATCTATGCACCTGTATTCTCTGTAGGGGTGTGAGTGTGTTTTGGTGGCTGTGCATGGGTGATGGCTCTGACATGGTTGGCTGTGTCAGTGTGTGCAGGTGTGAGATGCATGGGTCTGGCTGTGTGGGCAGGCACTCTCACTGGGGCAGGGGGCAGTCTGCTTTGGAGTCACACTGATGTTTTTCTCAACATTTGTCTCCCACAGGCCAGGCAGAGAGGATGCAGGCAGGATGAGGAGGGCTGGCAGGCCCCGTGGCGGTCGGTGTGCTGCAAGGGGTGGACCATATTACAGCAGCAGCCACAGCTGCTTGCGGAGTGTGAGTATCATTACATCATGGATGCTGTTGCATGCTGGAGGGTGTGGCATGACCACCAGCCATGCACAACACAACCATGCACGACACAGGCGACATTCATCACTGTCCAGTGTCACTGCATGTCTGTGTGTGCGCCACTGGTGGTCCATGCATGCACTGGGCACATGGCTGTGGAACTGGCATCAGACCACATTGCCACGCCCACTTGACAGCCTTGTTTGTGCTGTGATGGACATGGGCAGTGTGTGTGTGTGCAGTGGTGCACATAGCTGGTGCTGCCTGGTTGGGCTGGCATGTGCATGTTCACTGTGGGTGGGTGCATACCATCACAGGTGCGGGACATTGGGCTATATGGTTTGCAGGTTGGGTGGTGTTCAGGGTTGTGGTCAGTCACAGCCATTGACTGTGTTCCTGTTTCCTAGGGCCTCATTGTGCTCGGAGGATAGAGTGGGCACTGCAGCAGCTCACCCAGGTGTCCATGGACAACAGGACCATCCTCCACTCATACAGCGCCGTGGTTTCACGGAGGAGGCACAGCCAGACACGACGGCACCAGGCAGCAGAGGACCAGCCTGCTAGGCCTTAGGCCGGCTTCCTTCCCACTTCACCCATCCCTCCCACCCTGCCTTCCCTCCAAGTTGTTCATCCTCACCTTGCCCACCCCTACCTTGTACCCTCACCCCTCTTGTAAATAGTTTTGTTGTTGTTAATTTTGTAATTTACATTTTCTAATACATATATATTTGATATGAATACTGTGTTGGTCTCTGATTTGCAGCTGGCTATGGTTGCTCAGTTGCAGTGGTGTGCATGCCATCTGGGGTGGTATGGTCCTGGGAGTGTGTGTGTGTGTGTGTGTGTGTGTGTGTGTGTGTGTGCAGTGTGTGCATGGGAGGTGTCTCAGTGTGGCAGTGACTTTCTGTTGGTCTTGCATCTGCTGCCACCCACTGCTGGGTGCACAGGGTGGGTCTGGCTTGTATGGTTCTCTGCTACACGGGGTTGACGTGTGCCGGGGATGCATGGTGTTTCCTGCAGTGCCAGTCACTGCACATGGGTGGTGTCTTGGGGTCACGGTGCAGGGTGTGCTGGCAAGCAGGGGGCTGATGTGCACTGTGGTTGTCAACCCCTGTGTGTGGCAGTCTCAGCCTGCCAGTGGTTGTGCTGGGCGTCATGGCCCTGCTGTGCTTTGTTGGCTTGTCCCCATGGGCCAGTAGATCATCCATCCCACCCCAGTGATGCTGTGCTTGGTGTGCAGGTGTCTTGTTGGTTCTACAGTGTGTTCCTGTGCCCATGTGTGGCATGGCTGGGGTAGGCCCCAGCCTGCCTCCTGGTTGTGCAGTTCCATTGCTCTGCTGGGGGACTCTGCTTGCGCTATGGCACCTCTGGACTGCTCAGCTGTGCTGCCCTTGTTGCGCTATGGCGCAACCTTTCTGCTCAGCTTCCTCTTCCTGGTTGCGCTATAGCGCAGTTTGTGCGATATTCAGACGTTGGCTGCTTGCGCAATTTGTTCTGCTCCATGTTTGAATATCGCGTCTGTTGCGCATATGCGCAATTGAATTGTGCTTGCTCCTGCTGTTGCGCACATTTTGGGAGCAGTTTGAATATCTGGGCCACTGTATATTGAAAACTCCTAAACTAAAAAAGTTCCTATTTTGTAATGCTTTCTAGCTTTTACAGTGGGAAACAGTGTATTCTGATATGCAAAATAATTATACAAATTGATTTTTGTCTCAGTTCATTATGGTCTTTTTATTTTTTTGTTAATCTATTTTTGCCTCCTTTCCAGCCAGCCCCCTTCCCTCGCTCTCCCCAGGCCCATCACCCCAGCATCCTCCAGGACTTAAACTGTCTGTCTCCCCCCAGGGCTTGCTCCCCCCCCCAGTGGGGACAGCACGGTTCCCTCGTAGCCCCGCTGAGCCAGGATCTGGATGTGCTCAGATAGCCAGGTGTGGGACCTGTGAGAGATCAGCAGCATCCTGCTGGGTGGCCCTGATTTTTCTCCATTGTTCCTCCAGTGGAGGAAGTGGCGTGCAATGATGCCAATGGCTGGGCCATGTGTGTTCCCGTGCATAGCATGCCAAGCGTCTTCCTCACCTCCATTTCTCCTCTTAGGATGCTCCCTGTTGTGCTGACCGCTAGCTGCTGCTAGGGGGCCAGGCAAACACTGGGCACCAAACCCACCCCTCCTTGGAGGAAGAGAGCAGTCCCTGAAATGCTCAGTCCTCCTCCTCCCTCCCCTGGCCAACACTCTGACTCCAGAGTTCACATCCAAACCCTGGGCATCAGCGCCACAAGCAGTAGAACTATAACTGTGCTAACAGGGCCAACACTATTGTAGTTTTTTAAAGGTTCAGCAACTTCATGAACTTTAGGTTGATAAACAGCTGATGAACTTGGCTCATGAACTGAGATGAGGAACCATTGGTTAACTTTGATGGATGTTCATGAGCCATTTGTGAATGTCCTTCAAAATTCATGAGCTGATGAACTTCAGTTTGCTTGAAGCTGCTCGAAAATAAGATCCTTGTTCCTCAGACTTCATCTCCTCCTGCTGCCTGTCTACAAGTAATGTCATAATCCTTTGCTTAAGAAGCATGGCTGGGTTGCCATGGAAATAATTATAGTGTCACAAGAACTGGGTTATAGGAAGCCTTGCAAAAATGTAACAGAAACAGGTGAAGTCCCATGAGCAGGAAGCCTGTTTCCATACAAATATCCTTTGGCTTGTTGGTGCAGCGGTAGGCTACTGCTCTCAACTAGGGTGACCTGTGATCAGGAAAAATCAAAGGTTGTCAGGGGCTAGCTGGGGAAATGGAGGACTGGGCATCCCAGGGACAGCTCTCCTCCCTTGGTGTGGGGGCCTCTTCATCTCACTACAAGACTGCCACTAGGCAAGACCAGGTGCTAGCATGCGCGAGTACATCAGAAGGGGAAGGTCTGCCATCAGACACCGGTATCCATGTGCAGTAACACATGTAAGTGTGAGCTTCATTGCACACTGGTGTCCTGGATCCCTGACCCTCCAAGGGATGCTTTTGCTGTTATCACTACAGATACTGTGATTGCATGCAAAAAAAACATTACTTTTGGCACTGTCAACAGCCCCAAAATATTTAAAATCTGGCACTTTAATTGTTCCACTAGTGGGAATATGTGGTATGTACATGGCCACTTGCATCTGTAAAGCATTTTATGCTGGGAAAACAGCTCTGGTATTCAAAGTATGAGTTGCGGAGCATCTTAGTGGTATCAGAAATAATCACAGAGGTAGTGTGTTAGCCAAGCATATTGCTGAAAGCCAGAATCATAGAAACCCCAGATTTCTTTTCTGTGGCATTGAAAATGTGACAGTAGGAAAACTAGGTGGTGAGCTGGAGAATCTTATTTTATGGAGGGAAGCTTTCTGGATCTACCAGTTGGGAGCCCTGAAAAAAAAAAACAGGGCTCAATGATTCTTTTAATATCATTCCTGTTTTATTCAATGATTTGCCTTTTACCGGCTTTGACCTTAGTTCCTGTCTGGCTCTTTTTCGTTCACTTGCATGCATGCACAAGAAACATTTTGGGACAGTACAACTTTTTGGAAATGTGTGACCCTCTGTCCAATGCAGTGCTCTGTGTAGCAGGCATGACCCTACCGCACCAATGGATGCACGAGTTGTCTATGACAGCAGTTTGACTGCAGTGGTCTTCAGTTCAAAGAAAACCACCGCTGCAATCAGTGGTGGTAACATGTGACTAATTAGCATATTGATATCACCCTTGTCTCCGGCCCTCATGCATGTCTGTGAGACTGGCTGAGAAAAAAAAACTCCCACTTCCTTCATTCCACTGCTGCGCTCCCTCATTCCCTTGCTCACCCTCCGGCTGCAAAGCAATCCCTCCCGCTTCCTTCCTCTGCCACTGTCCTCCCTGCTCCCTCATTCCCTGGCTTGCCCTCTGACTACAAAGCAATTCCTCCCTCTGCCGCTGTCCTCCTTGCTCCCTCATTCCCCGGCTCACCCTCTAACTACAAAGCAATCCCTCCCGCTTCCTCCCTCTGCCACTGTCCTCCTCGCTCCCTCGTTCCCTGGCTGACCCTTCGACTAAGAAGCAATCACTCAGTAAATTTACATGCATGCTAGCATTACTGGGTAAGTAGTTACCGGCTAACAACAGACTTATCTGGTAACTCCTAGCCACGTGTATATATGCCGCAAGCTCTTTATCGGGTGCATCCAGATCTTTGCGTGTTTACGTGCTGCCCTGTGGAGTATCTCGCCATGGTTATTTCCCCTTCCCTGGCCAGCCCGATCAGAGCTTCAACAAGCTCAGCTGACTGCTGCTGCCTGAACCCGCCCCCCCCCCACCATGAACAACTCCGCAGGTCTGCAACATCCAGTCTCCAGAGGTGTCGGGAGTCAGGTATTTGAAATTATTTACCTACCTGTTGCAGCAGTACCATACAACTCCAACTCCTTATCCAGAATGTGATGGTGGTTGTGGTCAGTACCCGAGAGTACAACTCTACAGACTCGGAACATCAGTATACATCCCAACAGCAGCAGGGAATGGACGAGTAAGCAGTAGGGGAGCAGGCACAGCCACATGGGAGTCATACTCAGGATGGAGCTTGGAGGAACCAACCTGCCCGGAACTGCACTTCAGCCAGGTCAGTAATTTAAAGCTCACCCTCTGGGTCTTTTTACTAAAATAAGAAATACCCGAATCAAATGTGGGCATCTGAATGTGATGGAGGGGACTTCAGACCCGTACCCCCCTTATTTATTTTTTTTTTATTAACGAGGAGAGACACACTAAGCTGAAAGCTTGTTTGCAGCACAAGGGAGTTAAGTGATTAGCTCAGGGTTATACAGTATGCAAGTGGCGGCTGTGGGATTCATACCCAGGTCTCCAGCTCAGAGCCTTAAACCACTGCACTATACTGCCTATACTAACTATGCTATACTAACTTTCCATGTAAAAGAGCAGCAAAAGCAGATATTGTGCATAGACAAAATTATTTTCATGCAGATGTCTTCAGGAATTGATGCAGTATAGTGCAGTAGTTTAGGGCTCCGAGCTGCAAACCTAGAGAACTGGGTTTGAATCTCACAGTTCCCACTTGCATACTGTGTGACCCTGAGCAAGTCACTTAACTTTCTTGTGCTCCCAGGTCACACCTGCAAACAAGCTTTCAGTTGAGTATCTCTGTCCTGGTTTAAAAAAAAAATTATATTAAAAATAAAACCCCAAATACTGCATTTTTCCAAATACTACATTTAGTTAAGGTTTCCTCTAGCAAGAGCTGTTGTTCAGTTCAACTTAGTTTAGTCATCTTGAGGGTGGGTGGTGCTTTGGGACAAATTGGTGGTGAGTCAGCAGAAGGCATTATACGAAGTAGGGGTGGGATATTAACTGAGGACACATTTTCAAAAAAAGTTACGAAACTACAGTGGGAGTATGTTTTCTGTCAAGATAGTTTAAGGGGGCAGCTGGATGGGTTCAGGAGCCTGCTGCCAGGCCTAGGGAATGGCACAGGAGCTGGCTTCAAGGAGGTGGGGGTCAGGAGCTGTCACCAAGACACAGGGAGGGGCTCAGGAGCCCAAGGACATGGCAACTGTGGCTCAGGAACATGAAAACATGTCATTTAGGGCTTAGAAGTCTGTGTCCAGAAGAGCGGGGCTCTGGAGCCTTCCATCAGTGCTGAAGTTAAGTACTACCCATCCCTGCTCCCTCTACTCTTCCCTCATCAGTGCTGAAGTATTACCCATAACTGCTCTCTCTACTCTTCCCTCTCCACCCTACCCCTGCCGTATGTCACCAGGTCCACTGCACTGCTTTCATTACCGAATACTGGAGTGGGCCCCTTCCCTCCTATCTCTGTTTTTTGCTATCCTCTGCTCAATGCTTTGCTTCAGGGATTCCCTCTCCTCCATTCCCCACCCTCACTTCTCTGCTGACCAAGTGGCCTTCTCCTGTTACCTTTCCTATCTCTGGAATCTGCTCCCCGCCACCCTCCGCCTCTCTTCTTCTCCTCTCCCTGCCCTCCTGTTCTTGTCTATCCCCTACCTAACCCTATATCTTCTTCCTTGACCCTCACCTGCTCTGTCCCCTAGTTGCTTCTCTTCACCTTTTTACCCTACCCCAACAAGCACGGTGCACTTCACTTTACACTGGATTTTTTTTCCATTATGTGTTTATGGAGTTTTTACCTGGTTTACGCCCCCACCCACACGTCCTTTGCATGAGCATGTAAGTGTGGAGGCACATGCACTGCAGTACGTGCTACCCTATCATTCATTCCTACCCACCAGTTCCTCCATCGGGCCTCCACCCGGTGACAGCAGGACTGCGGGAGAGCAAACCCCCCTTCCCAGAAGAGGAGCGCTGCAGCCCAATCCTGCTCCCCCGCCACATGCCGGAACCCCAATGACCCAAGGTTGTTCCCAAACCCAGGTTGCTGGTGTGGCGCGAAGTATGCTATCCAGCACCTCAACCAGCAGTGCCACCAGGCTGACCACACTGAATTTTTTAATGTTTACTGCTGTATGCAATGTTATGTTTATATTATGTCGTCTGTTACTGTTGCCTCTGTTTACACCTGTTATCTTGCAGTTGGTTTGCTGAACCTGAATTGTATTTATAGGTGTTCTCTATACAATCTTCTGCTTCACATCACTGGCTCACATCGCCGTACCCACACATGTGACCTTTATTCCCAATCTGGATGGCTTCAACTGGACAAACGCATAAAATACCAAACCTGCATCACAGCCAAGAAAATTATAATGGGTCTGGCCCCACCTGGTGTCTGTGCCCTCCTTAAGCCTAGACATAGGAACATCACTACAAGGCGATCCAATTCCCATCTACTACATACCCCATGATGTCACATGACCCAAGGACAAAGATCATTTGCCTATCGGGCATCCAAATGGCTAAACTCTCTTGGCAGCGACATAGCGACCACTCCAACACTCAGCCTCTTCAAGTCCAAGCTGTGCCTCTCACTGCTTGTATCCTATGATTGCCCATCTTAACACTTTCACCATTCCAGCTGCAAATGCCCCAGCACCAGCACTTACAATCAGTCTTTGCACCCCTAGCACCCGACCTGTCATATTCCCTCAACAAGGCCCCTTGGCTGCACTGTCTCCCATGCTCGCCCACCTCCCCCCTGTATCTCTACTCCTGCCCCCGCCCCAACCACCTCCCGTACTCCCCACCCCCTGCACCTCCTCCCCTCTCGATCTCCTACCCTCATTGCCCCCACCATACACCCCACTTCCCTTGTCTTGCTCATAGTTCAAGTCTTTGTACTGGTTATTACATCGTCTGTAAGTCAATGACTATATGTTTGTAACTAAAATGATGACTGTTGCACACGCTGATGTGGAACCTTTGTAAAAGAGCCTCGGCTCGAAGGTATTGTAATCCTAGACTGAAATAAATAAATAAAAAATAAATTAATAAAACACAACCCCTTCCCTGTGTCATACCTGGAAATGAGCCTTGGCTCTCTGTGATTTTCCCGGTTATCAACTTTTAAAGGAGTGGAAGGGTGTGAGGTGGCCTAAGAGCTGGAGGCCGTGGTGGTGTGATGGTTTGAGAACATACCACCATGGCTGGAGAAGGGTGCCTTAGGTGCCTGAAGCCAGTGATGTAGGCCTTTTGGAATAGTAGACCATGGCTGGGAGTGGGATTTTTGGAAATCCGAGGCCAGGACTGGTAATGGGGTCAGTGAGCATGAACACAGGCTGTGGGTGGTAGAGGGCATTTTCATGCCACCAGGGATGGGGGTTGGGAGCCAGCTGCCAGAGCTTGGATGTGAAGGTGGGCAAGGAAGCATGCCACCATGACTGTGGGTATGAGCTCAGGTAGACAGAAGGTGTTGGTTAATGATACTGTAAAGGATGGGAGAGTGACCAGTGAGGCACCACAGGGCTTGTAACTGGGATCAATTAAACAATAAGGTATGATCAGAAGTTAAATGAACAGCCTTCTAATCACCCCTTGTAGAGTAATATGGTACGAGCCACAGCCCAACTGACTGTTAATCTAACCTCTAGTCATACCTCTAATCATACCTTATTGTTATTATTACAAGGCCATCGTCTGTTTCATATAGGTAGCCTGTTCTGAAACAAATTTGTTTAAAAAATTTGTGTTTTAAAAAATAATTATTCCTTCTGCCCAATGTAGAACTTTGAGGCTCAAAACAGGTCTGTGCTTGGCAAGATCATTGGGGTCCGAAGAAGCTTTCTTAAGAAGTTTCATGATCACCCTTTTCAGGGCAGAGGGAAACCCCACCTCAAGAAGACAGCATCTAACAATCTCGGCCACAACTGGACCAAAAGTATCCCATCTAATCACTCCTAAATGAATCTGGTTGGACTCGGATCCAAACTACAGTAAGTGGCCTGCAGTCCCAGTGCCACCTGCAAGTTATCAATAAAACCAGACCACCGCAACAGAGTGCCAATTTCTCCCATGGGCTGAACGTTGTCACCTACCAAAGAGCTGACTCTGGAGATCCCATCTCTGGTAGAGGACATCTTGTCTACAAATAAGCAAGCAAACTCCTCACATTTCTCCTGTGAAAATGTCTTACACGACTGTAGACAGAGAAGATATAATAGTCTATCAGTAGTACTGGAGAGTTGAACCAGTCAATTTTTTTTCAGCAGTAATCACTCCTGATATAACACTGTCTTTTTCAGAGTGATCGCTTACTGATACTCATAATAATGAGTTCTCAACACCAATCTATCAGTCTCCATACTGAATCTTCACCAGCGACAGTCCAACCTTAACCCCTGAAGTTTCAGCTTTCTCCACTCAGAATCAAACCAGGATGAACTGAAGCATGAGGACATTATAACTGGAGCTCATGAGCCGGAGGACATGGTAGTTGGGGCTCAGAAGCCTGCATACAGGACAGAGGGTCTGTGGAGCCTGCTGCCAGGGCTGGAGCAGTGGAGGGGTGTGATGTCCCAGAAGCTTGACGCCAAGGGTGGTGTATAAGCTTGGGAGTATGCTGACATGGCTAGGAAAGTGTGCCCTAGGAGTCATGTGGCTAGTGATGTAGGTGCACGGGTGTAGAAGGACAGGGTTGGGGGTGTTGGAAACCAGTCCCCAGAGTTAGGAGTGGAGCCATTAATATGAACAGACAGATGTTGGTGGTGGGGAGGCAGTAACATGCCACCAGAGATGGAGGGGTTTAGGAGCCTTCTGCCAGGGCTGATGAGTGGGTGGGCTAGGTGGCATGCCTCCATGGATGTTGGCGAACTCAGGAGCTCAGATACATGTGTAAGGAAATTCCTATGTCCTGTTTGGCTGTGACTTGACTATAGCCCTGGCCTTAACAGAGCACTTCCAGTGGCTAAAAAGTCATTGCCAGTCTGGACACAAAGCATTCCATAGCCATGTATCTGCCTTATAGAATAATTTTTTTTTCAAACAGTGGTATTTTTTTTCCAAGTTCTTACTCAATTTCTCAATAGCTGACGCTAACCTTTCTTGAACTGTACAACGACAAAGAGGAAGCTCCATTACCTGGACAGGAGTTCCAATATGACACCTGTTTAATTTTTTTAAACAGCCCCAAGGAATGGAAGGAATCATCCTTTCCTATCAAGGAGCTGGCTGCAGGGCCCAGTGGGGTGCAGAGCAGAAGCGCTTGTGCCTGACCTCTGCCACATCTGAGTTCGGGAATGGAGTAAAGTCACTTGGGGGTTGGCTGAGAGATGGAGGATTGAGCGTCCTGAGGGACTAGCTACCTGCATGATCACTTTCCATGACCTACTAATGCACTCCATTCCCATGCTACACCATTTTATGACATCTGTATAGGGAGAGCACAAGTTGCTTGCCATTGAAGTCTATAAAGTGTCATTTTCAAACAGTTTTTATCCGTTTAAGTGGACATTATTTAAAACTGGACTGAACAGTCAACTAACAAGAGTCCTGTTAGCTGACCAATGGCTCTGATTTCACAAAATGTTCACTTAAACAGCTTAGTGGTAGGACAATGTGACGAAGTGGGTAGGGCTAGTGGGATGTTGGAAAGGTTATCACCAGTGCAGGGAGGGAGGTGGTGTTGGCACTGTATTGCTCACTGGTACAACTTCACCTGGAGTACTGGCATGCAATGGTGCCTGCCACTGGGTGGGGGTGGTCAAGAAGCATGTTGGTAAGGCTGTGTGGGCCTCAGAAGCCTGGGTCCAGGGCTTAGTTGACTGGTGGGGGCTCAGTAACTAGGCAATGATGGATTGAAGATTAAGAAGGTGAAGCTGCAGTTGCACAGTAAGTGGGGTCATAGAGTGTTTGCATAATGGATGTCCAGGGCCCAAGGAAGTAAGATGTGTCCAGGGGGCCCAGGAATGGGGGGGCAAAGGAGGAAGGTGGGAGTCGGTAGGGCTGGGGAGAGGGTGTGTGTGTGTCCAGAGTCAAGGAAATAAGATGCCTTTGGGGGGAAGGGAAGGGAAAGGAAGGGGCATCTAAGTTGCTCGGGAGTGATGGAGAACGTTGTCTGGTAGGCCAGTGCCTAACGTGTCCAGGGGCCAGGGAAGGTGTTCAGTGTACTAGTGAGGGAGGTGTCTGGTAGGCCAGGTTGAGAGTCATCTGAGGAGTGTGGCCTGGAACTGAGAGAGTCCATTTACAGGTATTGAGCTGGAAACTTCCAGGGACATAACCTTTATTAACTATTATAAGGTTGATATACTTTTGACATTCAAGGCAAACCCCCCAGTAGAAAGTGATTTATGCAAGATTGCCATAACAAATGGGAGTAGTAACTTGTAGGAGCTGTGAATCAGTCGACTACTTATTAGCCCGATTTACAGAGGAGGTGCTCAGTTATTTAAAAAAATATATGAACAAATTGTTGTCTCGTCTGTATGTTGCTGCTTCTAATCTGGTCTGTGTGGAGAGTGATGTTGTTTTGCTGCTTTTCTGCTAGGACACTTATTCAACTGGGCTGTCAATGAATGCACTGCTGCTGGGAATGAAAGTCAGTAGTGCTTTGGCAATTTGCTGTTTTCACATGCCTGCCCCCTCTAAATAACTGTTATTTCTTTTGGCCCTGCAGCCTTTTTAGTCTGTTATTTATAATTGTTGTTCTGATGAATTGGGGGGGGGGGTGCTGTTTTCACATGCCTGGTCTAAATATGATTGTTTCCTTTGGCCCGCCCTGTGAAGCCTTATGAACTGCAGGTCATTATTTTATCCAGTATTGCCATGAAAAGTACTGAACATAAAGTACCATAACTGCCAGGCACCACTGCAAGCGAACGTTCAGCATTGACAAATGCTTGTTTTGGAGTTATGCTCACAATACAGCTACAGTATGAGTTCTCCAATGGTAAAATCTTTTTCTTTTTGAAGCATTTTGCCACTTTGGGGCATCAGCAATTTTTCTGTGCAGTGTGAATTCTTAGACATTGCTATTGCACACCTCTTGTATCATGGTGTTATAAATGCATTACACAGTTGTTGTGCCGCAGCGCTACATCAACCACATGTTAAAACAAAACTAATGTGATAAAGCATTATTTTTGATATAGGAAATCTGAAAAAAAATCATGTGATATTGTGAACATATGAGTACCCCAGTGGCCTCTGTGACTTCCCACATATTAAGTAACAGTAAATGGATATCCTACAGTATTTGCATTACAATTTTGAGGGATAGGTCACCTTATAATACTTGGAGGTATCTCAGTTAATTTGGCCATCTTTTGATTTGCAGTTTCTTTATACACATGGGTATCACTATTTTGGATGCTCTACGAGCGCAGTATGAATATCAGAATGCAAATTTACAAATTGTGCTGTCAGTAGATTATCCGATTTTATGATTCATCTTTTTAGTTGGTTTTTGCACTTTCTTTGAGAATTTTTAAATGTTGTGCACCTTTAAGATATATTGGGTATAAATCAAATGTCACTGTGCATGACCAGTCTCCCTGAAGAAACATGGATGCACAAAACTGCGCGGGGCTTTTAAGCATTGTTGTTTCCTGGATGTGGTACTGGATCTTGTGAGTCTTCTTTGAATATGAACTGTCTGCACAGCAAATAATGCATTTAACATTGTGTTTGGTGTCGGTGCCAGTTTAATTTCTGACTGAAGTCCTGGGAGGAAAACCAGAGGAAAAATGTCCCTCTCCAACCTATGTGACACCTCCCCCCTCCTCCCCCATTGCAGGCACTGCCAACCAACATGGCGGGTTTCTCACCAACATGTGTGCTCCTGAGCATGTGGTGCATAACCCGTAAGCCCCCAAGAAGTCCAGACACAGGGTTGGGGTGCCATAAGGCCAGGGGACAGAGGAGCAGGAACACAGTGGAGAAAAAAGTATGTGTCAATTCTAAAGTTTTTCCCGAGGCTTCTCAGGCTCAGTAGCACTTTGATTTTAAATTAAAACTTCCATGTCGCAAATTCTCACTAAACATGATTTGTACTACCCTTAAGATAGACCTCCTTAGAGTTTGGGTATCGCAGCACTCACCTGCCATACTCTGTAGAATCATGGCTATTGTGCAGAATTTCTGACCCCATACTCTCATTACTGGGCTACCATCTCCTCGGACAAGACCTCCAAGCGAGGCTTGGGTGTGGTGTAGCAATCTAGTACCACCAAAACCTTCCGATCTCTCTCATTACAAGATAAGCAGTCCCTAAGGCCCATGAACTCCTCCTTGTTAAACTGCTGCCATCCTCCCCTCTCCCTGTCTTCATTAGAGAGATCTATTCCTCCCCCAGAACATTCCCGTCCTCTGTGGTCAACACCATCTCCCACGTTTTATCCACTGCTAGCTCTGGTGAACTCATCCTGCTCAGCAGTTTTATCCTGAACTAGGCCTCCCCTGCCCTAAAACCCACCACTCCACAAACAGAATCACTAAACTTGCACCAGCTCATCAGTTAATCCACCAGACCCAACTCCCCTCCCTAAACCTCACCCTCCTGGACTGGATCCTGGCCTCACACCCACATTGGCTCTCTGCATCCGGTACCATCCCTGACATTTTCAGTGACCATCTTATGACCTACTTCACACATAAGCTTCAATTCCCATGCCCCCAACCTTTGCTGGATTCGCTCCTTACGCTCCCTAAACACTTCCATTCTCCTGCATGACCTTGTGTCCTCCTTCTGGTCCCTCTTCTACTCCACAAATGATGTAAACACTGCTCTCTCACTTTTCTGCCACAAGTTCAAAAGTGTCCGGAACACTCAGGCCCCTACATTGCTGTTGGATGAGACACTTTCACGACCCTTGGATATCAACTAACATCATCAAGCTCTGCAACTCTCACGACTGTGCATGAGCACACTATAAAGTGTCACTCTCCCCCAATGACCTGTCCACCTGCCGAGCTCTGAGAAACTCACGTACCAAAGCCATCAGGTCAGCCAAATCCCATTATTTCAAGAACATGCTACATGAAAACCTTAACTCCCCTCATAATTTCTAGCAAATCCTCTCCTCTCTTCTCAAAACCCCCACCCAACTCCTCCTCCTCCCTGCCCCCTCTCTCAACAACTCCCTAGTCTCAGACACCCACACCATTGCCTCCACCTTCAATACTTTCTTTACAATCTGTGCCCTACCCTCCACCCCTGCTCATCCTTTTAGCCCTCTGCTCACCCCTCCAACCCCTAAATCCTCTTTAAACTCCTCTCCATCACTGCACTCTCCTTCTACCTCAAATACTTGCCAACTCTCCCCCACCACCGCCCATGAGGTTCTCCATGCTCTTCTATCCCTGAAACCACGCAGATCTAGCCCTGATGGTCTCGACCCTCTCATGCTTAAGCTGTCTGCTCCAGCCATTGCACATCCCCTGTCCCACCTACTCAACCTTTCTTTCTCCCTTGGCACAGTACCGTAGGTCTGGAAATCAGCAAAATTGATCCCCCTCCACAAAGGTGGTGATCACTCCAAGCCTGGAAACTACTGCCCCATCTCCCTCCTCCCTGCTTTAGCCAAGCTCCAAGAATCCCTTGTGCTAACCAGGCTCATTGACTTCCTCACCTAGCAAATTTCCTCTCCCCATATCAGTCAGGTTTTAGGAAAAAACACTCAACAGTCTCCTCTATGCTCAGAGTTACTAATGCCATTCTCACCGGCATGGACCAAGGCCACCTTACTTCTGCTATATTTATAGATCTAGCCAAGGCCTTTGATTCCATCTCCCATCTTCCCATCCTCTCCTACTCACCAAACTCAAGCTCACTGGCCTCTCCCCCTTGCAGTCAAATGGTTCAGATCTTACCTCTCTGGTGACTCTCAATGTGTCCCAGCTGGTGATGTACTTTCCCTCCCCCTCCCCATCCTTCCAGGTGTACCGCAAGGCTCTATCCTAGGTTCCATCCTCTTTTCCATCTTTCTCAATTACCTCCCCCTCATTTGCTCCTCAGCCCACATTCATCTCTATGCTGACGACACCATCCTCTCTAACTCCAGCCCCTCCTCCTCCAGTGGCGTCATCAGGCTATTTTGGGGGAGGCTATAGCCCCCCCAATATAATCTAAAGCCCCTCCAATCATTTCCCTCATCAAAGAAATGGAATAATGGCTTCACTGCTGAAAAAATAAAAGAAGCCATGATTTTTCTTTAAGACACACTGAAGCAGCACTTCATAGCACCACCGCATGGAGCGCACTTTTGTTTTCTCTGTTGGCGCACTCTGTGTCTTGTGAACGCATGGGTGGCTGCTGTATGATGCCACACAACACCATGGGAAGGGACTAGGAGAGCTTAAAACTTGTTGGGTGGAGAAGATATGTGGCAGCAGGTTAGTTTATTTCATTTAGCAGTGTCAGCGCCAGGAGGGGGCCAGGGCCCCATTTATTGAAGATTTGAAAAGTTGTAACCCTACCCATGATAAAGAACCGTTACAATTTGAAGCACCAGGGAGTTTTGTTTGTTAGCACTCTCAGTAGTTCTCTGCTACCTCTGGGACTTTAATGAATTTAAAGATTATATCAATGCTTTAGTGCCGATTATTTATGTGCATTTCATAGGGTACGGGCCATTTTTGAATATTGTATACACCATACTCCTAGCCCTATACTCTGTGTCCAGCCCCAGAGAGGGGACAGGGTAGGGTGGCGCCACTCAGTTCAGCCAGCAGTGCACCAGAAGTGGGCATTCATTCCTTGTGGGCAGCTTGTGGGAGGCTCTGGGACAACAGAACACACAGGCCATGCACCAAGCACCAGGGACTGAATGCCAGGTGAGAGTTATGTAAATGCCTCTGCCTTTATTTCTGCCTGGCCTTCCTTGCCAAAAAACTAAAGCATTGCTTTAGCTTTCACACCAGCCAGTCAGTGTAGTGTACAAACATGTGGTGCATTTTTTTTTCAGACACAAGTGGTGCACAGTTCTTATGCTGTGCAGCAAGAGAGGTCTGATGCAGTTTTTGGTTGCTGTTAAAGAGAGGATTCCTCAAATCTATATCATATTACCAATCTAGCATGCAGCTGTTATTGGGCTAACTAGTATGTTTGGATGTCTCATGTCTATCAGGATCTATCTTGGGTTCCATGCCATTGGTTTCCGGTTGAGCTTGATTGGCAGGGTGGCAATTGATGTCTTGATGGATTGAGGGTCTTTAATTGATGCATCAACTTCCCTGGTGAATGTTGGCTTTCTCTGACAGCTACATCCAGAGAAAAATGTTTAATGCATGCTTACATTGCGGTAACAGGTCCTGCTGTTTAAATGTTACCCCCATTCCTCAGCACCATAATAACTATTCCTAGCACTCAAACCATCCATCAGAAAATTCATTTATTTTGGTGCAAAAAGTGCTGTCCAGTAGTTGCCTTTTGTAACTGCTGTGCAGACAGAAATTATTCAATCACAGCTTATGATGCAGTGATATTATGATGTTAAATAAGGGCAATCACTGTGGCACAATTTCTAGGTGTGCTCACTGTTGCACATCTATGGTAAGACACAGCAGCGGCAATGCAACTGGTGCAAATAGACAAGGTGCTGACAGACAAAGGCAAAACACTGCAGTAAAGTGCAAAGGTCCTCTCTTACTGTAGAATTGCTGCGGTTGGCTTTTGCGCTTCTTAAGTTTGAGTGACTTCAGTAAGTGGCTGAACTTCAGTCAGTTCATTGATAAAATCAAAGGCTCAGAAAAAATGAAAGGTATAAATATTGGTTTTGTAAGGTGCTTTAACTCTTTCAGAGACGGTTTTGTGTTGTGGGTTACTGGGTTTATATTTGTATTTGTGGCAACTGGCAAGCACGCTCATGCAGCCTCATCCTGTGATACAGACTACTGCCTAAGCTATAACCTTTTTGTTGTTGCGATACAGTGTGAACTGTGAATTAACATTGGTGGGTGCTACAGTAGTTGGTACAGTTTTCAGCCCTGCCTCCCAAAATCAAACAGCCAACTGTGAGTGATACAGAAGGACAACTGCCTAAGCTATAGTTTTTTATGATACAGGGTGAATTAATATGGTATAATTTTTTATAAGACTTTTTTTATACACAGTCTGTAGCTGCCTTGGTGGTTGGCATCATTTTCAGCCCTACTGTGTGTTTCGACTTGACTTCACTCATACATCTCAAGGCTGTCAGGAGAAACAGCTTGAGCTGATAGCTCAAAAAGTAATAAATACTAGCACTTTCTAAGTGCATTATCCTCTGAGACACGGGTTTGTGGCAAGCAAGCCAGACAACGTGTGTGACTACTGCCTAAGCTCTAACCTTTGTTTTATCTTTGATACAGGGCAAATTAGGGCAGGCAAGCAGGCTGTCAGCTAAGCTAATCAGTCTCATTTACTTTTTGACAAAAAAGTGTTTTTCTTATACCACACTCAGCACTTGGCATAGTTTTCAGCCCTGCTGTCTGTTTAACTCTAAGGTCCTGTAATCTTCCCAGCAGATCTTCTGGGATAATAGTGACTGACCTTTCCAGCAGATCTGCAGGGAAATTGTGTCTCTCTGTCCATTGTCCTTGGTGGTCCAGTAGTAACAAAATCTTTCCACATGTAAGAAATACAGGTGATGTTAAACAGGCTCTTCAAACACATTTTTTACCATTAAAATGCGGGAAAAGCCACCATTTGAAGGTAAAATTTTCAAAATTTTACAGTGAGTACACGCCCCTGGACCCCCCTAGCTTGGTTGGGATTTTAACAGTGGGGCATTAGCCCACCCCAACTTTATACCTCTAGTGATGTCCCTGTCCTCCTCTGAGGTGACTTTCAGCTGCAGGCTAATTTCGCTCATGTACTGAACTGGTACGAGGCAAATCAGCTGAAGTTTAGTACCTCTAAAACCATCTCCATGAATTCTGGCACCCCAAAAAAACTTGCCAAACTCCTCCCACCCCCCGCTTTCTCCACCCTTGATGCTGCAACCTTAGACATAGTCCCAGCCTACAAATACATAGGAGTTTGGCTGGATGGTCGCCTGGATTTCACAAGACATGTGAACTACCTTAAAATCTAAGCTGTGCCCCAAACTTGGGGCCCTTTACAGAAAGAAATATGCGTTCTTCTCCCTCCCCGTTCATCGGATTCTCCTCACTAAGACAATCCTGCCATCCTCTGACTACACTGATATCATGTACAGGTCTGCCTCCGCTTCCGCTCTGTCCAGGCTGGACGTCCTTTTCAATGCATTTTGTCAGTTCTCCCTAAATGCTCCCTCCCTGGACCCATCACTGCAACCTCTACACATCTCTATCACTATCCTTCCTCACCTCCCACTGCAACCACCATACCGCCATTATCTCTACCAAATACTGGTTCAGCTCATTCCCAGCCTACCTTGCCTCCTTCCTATCCCCCTCCCCCCACACCTCCTATTGCCTCTGATCTCGGGATCCCTGCTCCATTGCCCTACCCCACCTTCACTCTAACTCTGGAAAGGATGGTTTCTCCTTCCACTTCCCCCACTTGTGGAACTCCCTGATCTCCATGCTCCGTAAGCTGCCATTACTAAATCTTATTAAACTTTCCCTATACCCCCCCCCACCCACTTTGCCCTGCTTGTGCCCTCAACACGACTAATGTCCTTGTTGGGCCCACAGATACCACTTCCCCATCTCCCCTTGAAGCTACTCATAGCCCTTCAAACTGGGCTAAAAGTTGTCACCAGGGTTCATTTCTTACTCTCCCCCAACCATATGCTTGATTATACCTTCATAGATTGTTTGATGGACCCTGTTTGTTCTGTGCCTATATTTTACTGTTATGTTATTCACACTTATTCCTACTCATGTTTCCAGCATTGCATACATGCCTTGTTCAATGAACTGAATTTGACCTTACTTAGGGGCATGAGGTCTGAACAGCACTGTCAATGACAGTGCTGTCCATACAGCACTGTTCAGAACAGTGGCAGGATAAAATGCTGCAGGTAAAAGCAGCACCACTGGTAGCAGTCACAAAGCACACTGATGACCACTACCAGTGCAAAAACATATTTTAGCATGGGGCTCCATCCCCCCCCCCTTGTCCCCGTAACTAAAATAATCAACTCCGAGTCAGAGTTGGATTATGGGGGAAAAAAAATATCAGAGACTGGAATTAGAACCTTGGTCTCCACCACCATTCTAGCCAAGCTGCTCCATGCCTCAGCCCACTCCACTACAGAAGCAGCTCAGCCAACCTTTCAGATTTCCTAGCCCTTGTGTACTAGTCCAGTACCACAGACAGTGACATGGGTAGCGTTTCCTGCACAATGCTGTTCTACCCCTGTTGCTGTCTGTGATACATTATTAAGACAGTGCGTTTCTTACATGCACTAGATTTGTAGCACTATTCTGTTTACTTACCTGGGCTACCTTGTTACCTGTTTTACACTCTGTACCAATGTATCTTGTCTCCTACCCAGGCTGTTATTGTAACCCGCCTGTCACTATGTTATTATATACCATTTGTCTTTGTACTATTTGTAAACTGCCTGACACTATGTACTAGTATTTTTTAACTATTTGTAAACTGCCAGAACTACAATATGTACTAGTATTTTTCTTCCTTTCCCCCTTCCCCTGGGTCACACCTGGAAACAAGCCACAGCTCAGTGTGTCTCTCCCGGTTACTAAGCTTTAAATAAATAAATTATAAAGGCAGGTCCAGAAGGAGAAGTTGCAAGTGGGAGATAATGACATCCCAGATGCAGAAGCCAAGTCTGGTGGGCCCAGCAGTGCATCATCACCCACAACACTGGGTCCAGACATGATGCCAGCTTGCCAAAAACTTAAATCTTAGTATGGATGTAAATAAAAAGTAAAGGGATGGGAAAGGGAACATTTAAAAGTAAGAGCTGAACATGTACCAGACAGGAAATAATAGGAAAGCTAGGAGAAACAGCTTGGGAATTAATGAGGAAAATAAATGTGGTGAATAAATCCCCACATTCTAGGCACATTTCATAAATTATTCATAGGGAATTGGATTTGTTCTTGAGTGGCTAGCTACACGACATGTAGCATGGATCAGGGACATTTGGCATGACAACTGTACTGCCTGTTAAGAGAAGGGCATTTTGCAGCTGTCTACAAGTTCACTGCTTGGTACTGGCTGGATTATCCAGTCCTTTAGTTTGCAAAGTTCATAGCCCAACCCATGCCCTACCTGACTGCAGCAAATACCCCAAATAGGCAAATATGCCACTTTACTTGGTCGACTTTATGCCTTTCTGGTTCTGTTCCACAATGACTCATGGTGGCCAGCTTCCAGGGACAGTGTGTCTTTGTGGTGCAACCAAATAGCTTGTTTTCTGTGGCTCATTGGACACTGCCAACTAGATAAACCTCTACCTTCAGAAGGGGTCGGGTGGTTGCTTGCTGCTGAACTACACCCCACTGCTCGTCTCCATGCCAGCTGGGAACTTCATTTCAGGCCAGGAGCCCAAGAGGTCTGCTGAACTGCTGCCACACCCCCACCACATTCTCCACCAATCAGGTAGCCAGAAAGGAGACCACCATTCCTGCCATAAGTTTTAAAATGTATACATTACCCTATCTTTTCTAATGAGTGAACCAAAATAAAATAGTCCACCATTAGGTGAATGTTATGCAGTTTGATGTTCAAAGTTCGCGCGGTCGAACTTTGGGAGGTTGGCACAACCCTAGTTTAGAGATTGTTGCAGGATTACTGAACTCTTTTCCCAACTGACAATGAGCCATGATTCTGAAGGATTTGCAGCACCTTAGACATGTTGTTATGGAATGACAGTGGGGATTTTGTCCAGACTAAGCTGTCATCTAGATAGGATGAACTCCGACTCCAGACTCTCCAAGGTGGGCCGCCAACACATTCACCTACTTGCTGAAAACTGTGGGCTGAAGCCAGGTCATATTGTAGGGTTCTGTACTAGTAAAGGTTGTTATCCACTGTGAACAGAATGAAGTGCCCGTGATCTAGAGCTATAGGTATATGGAGGTATGCACCCTTCTTGTAGACTGAGCTCAGGATTTACCCTGGTTGAACTGCACAAATAATTGACCTTAAAATTTCCGTCTTGAACTGTACCCTGCTGATAGACCTTGATCAGGTAGTTTGATAGAGAATGGTGCTGAATCTTCCTGTTTATCTTTAGGAATATAAAGAATATTGAGTAGACCACTAGTCCATGCTCCTCCCAGGGTACTAGGATGAGCACCACAAAGGACTATAGCTCATCCCAGAAACAGAGAATTTGTCAGCAGAAAAGGACAGCTTGGCCCACCCAGTCTGTCCAGAAGTCCACTGACTATTCTGTCTCCGCAGACCCTAACTGGTTTCCTGTGACCCATCCCCCTCATTTATTTATCAGTATTCCATTATGCATATCCCATGCATGCTTAAAACCCTCCACTTTTACTGCTCTTACTATCTCTGGTGGCAAGCTGTTCCAGGCATCCACCACTCTTTCGCTGAAGTAGTATTTTCTCATGACCTTCCTAAACCACCCCCCCCTTTTCTATCTTCTTTGCAAGCCCTCTTGTTCTGTTGCACTTCCTCATTTGAAACAGGCTCCCCACCTGTACCCTGTTCACCCCTGTACTTGCAAGTCTCTATTATGTCCCTTCTCTCCCTCTTCATGTTGTGATCCCTCATCTCTTGTATGGGTTCTCTTGCAACCCCTGCACAATTTTAGTTGCCCTCCTCTGAACTGTCTCTACCCTGTCTATGCATTTTCTGAGATTCAGGCTCCAAAACCGGACACAATATTCCAGGTATGGTCTCACCAATGATTTATAAAATGATAATACCACCTCCCTCCTTCTGCTGATGTTACTTCATCCTATGTACCCCAGCATCCCACTGGCCCTTCCCACTACCTTGTCACACTGCCCTGCAAATTTGAGGTCATCAGATATTATAACCCCAAGGTCCCTTTCCTCCTTAGTGATCAACAGTACTCCTCCCCCACCCATGTTATACTCCGCTCCTGGGTTTCTATGCCCCAGGTGCATGATTTTGCACTTTTTGTCATTGAACTCCAATTGCCATACCTTTGACCACTCCAAATGTTTTCTAAGATCCCATACTCATTTTTTCCACCCCCTCCTGAGTAACCACCTTATTGCAGCTCTAGGTGTCATCTGCAAAAAAGCATGCCATCTCTTCAAGTTCTGCAATGTCACTTATGGAGACACTGAACAGGACCGGTCCCAATACTGAACCCTGTGACACCCCTACTCATTAGAGTGAGTGCCATTTACCACCATCCTCTGCCGGATATCCATTAACCAGTTTGTTACCCAGTTTACAACTTTGGCTCCCAGTCCTACACTATCCAATTTCTTTATCAGTCTCCTACGTGGCACAGTGTTTAAGGCCTTAACTGAAGTCCAAGTAGGCCATGTCCACTGCCCTTCCCTGATCTATTTACCTGCTCACCCAGTCAAAGAAATTAATCAGATTTGCCTGGCATGACCTCCCCCTCATGAATCCATGCTGCCTTTGGTCTTGCAACCTACTGTACTCAAGATACTCCACTAGCCTTTCTTTTAACAGTGTTTCCACGAATGTACCCACCACTGATTTGAAACTGACTGGTCTATAGTTGCTAGCCTCCTCCCTGCTGCCACTCTTGTGGAGTGGAACTACATCAGCTGTCCTCCAGTCCCCTGGAACCAATCCTGTTTATAATGATATGTTGAATAAGGCTGTCGGTGATGCAGCAAGCTCCCCTCTGAGTTCCCTTAGCAACCTTGGGTGTATCCTGTTGGGTCCCATGACCTTGTCCATGTTCAGGTTTGAAAATCCCTTCAGGACTCTTTCTTCTATAAAGGGACTTATGTTCACCTCCCTCTCTCCTGTGTTCCTACTGTTCCTTGTTGGTTAGTTCCCCTCTCTCCACTATGAAGAATGAGAAGTACCTCTTCGGGATGTCAGTTTTTTCATGATCCTCCTCTGCATAGTCACCATTTACTGACCTCCTTATCCTCACTGTCCCTCCCATTGTCTTCCTCTTCTCACTTAAGTACCTGAAGAAAGTCTTGTCCCCTTCTGCCACCCCTTTGGCTATACTTTTCTTTGCTTCTGCTTTTGCTTGCCTCACTGCCCTCCCTGACTCCCTTTGTTTTACCTGGTACTTCTCCCCATCCTCCTCCCTTTGTGTTTCTTTGTATGTCCTGAATGCCACTGTTTTTTCCTTCACTTTCGTGGACATCTGCCTAGACTACAATAGTGTCCTTTTTTCCTCCTGATTTTACTCATTTCTTTCACACAGGAGCTAGTTGCCTTCACTATGCCTTTCCTTATTTCTCCATTGTTTCTCTACCCCACCCTGGCAATCCACTGCTGCTAGGCTGTTTCTAAGGCAGCTTCCCATTACTTTAAAATCTGCCCTCCTAAAGTCCAGGGCCCGCGTTCTTGTGTGGTTTGCTTCTGCACCCATCTTAATACTGAAACACTCTGTACAGTAAGCATTGGTCTCCAGAGAACAGCCAACTGTGATGTCTACTATACTGTCTCTGTTAATGAGCACCAGATCAAGAATTGCCCATCCCTAGTGGGTTCACGGACTAGCTGCCTGAGAAATGCACCTTGCAAGGAGTCTAGGATTGCACTGCTTCTAACTGAAGCTGGAGATGGAAGGCTTCAGTCCACATCAGGCAGATTGAAGTCCCCAACCAGTAGCACCTCCCCTTATTATTATTGTCTGCCACCTCTATAGTGCCTCCTCTCTTCTCTCAGTATTGAATTGCTCGAGCTTCTTGCAGGCATGTTGAGGGAGTTTAGACAGCAGTAGGGTCTTATAACATGACCATCATGTTAGTACTTGACTCCCTCACACCAGTTCACATATGACTGAGAGTCTCCTGTCAGAGTTCCCCCTAATTTAGTGAGGAACTTAGACAGTTGAAGACCAAAGCACTTCTCTCACCTAATGACACGTGGTGTCTTCAAATGTTCTCAGTCTTCCTCTTTGTAGTTATGTCCTGTCTGCAATTTATGTGCTCTCTCCACCACTTTGTGGTCAGGTTTTGTTTCTGTCTTTCTTCTCTTTGGATGTCCTTTGTCAACTGTAGTCCACTTTGTCCGACCCTCCTGCGTTGGTCTAGTACAGGTATTAAATTTGTCATTTTGCTTTGTTTGTCGCACTTCAATGTTGGAACCATTATGATAATGCTGCTTTCGTACTTTGTCCCTCCTGAGTGAGGTCCTGGTTGCCATACTGTACCATATTATTGGCTGACAGTGCTGTAAATTTTGTATCTTTGTATTGTTGTACTTATTTCTGTACTATCCCAGGTCATGCTTGAAAATAGGCAGGTCCATTTTGCCTAACGCACTTACCTGGTTACCAAAAGCTAATAAATAAATAAATAAAGAGTAGAGGTTGGTGCATTCTTGGTGGAGATCAGATCATATGAGGAGAAACTAACTCTGTGAGTCCATTACAAGGAGTATCAAGGGCAATCACTCCTAGAAACATAGAATTTGATGGCAGATAAGGACAGCTTGGCCCATCCAGTCTGCCCATTTTCCCCTGCCTTCATCATTACTGCAAACCACACTTGATCTACTGTTCTTCCTCCATCCCCTCTTCCTTTCCACTATGAATCCCTTGTGGCTATCCCATGCATTCTCGAACCTCACCATTGTTTTCCCCTCTACCACCTCTGCTGGAAGGCTGTTTCAGGAGTCCACCACTCTTTCTGTGAAGAAGTACTTCTTCACTTCTCCTGAATTTACCCCCTCCTCAGCTTTATAGCATGTCCCCTTGTTCTTGAACACCTTTTTTTTCTGAAAAATGCTTTCCTTGTGTACCTTGTTTACCCCTATGAGGTATTTAAAGATTTCTATCATATCCCCTTCTCCCTTCTCTCTTTTAGGGTGTACATATTGAGGTAATTTAGTCTCTTCTTGTAAGGCTTTTGATGCAGAGCCTGCACCATTTTAGTAGTCCTCATCTGGACCACCTCTGCTCTGTCTATGTCCTTCAAGGGATGTGGTCTCCAGAACTGGACACAATAATCCAGATGGGGTCTTACCAGAAATTTATACAGAGGCAACACCATCTCCCACTTTCTGCTGGTTATACTCCTCTCTGTGCACCTGGCATTTCACTAACCCTCCTGACTGCCTTGTCACACTGCCTGGCAACCCTAAGGTCATCAGATGTGATCACCCCCAATCTCTTTCCTGTTTAGTAGTTATCAATACCATTCCACTCATTTTGTACTCCACCCCTGGGTTTCTGTGCCTTAAGATAATTATTTTTCACTTTTTTGCATTGAAACCCAGCTGCCATGCCCTTGACCTAGTTTTCTCGGGTCTATGCTCATCCTTTCCACCCCATGGAGTGTCTACCCTATTGCAGATTTTGGTGTCATCCACAAAAAGGAAGACTTTCCCCTCCAGTGCTGCTGCAATGCCACTTTTAAAGACAATAAAGAGGACCGGTCCCAGCACTGATCCCCGAGGCACCCTGCTGGTCACCCAACTTTCTCTGGGTGAACTCCATTTACCACCACACTGTTTTGCCTATCCTCTAACCAATTTCTTATCCAGTTTACCACTTTTGGACCCACTCCTAAGCTACTCAGCTTACTTACTAGTCTACTATATGGAATGGTATTGAAAACATTGCTGAAATATAGGTAGGCCACATCCACAACTCTACCCTGATCCATTTCCTTTGCCACCCAGTCAAAGAAATCTATCAGATTCGTTTGACGTGACCTCTTCTCGGTGAACCCATGCTGCCTTGGGTCTTGCAACCCACTGGATTCAAGGCATTCCACAATCCTTTCCTTCAGCAGTGATTCCATTAACTTTCCCACCACTGATGTCAGGCTGACTGGACTATAATAGCCAGCCTCCTCCCTGCTGACATGTTTGTGTAGGGGGACTACAGCCACCCTTCTCCTGTCCTCTAGATTAGAACCATTCCTGTTTCCGGTGAGCTGTTAAAAAGGACTACCAGAAGTGCGTGCAGTACCTACCAGAGCTCCCTCAGTAGCCTTGGATGCACCCTGTCTGGCCCTGTTCCTTTGTTCGCCTTTAGATTAGCAAGTCCCTTCAGGACTCTGTCTTGCAATAAAGTATGAATGGTCACCTCCCTTGCTACAAAGCTTCAGTTACTTCTGTGGCCCCTCCCTTTCTCCTTCCTCTGTAAACACTGAAAACTGAACAAAAGTGTTTGTTCAGGATGTCTGTATTTTCCTGGTCCCCTTCTGCACAGTCCCTCCCCTTCCCTTTTTAACCTTACAATCCCACCCATGATCTTCTTCTTTTCACTTACATATGTAAAGAATGTTTTGTCCCCATTCATTACCTTTTAGGGGATATACCATGTACAGGGTGACCATGATTGAGCGCTTACAAAAAAAGCGACTCAATCACGGCACCTGTGTGCAGGGCTACCCGGCAGGGTAGCGAGCGGATACTGGAGTGGGCGAGGTAGAGTGAAAGGATGTACGTGCGGTGGGGGGAGGAAGGGAGGGAAGGTATGTGGGAAGGGGTGTGGCAGGCAGCTGCCGAGCTGGACTGCTAACATTGTGGGGTGGGTGGTCGCTTAGGAGGTGCAGGGTTCTGGTCCAGTGCAGCATGTTTTGGTTTTTTTTTTGCCAGCAGGCGGCGTTGTATTTTTTCCACGTTTTTCACACACACCCCGACATACACCCCCCTGGAGCAGAGAATCCATTAGTAGGGTGGAGCAGTGGGCAAAGCCCCCCACATTAAAAAACACACCCATAGGTCTCAGGTGCCCTCTTCATCCTCGCCACGAGTGTGCATCACTGAAATTCATTTTTGGGGATGTACACTCACTTTGATGGCGATCGCTATTCCGCGATCACCATTATGACATGGAACCCCTCTTGGGCTATTCTCTCTTCAGTTTATGCCTTTGGGCTCCTTACTGCTTTCTCTGCTTCTGTTTCCACGGATACACCTCCCTGTCCTCCTCCCTCTGTGTTTTCTTGTACCTTCTGAATGCTATCCTTTTAGCCTTTACCTTTTTAGCCACCTCTTTCAAGAACAATGGCAGTCTCTTTTTCCTCTTGCTTTTGCTCACTTGCTAGATGCAAAAGTCTGTTGTCTTTACTATGCTTCCTTTTAACTTTGCCCACTGTTCCTCCACCCCACCCAGGCCACATACAAACACACACACACACACACACACACACCCCGCCTGGTCATCCCCGGGGCATTCACCCATCTTTATAAAATCTTCCCTCCTGAAGTCCCGGACCCTCATTTTTTTTTGTGTGGTTTGATTCTGCAGCCATCCTCATATTGAACCACACTGTATCATGTTTGCTGGTCCCCAGGTGGCCTCCCACTTTGACGCCTGCAACACTGTTCCTATTAGAGGGTACCAGGTCCAGCACTGCCCTATCACAAGTGGGTACACTGACTAGTTGCCTGAGGAATGCCCTATACAGAGAGTCCAGGATATCCTTGCTTCTAGCTGAAGCTGCTGCTAGGAGGCTTCAATCTACATCTAGCAGGCTGAAGTCCCCCAGCAGCAGCACCTCCCCCTTTTCTGCCATCTTGACATAGGCTTCCACCAATACTTATCTAATTCCTTCCCCTGTGCTGAAGGTCTGAGAAAGGCAGGATTCTCTCTGGGATAGGCAGGGTTCCTGTCACTGGTGAGTGCTGCAGGGAGAAACAGACCTGGGTAGCTTTTCCTTACTGTGGACAGACTGCTATATCTAGCTTGTCTACAGTCCAGGGGAGAGTTGAGACTAGTGAGATGTGGGGAGTTTGGTCAGGTTTTCTTGATAAAGTATGCTCTATTTGATCATCAGACTTCCCAAGTGGGCTGTTATGTGTACAGCAGATGTTGCACTGGCTGCATGTGAGGTGGCATGTCTCCTTCAAGATACCAAGCCCTGCATGATCTGGGCCTTGGCTGCCTAAAAGAGCTCTTCTGTCCATATGCTCCTGACTGCCGTCTCCATTCTTTGAAGGTGGATCTCCTGAAGGTCCCCAGCTCCCGGGGCTTATCAGGGGATGGAGCATTTGCAGTAAGCAGTGCCAATTTTCAGGAAACAGCTGCTGTGAGGTCTCAGGGAGGCCCCCTGTGATGGGGAAAGGGGACCAGAACCATGTATTCTTTTTATCCATTTATTCTATTCTGAATGTGCATCTGCTTCAGGCATAAGATATCACATGATCAAGTAGCACATGACAGCTTATGTCAGCCAGGGTGAAGGGACAGATGTTCTTATGGGAAAGCTAACAGGAAGGCTAGGGAGGAGGCAATAAAGCAATAATCCCAGTGGGGAGTTCTTCCTGGAAATGTTCTCATGTTGGACAAAGGACCCAGGTGCATGTCATAATGTTAGCAAGGGGATGCCGAAGGGTGGGACACACATGCACACACATACACACACACATACTCAAAGAGGGCTGAGACAGCATGGAACTGTCAATCAAAGTGAGTGAGACCCCGCCCCACAGTGAATTAGAATTATATTGAGGGAATGTAAGAAAGCTCTTTCTCTTGGACTTGGAATATCTGAAAATGCCAGAGCCCTGCTGCTAGAAGTCTGGTAAGAAAGACAGCTTAGGAAACAATGTTTTCTTCAGACAGCAGCAGATAAAGAGATGCGTTTTAAAGTGAGAATAGCTCAGATTCTTCTATTTGCAACCTGTCTTGTATAGCTTTCATTTATTTTAATTTCTAATGAACTGTAAACTTTTTGTCTGACAGTGCAAAACTCCTGTTTTAAATACTTGTAGTATTTTAATAAAGCTTCTATTTTTAACGAATCAGTGACTGCTTGTTTTATTAAAAAGGGTAATTCTACTCTTTCTTCTGGGCTTTGTTTGCAGTCTGTCTCTGAAATGGCAATCTACCTACTGTTATTGTGTTTGACCTTCCTGACCTTGTGCAAAGGAGGAGGAGGTAAAAAACAGGTTCCATTGATCCTGTTGGCAAAAACCCATGGTGGTGGCAGTGAACTTGAAGTCCCTGGTATGGGATTTGTGTCACATCCCCTCTGTTGAAACATTTACAAGGGGGCTGAAGTTCCATATTTCTTTTTGTTTACTAGCCTTTTGTCCTATTAAAGAATTTCCTGATACTGTGCCACTTATAGTTTCTATTATATTTATGTCTATTTATAACTGCTATAAGTTGTTCCATATGTTGCACTGCAGTATTGTTATCATAAGGAATCCAGAGGTTGTGAAATTGGGTGCCAAATAAATAAATGTACTACTACTATTCTGGCTTCTTAGGCAAAAGGAAATACCTTGTGGTGGACAGTCAATAAAAGACCATGAACTGACACAATCTTCCTCACCCACCAGCCCGAGGTTATGTTGGTCCATTCTCTGACAAATCACTGCAGCCTCCCTCCTCCCCAGTGGTATGCCCTGGTTTGGACCAGCTGACCTTTTGAAGATGGACATGGAGGGTACCACTTCCACTTCCCCCAGAGGAGCCTGACTGACAGAGCTTACCTTCCCTGGAGACTTTGTTTGTATAGCCTCCTGCCTTGATTTAGCCAAAATGGTGCTAACAAATGGACTGGAAGAGGACCTCAGTCCCATCTGATAATTTTGCCATGCCTTCTGTTCCCCTTGTTTTCTGAAAGAACATACATTATCAAGCTCTCCCCAGCTTTTCTACAGACTTTTCCAGTGAGTCCCCCAAAATGTTAAGGCCATTCAAGGAGAGATGCACCATGGGCTTAGACAAACATTGCATTTGGAGAGGACAGTCTTGTTCAATTGCCTTCAGGTGAGAGTGGCCACATTAAGAACCATTTTGTTTAAGAAGGATATGGACCTGTCCATATTTTGCTGAGTCTTTCTAACAGACTCTCCATTCTTATGTTTTCTAAGGCAGAGTATATCTGTTAAAACCATCCCTCTGCCACCCTGCCCACATCAGTAGAGTAGATGGCCACCCAGGGACATAGTAGACTAAATCGCACAGTTTTCTCAGGAGGGCATCCATGCACTATCCTGTGAGGCTTTTTGGGGTAATCATTGTCTTGACCCAGGAGGGATGATTTATGAACTAATGAAGCAATGACATGATTGGAGATGGGAGACAAAGGAATGGTAAAGAAGCTGTCCAGGTATCTTTATCAAATTTGTAAATCTACATAAGGGACCTCAGGATTTATAGTGTTTCATCAGTCATGTACTATTTGCTGTGAAAACTTTGTACAAAACTAACCTTCACAATGAATGCTTGGCCCTTACCCATTTGTTACTGCAGTAGGATGTGGCTCTTGCGTCCACACTCACCCTCCTTCAGCCTTTCAACCTTTCAGTTCCCCACTTGTTCTTTCTTTTTTCCCTGATATGCCTAAAAAAGGCCTGACCATTTTGTTTTAGCCCTCCTGCTATTCTGAGCTCTGTCTCCACTTTCATTCTCCTTAATGTATTACTGACTTGTTTTAGTTTACTAAGGTAGAGCTTCCTGTTTGTCTTCATCTCATTTGCCTTATACCAGATACCAATTGTTTAGCCTGGACTGCTTCTCCCACCTCCCTGGAAGACCAAATAAGTTCCTTTGGCCTGATTATCTGGTGTTCCTAGTCAGAGGGGGTCTTTCCCGATGCCTTGAAAGAGGCATTGGTGAGACCACACCTTAAGAAACCATCTTTGGACCCAGAGGTCAGGGCAAACAACTGTCCTATCTCCAATCTTCCATTTTTTTGAAGATTGTGGAGAAGCTAGTGGGGCTTCAGTTGGAGGAGCACCTTGTGACCCATGAGAAATATGAACCTTTCCAGTCCAGGTTTCGGGTGAGGCATAGCACAGAAACTGCCCTTCTTCAGGTGCAGAATGATGTCCTCAGGGTTAGAGACAATTCTTGTTCTCCTGCATCTCTCTCCTCAGCATTTGACACGGTGGACCATTGTGCGTTGCTTGACCACCTCAAGGAACTCTGTGGACTCACTGGCACTGTCATCTGCTGGTCTGAGTCATTTTTAACCAACAGGAGGCAATGGGTTGTAATGGGGAATTTCTCCTCCACCCCATATCTCCTATCTTGTGGAGTTCCCCAGGGTTCGGTCCTGGCCCCAGTGTTGTTCACAGTGTACATGCTGCCCCTGAGAGGGATCATTAGGAAGCATGGTGTGGGGTCTCATTACTATGCTGATGATACCCAGCTATACTTGTCCTTTGCCCCAGGAACATCCAATGTGGCAGACATGCTAAACAGCTGCCTTGCCGAGATCATCGACTGGATGGCCTCTAGCTGGTTGCGGCTGAACCCCAATAAGATGGAGGTATTGGTGGTGGAGCCAAACAGAATGTGGGATAGGATGGCCTCTGGTGCAGAGACTGGACTTGTTCTGGGATCTGTCCTATTGAAGGCCTCCTCCAAGGTGCGTAGTCTTTGTGTCATTCTGGACAGGAGTTTGATAATGGAAGCGCAGGTGTCTTCCACTGTCTGCTCCTGTTTTTCCATGTTAGGAATGTTGTCAGGATGAAGCCCTTTTTGCCACCTCTGGACCTCCCCACTTTGATACTTGGCTTGGTGACATCAAGGCTTGACTACTGTAAAGTATTCTACCTCAGGGTCATGGGAGGATCTCTCTGCAGGCTGCAGCTGGTGCAGGATGCAGCTACCTGGTTACTTACTGGGCAGCCTAAATATTGCCACATTACACTGGTACTGCGTGAACTGCACAGGCTGCTGGTCAGGTGGAGGATCCTTTTTAAGGTGGGTCTTCTTGCCTATAAGGCCCTACATGGCCAGGGCCTTGGTTACCTGACAGACCTTCTTGCACCGGCTCTCTTGGTCCATCCCCTCCGCTCCTCTGGTGGGGGCCTCCTGGTGATTCCCAGGATGATGTTAAAAACAGCTGGTGACAGAGCTTTTAGTGTCGCCACCCTCATCCTGTGGAATTCACTACCCCCTAGGGGTTAGAGGGGCCCCAACTTTGGAGGTATTCAAGGCCCAACTTAAGGCCCTACTAGTCACCAAGGCTTTTCCTGACTTAGCTTTTAGTGCTATGGTTTAGATCTAGTTCCTGGCATCCCTCTTTTTAGTTTATTTTTGTGGTAAACCTTATTTATTACTTATGGATTTTAATGTGAAAAATGATGTTCGTCTATGAATTTATTTGTGTTTATTTATTTGTCTATTTCATTTTGTACAGCACCCAGAGTCTCTGGGACTGGGTGTCTTTTAAATAAAAATTGCCTTGCTTTGTGTCTCTTTCCCTTCCCAACTTGTCATAGGCATACATTAGATATATCTTGGATCCCCAGTTTGATTACTTCCCATTTATTTACCACCCCTTCTAACTGGCCAGAACCCTTGAGGTTTTCCCAAAGTTCTCCCTGTATCTTTTTAAAGTAAGCCATTCTATATTCTTAATCTAGCATTCAGAAGTAGGAATTCTGTGACCGTGCTTCAATACGCTGAACCACACTGTGTTATGAGATTGCTTTACCCAAGTGGATATTCCACTCTTACCCTCACTATGTTGTCCCATTTGGCAGAACAATGTCCTAAGTGATAGCATCTCTAGTCTGCTCCTCTAGGTTAGAAAACAATCCCGGAAGGCATCCACCCAAGCACATGCTTCCGTGTGCTTCTTGCCCTAGTGATCCAGTCCATGGCAGGTGTGTTGAAATCTTCTAGCAGGACAACTTCCCCATCTGCTGCTACCTTCCTGATCTTCTGTATCAGCTCCATGTTAGCTATATGTGAGTTGCACACCTGTCAGTCATGCCTTTTTTGGTTTTGAAATGACCCAGTCCAAATAGAACATTTATTCAGCTAAACTGTATATTCTACAGAGAATTTGGTCACCATTCTTGAATATGTAGTAGCTTTCTTCTGTACAGGCAATAAATTAGCGAACATCTTAGCAGACTAAGTCACAATTTTACCTTACTAGAAAATGTTTTTTCTTTCTGAGCAGTGTTTCGTCAAACAGCATTACATTCTGTTAAAATATGTGATAATTGTCACTAATTCTAAATTCTATGTAAATGGTTGTAACATTTCATTTATACCTCTTTATATCTTGTATTTTTGTTTTGCTTACTAAGCTGGTTCTGTAATGTACTGTATTATATATATGCTAAACCCAATAAAAATTATTATGGTAAAAAAAAAAGAACATTTATTTAGCTTTAGACCATCAGAGACTCAGTCAGGTGTTGGGGTAGGGCAGGCAAGGCACACATAGTGGTCACCCTTATCATTGTCATGATCTGTGGTGGTGCCACTTTATTAGTCGAAAGCAAGCTGCTCACGTGGGGATACCTGGTCTGCTGTTGATCTCTGCCTCACAAAGCTAATAAACAGTGCATTATTTAGAGTGAGAGACCAATGTACAGACTGTGCAGCACAACTTAATCTGAAGACTCGAAGAGAGGAAGTTCGAGGCCAACCAAGCCCTTCAAGTAATGCAAAAAACTGATGACAAAGTGGGAGCTGGTGCTGCCACTCTACAACATCTGTGCAGAACTGAAATTACTGTCTGGTCATGACTGAAGGTTTGTTAATTTTTTTGTTTATTTTTCCATGCAGAATTGAATACAGTTAACCAAGGGAGGGACGGTCATGTTTTTCACCTGGACGAGTTAAGTTAAACTAGCTGTGTCAGTCAGACATCAACCTGTCTTGTCCCTCCTTGGGTGACATGAATTCCCTTACTTTGTCAAAACTGTGTTTAAGCCCATTTAGGGTACCTGCCTTCTCTACTTCCACCAGCAGTCTGTTCCACAGTTCCACCACCCTCTCAGTGAAGTAGAACTTCCTCATGTTCTTCTTGAACTTGCCCCCATCAACCAGCAGTGATGCCCAGTGTCACCTGATAGGCCTAGATCCATTTATGAGGGTTCATACTGCATATGATGTAATGTACTTTAGAATTAAGACACTGTCCCTTTAACAGGTAACTACAAAATAACTGGTATTTCTGTAAAGGCTAGTGTGGGCCTGTTATGTCTCAAGATAAGGGAGACAGGTATATAGCCCAGGAAGGCATAAAATATCCCACTGTGGTTTTGCATGACAGGGAAAAGTAATATAGTGACTTAGGGGTCAGGGGTTAAGCCAGATGCATGGACCAGATGTCACTGGGATTGACATGGAACCACAGTGACACCTACAGGAAAAGGCAAACTTTTGCACCCTAATATCTGTATTGTCTTGGAATCATTAACGCCAACGCAGAGAAAAAAATAAGGTGGGTGTATCCTAAAATGACCCTCAAGTATATTATCAGACACACACTTTGAATGCAGAACAGTTGAATACCAGTTTAGTTGGAAAGCAAATCGCCTGTTCCAGCTGGCATATACTTGTAGACCAGAAGTATATCTGTAGGTCTGGAAAAATCTCTAAAACCAGACCTGAGTGCGTGGGGATTAGACTCTTCACATACTGAACAGAAAAATTGTGATTTTTAAGTCAGAATTTTGGAAACCAAGACTTTGCACCAAGGAAGTGCCTGGAAGACTTTTTTTCTGAAAAGAACATTTCAGAGACTTGACTTGGAATACACACTTGCTACACAGCTGTTGCTTAAGAACTCATTTCTACAGGGGCATTTGAAATCTTGTCCGAACTCTAACATCAAAATAAGGTATAGTTCAGAATACAGTATCTAGTGTTTTCTGTAAACCATCCAGTTTTACTTTTGTTATTGTCTGCATTTCAAAGTTTGTCCAAATGGTAGAATTTTCTGTATTGCTTTTATTTTAAGTAAACTTTTATGATTTTCTTATCAACTCTACCTGGGGTCTGGTTATGTGATTTAACATTTTAATAGAAGGGTTTTGAAAAGACTGGGTGCCTTGACAAGATAGAACTGCTCATCTATCATATAAAACTACCTAGGCAAGATGTAGCCAGTGGCTGTGGTGGGATTCAAATACTGAAAGTAATGCAGAGTCAAGAGAACTCAAAACTACAGAATCCACCCTCCCACTGGGAAAAGGAAGGCTGGTAAGTCTTCTGGAAACTCTTACTCCTGCTCACAACTTCTTAAAAAGGGGGATCCTCTCTGCAAACAGGAGGTCCTGCCAGGCTGCCCAAGGTTTGGGGGCCAGAGGGCTTGTGACACCCAGTAGTGACTGTGAAACAGTCCCCCTGTGTCACCTTGGCTGTTCTTGAGCCCTCAGGTCCACACTGCACACTCCTCTGAGGGGGCCGGCCTGGGTTCACAAGTGGACAATAATATACAGGGGTAGAATGGTGAGGTGCCTCCAGCTGGCACTGGGTCCAAACAGTGCTGACAACAATAGCGTTGGCTACAAGGACGCAGTAAAAATGGCACTGATTGTTTTTACATAGTACGTGCTCATTGGTTGACTGATCAATCAGTAGGTGCGTACTATGTACTGTACATGCTCACTGGCAGTTCAGTTGGTTGCTGGCCATGGTGGTGTGAGGAGGGTTGTGCCAGTTGCAGGCATGGGTCAGGTTGGGGGGGACGGGGTGGTGGGTCACTTTCTGCCAGGGTAGGGGACCACTAGACTACAAGGAAAAAAAGTATTTCTTTGGGTTGGGACAGTGATCGGGGAATGGGGGAAGGAACACTGGACCACCAGAGATTATAAAATAATTACCAGGGAAGGGATTGGGGCTAGGCAGGGACCACTAGACCATCAGGGACAATACATGTGTAACCCCTAGGTGGCACTATCACAAGGGCTACTACCCCTGCCTGCTTGGCTAGTAGTAGGTTAAGGGGCCTGGGTAATGAAATGGGTGACTCCACCTGGAGGTCAGGGTTGTTAGTGGTCAAGCTAAACTGGGTACAGCCCTCAGAAACACTGTAACTCCTCTCTTTCCCTTCTAGTGGCCTGAACAATATACAATAATTACTTTCACAATGACCCTTGTTCACCAGGCAATTATCCACACTGTTTGCACTTACCACGAGGGCTGGTTCCTCTAGCTTGACCCTGGGGACCCCCTGTAAAACAAGGTTAAGCACAGCAAATAGCAACAGTACAATACTTTTGGCACAAACTGGAACCACAGTCAGGTTAAATGCAAACCAAGTTAAATCTGATTTATTCAGGGGACTTGAACAAGGGAGGGGCATAATCAGGTTAATTAGCTTAAAAGCTATATTAATCAGACAATTATGCATGCAGTTCAGAGTCCCTACACAGTCACACACTCTGGGTACCCAGGTAGGAAAATGGTGGGCTAGCCATGAACGTTGCAGCTGGTTGGGGCCCTGTGAAGGAAGGAAGCAACATGCACAACACACACTATTTATAATCCGGAGTCGGAGGGCTCAGTTTGTGAAAAGGTAAGAAGACAATCAGATGACAACACTTTTAGATTTTGCTGATGTTGCAGGGAGCTACCCTGATGTTTACTCATGATATCCATTACTGGACACAGGCAGGACAAAATCGAGACTGCAGGCTGTTGAGTTGGAGTGCCCGGAGAAGCAGGGTCTACACAAATCACTGAGGCATCATTCCTGTTCAAGACATTGATCAGGGGACTGATCCCCAGGCTGGTCTCTCGCCGATGACTTTCTCTGCGTAGCAGGTATTCTGGCTGGGCCGTGTAGCAGGGCCCAGGCAAATGGAAATGGATATGGATTCGGTCCGTGGAGCTGGATACAGACTCCAGCAAGCAAAACACAGTTCAGACACACAGTGGGGAACCAAATCACGAGCCACTATAAGCACACAGCACTTTCACATGTAAGGAAATTCCACTGTACCAGGCAAATGGCTTTCCGGTCACAATTACAGAGGCTCTGCACAATCTGGGAGTTCAGAGGTAGCTGGAAATCCTGACAGGCCAATCACATTCAACAAATCTTCTGTCTTCTTCAGGTTAAAGCCTGGTCACAATTCAGTGGCTTAATTCGCTCTCCAAATTCAGATTCAGTCCGAAAAAAGCACAAGTTCCCTCTCAGGAACAACAGGCAGGCATGCAGGCCAAACTCAAACTTTTCCACAGTTCTCCCATGTGAATCCACTATGGATTGCTGCTTAACCTATCTTGAGCTGTTACTTCTTCACTTCCCAACTCAGATCTAACTGAAACTGTAAGCAGTGTGGGATTTTCCCCAAGATCCAAAAGGTTTGGTTGGCTGATCTGTCTGTCAGTCACAACAAGGATCCCCCTCCAGGTTATTTTAGGAGCCAAAAGCCCAAAACAACAATTCCTACAAGTTTTGGCCCCACCAAGCCCCTGTAGGCAGGCTCCATTTTAAAGTGCCAAATGTACTGATTGGCCCATTCTGACAGTCCAGGACCAAAATGATGGAAACAAACAGAACTGTCCATGCAACAAAGAAGGCAGGTTAGAACAAACTGCAATATTATTGGTACTCTAACAAATGATCAACAAACAAGTACATGTTTTGAACAGAGCTCCCTCTCAGATTAATTATGACTGCAATCCAGGCAGCTCTTAAAGAGACAGTACACAGAGGCTATAAAGGCACTCTCTGGCAATACATTTAAATCACTAAAACGCAGGACACCAGCCTGGCAGTGAGCATTTAAGCAAGCTCAAGGAAGACTTTTTGGGAACCCCCATTTGTAGGAGGGTTACACATGAATTACATGGAGGGGATTGGGGCTAGGGAGGGACCACTACACCACCCGTGATTATGCAAGAATTACCAGGAAGGGATTGGGGCTAGGGAGGGACCGCTGAACCAGCAATGTGTATATATATTTATGTAACCCCTAGGTGGCGCTATCCCAAGGGCTACTACCCCTGCCTGCTTAACTACTAACAGGTTGAGGGGCCTAGGTCCAATGGCAGGTGCCTCCACCCAGAGGTCAGGGTTTGCAGTAGGCAAACTAACTTGGTCACAGCCCTCTGGGACACTGTAACCCCCCTTTCTTCCCACGAGTGGCCCAAACAGTGCATCAGAAATATCTTCACAATATACACTTACCCCCAGGACTGGCTCTGTTGACTGGACTCTGGGGAACCCCTGTAAAACAAGATGATACAGTACAAAAGCCACAGTATAATACTTTAACATAAACGAATACCTCAGTCATGGTAACTTTGCTGAAACAAACAGATCTGATTTATTTAAGGAGCTGTAACAAGGAAGGGGGAATCAGGTTAATTAGGTCAAACACATTAATAATCACAGTACTGTGCGCATATTCAGAGTCCCAAATTGTCACTTTCACTGGGTACCCAGGATGCGGGGGGGCTATCCAGGATTGGTGCAGCTGGTTTGGGCCCTGTGATGGAAAAACACTTGCACAATACCCAATTGTAATCTGGAGCTGGAGGGCTCAGTTAGTGAAGAAATTAAAAAAGCAACAATTAGATGACACACTTGCAATTCGATAAACAGATGGCAGGCAGCTACCCTGCTTTGTACTCACAAACTCAGTGCTGGGAACTGGATGGAAGGCAGATTGTCCTGGATTGCCAGGAGGAGCTGACCATGTGGACAAGGTCCTTGTGACTGGACCCCCACTGCAGTTTAGAGCAAATGGATGTAGTCTGGATTAAGCTGGTAGTTACTTCCAGCTTCATGCACTCAATTCACTGCACAAGGGATTTGAAATGCGATTCCCCACAAGCACTACACATATTTATATGTAAAAGGAAAGTACTATACCAGGCAGGCTGCTTCTCGATCCCGATCACAATTACTGCACAATACCCGGGAGAACACACAGCAGATTCAGTTCCTGACAGACCGAGCGCGATTCAGCAATTTCTCCAGTCTTCTACAGGGTGAGCCTGGTTTCTACTCTTCAGATCTCCTTGATTCTCTTCACAGGTCAGATTCAGTCCTAACAGGTGCTTGCACAAGCTGCAGACCGAAACTTAGGGCCTTACACGTGATTCCCGCGCTAAAAACTACACACCGAAGAAACACACAGCTCCTTGTCTCTTCACAGCCCAAACTGATCTGATCATTCTAGTAGACAGAGCCGGACATTTCCTTTGAGTTTCTCCCAGTTCAGTTGGCTGGTTTGCCTGTCACTCACAATCAGACTCCCCCTGTTGGTGTAAAAAGGCGCCGAAGTCCAAACTACAATTCCCAGAGGCATCTGCCATACAGTCCCATTGTCCCAGAGTAGAGTCCAAGTTCTGATTCACCCAGAGCAGGCTCCATTTTAAAGGATCCCCACACTGCTTGGTCCAATTCAGCAGTTCAGAACCAACATAAGGGAGCTACTCTGCACAGTCCTGGCTACACGCAAGCAAGTTAGTACAAACTGCATTTTCATTATTACTTTAACAGGTTACAAGCAAACAATTACATCTTCTGAAAGAGCTCCCTCTGCGCATATAGCAACTGCAGAAATGGAGCGATTTGCTCAGTATCCCAGGCGGGACTCGAGCAGGGAAACACACAGACCCCCCCCATTTCAAAGTAATTATACTGCAGTTTGGCAGCTCTTAAAGCGACAATACATGGAAGCATTAGGCACTCTCACTCTATTTTTTTAAATCGGTTGAAATACAGGACACCAGCCTGGTGGAGAGCATTTAGGCTCACCCAAAGAAGGCTTTTTAGTGACCCCCATTCATGGGGGGGGGTTACATTTATATGGGGACAGAGATCAGGGTTTGGGGGGACCTGGCACTGTGCACTCAGGCTGGGCACACACATACAGATGAGCCCATAATGGGCATGCAAATGGGCTCTTAGCACCATGCATGCCCAATGTGTTCATTTGCATGTTTGGGCTGAATATTACCCATGGGGGCTGCGGCACTCACCAGTGTGTGCCGCACTTTACCCCGATGGATAGTCTTCAGTCCTACTTTCTGGTAACACTCGCCAAACATGGTGACTGCTTGCTCTTGGCTACGCTACCAGTGTCTGACATTCAAACAGATAGCATGGTCAGTTCAGATCATGATGTCTGTTTGAATAGGGCACCAGAGCTGTCCAGCCCTATTTTTTTGTGCAGTGCACCTGTTTGCACGTACAGCTGGCCTGTTCTAAAATGGGACCCTTTAATGTTTCTGCCTGGGTGCAGCTTTAATCTTGGCGCAGACTTGCCCAGCACTTAACCCCCTTCACTAACTAACTAGCTAGCTAAATAAGAACTCCCCTGAGCTGCAGTCCAGGGGTACTTACAGTTTGTAGATTCAAAGTGGGAGTTTGCAGAAACTTGTTTCAATGGTAACATGCTGGTATCAGGAGTTGGTGGTGGTGCACCACAGCAGTAGTTTGCAGGAAAACAGTGGCTGACTGAAGAAATGAAGAATGCTGGTTTTCCCCTGTCAGACCTTTCCAAACTTTGCCTCTAAGGCCTTTGTATACAGTGTTCACCTGACAGGCCTCTCGACTTCTTCATCTCCAGTGATCTCTTCAATGGTCTGGGGGACTGGGCAAGCTGGAAGTCCCTGAGACTTTCTGCTTGGCACACAGCTTAAAGATGTACACGTGCAGAGGTTTTTAGCTCAGTCTCTGGCCCCAGCACACACAATTTCTTTGGTTAGACACAGTGAAACAGTCAAAAGAACTCTTGCCCCTCCAAAGGGGAACACCGTTAGTTCAGTCTCTGTAGTCTCTGCTGCAAAACTCTCAAATTCCAGGCTGCAGGTGACATTCCCTGTTTCAGACTGCAATTTCTCTATCTCCAGGCTGCAAATAATTAAGTCTCAAACCTCCAGCAGCAGGTTCAAATCTTACCCAGGGCATCACTCACACTGGTTAATTCTTTTCCCTGTTGCTACTTGTTTTCCCAGGCGCTCTATAGCTTGTCCAAACCTGGGGCCAGCAAGGCAGTCCAGCTAACAAACAGGCCCTGGGGCTAGAAAGCCCACAGCAGTCTCTCCAGCTCTGCTTTCTCTCGGGCTCCCTCTGGCATCTCTCCTCTTGATGGGCTGCACTGACTTTTTATAACTTTCCCACAGTCCCCATCTGATTAGCTGCTTAATTCCCAGGCTTACTGGCTGCCCTCTGAAACTATCCCAGTGGCCTCCTTGCTGCAAGAGTCCTATTAGGGCCACCATATATGTTATCATACTGCTACCCTAGCAACCCAGCACATAACTTTGATTCTAAGCCCTGTCAGGGATTAACAGTTATATACCCTGGTCTGCTTTCCTCTACGGGGCCAGGACACCCATCAGTTGCTTGTGGGAGCCACCGTTTTCCTATCAGGGCTCCCAAATCCAGAGGCACCCTTTTCACGCCCTTCCCCCTTCTTTTATGCATTGAGTTGCAGCTCCTTTAAGATCTCTGGCCCTCCAGCTGTGCATGTGCAACAGGCACATGGTGGCCATCTTTTTTTATTTACTATTTTAGCCGGTCTGCATCTCAGCAGTTCCCCGGACTGGTAAACTGTCCTCTAAGCAGCCAGAGGCACGAAAACACATTCTGGTCCTTTCCCACATTTGCTACATGGGGCTGAGACACAAAACTCCAGTGGCCGCAACCGCAAAGATTTCACAAGTGGAAGATACCCAAATTCCCCCCTCCCCCCGGAGTCACCTGAAAGCTCTCTGGTCCCCCTTGCAGCAGCACAGGGGACCAGAAGTAGAATAAAGATCCCACGGGGCTGTAGCCCACAGAGGTATGCCTCGCACAGGGGTTGGGGGGCTTACATTCTCCCCCCTTAAATTTTGGTGTCTTTGACAAGTCATTAAAGTTCAACACATATTACATTCAAGCAGGCATATCAATAGACATAATGCTAACTATCACCTGGTTCCTTACTATACTATTTATATTTACAATCACAGTAAATAGCTATCTAGAGAATTATGAACATACGAACATACGAAAGTTGCCAGCAGAAAAAGGTCATCCTGGTCTATCTAGGCTGCTCAAGACTGCGGCTAGTTCCCTATTCAGCAGCTGCCCCAACCCCTCTCCTTCCCTCCCTTTACCCTCCCCTTTGCCCTGTCCCACCCCTTCTTGAAGCATCTCACTGTGTTACATGCCACCACCTCAGCCAGTAATGCATTCCACTTTGCCACTACCCTCTTCATAAAGAAATGCCTCCTCACTTCCCTCCTGAATCTACCCCCTCCATCTCATGTCATGGCCCCTAGTATCTCTACCCACCCTCCTCCTGAATAGACCCTCTGTATCTGTTTTGACTGTCCCCTTCATGTATTTGAAGATCTCAATCATGTACCCCACATCCCTCCTCTTCTCCAGTGTGTACACGTTTAACTCTCCTAGTCTGACCTCATATGGCAATTACCCCAGGCCCTGAATCATCTTCGTTACCCTATGTTGCACCCCCTCCAGCAGCCTAAGGTCCTTTTGTAGGTGCGGACACCAGTACTGCACGCAACATTCCAGGTGGGGCCTAACTAATGATCTGCACAATGGTAGAATAACCTCCCTTCTTCTTGAGATAATGCCCCTTGCAATGCACCTCAGCATTTTGTTGGCAACTGCTTCTGCCTTTCTGCATTGTGTGGAATTGTTCATTGCTCCCATAATGAGCACCTCCAGATCCTTCTCGTCTTCTGTTACCTCCAGCTGCACACACTCCCAGATGGTAACTTCTCCTCGGATTTTTTGTTCCAAAGTGCAGTACCTTGCATTCCCTTTGCACTGAACCCCAGCTGCCATCTGTCAGACCATGCCTCCAGCCTTGCCAGATCCTCCTGTAGCCCCCACCACCCAATCTTGTCATCCACTACTGCTCCATCTCAGTGTCATCCACAACCAGGCTGATTTTGCTGCTGATGCCCTCCGAGATGTCTGCAATAAATATGCCAAAAAGCACTGGGCCCAACCCAACCTCTGTGGAACAGCACCTGTCACAGGCTTAGGAATTGGTACTTGTCTAGTAATAGTAGGTATGGAGACACACGTACACTTTCCCACCCTATCCAATGAGCAACACATTGGGGGGTATATTACAGGAACAATGTGCTTGTGAACCACCTGACGGGAATATCAGAGGAGGCTTGTAGAAGGTCGTAAGTTAATTTCATAGGTGGTGTACATACTCTACTAGACTTTCAGGGGACTACTACTACTTCCTCCATAAGAATAGGGTGTGTACTTCCTACTCTGGGCACTGCATCCAACACAGGAGCCTGGTCTGGAATAGCAGGTGTCTGATCAGTCTTTGTTGAAAAGTCTTCCACCAAGGCCTCAACATCCATGTCTGCAAAGGGTACCTCTTGATCTCCAACAGGGGTGGCACTTGTCTCTAATGGTTTGGCATTATGATCTGCACCGCACAAGAAGTCTATTGCTTCACTATCGACTTGTGGCCAGTCCATAGGAGTCACCATCTGGTTACTTCTGCATACCTCTCAACTGCTACGAATTCCGCATAGCATTATGATTTTCACACTTAAATTTACCCTTGCTCCTCACAGGTGCACTGATGTTCCTTATAATGTTAGAGCTATTTCTGGGTACACAAACTATTTAATCATTGAACTAATTTGATAGAAACATTCCATATTACTAACTATATGGGGCCCACTATCCGTAGACATAATATTGTTTAAAATAAGAAAGTGCTACACATTCTGACCCTTTGCTATAACTTGTCCAGGTCACCAAAACCCCCAATTAATCACATTCAGTAGTCTCTGCATGTTGTGATAAGATAACTGCTCCCTAGCAAAGGCGATTTGGACCAGACGTACTATTAGTGGGAGAAGGACCTCCAGTCTCTTAGCTATAACTTTTGTGCATATTTTCAAATCACAGTTTAAGAGGGAAATGGGCTGGTACGGTGCACACTCCAGCTGGTCCTTGCCTGGTTTTGGCAAGATGAAGACCAGTGCCTTCAGAAATTAGGCAGGTAGCTCCACCCCCCTTCCCCACCGTCTCCTCTAACATAGCCGCCAGAGGACCCAGCAAGTCCCCTCTGAGTTCTTTATAGTGTTCCATAACAAACTCATCCAAGCCTCCTGCCTTTCTTTTTATCATAACCCCAGTTGCTGCCCATAACTCCTCTTTGGTCACCTTCGCCTCTAGGATTGCTTGCTGCTCCTCATTTAAGGTTGGTATGATAACCCCATCCAGAATGGTAGTGACCCTAGATTCCATTCCTACACATTCTACTTGATATAATTTCTGATAAAAGGAAGGGAATACTTCCTGGATTCTCTCTCCCTTGTCTTCCACCTTTCCATTAACCCCTCATGGAGCTGGGATGGCAGAGGAGCCCTTCCTGCTCTGTGAAAGCCTCGCTAACATTCTCCCTGGTTTATTCGCTCAACATAGAGATGTTGTCTAGCATAAAATAATGAAGTGCTAGCTTATCCTGTGAGCAACAAATTAAGAGCCCCCCATGCTGCCAACATTTCTCCCTGCAAGACCTCAGGGGGTCTTCTATTACCCTTTTTTCCAGATCCCTCAATTTTGTCTCAAGAACTTGCTGTCTCTCTCTCTCTCTCTCTCTCTCTCCTCTTTTTGTTGTGGCTAGCCTCATAACTTATGACCATGTCCTACATATATGCCATCCCTGCTTCCCAGTAAACTGCCTTAGAGGAAGGCCGTGTCCCAGTTAGCACCACAATAGATATCTAATTGTTCCTTTAAGTTTTTTCTATACTGCTCACTTACTATGAGATAGGTACAGAATCTCCACCCTGATTTCTTTCTGTGCTCCCCTTCTTGATACAGTGTCACTATCACCATTGCATGATCTGACATATGGATGGGGCTAAGAGATACATCACAGGCCTGACCATACTGTTTCTGGAGCATATAGATGTAATCCGGCCTGGACCATATTTTACAAGGATTTGAATAAAAGACAGGAAAAAAAAGGCAAACTCCTTGGTCCCCGAGTTAGGTGCCCTCCAAGTATCCAAGAGATCCAAATCCAACATCCCCTGTTTCCACCGCTTAATTGCCCCCTCATGCCTGGCAATTCCCCCTGCGTGATCAAGGCTGGGCTTCATCACACAGTTTAAATCCTGCTACCATCAGTGCGGTGAACCACAGGTGGGAGGCACCCTCTAGCATTCATGCCCCCCTGCCCCCACACCTATCTGCTGAGCTTCCAGTTGAAGTGTATTCCACTATTCTGCCACCAGTGGAAGCCATCCAAACCTTTTCTCAAGTGAACACTGGCACAACATCTCAGAGTCACTCACACCCAATCTCCTGCAATCCACTCTACTGGTTAGCGTATCCTTTTAGTGGCTGAGATTAAGTGACATTTGCAGTCCTCCACATGATTGGTGCTAACTGGAAACCCAACATGCAGTCTCTATAAATGCAAAAGGTTGGTGCCATGTTCGGTAATGCACATGGCCAGAATCACGGCTTCAATTTTTGGCTACAAAATATAACAATTTACAGTGCTCGTTTGTGAATGGGACTGTCTTTTTAGTACTCAGTGTTGTCACCCATAACATATAAGACCTTTTCCACATATCAGACTAAAATAAGTAACTCGTTCATGAACGAGTTTCTCCTCAGCTCCGCCATTCCAGCTCATGGATGCACGGAGCTGACATTTTGCGTAGGCCGACTAAAACGTAATTTTTACAAAAATAAGCAATATGGAGCACTTCTGTGAAAATATGTTGCTACTAACGTATTTTACATTAGTAAAGCTTGTTCCAGACACCTTCATTTTCAGCCTTTCAAAACCAGTCCCAAAGGCTGAGTGTCCCTTTAATCAATTTGTTAAGAAGGCTCCATTAGATGCCCTTTCTCTTCTTCAGGTTCTTCCCAGAGACATGAAAAAGGGACTGGGATATCGTCTGAAATATATGATCCCTCTGTGTTAGTGTGGTGATATGGACTGCCCAAAATAAAGGGTACAGATGTAAAAATATAGCCCAACCTTGAACTTCCTGTATGCTTGTTGGAATAGTGGGTAAACTGACAAATTTCTCTTTTTATTTCCCTCTAAATATCTACTAACTCATTATATTTTAAGAAATCCTACAATATATTAGCTTTATATCTGTCCCATTCCCTGCCTGGAACTGATTTGTCCAAATTAGTATCCAGTAGACAGTTCACGTTTCCACCCAAAACTATATGTTCACATTCCCACCTACATAATAAATTATTCACTAAAGATTTAAAGAATTGATACTGTTTAAATAGAGCACATAGGGAGCCAAATACTCAGAGTGTGTTATCCATGAGGACTTTTATTAAGACAATTCTCCCCTTCCCATTTGAGTAATGGCTTCATATTGTAGTAGATGTTCTCTAGGCATAAGTGTGGCACGTTCCTCAGCTCCTTCTGAAGTTGTAATAATGTGCCCATCCAAACAAGTATCTCTCTCTCTGGGTGGCTCCTCTGGGTAAAGACAAAGTGTTAGTCTGCTGTATAGGCAGATGGTTGACAACCTGCTCTGCTGTGTTTAGCTGTTTTTCTTTTTTTCCATGATTCCGGCACCATTGTATTTGCAGGCAGGCAGGTTTTCTAGAGTGGGAGGATAGTAGACTTGATGACAGGCAGAAAAGAACTGTGGGATAGCCATGCACAATGAAGCCTGACTGAGATGTGCAATGAGAGAGAGAGACTGTGGTGAGTGAATCAAAGCAGCAGCACTGTGCCGAGCTGGGGCAACAGGACAGACGTGCATGACTGCACAAAATCACAAACTAAGAAGCACACTACATAGAGAACATAGATAATACTGGATGGGCAACTATGACAACCAGTGTGTTCTGCCACAGAAAGGTTCTGATTCCCTCTGATCTGGAGAGCAAAGCTGGAGAGGTTCATGGGAATCAGAACTCCAAGGTGGCAGAACACACTGGTTATGCATAAAGTTGCTCATCCTGTATTTTTTTTTAGTGTATAGTGTTACCTGAAATGTGCTCATGATGTTTCTTTCACTTTCAGAATGAAACTGACTCATGCAGTCTCTAGAGGTTTCAGAATGCTATTGTACCACAGAAGGGTACAATCACATTCCATGATCATTGAAATGTGGTACAAGAGCATTTTGAAAGGGATGGCATTCTATACAGAACAATACACTTTTAGCAGTACCTACACAATATACCATTATTAGTGTATCTGTGCCTCAGCATTTTATTGCCATTTAACAAGTTGTCAAGCTGCTTTGCAGCCTTCTAAAAGCCACCAGAATGCACCATTTGGTTTCCATTTTCCAAAACTGTCTTTGACAGCAAATGGTGTGTGATACACTATTACTAGAACAATACAATTATTGATGTACAGTATGTGTGCCTTGGTATTTTGCTGCTTTTCAGAAGGCTGTCAAATTTCTTCACAGCCTCAATAAATCACCAGAATGCACAATTTGGCTTTGATTTTTCTTAAGATTTTCCCAGGGGATTTGTCCCCAGCCCATCCCTCACCCCCAAAAGGTTTGGCTTTTGTGCCCCTCTAAAAATTGCTGGTGTGCCTGCTGTTCAAATGGAGGTGACACCTTGAAATTTTGGCAGAAACTGCAGACTAGATCTGTAGAAAGTCCTCTCCTGCCTGCCAATCTTAGGGTGTGCCTCAGTGTCCCATGTGGTGTCTGCTATTCCCAAGTAACAGCTTCTCTAGGATGAAAGGATTTACGTAAGAATGGGGATGTAAATTACAAATGCAGCTGTTACAGGGTTTTTGCACCTGCTAGCAAGTTGGGTTGCATTTGCAGCCTGGTGGTAGCACGGAATTATACACAGCACATGGCATAATGCCATGTGGTAGCAAGTCCCTCCCAATTATGAATGGGTGTCCCACCCAGAAAAGTCCCTTCTGGGGAGAATGGTTTCCCCTTGGCCTTTTGACCAGTCAACTCACCTGATTCCAGGTCATGAAATCCCTGGCACCACTATCCCACCCTCAGCACCAGTGAGTTCCCTCACTGAATTGGCCTGTTGTTTGTCACCGATCTAATCACTTTCTGTGAGCTGCTGTGCCCAGTCACAACACTACCCCATTAACACTAGGGTTTAAAAAGTTGTAACCCTGGAGAGGTGAAGGAAACTGTGACTAACCTTGTTAGTGCTGCAATGCTGCTATTAGTGTCACTGAGGCCCATTTGCATGGAGAGATGCACCCCCTTTACTGATCTGACACAAACACATTTATGACTGCTCAGGAAAGAGTTGTACTATTAGCCATGCTATTTATAGTTTATAAAAACCTTTGCCATTTCAGGATCTTTGATCAAAGCTGCCCTAAAGATTACAAGCAATAAAAACTGAAAAAGTCTTACAAAATTGCCCCTTCATTGGTCTTCCTTTTTATTCTTTTTATTTAAATCTAATTATTGTTATTTCTACATTGTTTTAAGGAATAAAAGTCTGTATAACAATTAAAGGAACTGCATTCTAATCTGTTACTAGTAAAGGGTGGTTGATGTCATCACTTCCACCATAAATACAGAACTTTACATATGGTAGCAATGATGTCACACATAGCCACCTACTAATGATGGAGTAGAATGTGGTTTTTGCCATTTTTATGTTGATTGTGCGCATGCACAAGAAACATGTTACGACACCTTGCTGCAGAAGCAGGCTGTGGAGGTGCAGCACTGTTGTGGCCAATGCCCCCACTGCCTTTTGAGGCTTGGCCCGCTGTCCCCAATGGGGTGGCATGCTGCTGCTGCTGACACTAGTTCAGCCAGCATGCCACAACCTTGAAAAGTTTTAGCCATTGCAATCAGGGGCAACCTCGTCATTGCAGTGTTATCCGCTGCAATGAGGGAGTGACCCGTCATTGCAGGGCTCCCTTGCATTCCCCGACCAGCTTGCCAATGGGGAGACCAGTCCCCATTGGTTTGTGTTGTTTGCCAAGGAGGTGCCCAATCCCCCTTGGCATCATGTCTCACTCCCCTGGTTCTTTGGAGACAGAGGTGCCCCAATCCCGTCGGCATGTCCCCCGGTTCTTGTGCGCCAAGGGTGCCCAATCCTCCTCAGCTCCATGAGACCCCACTACACCAGTGTGCCGATGGGGTGCCCATCCCCCACCCAAAAACACACAGGTGGCATGCTGGGAGCCCACCCAGCGTGCCAAAAGTGCCTGCAAAAGAAAAAACATCCTGCAACATCTTTTTTTTCTAACCATGAAAAGAAAACAGTCACACGCTGACTGCACCCCTCCCGCAAGCCGCCCTCCCACTGTGTACCCCACCTCCTCACACACCCTCCTCATCCCATACTTAGCTGCAGAGTCTGGCGCGACAATCTTCGGTGGACCGGTAACACATCTGCACTCTTCAAAGCCGACCGTGAACTGAGGAAATGCCTGTAAGCTGTAGAATGGCATAAATTAGGGTTTTTTCAACTTTGGTGCATATCTCAGGCATTCTTTTGAATTTTGGCACCAAATTTTCAACATGGGATTTTTGGGACCCCTCCTCATGAATTCAGCCACTGTCATGGCATTATTTGGCCCTGAAAGGTGATTTCACAGTTACTGGGTGTAATCACCTTTCAGGACTGATTAATGAAACGACAGTGCTAGTGTTCATGAGGTGGGCTCTCAAAAAGCCTATGTTGCAAATTTCATGGAAAAAATCCCAAAAATGATTGTTTTACAAGCATGCATTGCGCAGTTGCTACGCACACTCGTAACTTCGCGAATCTGCAATATTTTCATGTCAGATTTTCAACACTGGCATTTTTTCACACCTCCTTATGAGCAGCACAGCTGGCATTTTTGCCTATGTTGAAAATTTGGTGATGATAGCCCATCACATGACTGTGTTACAAGTGTGCATTGCGCAGTTTCCACGCACCTTTGTAACTTCGCAGATTTGTAATATTGTCATGCCAGATTTTCAACACTGGCATTTTTTCACACCTCATTATGAGCAGTACAGCTGTCATTTTTCACATCCTGACCGAAATGTGTTTTTGCACTTCCGGCGCAGAATAGTGCGGTCGCAGTGGGAAATGAGTGTTTGGGACAGATTAAGAAAATGACAGTGACACTGTTCATGAGCAGAGGTCCTAAAATCCCTATGAAATCAGTGTTTGGGACAGATTAAGATCGAGTGAGTGAGAGGGGGGTGACCGAGCTCAACTGAGCTCTGTTGGAACTGCTGCAGATTTCTTTGTGGGCAGAAAAAGGCCCCAACGCAGGAACCCAGTACAAACGGGCAGCCTGCAGCGCCAGGAGAAACAGAACGAGAGAGTGAGTGAGGGAGGGAGAGTGAGCGAACTCAACGGAGCTCTGTCGGGACTGCTGTGGATTTCTTTGTGGGCAGAAAAAGGAGTCAATACAGGCAGGGGCCCAGTACAAAAGGGCAGCCTGCAGTGCCGGGAGAAACGGAACAAGCGAATGAGAGAGGGGGAGTAAGCGAGCTCAACAGAGCTCTGTGGGACTGCTGTGGATTTCTTTGTGGGCAGGAAAAGGCGCCAACATAAGCAGGAGCCCAGTACAAAAGGACAGCCTGCAGCGTCAGGAGAAATAGAATGAGCGAGTGAGAGAGAGGGAGTGAGTGTGAGCTCAACTGAGCTGTGTTGGGACTGCTGCGGATTTCTTTGTTGGCAGAAAAAGGCACCAATGCAAGCAGGAGCCCAGAACAAAAGGGCAGCCTGCAACGTCAGGAGAAATAGAATGAGTGAGTGAGAGAAAGGGAGTGAGTGAGCTCAACGGAGGTGTGCTGGAATTTTAGAGTTGCCCACCCTCCCGCCAAGGGTCCTCTGTGGTCCTATATTACAACAGGGTCTCTGGAGTGGAGACAAAGCAATGACTGAATACATTTAGAATTGTTCTAATAATACAGATTAAGTTGTTCTGTTTATTTCTCTAACTGAGCTAAGTAATAAATTTGGTAGAAAAAATCAAAAAAATTACTGTTTTACGAGCGTGCGTTGCGTAGTTGCTACACACGCATGTAACTTCGCGAATTTGCAATATTTTCACTCCAGATTTTCAACATTGCCATTTTTCCACACCTGCTTATGAAAAGTACAACTGTCATGTTTCACATCCCCGCTGAAATGCGTTTTCGCACTTCCGGCACAGAATAGTGCAGTCGCTGTGGGAAATCAGTGTTCGGGACACATTAAGAAAACCACCGTGACACTGTTCATGAGCAGAGGTCTTAAAATGTCTATGGTGAAAATTTTGTGATGAAAGTCTGTAAAATGACTGTGTTACCAGCGTGCATTGTGCAGTTTCCACGGCACCCTTGTAACTTTGCAAATCAGTGATATTTTCACACCAGATTTTCAACACTAGCATTTTTTCACACCTCCTTATGAATAGCACAGCTGTCATTTTTCACATCCTGGCTGAAATGTGCTTTTGCGCTTCTGGTGCAGAATACTGCAGTCGCTTTGGGAAATCAGTGTTTGGAACAGATTAGAATTGAGCGAGTGAGGGAAGGGGAGTGAGCAAGCTCAATAGAGCTCTTTCGGGACTGCTGTGGATTTATTTGTGGGCAGAAAAAGGCACCAACACAGGCAGGAGCCCAGTACAAAAGGGTAGCCTGCATCGCCAGGAGAAACAGAACAAGCGAGTGAGAGAAGGGGAGTGAGCAAGCTCAACAGAGCACTGTCAGGACTGCTGCAGATCTCTTTGTGGGCAGAAAAAGGTGCCAATGGAGGCAGGAGCCCAGTACAAAAGGGCAGCCTGCAGCACCAGGAGAAACAGAATGAGCAAATGAGAGAGGGGGAGTGAGCAACTTTAATGGAGCTCTGTCAGGACAACTGTGAACTTCTTTGTGGGCAGAAAAAAGCGTCAATGCGGGCAGGAGCCCAGTACAAAAGGGCAGCCTGCAGTGCCGGGAGAAACAGAATGAGCGACTGAGAGAGGGGGAGTGAGCGAGCTCAACGAGCTCTGTCGTTACTGCTGTAGATTTCTTTGTGGGCAGGAAAAGGTATCAACGCAGGCAGGAGCCCAGTACAAAAGGGCAGCCTGCAGCTCCGGGAGAAACAGAACAAGCGAGTGAGAGAGGGGTAGTGAGCAAGCTCAATGGAGCTCTGTTGGGACTGCTGCCGATTTCTTTGTGGGCAGAAAAAGATGCCAACATAGGCAGGAGTCCAGTACGTAAGGGCAGCCTGCAGCGTCAGGAGAAACAGAACGATCGAGTGAGAGAGGGGGAGTGAGCGAGTCCAACGGAGTTGTGTCAGGACTACTGCGGATTTCTTAGTGGGCAGAAAAAGGCACCAGTGCAAGCAGGAGCCCAGTACAAAAGGGCAGCCTGCAGTGTTGGGAGAAATAGAATGAGCGAGTGAGAGAGGGAGAGTGAATGAGCTCAATGGAGCTCTGCCGGGACTTTACACTTGCCCACCCTCCCGCCCAGTGTCCTCTGTGGTCCTCTATTACAGCAGGGTCTCTGGAGTGGAGACAAAGCAATGATTGGATGCTTTAGGATTGCTGTAATAATACAGATTTACTTCTTCTGTTTCTTTCTCTAACTGAGTTAAGTACTGAGCTATACGGTTATGATTGCTGTAATAATACATATTTATTTGTTCTGTTTATTTCTCTACCTGAACTGAGTAATACTTGGAGTGCAATAGGATTTCTAAGTGGGATAACTGAAACTACATGAGAGCCAAGAAAAAAAAAATATGGTAGCTGAGGGGTGAAAAATGGACAAGGAGCCTTTACGATTGCTACAGTAATACAGTGTCTAACGGATGACATTTCAGCCTGAATTACCCCCGTCGGCAAGGGTTCAGTAGGGGAACTAGTGTGGGGGGGGGCAGGAATTTGAGTAAATAGGGGCCTAACAGTTGTAGTAGGGTACAGAACCTGGGAGTAAGAGCCCCTAGCATAAGATGGGGGCCACAATGGGGCAAGTACCACATGTCACTAGGGCAGGCATCTTTGGAAGGATGGAGGGGTGTACAGGGTTTGGGTGTGCCATGATTCTGGACTGGGCTTGGAGGATGTGGGTGGGGGGTGTATGGTCTGTAGATGACTGGCTAGTTTGAAGGAGGAACTCTGGAGGTTAGGGAGGAGTGTAAGTGGCAGGGCAGATGAGTATGACAGGCATCCGGGGGAATAGGGATGGAAAAGGGGACAAAGGAAGAATAACTAGGAAAGAAACTGACCCAGTATCAGAGGCACTAGCAGGAAAGAGAGGAGAAGGAGGGGTGCCGAAGTGAGGCGGGGCTGGCTCCTGATGGGGAGGAAGACACACATGGAGTACCAGGGAGAGCAGATGGCTACGGTGAGGAGGCACCAGGGTGGCAACGGAGGAACAAGTAGGAGGGGGTAACCGATGGGGGAAAAGATGTAGGACAGTTATCGATTATGAATAGATTCGAACATCTGCTATGGGACAGAGAGGGGGAACAGAAACATACTGAAGGAGGGACGGCAAGAGAGGGATGGCAACAGGTAGGGGAAAAGATAGCAAGGATAAAAGGGTAAAAGGGGGCTAGTAAGGAAGGAAGGGGTGGTGATTGAAGGAGAGAAGGCTATGGGAAGGGGGAAGGATGGAAGGGGCATCACTATCGGGGTAGAAGAGAATGGGGGCACAAAATCGACAACAGCAGGGATAGGAGAGGGGTTGGAAAACAGCAGGGGAGGAGGGGAGGTTGACATGGGAAGCCCAGTAGGAAGTAGTCAGGCTGGGAAGGGGTTCAAGGGGGATGGGAGGAATAAGGCAGAGAAAAGGGGTGAGGCGGAAGTAGGGGGTACAGATATAGAAGTCATAGAGGGTGCAGTTAGTGGGAATCCACACTGAAAAAGGTTAGGGACAGGGAAGAACGAATACTGGGGTGGTGGAAGGGGCATTAGAAGGAAAGGGGTAAGGGCAGGGGTACTCATCCTGGGGGATTCTATACTGAAATGGGTGAGGTGGGTTGGAAAGGGGAAAGGCACACCATATTTGGATTGAAGCTGTCCCCAGGTTGAGTGCAGGAGGGGCAGGGCAGGCACTGCTCAAGCATGCAGCGAGGGGCAGGAGGAAACCTCATTTACTGTTGCATGTGGGTACAAACAACTTGGGGGACACTGTGGAAGTAGTGAGGGGGAGGTTTGAGTACTTGGACAGGCAGTGTGAGGGGGTAGGGAAGCCGATGGCATTCTTGGAGGTACTGCCGGTACCAGAGCCCCCCCCAAAACACACACGTACACACTTCCCAAAAAGCTGCTTAAAAGCCTGCAATTCATTCAAATCAATTCCATTTTCTTACTTACTTGGGGTTCAATGCCAACAAGTGTAAAATCATGTTCCTAGGGCACAGGAACCCCGATGCTGGGTATACAATGGGGAGAGGTACTGATACTCACTAGACATGAAAGGGTCCTTGAGGTTATTATGTCAGAGGACCTCAAGATGGCAGTACAGTGTGACAAGGCTATGGGCAGGGCAAATTAAATTCTGGGGTGCATAAGGACTGGCATCTCCAGTAGAGGAGGAGGGATGTTGTGCTGCCATTGTATCACTCTCTGGTATACCCCCAGCTGGAGTACTGTGTCCAGTTTTGCAGTCCACACTTCAGAAAGGACATAAGGTGGAGGTTTTCCCCAGGAGGGCAACTAAAATGGTTCAGAATTTTCACGGGAATCCCTACAAGGAAAGGCTGAAGAATCTCAACATGTACGCTCTGGAAGAGAGGAGGCTGAGAGGTGACATGATAAAGACCTACAAAGTACCTCACAGGGGTAAAGAGGGTACAGTTGGGGAGTTTCCTGCAAATAAGGATGCGAACCCAAACCAAGGGACATACAATGAAGCTGAGGGGTGGACATTTAGGATAGATGTGAAGAAATATTTATTTACTGAAAGGGTGGTAGATGCCTTGAATAGACAGCTAGGAGAAGTGATGGAAGCTAAAATGGTAGGGGGCATTAAGCATGCATGAGATAAACATAGGGGTGGGTCTGTTCATGAAAAGTGGTTACCAATGCCCACCATACAGTGCATACCACACTTTAAACAAGCATTTGTCAATGCCAAATGTTTGCTTGCTGGCACTGGCATTGGTAGTGTAGAAGTTACAGAGCTGCATAATAGGAATGGCAGTGAAGTATTGAACTGAAGCCAACCCCACCACCACCCTGCAGAGAGTGGCAGGCATTGGGGTGTGCTTTTGGGTCATCAGGCATAATGACCAAAGCCATTTCACACACCCTGCCCTGCAGACACTGACAAGTGTCACGGTGTGCCTTGGGTCTTTGGCCCTTATCCGACCCATTCCATCAGGAAATACAGTGAGATGGGTGTGGTATAGGAGAATGGGGTGAAGTTTGGGCCGAAGAGTCCGAGGCACACCATGCCTCTCACTGGCTGCAGGGTGTGGTGGGGTGGAATGGTATGAGCATGACAGGCAAGAATCCCAAGTCACACCCCTGATGCCTGTCATACTCTACAGGGTGGGGCGTTATGGTCGGAAACCCTAACGCCTCAGGCATTCGTTGGTATTTTCACTCCAAATTTTCAACATGTTTTTTGTGACCCCCACCTCATGAACAGTGGCAATATCAGTTTGTTAGCCGAAAACTGCTTTTGCACAGCGGCTATGGCATTTGGCACCACAGGTGCAAAAACACATTCCGAACAGGATGTGAAAAATGACAGCAGTACTGTTCATGGGGAGGTGTAAAAAATGGCAATGTTGAAAATCTGCTGTGAAAATCTTAAAAAAACTGGTGAAGTCACGAGTGTGCGTAGAAACTGTGCAACGTACACCCACAATGTAACTAGTTTGGGGATGTTTTTACAGTAGATTGTTAACACAGGCACTTTGGGACCTCCGATCATGAACAGTGTCAGTGTGATTTTCTTTATCTGTCCCGAACAATGATTTCCCACAGCGACCACGCATCTCTGCACTGAAAGTGTGAAAACGCATTTTGGCCATGTTGTTGAAAATGACAGCTGTACTGTTCATAAGGAGGTGTGGAAAAATTCCACTGGTGAAAATCTGGACTGAAAATATTACAAATTCATGAACCTACGAGGGTGTGTGGAAACTGCACAATGCTCACTCGTAACACAGTCATTTTATGGAGTTTTGTCACCAAATTTTCAACATAGCCATTTCAAGACCTCTGCTCATGACCAGTGTCACTGTGATTTTCTTAATCTGTCCCAAACATTGTTTTCACAAACCGACTGTACCATTGTGCGTTACATGTGCGGAAACACATTTTGGGCGAGATGTGAAAAATGGTAGCTGCACTGCTCATAAGGAAGTGCGGTAAAATGGCACTGTTGAAAATCTGGTGTGCAAATATTACAAATTATGTAAGCGTGCCAGCGCTTGATGGGAACTGCGCAACATGCGGCTCCTAAAACAGTCATTTTGGGAATTTTTCACCCAAATTTTCAACATAGCCATTTAACACCTCTGCTCATGACCAGTGTCACTGTGATTTTCTTAACGTGTCCCATACATTGATTTCGCACACCGACTGCGCCATTGTGAGCTACATGGGCAGAAACACGCTTGTGGGTGAGATGTGAAAAATGACAACTGTACTGCTCATAAGGAGGTGTGGTAAAATGGCAATGTTGAAAATCTGGAGTGAAAATATTGAAAATTTGCGAACTTACTAGCGTGCGTAGGAACTGCGCAATGCACGCTCGTAAAACAGTCATTTTTAGGAATTTTTCCACCAAATTTTCAAAATAGCCATTTTAAGACCTCTGCTCATGAACAGTGTCACTGTGATTTTCTTAATGTGTCCTGTACATTGATTTCGCGACACCGACTGCACCATTGTGCGCTCACATGGGAGGAAACATTTTGGGTGAGATGTGAAAATGACAGCTGTACTGCTCATAAGAAGGTGTGGTAAATGGCAATGTTGAAAAATCTGGAGTGAAATATTGAAAATTTGCGAACTTACTAGCGTAGTAGGAACTGCTAGCATACGTCGAAAACAGTCATTTTAGAATTTTCCCAAATTTTCAAAATAGGCTTTTTGAGAGCCCACCTTATGAACACTGGCAGTGTCATTTCATTAATCATTCCAGAAAGGTGATTTCACACAGTGGCTGCGAAATCACCCTTCCGGCCCGAATAACGCCATGACAGTGCAAGAATTCATGAGGAGGGGTCCCAAAAACCCCATGTTTAAAATCTGGTGCAAAAATTCCAAAAAATGCCTGAGATATGCAACAAAGTTGAAAAACCCTATCTATCCCATTATAGAGCTTACCGGCATTTCCTCAGTTCGCGGTCAGCTTTGAAGAGTGCAGACGTGTTCCTGGTCCACCGGAGATCGTCACGCCGGACTCCGGAGATAAGTATGGGGCGAGGGGGGTGTGGGAGGCAGGGTGCGCAGTGGTGAGTGCGGGTTGTGGGGGCAGGGAGACTGTGAGGACCGTTTTTCTTTACAGTTTTTTTTTTGAAAAAGGCGGCGTGGGGCGTTTGCCATGCTGGGGTGGGCTCCCAGCATGGCAGAAGAGCAGACTGAGGGGCGTGGAGCAGAAGGGGATTGAGCACCCCGTCGGCCATGGCATCTGTTGCCACGCTGGGGTGGGCTCCCAGCGTGGCACCCTGTACTCGGGGAGACAGTGAATCCGGCGAGTTGGGCACCCCTGCTGCGACAGCATGGGGGTGGGAGAGACAGTGGAGCCGATGGGGATTGGGCACCCCGTCCAGCCATTACATCATTTGCCACGCTGGGGTGGGCTCCCAGCGTGGCACCTGGAATCTTTGGGGGCGTGGAGCCGGCCGAGGTTGGGCACCCCATCGGCCATACAGTGTGGAGGGAGGAAGGTGCATGAGCACGCAGTGTGCATGCGTGCGTGCGTGTGTGTGTGTGTGTGTGGGGGGGAGAGCTCTGCTCACTCAAGTGGCGCTCTCCCTTTCAACTGTATGCCACTGCATTTTCAGCTGTCATAGACAGCTGGAGCAGTGATTGGCGCACTGCGACCGCGCCTGCAAACACACTGACTGAATTGGAAGAGGCTGACACACCTCTGGAAAACTCGTATGATGGCACTATGTTTCTTGCACATGCGTGCAAGCAAACATAAAAATCATGAACTGTCAGGCACATGTTTTTGACTAAGTCTGAATGCTGGCTATATGGGCAGATAAATAACATAACTATAGAATTCTAGGGTATCCATATTTTTTTTTGATGGGGTATCCCACTCCATTTTACCTGAAAAAGTGTGACATGCAAAAACACATGTTTTACTAATTGTTTTTGCAAGCTTTATTTACTGTTTTCCATTATTAAAGTAAGTCCACCTACTAATATGGAGTTGTGTTTTTTATTATCTGTACTCTTTAGCCCATTGTAATGCTCCTTTTTTAATTTATGCAGCTTTGTATTTAGTGTGGTGAATGTAACAGTTGGTGTCACAGCACATTACATTCACCCACATGGCCCCCAAATCTGTAATTGTGCTATTAGCACTTTAAAAGGTTTTCTGGCTTCTCTCCTAGTTTGCCTTCTTGTGATAACTGGCTGTGTTACTGCCTGATCTATCTTTCCCACAGAAGGGACAGCAACCTTTGACCCTCACTTTACTTGGGGTCACATCAGGCCCAATGTTTACCTGTCAGTCTGTGGCAGTTGTAAAGTCATAACATGCCCATCAGAACCAAGGAGCAACCACAGAGGGAGGAGCTGAGTTGTGGTTTAAAACCCACTGTTTGCATGTGGCTCCTCCATTAGTAGGGCTGCATTCCATGAAGATCATCACTGCATGCAACAACGAGGGTTGCAGTTACATTCACCACAGGTAGACTTTGGTTACCATCATTCACTGATTGTTGGGCAAATTTTCAGACAGCATATTTCAGTGACAACTGCATGTCTAAGGAAAGTGCTGGGCATAAATTGTAATAGGGATTATTCAGTGTATATGGGGTGGAGAGTTAAAATGGATTTTCATTGTGGTGTCACTCGTTACATTCACCACGATATGTGGCGTCAACCATCATACCTGCCAGTACTGTTATTATTGTCAAATTGCTCCAGGTTTTGTAACACTATGTCAGTTATTAGTAGTGGTGTGATAGCCATGAGGCATGTTCAGTAAATTTTTTTGAACTTGAAACAAATGTGTGGTGTCACTTGTTACATTCACCACGTTATAGGGTGTTAAGCATCACATTTGCCAGTAATGTAATTGTTGATTTTTTCATGTTTTATAACAGTATGTCAGTCAGTAATAGTAGTAGGTTAGTTGTTAGGCAAGTTTAGTGCAGTTTTAGTAAGTCAAACATAAGTGTGGTGTCACTTGTTACATTCACCACAGTATGTGGTATCAAACATCACACCTGTCACTACTGTTATTATTGTCAGATTTCTCCAGGTTTTGTAACACTGTATCAGTTATTATTAGTAGAATGTTAGCCATCAGGCATGTTCACTAAACTTTGTAAAACTGAAACAAATGTGTGGTGTCACTCGTTACATTCACCACGGTATGTGGTGTTAAGCATCACACTTGCTAGTGATGTAACTGTCAAATTTGTTCATGTTCTATAGTAGTATGTCAGTCAGTAGCAGTAGCATGTTAGTTGTTAGGCATGTTAAGTATAGTTTTAGTAAGGGAAACGTAAGTGTGGTGTCACTTGTTACATTCACCACAGTACGTGGTGCAAAACATCACATTTGCAATTAATGTAATATAATTCTTATAAATATTTGTTTCTCATGTTTTAATACAACTCATTACATGTTTATTAAAGATTTTACTACTAAAACAAATGTCTTGTGTCAGCAGCTACATTCACCATGGTGTGTGGTGTCACTTGTTACACTCACCAGAATACAGTTGTTTCATCTCAGGAACCTGTGGGGCTTTTATCTCCCAATACATTTATTTTTTCATACTTGGGTCATAATATCTTGAAATGCATCACAAATGTATTCTAGAAATAATTTGAAAATTTGACCCTCATGTCACACTTTGGTAACCCCTTTTCATGAACAGACCCAGGTATATTACGGAAAGGAGAATGAGGGGGTCAAACGGAGATCAATAGGGCTATGGAAGTGGAGTAGGTTCAAGTTCATTGCAGGAAAAATCCATTAAGCTCATTCACAAGGAGGTCCTGATGGACGCAGGCAGAATAAGACATATACAGGCAGGAGTTACACGTAGGTAGAGAACACTTGGCCAGACTGGGTGGGCTTAGCAGTCCTTGTCTGCTGTCAATTCTATGTTTCTATTGCCTCATGTGTTAATTCAGGTGCAGTGTTTATTTAAAGTTGGGCCTACCATCCATTCACATGTAAGGTACAGTAAATTACTGAATTAGGTGCAGCCCACTTACAGTGCAATAAACAGAACCCCAGTGCTTTGAGAAGCCTTTACTCTTCATAAGGCTGCTTAAAGAGCTGGGGTTCTATTTGTAGTGTCCACACCAGTATGCTGATCTTAAAATCGACACCGCATCTGAATGAGTACTTGATTCTTGCTCACTCCCTTTATTCCCCACTTTAAAACCTGCTTATCCTGAGTTACTTTTGGGCTGGCAGCGCCTCACCTGTGTTGGAAGATGACCAATAAGCGGCACTGAAAGACGTCAGACGTCACAGACTGTGAAGGCAGCTGCTCACTGACAGACATAAGGCAATTCTACTGGGGAGTAGGAGGAAGTAAGCTGTTGATTAACTAGAATCTGCAGCTTATCCATCAGGTAGGGAAATGGGCAGACTAGGTGGCCCAAGCTGTCCTTATGTGCAGACAACTTGTATGTTTCTATGTTTCTCACCCACCATCTTGGCAAGAAGAAGGCTGATGCTGTGGCCACTGATGACTGTTGGGGTATGGGGATGGGGGGACCAAGGGGATGGACATAAGGAGATAAAATCATAATAAAAATTGTGAGACTTTCACCAGCTTTCCAAAATGCTTACCAGTAAAAGAACACTCTATGAAGTTTTTCAAATGGCAACACAATCTGGTGAGCCCTCTGTCTGCCATCTGACACCAGGCATCAACCAGCATAAAATTGCCTAAAGAAGGCAGTGTGGTCATGTGGTTACTGAAATACTAGAGATTACAGATTTAGAAGAACAAAAGAATATCACATAGAAGCTGGCACATATCCCTATAGCAGCTGTCTCCTACTTCTCAGTACTTCTATGCATACCCTTGAGGTACTTGAATGTTTCTATCATATCCCCTCTTTCCCTTCTGTCTTCCAGTGAGTACATATTGAGGTCCCTTACTTTCTCCTCATAAGTCTCATGTTGCAAGCTCTGTATGATCTCATTCGCCCTTCTCTGGACCATCTCCAGCCTGTTGCTATCCTTACGAAGGTGCGACCTCCAGAACTGTACACAGTACTCAATGTGAAGCCTGACCATGGTTTTATATCACGGCATCACTACCTCCCTCCTTATGCTGGTGATACCCCTGCCTATGCACCCCCACATGTCACTGGCCCTCCCAGCTGAATTGCCACTTTGACATTTTCAGGTCATCTGAGATAAGAACCTCCAGGCCCCTTTCCTTCTTTGTAACTGTCACCAACTCCCTCCCCTCCATTCTGTTCCTTTCCCCAGGGTTTCTGTATCCCAGGTCCATACGTTTGCACTTTTTTGAAGTAAAGTTCAATTGCCAGCCCTCAGACCATTTCTCAACCTTCCCCAGGTCCCTCCTCATTTTCTCCACCCCCTCTGCGGTATCCACTGTGTTACAGATCTTGGTGTCATCTGCAAACAGGCAGACCTTTCCCTTCACCCCTCTGCAATGTCACTAACGAAGACATTGAACAGAACTGGCCCCAGGACCAATCCCTGCAGCACACCACTAGTCACCCCTTCTCCCCTGACTGCACCCCATTTGCCACCACTCTCTGCCTCCTGTCTGTTAGCCAGTTTCTAACCCACTTTACCACCCTTTCCCCCATGCCCACCCTACTCAGCTAGTTTAACAGCCTCCTATGTGGGACGGTGTCAAACGCTTTGCTTACATCAAGATAAGCGTTGTCCACTGTCCCACCCGGATTTACTTCCTTTGTCAGCCAAAGAGATAACCAGATTTGTTTGACATGACCTCCCCACTGTGAATCCATGTTGCCTATGGCCCTGGGCTCCGATGGCTTCTACATACCCCACTATCCTTTCTTTAACCAATGTCTCCATGATCTTCCCCACTACTGAAGAGAGGTTGATCGGCCTATAGTTCTCCTCCCTACTGCTGAATTTCTACAGAGGGACCACATGTGCCCTCCTCCAATTCTCTGGCACCACCCCTCTGTTGAATGACTCAGTGAACGTGGCTGTCACAGGTATTGCTATTTCCCTTTGCAGTTCTCCTTGGGTGTATGCCATGTGGTCCCATCGCTTTGTCCACCTTCAGTTTACTCATCTTCTGCAGGATTCTTCTGCCTGTGAATGGACTATTGTCCATCTCTTCAAGCCTTTGCAACTGCTGTACTGCTGTGGTCCTTGCCCTTCCCCCTTTTCTGTGAATACTGAACAGAAAGACACAGTGGATGCCTTGGGGGGGGCACATGACAGTTCTTAGGCATGGTACTTTCACTTCCAAATACCTAAGCAGCACATATCAGCAATCAATATTCAGCATTGACAAATGCTTGTTATAGTTTAATTACATGTGAAAAACACAGAGCAATACATAATTTCCAGTATTTAAAAAGATTAAAGAAGAAATAAATCATTTTTGAACAATTAGCTAAATACAGTTTTTTTATTGTTGGTCACCTTTAAAGGGGCACTGTCAACCTTTTTAACATCATGATATTTCTGGTTAAAAACCCACATTTTATGATTGCTCTCTTTCTCTAGAATTCATTGATGTTGCTGGTAGTTTTAGCTGTCTCCTTGCTTAGCAAAACTGAAATGCATGCTAATGTATAGTTATACTCAACCTTGTTTTGTTTCATATCCTTGATCTACTCTTAATGCATACTTCCTGAACATTGCAAACACCCCCAAACAGTGCAGCCACTCCTGATGCAACAGTCTCCTCTTCTCTCCTCTCCTCCCACTGCATAATAAATGGCTAGACTGTGTTGGGGGTGCTCCTAAGCCGAGGAAAGAAGCAGTGGGGGATGATCAATAAATGTAAACAAACATGTTTTGTGTGGTAACACCATTTTGGTGGGCAGTTTTTTTTCACTTTTTAAAAGAAAAAAGTGATCAGAATCAAACTACCAGCTACATCAGTAGTCTGAAAAGAATGTGAACAATCATAATATGTGTTGTTTAAACTAGAGACACATTGAGGCCTAAGGGGGTTGACAGTTTCCCTTTAAAGAACTTTTAGGAATTTTTCCATGGCCTGCTGTGTATAGTTAGACTTGCTAGCCAGCATCTTTGTATCTATTTACTTATTTTGTTTTTGGTTACCAGGTAAGTACAGCAGGCAAACAGGTGCCTACTTTCAGCAACAACTATCCAGAATGTCAGAATAAACTCCATCAAAAAACAGTACAGCTTACATGCTTTGTACAATCCAGGATTTCTAGAATACAATTCCACTTAATCCCCTTTTAAGAAGCCGCATGGAAGTGTTAACACCTGGGAGGAGTCCAAGGTGCTTGTTTCAGCAGGTGATATGTGGAACAAAGTATACTTTTTTTTTAAGTTAGACAGAAGGATCATAGACTGAGAAATTAGCAGCTGCTAGAGTTGATTTTATGTAGTACAGAGCTGATCCATTTTGTACAAATTTAGATCCATGGGATCAAAGACACCTGAAATGCCTTTGAAATCAGAATTATTAAAAGTAGTGGGAGACTACTTTCAATCCCAATAACGTATGTCAAAAGGGTCACTAGAGGGGTATATTCCTGTCAATAGTTTCGTAAGCAATATGTTGTCTTTTATCTTTTTTCCTCCCTTCCCTTGGAATCTCAGGTGGTTTGGTCCACCAGAGGGCATGTGTAGTGGGCAATATTAGTTCTAGAGAGAGTAGAAGTCCTTCAGTTCTTGAGCGTTCCAGAGATGTGACTGTGCATGTGCATGGTATACTGGTGCATCCGCCTGGTGGAAGGGCTGCTGGCCTCCCGGATGGTCCTACCCTGGATTCTGGTTTCAGTGCAGGCAATCCCATCAGTGGGAAGGACACCCCAGGCATTAATCCCAGAGGCGCAGCTGCTTTCACTGTTGCTGGCTGGGGGCTTGCAGTCAGCAGCTCTGTAGGGAGCTGGGGCTTGAGGTCGGTGGCCCTGAAGACTACCGGGGAGAGGTTTTTCAACCGGGAGAGGGGCTTGCAATCAGAGGGCCCACAGGAGTAGGAGGAGTGCAGACAGGGAAAGGAGGAAACACCTCACTGGTGGATTTCATCCATTCGGGATGAATGACACAAGATTGGAGTCTGCAGTCAGGCCTTAAAAGATGCGTGACTAAGCCGGTACTCCAAATCTCAGAGGCGCAGCTGTTTTCACTGTTGCTGGTGGGGGGCTTGCAGTTAGCGGCCCTGTAGGGAGTGGGGGCTTCCGGTCGGCGGCCCTGAAGACTACCGGCGAGACATTTTTCATCCCACCCACCTTCCCCAACCCTGACCGCTATTAAATGTGGAAGGAGGGAGGAGCCTGAAGTCTGGTGGTCTATGGATTGGACAGAGGAAGCTGGGCCATAGGTTCATTCAGAAGGGAGCATCCACTGGGAAGAGAGTGGTTTGAACTGCAGCATCCAGGGAAGGGAGGCACTCCTGGTAAGGTGACATTGCTCTCACTTTTTTTACCTAGCCTTTATAGACGTTGGGAGACTTCATTTGCTGGACTGAAACTAAGACATGGGGGAAATCCCTCAATTAGTAACCAACTGGTAACTTCTAGGAAATTGTTGGATTTAAACTGGCTAACGGCTGGCTATACTAGACTTTCAAGTTGTGTTTTAACCTGTCATATAGGTCTTAACAAGGCAGGCTACACTAGGCTTTCAAGTTTGTGTGTAAACTGTCATGCAATTTGGGATGGAGAAGCCGAATGGGAAAGAGATGGGGCAGTGTCCACAGAGCACGAGGGCTGGTATCTTTCAAAGGGTAATGGGGTGTGTAGGGTGATGGTCAACCATAGTGCTCACCCTGGCCCGGAAGATGGGAAGCTGTATGGTGTGTCAACAGTTGGCACATCTCAGGAGGAGGTCAAGTGGCGAAGATGGGTGTTGGGGAAGGGGGTGAAAAGAGGGTGGCTCTGTGGGGTGGGTGGGTTGGGGGACAATAGGGGAAAGATTGGTAAAATGGAAGTGGGTTCAGGTGAGGCACCCCAAATGGGAGGGAACAGACAGGAGAAGGATGGCATGAGTGCAGGGGACTGTTCTACCAAAAAGGGGTATGTGGGAGTGGACCCTGGAGAAAGGAGGGTAGCACCAGGGGCATGGATCGGGGTGGTCCTGAGCAAAATAAGGACATGAGGGACTGGCATGAGGTTAGGAGAAATAAAAAACAGGGGACCTGGCAAGAGGATAGGAGAAGAGCGCTGAGGTATTGGGAAAAGAGAACTGATAGGGGGAGGGAGTCAACAGTGGGAGGCCGGACAAATGGCATAGAGCACAATAACAGATTCACACCCCTGACGCTGACAAGTGAGGGTGTGGAATTTGAAGAGGTGGAGGCTCCTCTGGAGGCAGGTAAGTGGGGCATGGAAATGGGCTCAGCAGGCAAGGGAAGGGGAGGAGATACTCCCAGGCATAGGATCTTGGGGGGAACAGGATACAGAGGATGCATGAGGGCTGGCAGCGGAAATGGGAGTCAGGCCACAATGGAGCAGGGAGGGAGGGATGTAAAGGAAGGGAAGCTCAAGTGGGAAGGCCTGGGGGGGTGGGGGACCTAGTAAAGGAAGTGGGTACAATAAGGGGGATGAGGTTATGCAGGGAGGAAGAGAGGCAGGTATGGAGGAGGTAGGAAGGGGACCAGTGCATTCTCTGGGGGGTGGGGGGGTCCCATGTTCCTGGGGGAAATACTGAGTTGGGACTGGGTGCAGTAGGAGGAGGGGGAGTGGTGGTGGAGGACAGGTCTGATAGGGAAAAGAGCAGGGAGCAGGGGGACCCTTGCTCCTGGGGGAGATATGGGGATGGTCCTGGGCATAGCAGGAGGAAGGGAAGTGACTGAGGTGGACAGGTCAGTGAGGAGGAAGACCTGGGGGCAGGGGGGGCCCTTGCTCCCAGGAGAAAAGTGGGACTGGACTACAGTGCTATAGCAGGAAGGGAAGAGGCCAGGGAGGTCAGGTCAGTGAGAGATAAGGGTCGGAGTGGGTGGGATAGGCCAGATTTTGGCATGAGGGAGGGGAAGGGACATGCATGGCAGCTGGGGAGCAGCTGGGACAGTGAGCAGGTCTAGGGAAAAGAGTTAGTAAGAATGCTTCTCCTGGGGACTTCATGATTGGGGATCAGGTGGAGAGAGAGAGGGAGGGAGGGGGGAGGGGGGACTTCCTGTTGTGTTAAGTCCAGGAGTATATCTGGCTTGATGGTGCATAAGGCAAAACACCTGGTATATTCTCTAGTGCAGGAGTGTGGTGGGACCCCTGACATATTAGTGCACCTTGGTACAAACGATATAGAGGGGAACAGTGAGTTGGAGATCCAGGCTAGGTTTAGGGAACTGGCCAGGGTCTGTTAGGACGCATGGGGTGCTCGGTCTCCTTCTCAGAGATTCTACCGGTGCCTAGTGCCAGTGTGGAAAACAAACAAAAAATAAGGGATGTAAATGTATAGCTCGGTGAATGATGCGAGGCTGGGGGGTATAGGTGGGTGGGAGACTGGGGTACAACCTGGGAGGACAAGGTGTTGTATGCAAGGGACAGACTCCACGTTAGCTCAGAGGGAAAGGAGGTTCTGCATCTTAGACTGGCAGAATTCATCCGCTCCAGGTGGGGTTTAAACTTGTGAGGGCAGGGGGGCTACCTAGCAAGCCAGGCCAGGAAGGCCCTGGCCTTCTCCCACAGGCAGGGAGGAGGGGGCACAGGGCAGAAGCATCTGATAGTGCATGAGGGGGGTCTTCTAGGCAGGGAACAGGGAGACCTCAGGGCAGGGGAGGGAGGTAAGGGGGCACATTGGAGGGTGGTCCTGATTAACACCAGGAGCATGGGAAACAAGATGCCAGAGCTTCAGGCACTGTTAGTGGAGAGGGGTGGATGTGGCAGCTGTCACAGAGATTTGGGCCACTTCCAGATATGATTGGGACCTAAACCTACCAGGGTACACCACGTGCAGAAGGGATAGAGTGGAGGGAAGGGGTAGTTAGCTTTTATCATTAGGGATGGCATAGCGATAAGCAAGGTTGTGGAAGCAGGGGATAAGGAGGAGGCCTTATGGGTCACCCTGCAGGCTCCAGGGGGTAAGGGAGTAAAGATGGGGGTAGTATATAGACCACCTGGGCGGGGGGGGGGAGAACAGGAGGAAGACCTGGTGGCTAGCCCTAGGGATCACTGTGGTAGGAGAGAGAGCAAAGCTGTGATGCTGGGAGACCTGGATATGCCAGGAGCAGACTGGGAAACTATGGTGTCCTCATCAGGCAGGGAGCAGCGCCTACTGGATGTCTTCCAGGATGCATTCCTTGCCCAGCTGGTGACTGATCCGATGAGGGAGGGGCACATCCTGGATGTGGTCCTGGCAGATGGCAAGCTCATAGGGACCTGGTTGTTGGAGACCCACTGGCGGGAAGTGATAACACCATGGTTTGGTTCTCCCTTGACCTAGGGGGTGGGGTAGAACACGCTAAAATGACAGTGGTTGATTTTAGAGGGACAGACTTCGAGGGGATGGAGGGGATACTTAGGGATTACCTAGATGAGATCAGACCAAGCATGGGCACGGAGACCAGGTGGAAAATTATTGAAAAGGAGCTCCTGGAAGCTACCAAGGCCTGCACGAAGGAGAGATGCAAGTAGAGCAAAGCTAAGTGGCTGAGCTGGTGGACAACGGAGGTCCAGGATGCAGTGAAGGGAAAAAAGGCTGCTTATAGCCGATACAAACATTCTCTAGGGGCTATATCCAAGGAGGAGTATGATAAGGTAGCCAGGAGAATCACCAAGGTGGTGAACTCTGCCAAGACGGGGGAGGAGCTGAGATTGGTGCAGGGGATTAGAAGGGGGGAAAGGGTTCTTCAGGTATATCAGGGAAAGAAGAAAAGGGAAGGGGCAGATTAGTAGATTGAGGATGGGGAGTGGGTGGAGGAGGTGGGGGAGAAGGCAGAGATACTAAATGACTTTTTTGCCTTGGTCTTTATCAAGGAGGATGGGGGGCAGCGCTGCAAGGGAAGAGGGAGGGTGGACTGGCAGATGAAGGGGGGAAATGGTTGTTGAAATCCCCAGTGGGAGGGTGTGGGAAGCCCTCAAGGCCCTAAGAGGGGGTAAAGCACTGGGCCCAGACGGGATTCATTCCAGGGTGCTTAAGGAGATGGCTGATACCCTGGCTACACCCCTGGCGGACCTATTTAACTCCTCCCCTGCAGTCAGGGTGGGTGCCTCGTGACTGGAGGATGGTCCATATCATGCCTATATACAAGGGCGGCTCACAAGAGGAGCCGGGAAACTATGGACTGGTTAGTCTGACGTCGGTAGTGGGCAAAGTGATGGAGGTCATCTTGAAGGAGAGGCTGAAGGGGTTCTGAAGGCACGGGGTCACATAGATGATCACCAGCATGGCTTTGTTAAGGGCAGATCATGTCAGATCAACCTGGTGGTTTTCTATGAAAGGGTGACAAGGGCGCTGGATCAGGTCAGGCCAGTGGATGTCCTCTTTCTGGACTTCAGCTGGGCATTTGACTCAGTGCCACATCCTGGGCTACTGGGGAAGCTGGAGGATATGGGGGTGGGTGGGCAGATGGTCAGGTGGATAGGAAACTGGCTAGTGGGGTGTGTACAGAAGGTGAGGGTGGGGGGAGGTCTCATCCTCTGGGAGAGTCATTAGTGGGATCCCACAGGGGTCAGTACTGGGCCCATTCCTGTTTAATGCCTATATCTCAGACATCAGAAGCAGTATCAGGATCAGGATGAGCCTCTTTGCTGATGACTTGAAGCTGTGGGTGGTGGTGGAAGGGGAGGAGGAGAAGCCGGCTCTCCAGGAGGATCTGGAGACTCTGGGGAGGTGGTCAAGGGTATGGAAGCTAAAGTTTAATGCTGGGAAATGCAGGGTTCTGCACCTGGGGGCCAAAAACCCTGCTCATGTATACACCTTGCAGGGGAGGCACTGCAGGTTTCTGGGGGGGAGAAGGACCTTGGGGTGGTGGTGGATGCCAAAATGAATAACTCAGAGTAGTGTAGAAGGGCTGCGGCCCAAGCAAATAAAATGCTGGCATGCATAGCCAGGGGGATAACCTCAAGGAGTTGAGAGGTGCTCCTTCCACTGTACAATTGCCTGGTTAGACCACACCTTGAATACTGCATGCAGTTTTGGCATCCCTACTTAAACAAGGACATTGCTTTTCTGAAGAGGGTCCAGAGGAGAGCAACCAGGATGATACTGGGACTAGGGGAAAGGCCCTGTGAGGGGAGACTGGAGGAGCTCAACCAGTACTCGCTGGAGGAGGGAAGGAGCGGGGATATGATAGAGGTCTTCAAATATCTCAAAGGAATGAACAGGGTAAGCCTTGGGGGGTGCTTCAGCTGAGGGAGGTGGGGGCCACCAGGGGTCACTCAATGAAGCTGGACGAGCGAAGACTAAGGGGGGAAACAGGGAGACACAACTTCACTGAGAGGGTGGTGGAGTCCTGAAATGCACTGCTCAGGGAGTTGGTGGATGCTGCAACTGTGGAGGGGTTCGAGAAAGGCTGGGATAGGTATAGGGGAGGTGCATCCCAGTGCCCTGCTGGGGGTGGGGTGGGAGACCTTGTAGGGAGGGAAGGGAGGGAGGAGGGGCAAATAATGGTGCCCTGGGAAGGCACTGATTATCGAGCTTGATAGACCATAGGGTCTAATCTGCTGGCTTCTTAATATGTTAGTATGTAAGCTGGATCAAAGTGGCAGTGAAGACACAGCACCAACAGACAACAAAGCTACAAGTATGCTCCCTCTGTTCTGGAAGCACAGAAAGCCATCTGCATGTGCAAGCAGAAAAGTTCCAAGGGGAAAGCAGAGAGTCGGGAACTGCAAGCAGACAAGGTGCCCAGGTACCTACGAGTAACTTTAACTGACTAGCAGGATCTGATTCCTATACATGTCTGAAGAAAGGGGAAAAAACTGCCATGTGGAACACCAATATCTAGGCAAAGGTACTAACAATAAATGTTATCCAAGGGGGGCTCAGGAAGAATTTTCTGTTTATCCAGGGACCCTGAAAACATGCCGCAGTAAGCGGGAATGAACAGGCAGAACCTTATGTGTATGCTTTTGTATATGACATTGTGAATGAGTAACTACTGTGAGGTCATGTGCTTTAGTCTCCAGGGACAAAGTAAGATCTACAGACCATCAAGGTAAGCAGGCCATTAACAGACTTGGGGAAGAAATATTTACTACAGTTGAAATTCTGCATGTGAATTAGCTCTGGGTGTTTGGTGCAATAAAGCGCAGTCTGAGTTGTCAGGATGATTTCTTAAATTGACTACCTAATAAAGAGGCCAGATTTGTTAAAAAGCAGATATCTGTGTCCAGTTCAGTTGCTTTAGGTTCCCACAGAGAAGAGGTGATCAAGGATTTTGTTTTCAATGTTTTGCCACCAGGAGAGCAAGGCAAAAGTAACATTGAACATCATAAAATTAAAACAGGATTTTCAAATGACAGGTCATACACTTGTCTCTAGCTATTTCTCCCACATCCCCTTCCCGCACAGGACTTGACAGGTAAAAGTAATTGTGAACCCTGACCACCCCTTGCCATTTTGGATATACTTTAGAGGGTGCTGGTTACAAAATTGTGCCCAAACTGGGACCAGTGTAATACAACCACCAAATAGGGACCAGGACGGTCCATCAAACAGTGGCTCTGAGGAGTCAGAGTTTCAGAAAGCTGAAGAGTAGAGAGGAACTGTGTTGTGCAATGTTTACAAGATTTTCGTGCTGCCATAATCTACTACTGGGAGAGGAACTTCACTGTGCAGTTGATAACAAGCTTTTGTCAATGCCGAATGTTGTCTCGCTGGCATTGGTAGTGCTGGAGTTAGAGACGCATAATAGGAATGGCAGTGAAGTATTAAAGTGACGCCAACCCCACCCCCAACCTGTAGAGACCGACAGGCATTGGGGTGTGCCTTTGGGTCATCAGCTATAATGCTCATGTCATTTTACTTCACCCTACCCTGTAGACACTGACAAGTGTCGGGTGTGCTTTGGGGATCTTTGGGCCGCCACACTTACCCCCATTCCATAAGGAAATACACTGAGGTGGATGCAGTATAGGAGAATGGGGTGAACTTTGTAGCCGAACAGTGCAAGACACACCACAATGCCTGTCACTGGCTGCAGGGTGGGGGTGGAATGGTGTGAGCATTACAGATGATGATCCCAAGTCACACCCCTGACGCCTGTCAGTCTCTACAGGGTGGGGCGCTACAGTTGGAAACCCTAACACCATAGGCATGTGTTGATATTTTCACTCCAAATTTTCAACATGGGCTTTTTGTGAACCCATCTCATGAAGAGCGGCACTATCAGTTTGTTAGCTGAAAGGTGGTTTTGCACAGCAGCGATGCCATTTGGTGACACAGGGATGAAAACACATTTTGGGCAGTATGTGGAAAATGACAACTGTATTGTTCATGAGGAGATGTAAAAAAACGGCAATGTTGAAAATCTGGAGTGAAAATATGAAACATTGGTGAAGTCATGAGCATGCATAGAAACTGTGCAACACACATCCATAACCCAATTATTTTTGGGATTTTTTTAACCACATTTTTAACATAGGCATTTTGGGACCTCCCCTCATGAACTGTGGCACTGTGTTTTTGTTCATTTGTCCCAAACTTTGATTTCCCACAGTGACCACGCCATTGTGTGCCACAGGTGTGAAAACACATTTAGGGTGGGATGTGAAAAATGACAGCTGTACTGTTCATAAGGAGGTGTGAAGAAATGCCAATGTTGAAAATCTGGCATGAAAATATTGCAAATTTGCGAAGTTACAAGGGTGCGTGGAAACAGCGCAACACACACTTGTAACAGTCATTTTATGGAATTTCATCACCAAATTTTCAACATAGGTATTTTAGGACCTCTGCTCATAAACAATGTCACCGTCATTTCCTCAAACTGTCCCGAAAACTGATTTTGCACAGCGACCGTGCTATACTGCGCCTGACGTGCAAAAACACATTTCGGCCAGGATATGGAAAATGACAGCTATACAGTTCATAAGGAGGTACAGAAAAATGCCAATTTTGAACATCTGGAGTGAAAATATTACAAATTCACAAAGTTACGAGCATGCGTGGAAACTGCACAACGCACGCTCATAAAACAGCCATTTTTTGGAATTTTTCCACCAAGTTTGCAACATAGGCTTTTTGAGAGCCCCCCTCATGAACAGTGATACTGTCGTTTTGCTAATAAGTCCCGAAAGGTGATTCCGCACAGTGACCGCAAAATCACCTTTCGGGACCGAATAACGTCATGACAGTGCCTGAATTCATGAGGAGGGGTCCCAATAACCCCATGTTGAAAATTTGGTGCCATAATTCCCAAAAATGGTTGAGATATGCACCAGAGTTGAAAAACCCCTATTTATGCCATTATATAGCTTACCAGCATTTCTTCAGTTCGCGGTCGGCTTTGAAGAGTGCAGACGTGTTCCTGGTCCACCGAAGATCATCGTGCCAGACTCCGGAGGTAAGTATGGGGTGAAGGGGGTGTGGGGAGGCAGATGCACAGAAGGTGGGGGCGGGTTGGGGAGGGGCAGGGAGATCACGAGGGACCGTTTTTCTTTTACAGGTTGAAAAAAAAAACATCACGGGACAGTTTTTCTTTTTCAGGGGATTTGGCCCCTTGGGTGGGCTCCCAGTGTGCCACTTAAGTGTTTTGAGGGAGGTTGCTGTAGTTGATGGGGGATTGGGCACCCCCGTTGGCACAAACAGAAGGGGAGGACAAGAGTCGAGGGGGATTGGGCACCCCCCCTCTGCAGACAACAAAAGCAGGGGGTGGGACGTTATGCCGACGGGGAGTGGGCTCCCCCATTGGCAAAATAAGCAGGGAAGGGGGCTTAAAACCGACGGGGATTGGGGACCCCCATCGGCAAAGAAAGACTGTTGGGGGGCGCATGATGATGAGGGGGATTGGGCACCCCCTCAGCATTCATTTTAAATGGGAGGGAGTCATTATGCCAACAGGGAGTGGGCTCCCCTGTCAGCATTTTGACAGGTGGTGGTGGCAGTTACTGCTGCCATGTTGCATACATGTCGGGAGGCATGTTGTGGTCCCGCTGCATGAGAGCTTCGCTCTCATTGCAGCGGACATTTTCTTAGATCTGGTGGCCACATTAGGGATGTGTGATGTCAGCAACTGCTGCTGGCTGATTGGGGAATGAGGAACGTGCCTACTGATGCATGCCCTGCATTCTCCCACAGTGACTGCAGCTCCAAATCTGCTACAACCGCAAGATGTTGACTCGTGTGCAAGCACGAGCCAACATAAAAAATAGGCTGCCATGCAGAAGTAAAATGCATGGGCTCCATGTGACTTGTGCACATAGGAGCATGTACTAAACTAGGTAGGTAAAATTTTATTTATACAGTAATGCAGCCATTAGGGTTCCAAAAATCCCTATTTACAAGGCTTACCTGTTTATATAAAAAGCTAAGTTGTTACAACATTATCAAAATACAAAAATACAAACTATCAGACATACAAATAATGACAGATAAGTTACAAGAATCAACAAGACACAGCAGATAACCATTTTGCCACTTCATTCTTCTCACCTATTACAATAGCAGCAAAAACCAAATTCATGATTCATTGCTGTTTTAAAAACAGTATCAGTGACAGTTAAATCTCAGAGAAAGGGGGGGGAGATAATTCCAACTGGAAGCAACCTGATACTAAAGAGTCATTTCACTAAATCGATTTGTTATTTTTGGTATTATTAAGTCCCTGGCACCCATTTTTCTTAGATTTAGTCCATGATTAGGCTTCTGTAATATGATTTTTAGGTTATTTACTGATTTATATTTAAGTATACCCCATACCTGAGTTAGCCAGATACCCTTGGCCCGCAGGTTTAGTGAAATCCAGCCTAATTTTGTATACATTGTACAATGGTGAGTTCTAAAATCACACCTTAACATGAATCCTGGGGAGGGTGGCTTGGCAGTCCTGCTGAATGACTGCCCCCAGGTGGAGGACTGAGGGCAGAATGGGTCAGGGAACCAATGAAGGGAGGGTGGTGCAGGACTCTGCAGTGTGCACATGCCTCCATGTATGCACACTGATGTGTCACACCCCAGCAACAAGGAAGAAACATGGAGAAAAACAGGTGGAAAACACCCTCAGCAGCAGTATGAAGATCGATCCCCCCCCCCCCGCAGGCTCCTCACTGGTAGCCGGGCACAGCCACAATCCTGTGACAGAGGACAACGGTGAAGGTAAGTCCCAGAGGAGACGGGTGATGGGACTGGGGAGGTCGATCAGATGGGGGTCCACTGGGGAGACAAGGAGGATAAAATGCAAACAAAAAAAACACACATATTAACCCCAATCTTTTGTTGATGGGGCTTGTTTAGGGGAAGGGTTTTACTGTTGTCATCATTTTGCTATCTCTTTCTTATTTGCAATAATTTATTTATTACACTAATGAAAAAAGACTACCTGTTCCTCACACAACATTTTTCCTAAAACACCATGTTGGACTCCTTACAAGGATCCCCAACCCAATAGGACAGCAACATGGCACAGTCAAAATGTTCTGGTTGTGTGGCATCCCCAGTGGACCAGGTTCAGGATGAGCACAGCTGGGTGGGCCTACACTTGTCTCAAGCTATTTCTCCCACATCCCCTTCCTGCACAGGACTTGAAGGGTAAAAGTAATTGTGAACCCTGACCATCCCCCTTGCCATTTTGGGTATACTTCGGAAGGTTCTGGTTACAAAATGGTGTCCCAACTGGGACCAGTATGACCATCAAACGGGTTGTGAGGAGTCAAAGTTTCAAAATGCTGAAGAGTAGAGATGGACTGCGTTGTGCAATGTTTGCAAGATTTTCGTGCTGCCATAATCTACTACTGGGAGAAGGACTTTACTGTGCAGTTGATAAAAAACAGGCTGTCATGCGCAGAAGTGAAATGCATGGGCTCCACATGACTTGTGCATATAGGAGCATGTACCATACTAAGTCAACCATCTGGGATTTAATGCATGTAGTAGAACAACAACACACAGACAGAGAGCCCAAGGGCAAGGCCTCACAGAACATTTTTTCTAAGGCACCATGTTGGTCTCCTTGCAAGGATCGCCAAACCACTAGGAGATCAACATGGCACAGTCAAAATGTTTTGGTTGTGTGGCTGCACCGATGGGGCAGGTTCAGGATGAGCACAGCTGGGCGGACGCTGTGTGTTGTAACGGGCTACTGACTGAAAAACAACCTCCCTGCTGTCTGAGTGATGGCTCATAGAGCCTGAACAGGGTATATCCCAATTTTTGTCTGATTACATGGCAGAGTATACCCCTATCTGTTTTGAGCACACATCCCTCTCTGATTACAGGGTATATCCCTGTCTGTTTTGAGCACATATCCCTTTCTGATTACAGGGTACAGTATATCCCTGGTGGACAAACATATGGGAACATTTTTAAAAAGAACAATGTTTTGATTTCTAAATTGAAAAGAAAGAGCTGTTTTTGTATGGATGCACTGTTTTGCACTTTTTGCCACCAGTAAGGAGCTGGTCAAATAAAAATGTGAGTCTACCTTATCTTTCTGTGGATATCTAGTGTGGCAATGAAATTATAGTAGAGTTACAGAAAGAACTGACCGGAGTTACTTGTAGAGGTACTAAACGTTTTGTCACATCTGCCAGGATACTTCCAGCTGCAAAAGTAGCATGCAAGGAGGCATCCTCTTCAAATATAAGCTCAGATGCTGAGGCAGCGAATGCTGATACACATAGTGGTGATAGTGGGGGCTAGGAATGGAATAGCCCAGGCTATGTCCCACATAATGATAAAAGCACTTCCAGTTCTTCTGAAATGTGTGGTAGGTTGGTAGTTCGATGAGGGGGCAGGAAAGGATGCCACTGTAAGGCATGTGAGGCAAATGCAGAAAAAAATATCATATGCTAAACATAACAATAAGACGAGGCACACTGATGAGTCCTGGTAGGACAAAACACGTGTCTGTGTCTTTCTGTTGGCACCCTTTGCAAACTGTGTGAGAGGCCTTTCAGCACCATGCATTTCTTCTTAAAGCTGAACCAGCATAATATTCTGTGGTGATTTGCTTATACAGCCACAAGGCTTTGCATTATGGGGGTATGTTTGATTTTGTATTTCTTTGAAACTTGGCTTCCCGGCCAATGCCTTTTGGGGTAACCATTACGTCAGTGCTTGTGCACTGAGGTTCTTTGTCTTTTAACTTGTTTTTTGTTTTTATTGGGTTCACCACACCATAACCCAGATAGACCATTTTAGGGTAGCTGGTTCATTACACTGGGGTGTCATACAAATGAGGCACACTGATGAGTCCTAGTAGGACGAAACACGTGTCTGTCTCTTTCTGTTGGCACCCTTTCCAAACTGTGTGAGAGGCCTTTCGGCACCATGCATTTCTGCTTAAAGTTGAACCAGCATAATATTCTGTGGTGATTTGCGTATACAGCCCATGATGCTTTGCATTATTGGGGTACGTGTGATTTTGTATTTCTTTGAAATTTGGCTTCCCAGCCAATGCCCTTTGGGGTAACCATTGCCTCAGTGCTTGTGCGCTGAGGTTCTTAGTCTTTTAACTTGTTTTTTGGTTTTATTGGGTTCGCCACACCATAACTCAGATAGGCCATCTTAGGGTAGCTGGTTCATTTCACTGGGGTGTCATACAGATGAGGCACACTGATGAGTCCTGGTAGGATGAAACATGTATCTGTGTCTTTCTGTTGGTACCCTTTGCAAACTGTGTGAGAGGCCTTTTGGCACCATGCATTTCTGCTTAAAGTTGAAGCAGCATAATATTCTGTGGTGATCTGCATATACAGCCAATGATGTTTTGCATTATGGGGGTATGTGTGATTTTGTATTTCTTTGAAACTTGGCTCCCGGCCAATGCCCTTTGGGGTAACCATTGCCTCAGTGCTTGTGCACTGAGGTTCTTTGCCATATAAGAATAAGAAGGTGAATATGAATGAGAGCAATTCATCTTAACAAGGAAATAGCAGTGTAGGGTTTCTCCAGTCCCTTGACTGTGCAAGGAACAGTGCCAGGCACCGTGGCACTAAGCCAAAAAGTAAATCTTTGGTGTAGAATTTATTTAATACTGACCCTATAGACAACTCGAGCTGTATGCAGTCTGTGCAAAAAAAGGATAATTCATGGGAAAGGGGCACAATTTGGAGCATCAGTAATGATGTGAGATGCAAAGGCAAAACACCCAGTTGAGTGGGGCAGGGTAAGGAGCAGTGTGGTTGGTATGAGCAGTAGTGGAGGTTTTGGTGGCGTGACCACTGTAACGATGAACTGGAAGCAGAACTGGCCCCATGGTGCATATCAATGTTTTTGCTGATGCTCCTGAAAGCATCAGCAGTGAAGAGAAAAGGGGCAAATGCCAGGTTCTCATTAGGTCATGCTCCAAAGTAATTGTGAGGTTTCTGACTGTACTGATGAAGCACGGCTACATTGGTGAGGCAGTGATCACAGAGCCAGGAAAATTGTTATTATCTCACTGGTAGACTGAACAAGTGGGGAGTTATCAGCCCCAGATTTGATGTTCAACTGAGAGATCTAGAAAAATGACTGAACAACTTGCTGCCATTTCATCAGTTTGGGTACATAGTGCTAATCACCTCAGCTAGCATCATGGACCATAAAGAAGCCAGGGGAAAACACACAAGAGGCAAGATCCTGGTACTCTTTTTTGTCTACACATGCAAAAACAAGCGTGTAAATAAAAATATACAAATGGAACCAGTAAGTGACATTGAATCACTTGATGTGTCCTTGCAGTCTTCCCAGACAAACATAGACTATTTTCTGACGCCATCAAGTACTGGAAAATCCCAAACTAGTACTCCACATGAAAAAGGCTTGAAAAATACATTTCCCCCCAAAATTTAAACTAGCTTGTCAACCCAGGCTCTTCTTGAAAATGAGTTTGCTCAATGGAGTTTCACCTGGCTAAATAAAGATTGATTGATTGATTAATAATAAAACAAATTGTTGTGAGGACATCACAATTTACCCACAAGCATCCAACATGCCAGCTGTTAAATGGAACCATTGAAGAGCTGTTGGTTGGTTGTCAGCTCCCTTTTGCTTTTGTTGCCCAGAAAGGTTTCCTCAAGTTCATGAAATGGATTGAACCATGGTACACCATTCCCTGTCTAACAAATTTCTCGAAAAAGGCTATTTCACAGTTGTGTGTCTTGCTGTTTACTGCAGTCATTAAGCAGTTGAAACTCTCTGAGGTGAAGCAGGCTCACATAACTAGATATATAGACCAGCAACCAAACAATTGACTACATGACTGCTACTGCTCATTGGGAAAGTTTTCAGTCAGAAAGTAATAATCCCCACTCTACTGTGAGCAGTGGGAAGCAGGCTGTGTTATGTGTCACCACTTTGGAGAAAAACCACACTGCTGTGAATATTTTACATGAGCTACAAAAACAATTCAGAAATGGCTTACTCTGTATTCCTTATCTCCAGGGTTCACAGTGTCAGGTAATGGTGCCAACATAGTCAAAGCTATTAGAGATGGCAACTACCAGCACATACCTTCTCATCCATAATTCCTTAAATGGAAACATAAATACTGAATGAAAACCTGTTAAGTCTTGCTAGGAAAATATGTGGGCATTTCAGCCAATCTGTGAAAGCACAAACAATCCTGAAGGGGCTGCAGAGGTCAAACAACTTTTATTTTATTTATTTATTTATTGCTTATTTGGAATGTACCTTTGAGTCAAAGACTCGTTCACAAAGGCTCCATGTCACATACTGTACAACAACAGTAAAACACAATTCTATAGCAAGACTCAGATTTGTTACAGTGAATACGGTGTACCACTGCATACATTAAAGCAGAAAGTTCCAACCCACTGGAATTCAACATTTTACATGCTAGAAAGGCTTCCTGAACAGAAAAAAACTGTACATGACTACACCATGCAGACTCAAACAGGTAAAGTAGACATCATGCTCAGTTCCAGCAGTTAGAATCTACTTGAGTCTTTGATCAACTTAGTGAAGCCATTTGAGACTGCCACACGTGATGTCAATGCAGACAGTGCAACTCTGAGTCAAATTCTTCCTGAAGTAAAATTTCTTCCCATTTTTCTTGATGACATAAGAAAGACTTTCAATCAAAAGAAGACACCACCACTATTATGCTGGCAGATTACTTGAGTCTCAGACTATTGACTAATCAGAAAATAAATGCCATGTTTAAAGAGCAAGTTCCTACTATGACTCCCCCCAACGTGGTAGATAACTGACCAGAAGAGGGTCTGTATTAGTCGATCGGTCACTTTCATTAATGAAAATCGCAACAGTAAGTAGTAGAAAAATGTCTGGAAATATTGCCCCCTAGATGTCAATGGAGCACACTCATGCAGCCTTCATTTTGTGATATCACAAAACAGGGCTGCGTGGGCTAGCGTGGGGGCATGATTTCCGGACCGGGAAGTCAGTCCTTTTTTCAGCGTTATGCTGAAAAGCAGTTTTATGAGGGAAATTACTTTTTCACCAGAAGTAATTTAGATGCCACATTTTGCCTGCAGACTCCGCTTCAGGTCAGTTATCGACCATGCTGGGGGGGGGGGTCATAGTAGGAACCTGTTCTTTAAGAATGACAACTCTGTGTTGGCTATATTGCTAGCTCCCCACTTCACCACTGCCAGCATGCCAATCAAACGTACCACACTACTCTTAGTTTTGTCAATCATCAGTGTGTTATGTATGATGCCCACCATGGGTACAATTTTTGGGAGCAGCAGCCTCACTCAGATCAGCTTCACCTCTCGTACCTGCATCAGCAATGCCCACCATGGGTATCATTTTTGAAAACTTAGCAAACAGTGTAATATCGCAGTCTTTCACATTTTTGTTATGGTCAGGGTAAGGTAATAGGGTAGTAGAATGAATCGGGTAGTAACTGCCCAACCCTAACCAACCACCCATTTTGCATTAGGGTATTTTTAGGGTCATTTAGGGTAGTTTGGAGGTACCCACAGGTAGTGTTTAGAGTAGGGTATTTTACTACCCGCCCAAGTGCTCCTTCTGCAGTCACTGGACTGGATTGTGGAGGGGGATCAGCAAAGATCTCTGAGTGACAGTTTTAAAACACGGACTTTGCTAACTATGAAACTGGCTAACTTGAACTAACAGATCTGCCCAAATTATACACTGAAAGGGGATTTATAGCAGGTGATAAGTACTGTAATTAGATTAAATTGATCAGTAACCACCCAGTAATTGACAGCTCCCTGACACAAGCATGCAAAGGGGGAGGAGAGTGGACAGGCTGGCTAAAAAGTACTAATGAAGACAGCAGACAATTATGCATTTATACAGGCTACTTAAATGCATTTAAACGAGCCTTGTATAATGGACTGAATAGGAATGGGATTGGGGAATGGAAAAATTATTCCTATACGCAGGATTTGCACTTAAGCAGTATGTGATTAAGTGGGCTTGACTGTATCAGTGGCAGTTAATGACAATGCCCCTCTAGCTGCACTACCAGTACTTTGAATGAATGCTACTTTTACTTTTTTCCCTGGTGTCAGCTGACACCATACTGGTGCTGGTGGAGGTGCAGGCTTTGATAGGTTAAAACATAATCTTGTATGCCGAATGCATCCTGGATGTTGCTCTGCCATATGCTCACCCTCTTCTGCTGCTTGCTGCTCTACAGTTGCTGCAGCTTTGCTGGCACTGCTGGACCAACTACGTCTTCTGCTGCTGCATCCTCTGCCATGGCTGTATTCCTCACAGGAAGCTGTATAAAATATAAATTATATTATTATGAACTAAAGTCACTCAAGCCACTGCAGCAGTGCTGAGTTGACAAGTCTGACTGTCAACTAATATTCAAGACTCACTTAATTTTCAGGAAAAAAAAGTATTCTTGGGCACACAGCCACAGACTTAGGAAAATGTCTCGAGTGCACAGCCGTGTACACACAGAGAACAGAATAGCAGCTAACTGAAGCGGTAGGAATCACCTGACCAGTCCTACCCTACCAGCTACACTGCACTTGCACTTGGTTAAGTGGCCATGGAGGGACCCAAACCTGGGTTCCTCACAAGACGATTTCCAATATTAAACTTAAATTATGTTTATTATAAAATAAACTGCAGCAATGCTGAGCTGACAAGTCTCACTGGCAACTAATTGTCAAGCCTAAGTTCACAAAGTGTTTCCTTAAATTTCTTCTTGGGTGCAAAGCCAAGCTGCAACTAACAACAGAAAAAGTGGCCCTAAGCTTAGTGCAATGCAGTTAGACTACATGCCTTATTCTTTGTTTCAGACAACTAAGTTACAAAAATCTTAAATTTCTAATTAATGTAAACCCTTTAAAAACCTTCCTTACTCCCTTAAGCTGCTAGTTTTTAAAACACATGACACTGCATGTTTAAATCTCAGTTCAATGGGCGTACACAACTTAGTGTAGTGATATGCTTGCACAACTTGTTGATAAACCTTTGCGGCCATTCGTCTCTCTATTCCATGGGGAATACCAAACTGTAGGGGTACTGGAGGCAAGGAACTCTCGAAGAGGGTTCCACTCCTTAAGGTGCTGCGGGAAGGATTCCCTTAGGCTACAGGTCTCTTAGGAAGGAGCCCCAAGGAGAGAGGTGAGCCAATGAAGGAAGAGGGGAGGATGATAGAGCAAAGAAAAAATGCATCTGGGGGAAGTTGGAAGGACTGCCTTATATAGCTCAGGCAGGAGGTGTGTCCGGTTGCTCTAGCCCATCAAACCACAGGCGAAGCTTTTCAGTTCATTGGGCTTATGCAATTAAGCAATAATGCCCGACAGGGAGTGTGTGATGCTGGGATAACGTCACGCCTCAGGTGGTTGGGCACGAGGCCGCAGGCCGAGTACGTCCAACAACTGAGGCATAACGTTATCCCAAACGACACACACTCTGGAGGGCATTATTGCTATTATACAATGGCTCGTTGTTAGATATAAAATAAAAATAATTTTAAAGAATGTTTTCATTAGTGTGGAAAAATATTTTTGTTTCTTAAGAGGAGATGCAAAAAAAGAGCTCGTCTAGCTCATCATCCAAAAAATCATCTCCAGGTTCACAGTGAGGCTGAGACTAGACCTGTGGCATCGTGCTGGATAACATCACGGGTCCAGCCCAAGACTGACCAATCAGAGTCCGGCATTTTTTCTTGCCATTGTATAATTTAGTGTAGTGTTTTGCTTGTGCAACTTGATGATAAACCTTTTTGGCTGTTCACCTTTCTATTCCATGGGGAATACTACTGTGTAGGGGTACAGAAGGCAAGGAATACTCAAGGAGGGTTCCACCCCCAGAGGTGCCATGAGAAGGCTTCCCTTAGGCTAAAGATACCTTAGCAAGGAGCCCCAAAAAGAGTGTTGAGCAGAAAATGTTGCTTATGAAGGCTGAGGAGCATGGTTGACAGCAACTAGTGGGTTAACAGCCACTGGTGAGCACAAATGGACATGGACTAAGAGCTAATACGTATGAAAACTGAGCAGGAGGGTGTGATTTCCTAAGGAGAGAGGGAATGGCAAAAGGAGAGCCACCATCCAACTCCATCCAACAGTAGAAACCTACCTAGGTAACCTAAGAATCTACTACTTTAAAAACTAACTAGGTATTATAACCTTCGGCACAGAGAAGAGGCAAAACCCCCTATGAGGAGGAAACCTCTGGGGATCCAAGGACCAGGTCACTTTCCCTCTAGCTTGGGATATATTTAGTGATGGCTCTGCTGCTGGAATTTAGAAACCCAATTCTGGTGGGAAGCAGTCTGGAGAAAGGCTCTCACTCTATCCCTCTACTGGATTCCCACATGGGAAGCCCTCCCCCAAGGCAGGAGGAGGAGAGCAACAGCTGCTGAAGGTGCTCAGCCAGCCTTAATGAAGCAACCAATGGGTCAACAGCCACCAGTGATGATGAGCCTAAACAGCATACCAGGTGAACCTTAGGCAGATGTAGGGAGAATAGCTTATGAAGGTGCTGCCAAACCTTGTTGGTGAGTTCAATGAGCTCCTTTAGGCTTAAGGGCCCCACCCCTCACAGCTGAAGTCTAAAATTCTACCTCATGAGGTGTCGGCAACCCGTGGTCCACAGCCACTGGTGATGGCTAAAGCTCCACCCGGAGCAAAGACATTCTCACTGGGAAGCATCCACTGGGTCAATGGCCACCATTGATGCAAGATAAGAAGGGCCCCTGCCCTGAGTTTCACATGCTCAAGATGAGGACTTCATGGGTGCAGAGTGAGACCATCGACTGCAGAACAGTCCTGTGCCATAGTACATTTTATGGCTGTGGCTGGCATGAATCCAGTTTTGAAGCAGGCAACCGATGGGTTAACATTCACCGGAGATGCAACAGCTGAGAAGTCAGGAATAGCATATTCAAGACCCTCTTGTAGGTCAGAAAAGCGTAACGACTAGGTCTAAGAGGTTAAGCTGAATGTGATACTTTCACGTACAGTAGGTATGGACAACATGGATGTCACAAGCATAGTACATGAGGAATGCATGCCAACTAGTTCTAATAGGGAGGCCAAATTATTGTGAAAATAAATATTTCTCATAACTGTTCAAAGTCATAAGCTTTAGACATAACTACTTAAATGCCATTCCAGAATTAAAGAGGGAAGGCATGTCAACTGAATAAGATGGTACAATTATTGGGAAGTAACAATTTGTCATTACTGGTCAAATACACTTGGTTTACACAGAAACACTGGAAATGCTGCTCACGAGGAATGTGGCATAAACAATTTTAACTGTGAATGAGGAGCAGGGCTTAATCAAATTTAAACCACTAAGGAGCAGAGTCAGTTAGCCAGTTTATTGTAATATAAGACTTCTCATTACTGAAGAAATTCAGAATGGTACATATGAACATTTGAACTGGTTAGTCAAACAAATGCTCCCGAGACCTCCAAGTGGGTCTGAGAATACAACAGCAAATGCAGTATAACAGCTATTACTCATCCCTTTAAAAGCAGGATGAGGTCATGGCAACAACCCAGTAGACAGAAAGCAGCTTGAAGCACGTGGGCAGGTACAAAGGCAACAATACAAATACAACAGTAATGAAAAATGAACCCCAAAAGGAATGTAAATGACACAGGACAGGGAGGACATGGGAACACAGGTCGTGGGGGGGGTAAACACAAATAGGCGGGGAGCAGACAAGGGGAGCAGGAAGCATACATGGGAGATGGAGGGAAGCACAGAGCAGCCTGAGGCAAGCAAAACTGGTAGAAACCATCAGAAAGGTCAAGCAGAAACCAAATGGAACAACCAACAGTACAGTACAGTACGAGATGAGGGAAGCCCCGGCAGAGCCTCCAACTGCAAAGAAAAACTGCGTCTGGGGGAAGCTCGAAGGACTGTCTTATATAGCTCAGGCAGGGAGCGTGTCTGGTTGATCTAGTGTGTGTGTGTGTGTGCCATTGGGGGCTGCTTGCCTGTCTGTCTCTCAGCAAACACTTAACAGCCTTTTTATTTTTCCTTTTTTAAAAGCCTGATTTTCACCCTGCAGTGTAACAAATCAACCCTCTCTAACTTGGAATTTAGAGAGGGAACAAAAAAATGACAAGATTTCTGATTTTTGTCTAGTTTTCACAAATTAATGGAAGTGGATGCTTTCTCTGCATCAGCTCAAGTCAATTGTCTTTCCTGCCTGAAGCTTCGGCAAGTGCTGCATCACATGATCTGCCTTCATAGAGCTTCCAAAATGGCCTCTGATTGGACAGGAAGTCCTGGGAGATCTCAAACCCCTGCCAAGTAGCAAGAATGCCAAACAGCCATGAATAGCAAGGATTATTCATTTTTCTTCCCTATTATTCCTGGTATTCAGGAAATGCTAGTCATTACTAGCACACCCCTAATAGAGACTCTACTGGGACTTTGGGGTTGTGCTGAAAAAACTAGGTTCATAAGTAAGGGTGTTACTCTTGGAAAAAATGTGTGGCTGTGCTTACAGATTTGTTGCACTGCTACTGTTTAATAAAAAAAAGCTGTTTACAACAAACAGGCTTACTTTGCCAATTGTAATACACTAAAAAGCAGAAGAAATGGATTGTTTTGAGATATGTAGGAGAGAATAAAAAGCATAAAGTATATGAGATCAAACACACACACACACACACACACACACACACACACACACACACACACACACACACTGCATCTGTGAACACACATGGACCCCACACAGATAGGCATGGATTCCAGGTAGACAGACCCCAGAACAGTTACTGTACTACACACATGCACAGAGAACTTCAGATAGACACATGCCAGCCCTGGACACACAACAGCTGCTAGATAAACACACAGACACCAGTCCTTAGGCAGATACAATATTACCCTGAACAGGAACACACATGGACTCTAGACAGACACATGATAGTGGCTTACAGTATGTTCAGGGACTGTAGGTCAGGCCTAAAGGGTCAAGAAAAAGGTACCAGGCACCAAGAGGCCATGGCATCTATTCCCTCTACTGCATGGCCCACACCATGGAGTCATTGTCAACAGGCAGCAGTTTGGTATAGGAGTTAGAGTATGGATTTGGCAACCTGCAGGCCCAGGTTCAAACCCCCAGCAGTGCTACTTATACACTGTAAGACCTTGAACAAGTCACTTAACCTCTCCATGATCCAGTCCACCCAGCTGCAGAAATGGGCAAAGGCAGAATCCCACTTAAAATGAGATTGCATACACATACCACCACAGTAGGACACATGAAATAACCACACTGTCACATGCACACACAGCACTGCCACAGACATATGCACAGACACTGCCATTACACAGATACATGCATACCAGCACCATACAGATTCATTAAAAAGTACCACACATAGACACAGCACCACACTATACCACCAAACACACAACCACCACACACAAGTGCACAAACATGTACATGTACACACACACACACACACACACACACACACACCACTGATACAGATCAATACAAACATACAGACCACCCCTCCCATATACACACAATAATGCATGTATATATGCACAATTGTTTTTTTCTCTTTTCTTGCTCTACTGCTGAATCCAGCTGTGTCCTCTCTCTGCACCACTTCTGGGCATGACAGTTCTATCCTACCCCACCAAATCACAGCCAGGACAGCATGGGGGTCAACAGAAGTGGGTCTAAAAGGGCAACTGTTAGTCAATAGAGGTGGGTGAAGTTCCCAAACTTCGCTACATGGAGCACTTTGCGTATCAGCACAAAATTCACATTGTTCCGCAATGCGAAACACATTTCCGTCTTCTAGTGTTAACGCAGAGTGCTATTGATTGAATGGACTTCACTTTACTTCACCTTTTTATTGCTCATTGAGGTGAATTTTGCAGTGATTCATGGGATTGCAGGTCACACAGGCTCTAGATTGTCTTGCACAGCCTCAGTTCTGCATAATGTGTGAAATGAAAAGCTGGAGACAGTTTGCTGTCAGAGTTCTGAGAATCAAACCATCGAAAACACTTTAAAAATCACTTTTGATCCAATTATTTTGGTCAAAATTTAGTAAACAGATTGTAGGAAACCCTCCTGTGCTTATATCATCGAGTGTTTATTGTTTTTGTGTACATTTTGAATGTTAATTTAGGACATTGAGTTTGTGTACCGACAGACACCATTGAAGTGTGCTTCAGAAGAGAGGCTTATCTGTGGTGGAGGGAGATTCACAGTGAGAAAGGCAGTCTTTCTAACTGTTGGGTAGTAGCAGTGTGTTAGTATTTGTGTGTTCATGTATACACAGTAATACTTGTATTCATTTTTGATCATTTTTATGTTGGCTCACGCTTGTGTAGCCAACATATTGCGGTAGTAGCAGATTTGGAGGCTCGGTCACTGTTGGAAGAATGCAGGGCACGCATCAGAAGGTATATCCCTCATTCCCCAATCAGGCAGCAGGAGGCACTGACCTCATGCATGCCTAATGTGGCCATCGCAACAAAGAAAAGGCCCACTGCAATGAGAACGAAGCTCTCATGCAGCGTGACCATTACATACCTCCCGTGGTGCAGGCAACATGGCGGCAGTGACTCCCACCTCTGCTGCCTGTCACAATGCCAACAGGGGAGCCCACTCCCCATCGGCATAATGTGTCTCCCCCCTTTTGTTGATTGCCGAGTGGGGTGCCCAATCCCCCTCGGGATCATAAGTCCCCCCCAACAGTTTTTCTTTGCCGACGAGGGAGCCCACTCCCCGTCTACATCATGCACCCTCCCCTCCATTTGTTATGTGCCGACAGGGGTGCCCAATCCTCTGTTGGCTAAAGCACCCCCCCCACGCAAACACTGAGGTGGCACGCTGGGGAAATCCCACCTGAGAAATGGAAACTGTCCCATGACGTCTTTTTTTTTTTTTAAACCCTGTAAAACAAAAACGGTCCTTCGCCATCTCCCTGCCCCCCTCCCACAACCCACACTCACCCACTGAGCACCCTGCCTCCCCACACCCCCCTCACCCCCCTCACCCCATACTTACCTCTGGAGTCTGGCTCGATGATCTTCAGTGGGCCGGGAACACGTCTGCGCTCTTCAAAGCCGACTGTGAACTGAGGAAATGAAAAGCTGTATAATCAGTATAATTTATCAGTGTCAGTGGCTCAGTAGGTAGCACACTCACCTCTGAGTCTGGGAGATCAGAGGGCTGTGGATTCAGTTCCCACATATGGCACTTGGGTTAATATCCCAGTACTGACACTGTAGTGCAGCATGAGAGGGGTGCTACATTTCTGAGGTGCCGTTTTTCGGATGAGACGTTAAACCGAGGTCCCATCTGCCTGGATTGGTGGTAGTTCAGGTGGATGTTAAAGATCCCATGGCACTTATCGAAAAGAGTAGGGGAAATTTTTATTGACGGAGAAACAACAAACCAAAATCACATTGACAAAAATAAATACAAAAGACTCATGTAACAGGAAAATCAGAATCAGTCACCCATGGTAAGCATTTCCATAAAGCAAACAATGATCCAGATGACAAACTTCTTAGTTCAGAAAAATAAACATCTTTTAAATCCTGTTCAATACTTTGGACCACCAGTAGGTGGGACATATCTTTTTGCTGCAAGGTGAAAAGACAGCGAGCAGTCCATAAATGCCATTTAATGATGGTAAACAATAAGTTTAGAGTGTCAATATTCCACTTTTTCCAGGTCGCTGGAAACCTACCATACAATAACATCTCATAAGTAACAGAAGTAAATAAAGGTTCCTTCCATCTATTCGCTAAAAATAACCAAAAACCAGTGATATAGGAACAAAACAAAAACAGGTGTTGCATTGTTTCATCCTGATTTACACTTAAAGGTCTGGAACACAATCTTTCATTCAGCTGTTTATGTTTATGATTTGCCTTAATATTGATCCGTTCATGACAACTAAGCCAATGTAAATCCCACATCTTCTGGGGGATGCGAGGATTCCTTAACAGTGTGTATAAAGCAGGTAAGGAAGTAGGGGGACATTTGGGAAAAATTACAAGGTCTGCACAAGTGGTATCTATCAACAAATTATAAATGGCTTTCCTATTTTGAGTCATAATCATATGGCTAATAATCTTCCATTGTTTTAAATGGCAAAAGGTATCGCGAAGATAAGAAGGGGTAGATGATACATGTTTAACCTGTCTCAAAGTGTTAAGGTCCCAAAGATGAAACCAGGGTTGACAGGATTGAAAGAAATAAAATTCCCATCCCACACCATAATTAACTAAAAGTGGTTTAAGATTAGTCACAAAAAATAAACTATTATAAAAAAATAATGCGTGTATCATATGAAGACCACCTTCCTTGAAAGGTAAGGAGGTAATGGAACGCTTAATGGGATTCAGGCAGCTACCCCATAAGGCCTGGAAAAATATACTCAGAAGTTTGGTTTCCAAAACATGGGGAGGGGGAAAACATAAGCCAAAAACAAAAAAATCGGGAGCAAGTGAGACTTTATCAAGTAAACCCTTTTTTTTTTACTGAGTCTCCAGGTGTTCCAAAGAGAAACTTTGGCCTGTGCTAGGTCCAGTTTGGGAGTCCAGTTGAGAATGTCTAAAGGACCTGAGCCAAACAGAATGCCCAAAATCTTAATTAGGTGTGTCACAAAGTGCAATACTGGAAACTATTACATCATTTGACTGCTCAGATCCAAGCCGTCGAACGACACATTTCTCCAAGTTCAGGGATGCTCCTGAAACAAGACCAAAGGACTTACAAAGATGGAGAGATGCATCTGCTGAAGGAACATCAGCTACTATCAAACTCATGTCATCAGCATAGGCTAAAACAAAAAGTGGTAAGGAACAAATAGGCCTAACACTATGTGCCGTATTAATGGTGCGAAGTAAGGGATAAAAAAAAAAAGATATACAAAAGGGGACTGAGTGGGCACCTTTGTCTAACACCTCTCTTTAAAGGTATCAAAGGACCCTTCCAGCCATTAACAAGAGGGATAGAAGTGGCTGTAGAATATAATAAGCGTAACCCGGAGACAGTAGTCACAGGAACCCCATAATGTCTCAAAACCTGCCATAAAAAGTCACGACTCACCGAATCAAATGCCTGTCTTTGATCCAATGAATACAGGAGGCCTGTTAACCTATTTGAATTGCCATGTTCCACCAATTCCCATAATAAAAGGACATGATTATATATACTTCTACCTGGAACAGTACTTGATTGAGCTTCCGAAATAACAAGAGGGGCTAGCTTTGCTAGACGGAGAGCAATAATTTTAGTTAAAATTTTAAAGTCCATACTCAGTAGGCTAAGAGGCCCCCAATTAGTCAGTAATTTTATGTCTCCTTTCTTATGGATATAGAAGGTATTACCCATATTAAATTCCAATGGCAAAGTATCAACTTTTAAAAGGAAGTTATAAACTGTGGCCAATTCCACGCTCAACTCGATATTAAGCAATTTATAAAGCTCATTTGGAAGGCCATCCAAGCCTGGAGATACTCCAGATCGCAGAGTTGTGATGACCTCAACTACTTCTCGTGCCTGAATATCACAAGCAAGCATATCAGATACTGATTGTTGCACATCAGGAACAGAAATAGGACTAAGGAAGATTGATATATCATGTAGACATACAGGGAATGGACTGAATAAGTTCTGAGTATCTTCGGTCACATAATTTTGGATAAGCCTAGAATCAGTAATTGTATGACCAGCTTCAGTCACAATAGTATCAATGGTTCTCTCTGTAATCTGTTTAGAAAAATGTGCAAATGGGTAGATCACATCATAGGCACCTTTAACACTAAACATTGATGTTGTTGCATTGAAGCATATTTTTTGGAGTGATATTCCATTAAAGATTTTTTCAGGGTACTAATTTGTGAAGAAAAATCCTGGCCAGTGGTATACGAAAGGGTAAGGAGTTTTTGCAGCTGATGTTGTGTCCTATGGTATGTGAAATAACAATCTTCATGATGGGTTTTGCTAAAGGATTTTAGTAATTTCATCAAATCCCTCTTTGTTTCTAACCACCACCACCACCAAGGATCATCGTACAGAAAAAACACAGATTTTCTGTTTTGAAAAAAAGATTTAAGAAGTGTTAACAACAGAAAATTCTCCAATAAGGAAACATTAAATTTCCGAGAGCCAGGACCAAAAGTAGCAACATTCTTAGGACCAAGGAAAATGGTAAGCAAATCATGATCTGAAAATCCAGCCGCCTGTACTTCAGCAGCGGAAGTCTGTAAAAAGGAGGACACACAAAAAAAAATTATATCCAGGTAGCTAAAGAGCCTTTATGAAAGGTAGGGGTATGTGCCTGGGTGACAGAAAGATTAACATCCTTTAGTTTTGCAGAAAATAAAAGATTTTTGAGAAAAGTGGTATCACAAAATAATTTTTTGGTTTTTGAGACCAAGGACCTGTCCTTAGTGGACAACCCACAATTGAACTCACCACCAAAAATGACATGCACAGAGGTGTAAAGATAGGGTTGAACCACTTTCAAGAGTTCCATCCTAAGCGACTTGGTTTGTGGGGCATAAATATTGATAATCCGAAAAGGGGTAGAAAGGAACCTAAAGTCTATCAATAATACTCTGCCAGGGCATAAATCTAGAATCTTAGTAACAGAGACATTAGGAAGATTAAACAAAATACCCACCCCAGAACATGTCTCCTGTCCAAATGACCAATATGAGGGGCCTAAATGCCAGGATTTTTGGGCCCTAGAAATTTCAGGCAAAGAATGGAATCTACATCTTGTAGACGTATGAGACCGGCAGTAAGGCCAGACAAAAACAAAAAAACTGAATCCCTCTTATGTTGTTTTTTATACTGTTAACATTAACAGTATGTATTGTAAAATAAGTAGACATATGCACAGCAGTCACCTCTGTCTACCCTTCCTCGGGGTGCTTTCTTTATGTTTTGTCTTGGCCTTGGCTTTCCTTTTTTGGGACCCCACATTGTCGATAGGGACTTCAGTATCTGTAGTAAGTTCAGGGTGAGAGGACTGGACAGAAGAAGAGTCAGAGTCTGTGTTTTCAGAAGTATGTCTCAGCAATTCATATTTACTCATCAAAGGGAGAGTCTCTACCCTCTGAGCCTTAGAGGAAGGTGAACCAAACTTTCTTGAACCCCTTGTAATTCTAGAAGGTGTAGTAAAAGGGTCAGACGGGGAAGGTTCCATTGTTTCTAATGGAGCCGGGGGGGGGTGTCCCATAGAAGAGCCACCTGAAGTAGAACAGCTAGGAAGAACTAGGGAAGATGGAGGGTGGGGAGGTAGAGAAAACGTAACAGGTTGTGGGACAGGCTCAGTCAAATCCTCCCCAGCAGTTACTACAGTGGCAGTGGAAACAACACTATGTGATTCAGCTAAAGTAGTAGGAGGGGGGAAGGGGGCAACTGTAGAAGTAAAAGAAGAGGGACCCTTAAAGGGGCACTGTCAGCTTTGTCCCAACGTTTTTGCTTATTTCTAGTCGGTGTTCCCCGAGGCACGTACTAAACAAATTACTAAAGTAAAATGCCCCTGCATGTGCCAAAAGTAATAATTTTCATTCATTACCTTTTATTTTTCATTATTTTATATCCAAGTGGTCCGAACGAAAGTAAGCCAATCTTCAGAAGCACATCCATCCTGACTACACGCATTTGTAACAGAGCGCAGTCACGAGGTGCAATTTTTAGCATGCCCCATAAACTAAGCACTTAGGTTGTGTATTTCTTAAGCCAAAATTGAACTATGCCTTTCGTAACAAAAACCAAGCAGTACTATAACTAAAAAACACAGTTGAAAAGTGGAGCCGAAATCTCACACATGCACACTAGCGGCTTGGAGCAGACACCATGCCCTAGTGTGCAAAAAGTGGTGAAGCAGTGGTGATCTGCCAGCTTTACCAGGCAAGTGTCAGATGTGGTAAAAAGGGTAGTCATCTGGGCACTGGGAGCCAGCACATGGCACTGTGGACTTGGCACCAGAGGGGAGCTAATGCTATAGTGGGCTTTCACCCTCATCCACCTTTTTAAGCATGGTATCCCATTTCGTGACTGTAAGTAGCTCAAGAAGCCATGCCTGTAGTGGTGTTGAAATAACAGCTGAGGATTACTACAGGCATGAGGAGGAGGAGGATTTTTTGGTTTTTATTCGAAAATCTTTATTCCTTTTACAATTTATACATGATACAACAAGGTACAGATATTACATTACAAACAGGTACAATTACTGAAAATTGGGGAGGGAAGAGGACAGTGGGAAGGGAAGGAAAGGGGAGGGGGAAGGGTAAGAAGGGATAGCATAACAAATAAGGCAGAACAGCTGGTAAATAACTGTAGTTCATACTGGGGTACAGAATGCACAAGAGTTGAAGCTAACTGCAAAATTAATTATCTTACATTAGTTGGGGTATCGGGCTAAACAACAGCTAAGTGGCAGGCATCTCCTTTTCTGATTGCCAGGGTTGTCGTCTGCCCCTCACAGAATGCAATCAAAAGGGGGCAGAGGAAGACTAAAAATGGAGACAATAGAGAGGTACTCACAGATCCAAGCTGAATGAATTCAACCTGAGATTGGGCAATGTCCCCTTCTTAACTGAATATCTTTCACTTTCGGCAGGGCACTCCAGCAGAATCCAGGTGGAAGCGTCTCCAGTTCGTATGGTCAAGGCAGCCATCTTCCCCTGAAACAAGAAAATAGATTCACAAAGGAAAGAGGTCCATAAGGGTTAACAGTATATTCCAGCATTTTCAAGCAGAGACCCAGCATGACCCCAGCTAAATACTAATATAGGCACCCGGACCCCTTACAGCATATTAGGGGCCAGCTTAACATGTCACCCCTACCCTTATTCTCATTCTACTCCCCAGCAACTCCACCCCAGATGGTCATGGTGCACACAACAACCATAATTCCCCAGATGAACTGGGTAAGACTCAAAACATGAAATATCCTCCTGTTGCCCTGAGTGCCTCAACCAACCCCGGCGGGGGGGGGGGTGCGGGCTGACATATTGAAGGGGCCCCAACATTTCTGGAACTTGTCCATCTGGTAAGTCTTAAGATGTGAGATTTTATCCAGGGATGCTAGGTTCGAGAGGGAAGCCAGGACCCCACTGCTGGTGAGAGGAACAATGGATCGCCATTACAGACCAAGGCCCTCTTTGTCTGAATGGCCAGGAGAGCAAGCCAACAGTTTTCTTGAGGGGTGAGAGATGAGAGGTCAATCTTTAGGCCCAGAAGAAGGAAGGTGGGATCTTGTGGGACTGGTTTCTGCAGTAGTGCAGAGGCCACCAGGCAGACCTGCTGCCACATGCGTTGGATCTTTGGGTAGGACCACAAAATGTGCAATAGATCAGCTCTGTGGCTCTGATAATGCCAGCAATCATCCAGTGGTATGAGTTTGGCTTTGTAGAGAACGGCTGAGGTTTTGTACCAGGAGTGAGAAATTTGATTTCGGATTAACCTGGTGGGTGCATCTTTGAACCATTTTTGTGAGTCCCGCCATGCCTGCTCCCATTAGGGGTCTGGAATATTGCACTGCAGCATCCTCTCCCACTTGGCCTTTGCTGTCCCAAATTGGGAAGGGAGAGTATCCCTGAGCAGCCTGTAAATGCGGCCAGGCAGGCCCTTCGGGCGCTCAATCCAGCCTTGGATGGACAGCCCCACTGGGGTTTGTCCGGACTGGATCAGCAGGGGGTGGAGAGCCGCCTACATCTGTAGGTACCTCCAGAAGTCCACATGGGGTAGCTGCCATTGTTCTCAGAAGGGGAGGATTCTCAAGTCTGGGAGGTCAAGGAGGTCACCTACCCTCCATATGCCTCTGTTGCTCTATTGCAGCCAAACAACTCTTTTGTTGTCTATAGTGATATTAGGGTTATGCCACAGGGTGGCAAGAAGATGGGAAGGGGGCCCCAGCTCTAGTTTGTTCACAGTGAGGTGCCATATTTTCCTAGAGGCCACTATGGAAGGTGAGGCTGCAGGCTGGCTGCCCGAGCTTGCTAGGCCCACAGGCAAGAATGAAAGGGAGGAAGCAACCAGGAGTCCCATCTGTTCTCATTCCATATCCACCCACTGTGGACCTTCCCCCCCGGGGGGGCACCAAACCACTTAACAGTTTGTGCCGATTGGAAAGTCCATTTGTATCCCTCCATCCAGGGCAAGTTCCAGCCCCCTGGGACCAGTGTGCTCAGAGCTTGTTCCAACTGAACCTGGGTTTGGAATCCTCCCACAGGAGGTCCCAAATTAATTTGTCAATTGGCTGGGTTCATTGTTTGGGTGGTAAACTTGGTAAGTGGGAGAGGAGTTGGAGAGGAGGTAGAAAAATCTGGGGGCCATCACCATCTTAATGACCACAATCTTCCCAGCAAGGGTAGGCCGGAGTAATTTCCACCTCTCAAATTCAGGTTTGGTGTTGACCAATAGTGAATGGATGTTGGCTCCCCAGATATCCTCCAATTTCGGAGTCACCACTATGTCCAGGTAAGTAATCCTGGATGGGGCCCACAGTAAGCCTGTCACTGATGCTATTTGTTGGGAGCAGTGCATATTTAGGGGCATCATCTCCATTTTGGCTTGGTTCAGCTTGAGCCCCGAGATCTTGGCAAATGAGTCCAGAAGAAGCAAGAGACGGGGTACCGAAAGTGGAGCATCTGCAAGGGGGAGGAGCAGATTATCAGCATACATAAGGGTCAGATAGGCGCCTCTGACCAACTGCTATACCCCTAATGTCAGGGTGGTGTCGGATCACTGTGGCAAGAGGTTCAACCGCTAGCACAAATAGGAGCAGGGACAAAGGGCAGCCCTGCCTTGTCCCCCTCTCTAGGGGGAAAAAGGGAGAAGTGACTCGATTAGTGGAGACTCTAGCCACTGGTTTGTTGTAAATGGCCTGGACTTTACCCCAAAAGCCATCGCCCAAACCCAGGTGTGCTAGGGCTGTGTCCAAGTAATCCCACTCAAGGGAGTTGAAGACCTTTTCGAAGTCCACTGCAATGGCAGCAGCTGGTGTCGACATCCTCCTCGCCACATGCATCAGATTCAGCAGGGCTCTCAGGTGGTCTGAGCTGTGCCGGTCGGGTACAAACCCTACCTCGGATGGGTGGACCAAGGTGGGTAACAGGGGGTTCAGGCAAGTGGCCAGCACTTTCGCATACACTTTGCTGTCAACATTGATGAGGGAAATCAGGCGGTAACTACCCAGATTGGTCAGGTCCTTTTCTTTTGTTGGAGATGACTATAATATTGGCCTCGCACAGGGTAGGAAGTAGTATTCCAGTAGTTTCAGCTTCCCTAAAGACCTCAGTCAGCAGGAGGGCCAAGAGTTGTCAGAGGGCTTGGTAGAAGTCCACTGTGAACCCATCCCTACCAGGAGATTTCCCTCCCTTCAGATCATTGGTAGCTGTTTCAACCTCTCCTACTGACATAGGAGCATCCAGTATGCTGGCCTGTTGGTCTGAGAGGTTAGGGAGGGGTTTTTTATTAAAAAAAGGCTGGATCCCTGTCTGGGGGATGGTATGAGAGGACTGGTAGAGGCTGGAGTAGAAGGAGACCATGACCATGTTGATATCTGCTGAGGCAGCGGCCAGTACCCCGCTCTCGTTGCTCAGGCCTGGGATATGGCTGGCGGCCTTCTGTTTCCTGAGCTGATATGCCAGTACCTTGCTGCCCATATCCCCTCCCTCCCAGAATGTGTGACAGAGCCAGAAGATGGCAACTTTGGCTTTCCTGTTTAGGAGCCAGTTAATCTCAAAGCGGAGCCCCAAAATCTTCCAGCCAGTGTGAGAGGAAAGGGAAGGGGAGGACATGGCCTTATATTTGGCCTCTGCTAGTGGGATTCCAGATCTACCAGCTTCTGCTCCCATTCTCTCCTTTAAGCTGCTGTGTATCCCATTATGCTTCCTCTCATGGTGGCTTTGAAGGCCTCCCAGGTGTCCCCAGAGGAGGTATCGGAGACAGGATTGGACTGGAAAAAAAGGGACACCTTTGTTCTGGCCGATGGGATGAAATCCAAATCATGCATGAGGAGTGGGGCCAGTTTCTAGGAGCAGGAAAGGGTTTCAGTTGGGCCCCAAGCTAATATAATTTGAACTGGGTCATGGTCGAAGATACTCCTGGAGAGTATGAATGAGTCCATGACCAGCTGAAGAAGTGTCTGAGATGCGAGCCAAAAATCCAGCCTGCATAGGAGGAGTTGGCCTCTGAGTGGAAAGTGTAATCCCAGACTCAGGGGTGAAAGAGTTGCCAAACATCTGTGAGACCTATGTCCTCCACTAACAGGCCTAGGGCTCGCCATCCCCACAAGTGCAACTCGGTACCCATGTAATTTCTATCAAGATGTGGCACCAGAGTCAGGTTAAAGTCCCCACCCAGCATCAGGGTGCTGCAGGATGGGGCAAAGGAAGTAAATGTTTCCGTTAGGGAGGTAAAAAAATGGGTCATCCTGGTTAGGGGCATATACGTTGCACAGCACTAAAGGACCAGCTGGGATGTCGCAGAGGCCTACCACCCACCATCCCTCTCCATCAGTCCAGCTGTCCGCCAGTTTCCAGGACAGAGATTTGTGCACCAGGATAGCTATCCCTCTCTTCCAGGATGAGGCCTCTGCATGTAGCAACTGTCCCACCCAGTCTTTCTGTAGCAGTTTATGGTCTGACTCAGATAGCTTCGACTCTTGGAGGAAGGACACCTGGGACTTCAGATGTTTAAGTTGGGCTAGGACCTTTTTTCTTTTGATGGAGGAATTTAGGCCCTTCACGTTCTAGGTATGCATCACTATTTCATTAATTCTCCAGACGGGGTTGGCCCACAGTCTGGTGTCCTGTGGTGAAGCCACCCAGCCAGTGCAGGGTGGGAGAGAAAGAATAGGGGATCTACCACCAAGTTTGTCCTCGCTGAGGACAGGTATGCATGTGGTTCTGCTGGAAAGTCCCTGGCAAGAGTCCTGGGGGGATGCAGCACTACTCTGCCCCTAATGTATACTCCTGTGGGCAGAAAAACAGGTGGCGATTCTAACTTAATGTAGTATGGATTTAAGTAACAAAAATCTTGGTAATTCGACTCTCAGCAAATGGAACAGTAAAGCATCAATGTAAAACCAACCTAAAATACTCTGAGGGTCTCGGTCCAGACTATAGCTGGCTGTGATAACAACCAATGGCTGGTCCATCCTACTCTAAGGAATAGCTTGGCACAGTCAAGTGACCAACGTGGCCATAATGATTAGTGCAGGGCAACAAAACAGCACCCCACTGTATCTAAACACTAACATTTAATAGGAGAACAGCCTCCTTGAGCTGCAGGGTGCATCCTAGACCTGAGGGCTTCCAAAACAAGGCCTGTCAGTGAAAACTCACCCTCATGAGCTGTCTACTACCCGTGCCTACTTCAGTCGTCATGCAGTGGGCCTATGCGGAGGGCCCCTTACCGGCTGCACAGCATTACTGGGTTGGGGGGGACGCGGCTCATCTGACCGCTCTGGCTACAGGGTCCCTGAGGTGATGCAGGGGTAGAGTGATAGTGGGGAGGGAGGGGGTATGGCAGGATGGGGGACAAAGCTACATGAACAGGGTGTGCTTTTTATCCCACCCACATTGCACATGAGGGGATGGTATGGGGGAACCTTTCACTCCCTGGGTCCTCATGTATCGTTGGACCCCTATAGCACCCATCACCACTCCCCTGAATCTACCCCTTTCTCTACTGAGGGGGCACACTCTAATAGAATGAGGTTGGTAGTGTTCCCGGACCATTACAGGCCATAGTTGTATGTTGGAGGTCTTCCATGGCAGGAGGATGGAGATGGGCAGCGCACTCACAGGGAGAGCATAGCCACCCCCATCCTCTGTCCTTGAAAAGGGTAGGCCTCACGGTCTTCCTGAGGATAGCAAGTCTGCTGCAGCTCCTCCCCCATTGGCTAGGCCTCTCTGGGACTCATGGGAGCCACAAGGTTAGTAGAGTCCAAGGTAGTAGGCAGGCCATTGACTTGTTAACATAAAGTGCATCACACTTCCTGTAGGGAGGTTGCGAGTGAGGGTCTGCTACACTCAGGAAACCTGAGGGGACCTGTGTGTGGTGGGGTGGTGAGTAGGGGAGATAGGGTAGTGGAGCAGTGAGTCAGCTCATTACAACTACCCCCTTTAGCCTAAAATAGAGGGCATTTAGAAGCTGCCATCGTGCCATGTACTATAGTTATCAGATTACATGCTCCCCCTCCTCCCAAGATACAAAAAAATGAAAAAAAAAGACATCACTAGCAGTACAATAGATTTGCTGGGCAGCAGGTACTGAGATGAGGCAAGAAGGAAATATATTCTGCCCCTCACCAGAGTCCCACTAGCTACGAGGAGCGGGGAGATGGGCGCGAACAGCTGCAAACTAAGGATAACCGCTCGTCTCCCCATAGCATCCTCCCTATCACTTATGCTCAGTTCCCCCCACTTCACTCTGTTTGATACATCCACAAAAATGCTGCACTTATCTGCAGCTCCTGTCTAGGGAACACAACCTCAGGAGTCGTTCGCCTGTCTTCGGTCATTGGACCACTGGGCCTCCCTTGCGGTTGTCTCTCCATGGCTGCCACCATTTCAAGGGTCTCTCTGCATTGGGCTACCTCAGGAGAGTCCACTGCATCCACCCAGTCATGTTCGTATTGGACGGGTTCTGCAGGGGGGCCTCTCTGTGGCTCCTGTGTCCATCTCTTGTAGTTCAAGAGCTTCATTGGGTGGGGTGACTAGTGTTAGTGGAAAGTATCTGTTCTTTGTAAACTATGGTCTGGACACCTTGAGCTCCCCCCTGTTCCTTGTATCAGATTGTAGAGATCTGCCTCAGGCTCCCACCTGCTTATTCCTGTGGATGTGTTCTTTTGCTATGGGCTTCCTTCTGTGGCTGCTTCTTTTGGTTTAGCAGGCTCAGTTCCCATAATTTGTGCTGCAGCTGGGATACAGTCAAGGGGGCCTGCTGGTCTCATTTGAGCAGGGAGCGCCAATATGTGTAGTCCTTGTTTTGGGCTGGGGATGTGCCAGGTACAGGGTTGAGCCCCCGATTGTTATACAGACCAGGAAAGATTTTGTCCAAAAAGTCAGCGCCAGCCTCCGACGTGGAGAACTGCAAGTAGGAGTCATTGTGAGAAAACTTCAACAGGTTATCTGAGTGGGAAAGGGAAACTCAGGTTATGCAGACTTTTCCTGACATCAGTGAAGCCCTTTCTGTAGGCTGCCAAGTCCTTAGAGTAATCCTGGAATAGCATGATCCGGTGTCCCTGCCAGTCCAGGGCTCCCAGCTCTCTCGCCCTGGAATGAATGGCTTCCTTCTCCACAAAGTTCAGTAGTTGCACCAGGATAGGGCTAGGTCTCTCTCTGGCTGTAGGCCACACCTGCAAGGTTTGATGGGCCCTCTCTATAGTAATCCTGGTGCCAGGGGGTAGTTTGAGGATATCTAGGAGTGCCTTTTGGAGGAAATGGGTAGCTCATCCCTCCTTGTGCTCCTCAGGAAACTCAAGGAGCCATAGGTTGTTTCTATGGCTTATGTTCTCTAAATCAAGTTTCTCCTGAATTCCCCAGATTTGCACCACCTGCTCTCTCAACATCACACAGTGTCCTTGAATAATATCTTCCTGGCTGGTTGCTTTTTGTTCTGCCAGACCAAGCAGGAAACCAGATTGACCTGGGCACCAGCAGTGTTGTTACTGGTGATTGCAAGTTCATCCATCCTACTGAGAATGAACGCAAACATCTCCTGCACTGAAGGCTCATGACCTTCCTTGTTGCTGCATGCCATACGGCAAGTCTGGGTCGCCAAGTTTCTGCAGTTGCCAAGCAGATTCCACGAGTGAGATTGTCACAGCTCGCTGAGGGCAGGTAAGAGGGCAAGTAAGAGGTGGGTAGACGTCCTCCAATGATGGTTAGTGGTCTTATGCCCACAGGAAACACGGGTAAAAATCAGATAAGTAGCTCCAGTCAGTCACTGCTAACGCTCTAAGTGGCCATCTTAGTTGACGGCCAAGCCACGGCCAAGAGGATGATGATGAGAATGATGATTTTGAATTGACTTCACAAAAGGGGGCTGGGGGTACCTACCTGGGGGCATGTCAGACATGGCTCTGTTTTTATGGGGGTGCACATTCAGGGTTGCCAAAACTTTTTAACCGGAGGGAAGCGCATGGAATTTTTAATACCCCTCAACAGTGGGGCGGGTCTGCTATTATATATGTTTGAGGTGGGCTGGGTACCTGACAGTGGGTACCTGCTCTTTAACAGAATGTGTGCTGTCATTAGCAAACACAGTCAGCCTCTTAAATACAACTGTCCATTTGTAGTAGGTAGTAGCCACTTAAATATTGCCATTTAAAGACATCTTCCTCCTGAGTGACACTGAAAGACTGTAACACACCGTGTCAAGCAACCTGCCCATCTGACAGTGAGAGGGAATGTGTTCCTGTGCCCAAGACCAGAAGTATCCCGCAGCCAGCCAAAGCCACCAGTCTGTATGACAGTGAGTAAGAATGTGTTCCTGTGCCTAAGACCAGAAGTAACCCACAGCCAGCCAAAGCCACCGGTCTGTATGACAGTGAGAGGGAGTGTGTTCCTGTGCCCATGCCCTGCCAGAAGGAGTCCGCATCAAGCCACCACCACCATGCATCTTATTATCGATAGTTTACAGTGAGCATGTACTAATTTGTCATACTATGGAATTTCCTTGAGCTGTGTGAATGCTTTCTTTAACGTTTTAGAGGTGCACCTGAGAAACAAATACAGTCAACTTCTTTCTTTTTTTTAAAGTTTCCAGTTTCAAACAGTGTAACAGGACCGGAGAACTGGAGTTCTGCAGTACTGTCTACAATCACCTATAGTATATCAATCTTATTTTATCACTTCTTTTAGGCATTTCATTTTTTCAAGCCAGTGTAAATCATATAAAGTAGGTGACATGTATGGCAGATAACGTATTTTTCATTCACGTCAGTCACTGGCTTACTTCAGCAGGCCATTGAGTTGAACAAAGTTGTTTCCAGGTCATGACAAGACGTCTTTTAATGTAACTTAAGACAATGAGCCAGTGCATGTCACATGTACTAAACTTGTTAGTTGGTCTTGGTGTGGCTTGCTAATAGCTTGGTATCTGTTAAGCAGGATATAACAAACATTATACAATGGGCACAAAAAAATACACAGAGTCCTGCATTTTGATTGGCTGGCTGGCACCTTTTGGGCGTTGTAAATCCTCCAGTGTACCCACTGGAAAAGGTGCCACCCACCAATCTGCCACATAAAGAATAAGAGTTCAAATCCCTCCGATCATCACCAGCCCAAAACTTGCAAACACTACAGACTGCACAAACACGGTCGGCAAGCAACGGAGACATGCAGAACTCTACACTACTACTGCCATTACTGCTATTGGCCAGTCCCAGTCTGCAGCCTCAAAAGTCATGCTTCCCACTGTCTTCAAATAAAAAAACTATTCTCACAACTTCAAACCTTAACCGACCACCGCACCCACCTCACCTCTCGCGTTCTGTGTAATTAACTTCCTCTCAATCACCATTCCGTTCCTCACTACAGGGGCACTCTCTCTCACTGTATCAGAACTTGGCCAGGATATATCTTTAAAAAAAAATTGAAAACAAACTCCTGCAAGTTGCACCATCACAAAACCTAATTAAACCCGGAAGCACATGCTCCGTGAGCACTCTCTGTTAGCGCTGTGCATCACACAATAACACAAACTATTTTTTTCTGCTGGACTAACAAATATAATAAAAAATAATAAAAATCCACAAAAAAACATTTTTCTTTATTATGTTGTCCATCTGATAAAGACAGGGGCATTGTATAATAGCAATATACCCCTTCAGGGAGTAGGTATACTGGTGGATTTACCACTTCTGGTGTGGTTAAGTCACTCAGTTGTGCCTTGTGACCGAACCACACCGGGTGTTGTAAATCCACCAGTATACCCACACCCTGTCGGGGTATATTGCTTAAGTAACAGCCCCACTTAGTTAGAACAGAATGTGTCAGTGCAATGAAGTACAAATAATTTCTTCTTCATCTGTTTGCAGGTAACATTTCGGTGCTGCGTGCTGCTATTGGTGCTTTCTTCAAATACAAACACATGCAACTTGGATGAATCTGGAGGATACACAGAAAACCTGTAAAGAAGTCAAAACAAAACCATTAATGAAACTTGCTTCCAAATGATACCCCCCACCAAAAAAAATTACATACCTTTCCTGGCTTGACAGTTTTCCTACAGCAAGCCAAAAAGTGCACAACTCAGGTATGATTGGATGACCTGTGGGAGCAAAAAGCAGCAATGATTACATATATATATCTATATATACATATATATATATATTTATTCTTTGCAAAAAAACTCCAATAATGCATCAGTCAGGGTTGTTTCCAAACTGATAAAAGTGTGGAAATTCAGCGTTAGGGCTACCATCTCACCACCCCACCCCCATACCCCCATCCTCAAAACCCTAACTCCACATTCCACACATATACACACACACACACACACACACACACACAGCACACACACACATGCGCAAGTAAGGGAAGGGGCAAGGCAACACAACCAATCAGAGACAACTAGCATCAGGTAACAGAAGTAACACAGAACTCTCTAAATGAACTACGACACATCCATCATAATGGTCCACCAACTGTATGAGTTCTGCTGCCATCAGAGTGCCTTGGGAGTACACACGCATGCTAGGCAACCATGGGAGATGGCCCACAGTAAGCATTTTTCCATTACAAACATCAATAACAAGACTTAAGCAGATGCCTATATTTAAATTGTTAACAAATGATGAAACACACAGTATGCTATCTATAGATAGCTATATTGGAAATAAGAGTTTGGATAATCATAGCAACAGTCATTGGATGTTTGCCTAATGTTTTCTAATAGAGTGTGTCAGTCCTAATAACAAATGATAGTAATAATAAAAGTAATGTTTTGTAGTATAGTTTACAAGCAACATGTGACAGCAACAGTTGAACATCCAAAGCTAACCATAACATGCTGCTAGTGAGTATTGCCAGGTAACGCAGCAGTATAACAACATGTAATGGTGCTAGTTCCATACCTGAGCAGTATCTGAAAAGTACTATGTATGTGTCAGCTCTATCTTTCCTGCTACCCCATGCCTATGTGGTAGCAGCGATACCCGCAGCAAGCCAATTGTTGAATTATTACACATAAAAATCAGTATTTTGAAAATGTATATAGACTAAGTTTCACTGTATGAAAAATATATGTCAGCTATAATGTGCTATCATACTGTGCTGGCAGTATAGAGTTGATTATACTGTATTTGTTTTTTGATTACATAGTGTTATGTGAAATGAGTACAGTGTAGTGATTATTGTGCTTACAGATGTGACTGACTCGTATTGTGTCTTACAGTCTTGCATGTGTCTTGCATGTGTGTGTGTGTGTGGGGGGGGAATGCGGAGTTAGGGTTTTGAGGATGGGGGCATGGAGGTGGGGTGGTAACCCTAACGTTGAATTTCCACACTTTTGTCTGTGTGGAAACAACCTAACTGATGCATTAACAGAGTTTTTGCAAACAATTTCTTTCTTTTGAAAAAGAGTAATAGAAATAGCAAGGGGGAAATAGTGGGAGCGCAGGACCCAGGCCCCGCGCCCCACTCACACATAACCACGGCACCATACAGCAGCCCTATAGGGCAAGGAAGCCTTGTAACACAAATTTACCAATATCTTGGGACCCATAACAGGTAGGAAAAAAATTAAAGTGTTGTTGTAATCGTGACAGCAAGTACTGCATGCTACATAAGTTGACTGAATCCATATCTTGCATCATTTACAAGATACGGGCACCGAAAAGTGCTGTGAATGCTAACTCTGTGGGCATAATACTGGTCCATGGACATGAAAATAAGCAATTGGAATAGGAATTTCCAAATATCTCAGTAACTGTACAAGGAGAAAAAAATTTAAATTTTCATGTTGTTTATGGCTTTACAACCTTCTTCTGCACTTATAGGGGACTAAGAATTTTTGTGACAAAAAAAATCTGTGTCCCAAACCGTTTTTGAGATATGGGCACCGAAAGGCATCACGGGCGCAGCAATGTTATCCTATGGGAAAATGTCTAAATTTCAGAATGCTGTAACTATAGGCCTGTTCAATGTTTTCATACCAAACCACCAAAAGGCACATCTGTGACACTAGGGCTTGCCACCCTGAAAATTTCATGCCAATAGCACAATCCACGTTGCCACAATGAAGTGACAAAGAAAACAACACATAGCAAACTGTGTTCATGCAGTGATTACTTCAATGTTTTCATGATTCTTCTATCTCTATAATGGGAATGTTATCACGCACAGAAAATGGTTGCCACGGTTACCTTTTCCCCTGAGCATGATTGCTTGCACGGCAACAAAAATGTTGCCACAATCAAAATAAAATAAAAAAAAAAAAAACATATTTCCAGACAAGCTGGTGAAAAACTAATGCCAGGGGCATGTTCCTCATGACCCGATTAGGTAAACACAACTGTTGGTGTTTACTAAAGTGCACTATTTTTGAATGACAGCGTTTGTTCTCTGTCGCTAACTGAAAACAAGATGGCATCACCATGAAAAATTTGGGAAGCTCGACAACAAAAATGTGATCGCAAAAGTTTTCACAGTGCACATATAAATTTTTCCATAGGTTATAATGGGACATGAAAAAATTGAGTAACTTTTGAATGGAACAATATTTTTTCACCAGATCTTCAAAAGGCACCAGTTCAACCCAGGCCACATATAGAGCAATAAATTTGAACCCACTCAAACGCAATCTTCAGCCCATTATGACTGGACAAAGAATTTGCAACAAGAGTAAAATTTCACTTTATGAGTGGGCTACGATTCCGCAACTGTACGTCTGACCAGAACAAATCTTTCCAGATCCAGAGATCTATGGTAGATGGTTCTACTTTCCATATTTCAGGCAAATTGGACAGACAGTTCAGAAGTTATTAAAGTGCTAACTTTGAGGTTTAACATAGAAATGGCTGCGCAACCCTAATTATAGTGGCACAATAATATATATACATATATATATACATATATATATATATATATATGAAAATTAAATGTCTGCTTCCATGAAAAAATATGAGCGTGCAAGGTACAGTAACTTACCAATGGTAGTATAAGTACACACACACACATAGGGCATCATGTTACAGCAGGCGCAACAGACTTTTGGTTCGCCATAGCATCATCACATCATTGTTCACACAATGGCCATCTGTGGCTATCATCATTTGGCAAGACACTGTGCATCACCCAGTCAGCGCAGGCAGCAGAAGATTGAAGTACAGGAGCAGCAGCATAGTTGTTGTGGGAGTGGGTGTACGCATAAAGCAGTGCATCAGAAAATAACTGAGACTTTTCAGCACGTTTCATCATGTTATTTCTCTTGATCTGGAGTCTGGCATTTTTGGGACAGTTTGACAGCAGCCAGATCTCATCTGGAGTACAGTGTGCAGTTCTGGAGAGCATATCTCTGCAAGGATATAGACAGGATTTAGGCTGTACAAAAGAGGGCAATTAAAATGTTATAGGGTCTGCACCATAAGCCAGATGAAGCGAGACTAATGTAGCTCAATATGTGTAACTGCAAGGAAGGGGGGGGGCATGATAGAAACTATCAAGTACTGAAAGGGAATCAGCTACGTACAAGAGGGTAGCATCTTTCAGAAAAAGAGATATGCACAAACAAGGGGGCAAAATTTGAAGATAGAGGGAGGATGGAACGGGGCAACATCAATAACTATTTTTTCAAGGAGAGGGTGGTGGGTGCAAGGGCGAACAAAAACTAATTATCAGTGTTATGGTGTGAGAGCAGCAGTAGAAGCATGGCCATAATTTAGAGTTGGTGCACCTCCATGTGCTCCAACCCCTGCTCCACGTTGTCAATCCAGTGGTTCACATGATCTAACTCACTCCACATCAGGCCCAAATTGGTATGTATGGCAGGCATTCCTGCAGGGTTGCCACAGTCACCTGCAGGCTGTGGAGCAGGCACTTGCTCCATGGCCCTCCCCTGCTTGACACCACATGCAGGTGGAGGCCGTGCTGCCACCTGTTGCCCAGTAGGGTCAGCAGGCACATTCCTGCCCTGTTCAGCAAGCTTGGCCTGCCACTCTGCATGGTAGTGGTTGTATAGGTAGGTGTGCTGACCACCTGTGCCCAGATGACTTCCCTTGGGGCCACGGCACACAACCAAGCCACACAGACTGCACTTCACTACACTGGTGTCTGCAGGAAGTGTAGTGAAAAACTCCCACCCCAATGAGCTGCAGGGAGGACCGAGCACATGCGGGGGAGCCCAGATATTATTGGTGGCTGCTGCTGCTGGTGCTCAATTGGGGGCAGGGGTGGGGCAACCTGCTGCTGATGCTGCCGTGGCTATGAATGCTAGGGCTCCTTCCTCACTTCCTGCTGAGGTGCTGGTGCAGGGGCCATGGCAAGTGGTGGCACTGGTGGGGGGGCACTAATAGGTGCCACCAGAGGTGGTGCTTCCATGGCACCACTACCTGCTGCTTCAGGGAGGGGACCACTAGCCCAAAAGGTGCTCTGGTTCAGACGCAGGGGGGGCCACCGCGTGTGCGTACACCTACACGATCTCTGCTCCATGGATGAAAACCACCTCTTTCCATTCTTGTCTGTCTCTCTCTCTCTCACACGCACACACATACACATACAAATTAACAATTAACAAATACTGGGCTGAAAAAGGTGCACAAACACAACTCAAGACAACAAATAGGCTATTAAACTACAACAAAATCAGCTAATTATGAAATAAATTCAAAAGGTTTATAAGACTTTTTGCTATCTGTTTCTCTCTCCTGAGTCTTCTCTCAAACACAGCTCTTTCTCTCACACTAGGTAAGGCGAAAGTGAAAGCCTTTCACTGTCTGCATGATTAACTTCCTGCTTGAAGCATGTGACCTGCAGACTGTGAGCCATGTGATCTGTGGGCTGTTTCAATGCTCATTCACTCCGCCTTTAAAAGAAAAATAAAGCAGAGTGAAGCAGAGTAAGTAACGCAAAGTCATTGTGACGCGAAGTGGGTGAAGTAGTGCATTTTAATGGCCACTTCACGTAGCTACAGAGCGAGGCGGAGTGGGTTACTCCACCTCTACTTCGCTAGCAGAGTTAAACTTTGCTGCATCTCTACTAGTCAATAGCATTTACTATAGGCCTGATTGGGGTCAGGAGATAAGCCACCAGTCAGGAACAATAAGTAAAGACCAAGTCCATATCAGAAGGGCAGCCGCCAGTCATCAGCCATTAGCAGAGGGTCGGACTGGGGCCTGAAGGGTAGCTATCTGTTGGCAGCCACACAACGAATAAAAAACAACAAAAAATCTTGTTCCCAGCCCACATAGTATCCCATCCCACCTGCCCCTGTCTTGGGTATGCTAACTTAGCTAGCTGCTAGTCAGTTGAGGAGATGGTGACCTGCACAGTCCTCCTCACACAACCTCAGCTCACCATTGTCTAACTCACAGAGCAGAACCCTATATCAATATACCGAAGGTATAGTGATACAGAGCCTTACACTGTAAGATGGCTGCTTGATGAAGTGGTGTGAGGGGTGACTGTGTCAATCACCATCTCCTCCCTTCACTAGTAAGCAGCTAAATTAGCGCAGCCAAGGGGGGATGGGATTGAGTGCTATGCGGGCTGGGAGGAGGGTGTTACTTTAAGGAGTTGGAGTTCAGTATCAGTACCATGGAGAGTGAGGGGGAGTCATTAGACACCACCAAGAAGTACAGCACTGGGACTGGGAAAGGGAAGGGAAGCTGGTAGACATGAAGAAGAGGGGAGTGATTGGTCAATGCAAAGTCTTCCTCAAGTACACAGTAGGCCCCCCAAAGTCTAATGGCAGATTCTGCATTAACTGGCACAGTCATGGGCTCAGCACAAGAACAGAATCAATGCTCACAGCACATCAGTATTAAAGCATCTGATAGTATGAACAGTACACTAACATTGTTATCAAAGCATCAGATAGCCAGTCACACAGCAGTGGAAGAGCTGAATGTGCAAGGGGATTTCCAGTCTATGTTGGCACTTGTTTCCCATTTTAGAGACTCACTGAGCTGACATAATACCTGTTGCTTTAAAAAAAAAATTCACAAAGGGGCTAAAAAATGACGGCTTGCATAAATATGGCAAACCCTGTAAAATGCTTTCATTTTTTTTATAAATGTGAGCTGCTTGTAGTGCATGCCATCCTGAACTAAATGTTTCCGTACCTTTACAATATTTTATCACCCTGTACTGTTGCGTTAGAGTGATAAGTTATAATATGTTTGATGTATAGAAGTAAGCAGTACCTTGTGCCGATGTGAGTAACTTCACTTTAAAGTGGGAACATTGGCTGGCAAGGCCCCATGCGATGTGGACATTTGTGATTTCCACCTAGAAAACGGCACTGTAACAAATACTGGGGTAGCGGGACCTATAATTACTTTAAAATCTTGGGCAGCCTTCTAATCAGACCATAGGCCTGATTTTCAAAGGGAGTGGCACAGGTAATAGACTTTAGTTCCAGTGTACCACTCACTGGTGCAGGGGAAAAAATCTAGCACCAGTGAAAATGCCATTTTCAGCATGTTTTGCACAGAGGCGTTTTCTGTTTTGTTTTTTTCTTGTTGCTACTTTTTATATTTTTTTGTTTGCACAGATGATACACCTGGTAATACCATGCCTAGCATCTGTGCAACTCAATTTGCACAAACTGCCATAACCCTGGCACTTGGGTTAATATCCCCAGTACTGACACTGTAGTGCAGCATGAGAGGGATGCTGCACTTCTGAGGTGCCGTCTTTTGGATGAGACGTTAAACCGAGGTCCCATCTGCCTGGATTGGTGGTAGTTCAGGTGGATGTTAAAGATCCCATGGCACTTATCGAAAAGAGTAGGGGAACTTCCCTGGCGTCCTGGCCAAATTTCCCTCATTCACTAAAAATACCACCAACAGCTTAATCTGGTTCAAGGTCAGTTGGCATTCATCTGTATCCCCCTCCCCCGGGTCGTGCCTGAAAATAGGCAGGATTTGTCTAGTGCACTTACCCGGTCAACAAAAGCTAAATAAATAAATAAATAAACCCATGGAATGCACTGACTGTGGAACTGGTGGCTGTTGATACAGTGGAGGGATTCAATAGGGGCTGGGACAGGTATAAGAATAAGGTAAAGCTGAGGAATGCCAGATCTGGAGGTGTAACCCTGATGGGGGATGGGGTCAGGGGGATTTATGGGGGAGGTGACGGGGGCAGCAAGGGTGTCCTGACCGGGTATTTTCAAGCAGACTCAATAGATCTTTAGGCCTATTCTGCTGGCACCTTAGTATTTTAGTATGTAAAATGTGGAAAATACTATAGAAAGGCAACTTTTCTAAAAACTGTGCATATGCAGATAGTGATACAGTTGTGCTAAAACACCCTCCCCTTCGCAACTTTTTTTGCCACACGTGTGCAGTTTTCTCACGTTTGAAAATCTGGCTAAAGAAATTTCCCATGGAGACTCAGACTCTTGCCAGTCTACTGCTGACCACTGATTCAGTGTTTGTGAAGGGACTGGACTAAAGTTATAAACTGTAGGGTTTTCCTGGAGATCCCATAGCTGTGGACATTGCAGAATGGATTCATGTTTATATATGTATTCCTTCTAATATCTGTGTCTCTTTGTGTATGTGAAATACATGCCTGTTTATGTATTTTTGCCAATGCATTTCATTAATTTTGCATAGGCTAGGATGTTTTAAAGGGCCCCAACAGTGCTAGTCTCCTCTGCCTATGGGAATTTTTTTTTTCTTGAAGGGGACATCAATGACATTTGTTAGGGGAGAATGTAACCCCCCTTCCAGTTCTGGGGTTATAAGGCTGGTCCATTTTCTCTATACTCTCAGGGATCTCAGGTGATATGGCCCTCCAGAGGTCATAAATGGGGCAGCATTAAAGAGAGAGGAGATAGGTTCTTTGGTTCTGGAGAGTTTCAAAGAAGTGACCATGTGGGCACCTGGTCATGGGCCCCCACCTGGTGGGAGGGAATTTGGTCTGGGGATGGTAAGGCACAGGTTTTGGTCCATGCTCCCATACTGAAAGGAAGGATACCCCAGACATCAAGAAGGGTCGAGATGGCATCTACCACATGGCACTAACTGATGGCAGGGCTGTGAGCATACTCTCCCCATCTGGAAAGCAGAGAATGAGTTCTGCCTGTAAATGCAAAAAAGTATCCAAGAAGAACAGATAGATCTGAAAACTGTAAGCAGGCAAGGTGCCCAGGTACTGACTAGCCATGTTTAGTGGAAAGGAAGGGCCTGACTTTCCTGCTTGTATGAGGAAAGGAAACAATGATTCTTCCATGAGGAACACCAGATTCTCAGATGAAGATAAGGACAATAGATTATGCACAAAAAGACTTAGGAAGAAGCAAACAAAAAGTGGCTTCTGGCTCAGCGTAAATAAACTAGGACACATCAATAGGAGAAGAAAACAAGCATTTGTCAATGCTGAATGTTGTCTTGCTGGCATTGGTAGTGCCAGAGTTAGAGACACATCATAGGAATAGCAGTGAAGTATTAAAATGATGCCAACCCCACCCCCACCCTGTAGAGACTGACAGGCATTGGGGTGTGCCTCTGGGTCATCAGCTATAACGCTCATACCATTTCACTTCACCCTACCCTATAGACACAGACAAGTGTCATGGTGTGCTTTGGGGTCTTTGGGTGTTATGCTTACCCCATTCCATAAGGAAATACACTGAGGTGGGTGCAGTATAGGAGAATGGGGGTGAGCTTTGAGGCCAAACAGTGCAAGGCACACCACAATGCCTGTCACTGGCTGCAGGGTGGGGGTGGGGGTGGGGGTGGAATGGCGTGAGCATTACAGCTGATTATCCCAAGTCACACCCCTGACGCCTGTCAGTCTCTACAGGGTGGGGTGTTACAGTTGGAAACCCTAACACTGTAGGCATGTGTTGGTATTTTCACATCACATTTTCAACATGGGCTTTTTGTGAGCCCACCTCATGAAAAGTGGCACTATCAGTTTGTTAGCTGAAAGGTGGTTTTGCATAGCGGCTATGCTATTTGGCGACACAGGGATGAAAACACATGTTGGGCAATATGTGGAAAATGGCAACTGTATTTTTAATGAGGAGATGTAAAAAAATGGCAACATTGAAAATCTGGAGTGAAAATCTGGAAAATTGGTGAAGTTATGAGCATGCATAGAAATTGTGCAACACACATCCATAACCCAATTATTTTTGAGAATTTTTTAACCACATCTTTAACATAGGCTTTTTGGGACTTCTCCCCTCATAAACAGCGGCACTGTGATTCTGTTAATGTGTCCAAAATGTTGATTTCGCACAGTGACCACTCCATTGTGCGCCACAGGTGCGAAAACTCATTTAGGGCAGGATGTGAAAAATGACAGCTGTACTGTTCATAAGGAGGTGTGACAAAATGGCAGTGCTGAAAATCTGGTATGAAAACATTGCAAATTTGCAAAGTTACAAGGGTCTCAACAGTGCTAGTCTCCTCTGCTCAATGCACACTTGTAACAAAGTCATTTTATGGAATTTTGCCACCAAATTTTCAACATAGGCATTTTAGGACTTCCACTCATGAACAGTGTCACTATTATTTCCTGAAACTGTCCCAAAAACTGATTTTGCACAGCAACCGTGCTATTCTGCGCTGGACGTGCGAAAACACATTTTGGACAGGATATGTAAAATGACAGCTGTACTGTTCATAAGAAAATGTGGAAAAATGCCAATTTTGAAAATCTGGAGTGAAAATATTACAAATTCATGAAGTTACGAGCATGCGTGGACACTGCGCAATGCACTGTCATAAAACAGCCATTTTTTGGATTTATTTCCACCAAATTTGCAACATAGGCTTTTTGAGAGCCCCCCTCATGAACACTGGCACTGTTGTTTCATTAATTGGTCCTGAAAGGTGATTCCACGCAGTGACCGCAAAAATCACCTTTCGGGACCGAATAATGCCATGACAGTGACAGATTTCATGAAGAGGGTCCCAATAACCGCATGTTGAAAATTTGGTGTACAAATTCCCACAAATGCCCGAGATATGCACCAAAGTTGAAAAAACCCTATTTATGGCATTATACAGCTTACCGGCATTTCTTCAGTTCATGGTCAGCTTTGAAGAGTGCAGACATGTTCCCGGTCCACCAACGATCGTCGCGCTGGACTCTGGAGGTAAGTATGGGGGGGTGTGGGGAGGTAGGGTGCGCAGAGGGTGGGGTACTGTTTCAGGACGGGCAGGAGTCCGCGAGGGACCGCTTTCTCCCAGTGTGTCACCTAAGTGTTTTTAGGGGATGCTGTAGCCGACAGGGGATTGGGCACCCCCATTGGCACATTCTGAAGGGGGAAACATGAGCCTAGGGGGATTGGGCACCCCTCTTGGCACACAACAAAAGTAGTGGGGGGAGACATTATGCCGACAGGGATTGGGCCCCCTGTTGGCAAAGAAAAACTGTTTGGAGGGGTGCATGATGCCGAGGGGGATTGGGCACCCCTTGGCATACATTTTAAATGGGAGGTGGGGTCATTATGCCGAAGGGGAGTGGACTCCCCTGTCAGCATTCTGACAGGAGATGGCGGCAGTGTTGCATGCACGTCGGGAGGCATGTTGTTGTCACCCTGCATGAGAGCTCTGCTCTCATTGCAGTGGACCTTTTGTTAGATCTGGTGGCCACATTCCAAATTGCTGATGTGGTGCCTGCATGCTGCCTGATTGGGGAATGTGGGACACACCCACTGATGCATGCCCTCCATTCGCCCAACAGTGACCGTGCCTCCAAATCTGCTGCTACCACAAGATGTTGGCTGGCGTGCAAGCACAAGCCAGCATAAAAATGTCTGTGTGGCAGTTGAAGCAAGGGTCATCTCAGAATGCAGAGTTCTGAAAAAAAAATACTAGCTTACCAATTTACTTGTAAACACTATGTATTAATTTGGGGACAACCACAATAGTAATTCAGGCCTGTAAAAATCAAAATTTTAAGGCACCAGTATCACAGGAGCAGCATGGGATAACAGCAGGGATCACAGAATGACAAAGTCCTGAAAAAGTTTTAGACTCCAGGTGTACCGAATGTTGGGTACACTATTGGGGTAAGACATATCTGTACACTGATCTGGCTGATGCAATGAAACTGGTGCACTGGACTGTAAAGGAATGGGATGAATCTGAACTCTTACACAACTCCAATATGGAGAAGGACAGTGGAATGTAGCCATAAGTGGTGTAATTAAACTGCTCCAGGCAAAAGATGAGACTATTGTTATACCACTGGTGTCTGTTTTAGTCTTTTTTTCACTTGGACTTTAATCATACCCTATCTTCTTTGTGACATAGACAGCCAGTTCTGAGTGCTGTATTATTTTTTTTAATATAAAATGTATCAAGCCGGCCCGGTGGCGCTGAGGGCTGAGGCGCTGGATGTCTTACCTCGCACTGCACTGGTGACTCATGTTCGGGAACATGCATGGGTCATCGGGGGTTGGCGGAGAGGAGAAGGATAAAGCTTCTGCTAGACTGCTCTCCTTCTCTGGGGAAGGGGGGTTTCACTTCCCGATATCCAGTTGCCCCCTGGCGGAGGCTGTGGGTCAGGGCATGGGGTGACAGCATCAGGGAGGAGTCTGGACAAGAGGCCTGGGGGAGAGGCATGTAGATGCATGCGTCCCTGTCCCCACTGGTGTCATTGCATGCCCAGAGCTCCAGCAAGGGGTGGAGCGAACAAGGGAAAAAGATGGCACCACTCGCACGGCTTGATGGCCGTCCGCAAGTGTTCATCGGAGCTGGCACCCATACTGGATCCATGAGGGTGGTGAGTTAGGGTGGGCTCCCTGCCACCCCGTTGCAGGGGCCAAGCCACAAGAGTCAGGATGCCAGCGGAGATGAGACAGATGGCTGACGGATTCCCGGATGGGATGCGAGAAGTACCGGGGGGCCGAGAGGTGGCTAGGAGGTTAAATAAAAAAAATATGTATATATAAAATGTATCACTGAATGTCTATGCTGAAAAATCAAATGCTCTAGGAATGACCTCACTCATCCTCCCCCACCCACAGAAATTTCAGCTGACAGATGCAGGCCAAGAGAAATGCTGACAGCATGTATCACACACATTCAGTTTTTAAAGACAATGTGTTACATGGAAGACTTTAATCAAGGATCCTGTTTCTCTGAGTTAATTACAGAGTTGTTTAAGTTAACTTTGTTAAGATGGAAATTATAAAAAAGGTTTATAATGTTGAAGAGAAAACACAGGTCATTACACAGAGGTGAGAGGTTGTAAATGCTCATATGAAGCCTGTGTGAGGAGGATGCAGCATGAATCGAAAGAGATGTCATTGAAATTGAGTTACTGTATGCTAAGGTTGCAGAATTAATACTTTGAAATTACATCCTGTGGTTGTACAGAAATATATATTTTTAGATACTTTGACAGGGAGGAGCTAGATGACCTCATGCAAAAGAGGTGGGCAAAACCAGCTTTTAAAGATTATTCCATTTCACTACAGACACACTTTTATCTGACACGGACCAAAAAAACATCTGAGCACTGAAAACAGGTATTTAGAAAGCTAGAGAAATCTAAATATTGTTGTATGAATTGCACTGTTTTAAACCTTGTTTTGTTTAAAGATATGTATGTCTTGTGATATAAGAGTTCTGTATTGTATGTTTGACATATTATTATATATTTTAGTAAAAACTCTAATTTTAGAGCATACCTGATCTGCCTTTGAATTGCTTTCTTTTGCTAAGAACATTTTTTGGTTATAGCAGACAGCAGACATAAGCTTGTATGATGGTACCAAACTGGAAAGAGAAGCATTTTAAATCTGAGGTCTTTATTAAAGTTTTAAGGGTTCATCTCTGAATACCTGGTTAGATGCCCATAGGCAAAGATATCTGGCCCCCCGAAGACAGATATATCTGAGACTGTGCATTTGGGCATGCTAGCAAGAGGTTAACAGTTTGAATCTCTCCAGAACTTGAGACCAAGAGTTGATCCGAACTCACAAAAACAGACAAGAGGGTTACCTTGCCTGTTACACTGTTCACAAGACTGCACTCAGAGGTTGGCACTTTGAGAGTAGAGGGCCTGACCTGCTGAGTGAATCTGCGACATTCTCTACTCTAGGAAGGGTTCCAGTTCGAGCAGTTTTGAATATTAGATTACCTTTGTGGATTTACTCAATGAATAATATTAATAGCATATGGCCATTGAACATAACAGAAAATGGAGAGTAAGTCTTTATGGTTGGAATCAGTTATTTAAATGTTAGATAAAATTGGACCTATACATTTATGGCAAGCTGATAAGAAGGGTGTTATTATAGAAAACTCCTACAAGCAATTTTTAAAAGTCAATATTTTGGAGTGGTACAAAGTCAAGGATGTGGAAAGAGTGACTTTATCAAAATTATGCCTTTGATATGCAAAGAATAAAATCATGCATGGGCTAAAATTATATCTGCAGTTCTGTTTATTGCATGAAGAGAGATAATTACTTACATTATTAAGATTTGAATTATTCCCCTCAAAAAAAAAAAAAAATAACCACAGTTCTTATGGGTGGAACTTAATATTAACCTCCTTTGTCACTCTAACCAAGGTCATGAAGCACCCTTATTTAAGCAATAAAGCATGACATAGGGTATGCTATGGTGGGATAATGGTCCACATTGGGTCAGTTGAAGCATGAGGTGAAGTCGACTGCTTCCACCACCTGAGAAAGGCTGTTAGCCCAACATAACGCACCCCCCAAGTGCCTTATTGCAATTATGAAATGGGCCCTTTTAAGTAAATTGGATGTATTTTTTAAACATATTTTTGTCGAGCTACTTTCAGCTGGGCTGTTGTGCTGGGATAACTTCCCAGCTGAAAGTACATCTTGGTCAATCAAGTGCCAGCATTCTTACTATCCCTTTCATAATTCATGTTCTATCACTTGCCCTCTATATGGTGAAGGTGAGCAGACCTACTTGAATGACATTCTTCTGGTGTTTCATTTGTCAATGGAAGATTAATTAACTTTCTTACTCAATCCATGGGATATTATGATTGCAAAAGCCATTACCTCTTTTCTTAGAGTTGTATTTAGAAAGAGAATGAAATTTGTAAAATGATAGAATATGCTTCAAACAACATGAAGTCTTGCTGTAGTCTGACAATATGCAGTTAGCCCCAGCACTTGAACGGCTCCAGAGAGGAAAGAGTTAACTCTATGCCAGAGCATAGAACATTGAGCTCGAGCTCAGTTCAAACCTCTGTCTGCTGCACTTTCAAGTGTAACCGTCAGATTCTTTACTCAGCCTAACTGAACAGTCGCTGTGGAGAAATCTCTTTCACTTGTCGGTTTGGTCTCACTAAAACGTAGTTTTTAAACTGTGAATTTTTATAATTTTTTCTGTTTAGATCCCTGTCTGCAATACAATAAGTGTTGTAAGTAGTAGACATTAGCTTTTTTTTTTTCTGGGTGTGGAAATTGTAAAACTTTCAATCGATCCGGCTGGAACCGATTGATTTTTTTCTTTGTCTATTTGTTAAATCTTTGCTTTATTTGTTTTAGTGTGAGGTGCCAGTCCTTATTGGTTTAAAAAAACATGATTTTAGTATTTTTTTCCACAGCCCGTAACACGGTTTTTAACTGATAAGGGGGTCTTGCCTGGCTTTAAAGCTGCTAAAGGGTAAGTGGATAGGATGGCTACGTCTGAGAAACCCAAAAGAAAACCCGGGCCCACTGGGTTTCAGCACTGTAGTGAATGTGGGGATGCCTTTGCCAAGGCAGACCCTCACACCACCTGTGTGCATTGTCTGGGGTTTCACCACCTCGATTCAGACTGCCAAATTTGTAAGAATTTCCTGAAGGCCACCCTGAACAAGCGATTGGGTAGGCTTAGGGAAAAGAAGGCCGAGAAGTCTGCTGATCCGGATGGCCAGCCCGGTTTGTTTCCGACCGAATCTGAGGGAGTGCCCACTCACCTGGGCGATACTTCCTCGGGCAAAAGGAGAGCCGATCCTGAGGGGTCGGTTCCGTGAAAAAGGAAAAAGAAATTGGCCAGTTAAGATCCAGAACCGTTATGACCAACCGCCAAAGACATTGCCAGGGCGATTAGTATAGTGGAATCACTCCGTTCGGTTCTGGCCGATCCGGCACCACTGGGAAGGCGCTCAGTTCGGTCGGTTCCTCTGATTCCAGAATATTGTGTGGATGATTACTATGAACCAGATTTGGAGGGGGAAGAAGGGTTTGATGATGATGATGATGATGATGGTGTGGAAGGCCTGGATGAGCCCATTGAACCGGACATCTCCCCAGACAGGCCTTCCAATGTTTCCCCTCCTAGGCTTTCTGAGTCCCCTTCCCACTATTTGTTTTACAAAAAAAGTGGCAGAGACCCCCCCAGCTCCCTCTGGTCAAAGCTGTTGAGGAACAAGAGGAGCCTGACTACATAGAGGTGATGGACATCCCAGAGTCCAAAAGGCTGTCTATTTCCCTCCATAAATCTTTTGGGAAACAGACACAAAAAATACTTCAGACACCAAATTCATTACCTCCTGTGGACAACAGAATGGACAGGAAGTATATGCTGTCAGGCTCAGGTACAGAATAGTTGTTCCAACAATGCAGCCATGTTGGGGTCATGCATGCTGCAGCCTGTGACAAGGCTAATTTACCTTTGACTTCACCCCCCCCAGATAAAGACTCTAGGAAGGTGGATGCTATGGCCAAGAAACAGTACTTGGCATCCTCCTTGGGACTCAGGCAGGCGAACTACATGGCCTACACAGCTAGATAGCAAAAGTCCATGTGGGATACTGTTCTGGAGCTGACAAAACAGGCTTCCCCCCATATAGCCAAAGAGCTGGAGGAGGTGGCTGCTGATAGGATTGAGGCATCCAAAGTCCAATTTCATGCTGCTGTGGACTCTAATGATGTTTCATCATGAGTCATGGCTACAACTGTGTCTCTCAGGAGATTTGCTTGGCTCAGATGTACTAGCCTCTCACAGTACACCCAGACTAAGGACATGGATTTCCCTCTGGTAGGTAATTCTCTGTTTGGGAGCAGACAGAGAATTACATGAAAAAGATGGATGAGTGTAGGACCACCTACAGGAGTGCACAGGCCAAGGAAAGGCAGGCAACTCCTCAAAAGGGGCAATCTAGGGGCAGGGGCAGGCCTTTTCACAGAGGTCTTTCACCAGGCACAGGCCTCCTCTCCTTTTCCCAGAGGGGGTTCTTCAGAGGGATAGGCAGAAGGGGGATGAGCAGGGCTGCATTCTCCTCTCAGTCCAAGGCTCCTGCCAAGCAGACACCCAGATGTGTCAGCCCGGTCAACTCCCCCTTTACAGTAGGAGGCAGGCTGGCTTACTACTGCCAGGCCTGGAAGTCTGTTACCTTAGATAAGTGGGTCCTGGAGGTAGTAAGCCAGGGACTGACTCTCAACTTCAAAAAATTTCCAAAGCTGAGGGTAATTTTTTTTCCACCTGCAAACATCTCCAAAACCATTGCCCTAGAGGCAGAGGTTTCCTCTCTGCTGGGTCTCAGAGCCATAGACAGAGTTCCTACTACACAGGGTCAAAGGTCTGTATTCCAGATACTTCCTTACACCAAAAAAGACAGAGGAGTGACGGCCCATCCTAGATCTAAGATACTTAAACAAGCACCTAGTCAAGCCAAAATTCAAAATGGTGACTCTGGGAATAATTCCTCCCTCTCTAAGGCCAGGGGATTGGTTAGCCTCCCTGGACCTCAAGGATGCCTATTTTCACATTCTCATCAGGTGCTCCCATAGAAAGTACCTCAGGTTCGAACTGCCTTCAGGTCATTATCAATTCAGAGCAATGCCCTTCGGACTAACATCAGCACCAAGGGTGTTCACAAAATGCCTAGCAGTAGTACTGGCCTTTCTAAGGAGACAAAACATTTCCATATTTCTATACCTGGACAACTGGCTCATTGTGGGGCAGTCTCCAGACCAAGTCAAGTCAAATCTGCAAGTGACCCAGCAATTGCTCGTTTCTGTAGGATTCCTCCTCAATCTTCCAAAGTCAGTTCTCAAACCAGTGCAACTTCTGACCTTCATAGTGGTACAGTTGGACACTGTCCAAGCAAGAGCCTTTCTTCCTCTGGCAAGGGTAAAGGCCCTTACAGACCTGGCTTCTTTCTTTCACCTTCTGGTGTCTCGACCAGCAAGGCATTTTCTTCAACTCCTGGGCCACATGGCAGCTTCCACTGCAGTGGTGCAGGGGGCCAGATTTCAGATGGACATTCAGTTCCACTTGAGGGCTTTTTGGTCTCAGAAAAAAGATCCTCTAACCAAACTAATTCCAGAGACTCAGACTCTGATCCAAGCTCTCCAATGGTGGTTGGATCAGGACAACCTCAGACAAGGAGTCCCATTCATTACCCAGTATCATTCTGTGGTACTAACTACAGATGCTCCTCTCATGGGGTGGGGAGCTCACTTGGGAGTTCTCACAGCACAGAGAGTGTGATCCCCTCGGGAGTCTCTACTTCATATCAGTCTTTTAGAGCTCAGGGCAGTGTACCTGGCTCTACAAGCTTTTTCGGACTCAGTAAGAACAAGGTGGTTCAGGTCAGGACAGACAACACCACCACCATGTGATACATCAACAAGCAGGGAGGCACTTGGTCTATGGCCTTGTGCATGGAAACCATGAAATTATGGTCCCTGAATTATTCCCTTCAGACATCTCTGGTAGCAGTCCACCTTCCAGGGAAGAATGATGTGCTAGCAGATGCCCTGAGCAGGATTTCTCAGGGCCATCATGAATGGTCCCTGGCTCTCCTAGTGGTAAAAGTGATTTTTTCAAGGTGGGGCACTCCAGAGTTAGATCTCTTTGCAGCCCCAGACAATCACCAACTTTCTCTCTTCTGTTGTAGACCCCCAGTCTTGGGCTCAGTCCCCCTGGATGCTCTACTTCTGGATTGGGAGGGGAAATTTCTGTATGCCTTTCCCCATTTCCTCTATTATTCAAAGTTCTGGTCAAGATAAGATCACAGTCTTGCAAAGGGATCCTGATTGCTCCAAACTGGGTCAGGCAGCCTTGGTATCCTCTATTGCTGTCCCTAGCAGTCCATCGTCCGCTATCTCATCCCAAGAATCACAATCTGTTTACCTCCTCTCAGGGGAGGATTTGGTACCCCAACCTTCGGTCTCTCAACCTCAAGGCATGGCTCTTGAAGAGTTAGAATATGCAAGCCTGCATCTGTCTCAGGGGGTTCTGCCACTAGAAAAACTTATAATTCCAAATGGAAAAGATTTAGCATTTGATGTTCCAATAAGCAGATATCTCCAGATACTGCTGATTTGGCTACAGTTCTGGATTATATGGTTCATCTTAATGGCTTAGACCTCAGACCAGCTACTCTGAAAGTACATTTGTCAGCTGTTTCTGCATTTCTGTCAGTGGGGAAGGCTTCCTCACTGGCATCTCATCCTATTTTCTGTAAATTCTTTAAAGGATTGCACCATACCGATCCTCCTTTTAAGGATCCTACTCCTGCTTGGGATCTTAATGTTTGCATTGCTCAGCTTATGCAACCACCTTTTGAGCCTTTGGCCTCAGCAGAATTTAAATACTTGACTTGGAAAGCTGTGTTCCTGGTAGCTATTACCTCTGCCAGGCATATCAGTGAATTACAAGCTCTGTCAGTGGAGCCTGATTTTATCTCATTCCATAGAGATAAGGTGGTCCTTAGAACTATCAGGAGGTTCTTACCCAAAGTGGTTTCAGATTTTCATCTAAACCAGTCCATGTCTCCTCCTGTCTTCTTCACTGATCATTCTTCTTCAGGGGGGAGAAGGTTACACAGCTTGGATGTTAAGAGGGCACTTAGCTAATACATTGAGCATACTAAGGCACTTAGGTTTGACTGTCCTCAGTTGTTTCTCACTTATGGTGAAGTGGGAAAGGGCAAACCTGCTACTAAGAGGACTATTGCCAGGTGGATTGTCTGTTGTATACAATTCTGCTATGAGAAGCTAGGCAAAATACCCCCTCAGGCCTGAGGGCTCATTCGACTAAAGGTACAGCTGCTGCTCTGACTGCTGCCAGAGATATACCGTTAATAGAAATCTGCAAAGCAGCCACCTGGAAAACAGTCCATACATTCACCAAGCATTACTCTCTGGATGTTCATGCTAGAAGTGATGCTAGTTTTGGCACAGCAGTACTGCAGAGCCTGTTCCCAAAATAGGTTTGGTCCCTCCTCCATGGAGGCACTGCTTGGTAGTCTGCATATTGTCAGAATACAGCAAGACTTCATGTTGTTTGAAGAAAAAATTACTCACCTTAGTAACTGTGTTTCTTCTAATGGAGTCTTGCTGTATTCTGACCTCCCTTCCTGCCTCCCCTCTCAGAACCTCGCTTTTGGGAAGTGGGCTGGCAGGTACAGTGCTGCACCTCAGGGGTGCATCTAGCACTCCCTTCTGTATAGAGTGGGGGAGTGGGTTATATTTATGTTGTTTTGATAGTTACGTTGTTCACTACCTAGTTTTTGTTTTGGAGTTCTCGACTTGAGTCTTTTTGGGACCCAAAACATGTGGTTGTCTTTTGGCTAGTAAATGTACAATTTCCACCTAGCAGGTGTAGTTAGTTAGTATTAGCTCGTAAGAATCTGACGGTTACACTTGAAAGTGCAGCAGACAGAGGTTTGAACTGAACTCAAGCTCAACATTCTATACTCTGGCATAGAGTTATCTCTTTCCTCTCCGGAGCAGTTTGAGTGCTGTGGCTAACTGCATATTGTCAGAATACAGCAAGACTCCATTAGAAGAAACATAATTACCAAGGTGAGTAATTTTTTCTTATACTACATCAGATACCTTCAGCTATATGTATTACTGCCTCAATATGTGCAATGTTGAATATAAATATTTTGTAGATTATTTTTTAATACTTTCTTGTAAAAGCATTGATTTGCTGAACAATAAAGATTTAAATACTGAATATCATTGTTTTACTGGGGCTCTATCAACAAGAAAATATCTATGTGGCAGTTATATGGGGGTAGCTGTGTATTATAAGTTTTGGTTTTACTGAAATGTTGTTACTAATACCCATATCTGATTGCATTTTCCGTTGCTGTCTCCCTGTAAACAATAACAGTTTAGATTTTTCCATGAGTTAAATGCTCAATTGTATTTTTGGAATCACTCCCCACATGCTTAATATGGCACCACAGTGAAGGATTCATAGTTCATAGTTCCAGTGTGAACATGGGCATGTGCTGAAATAAGTACCAGTGATTGATACAGACTAAAGTTTCTCAGGAGGGTGGTATATTTCGCCACCACAGAGATGTTAGAACTGGCTGCCATGTGAGGTCCAAGCATTGTGAAAATGTTTACTATTCACCATGGAAAAGTTTATCTTAAATGTTCTACCAGAGCTATCAGGTCTGATGCATGTGTAATTGCTGGGGATCCAGCTTCTAGTGCCCATGCTAATGATTAGTAGACTGCTGGGTTACCGACCTTACACAGCCAACAGGGCTGTTTCAAAAGTCACATATTTTTCTTCAGTTTGTTCTAGAGGGTTATGCACTGCAACACCCAAATAGTTTAATTAATTTGTGTAAGACATACTTGAAATGTCCTTACATAGATGTACTGACTGCAAAGTGTGATGAATTGTGTTTTGCATATTGCATCACCTTACAGCATCCCCTTGTCCATTACCTCTGGGTTACGTCCACCTCATAGGCTGCAAATGCACATGTAACTAGATTCAAAATCTGATCTGCCTAGCCCCTGCTCCTTCCCTCAGGTCTCCAGTTCATTCATGTGGATCGCAGAGGTTGCAAGCATATTGCCTAGCTCCATACAACTCTAATCAAGGAAAGGGCATTTCTTGCCCCAAAAGTTTTATATATAGCCATCTATCTCTATAAGCATACAAACATATATATATATATATATATATATACTGTATATATATATACTGTTGCAAGTCAGTATACTCCAAAGTTTCCTGAAACAAGTGGTACAGTAAATAATGCCAAGGCATATTATGAAGGGGTAATCAAGGAATGTACACGGCTAGACTTAGTGGTTTGGTACACCGAGTACTCATTTTTTGTCTGTTTCATGGCCTCCAACCTGTCTGCTCCCTTAATCTCCCAACCCCAGCCTGAGGGTCCCTTGCAAGCGACTCCAAGGCCTCCAGTAACAGGCAGACTACACTCCACGCTACCCATTAAGCCTGCATCAGCATCAGCCCGAGAGCCCCTTATGAGCGGTTCTGGTGCCCCTTGCATTGGCCAGGCCCCCTTATGAGTGGGCCTGACCAAGACGCAAGGCATAGCAGCTTACTGCAGCAACCCCCATACAGCTGTATTCTTGGCTCACCCCTCAGACACATGCCTCACCATTGTAGCAGGGCACAGAGAAACTCCACTGAAGTACAGCAGGCATGCTGTCCAGACTCCCATAGCAAGTCACCCGAATGATAGATCCCCGCAGCCAGGCGACCTTCCTATAGCTCCACAAACAAGGACGCAGGGTGACCCCGTACCTCTACAGGTCTGTTGCATTCTTGTAATGGTGAATAGAGCCTTCTAGCTGCTGCTACTTTGCACATGCCCAATGCGCAACACCCCCACATGCACACATCACAAACAGCCCCACAAGCCTATTTAAAGGACAGCACACCCCACAGCACATCCCTCTCTTAGAGGGACCTCAGAAATCACTTAAAAGGGCAAACAAACAAATAAATGAGAATAAAGAGGCTTGCATATTGGTGCAGAGCACTTGATCAGCCAGAACACAGCATTTTGCCTAACAGCAGGGGTCAAGCGCCACGGGGCAGTCAGCAGATGTGTACACTGATTCATAAATATTATGCTGACATATGCTCATATTCTGAAACTGCTTGTACCTCAGCATCACTACAGCGCTCTCTCCTTATATTCCCACCCCCCAGGATGGGTAAAACAAAAAAATGCAATGCCTGCCATCTCGCCCTACTGGGCAATCAGGCAAGACCACTATGCCCCACATGTGCTCACCTGCAGCCCGATCCAGGTGCTCCAAGTGACAATGACATGGAAGAAGGGTCGGACCCTCATGAAGCGCCACCCAACTAACTACCTTGTACTGCAGAGGATTTATTTAAAACGCAGCAAGCAGTGTTGTTAAAAATACTAGCGAGAATGGAAGAACTTTCACAGAATAATAAAGGAAACAAACAAACTGACAGTCACAATATCAATAAGAACAAAGACAACAGACAAACACCCACAGAACCAAGCACTCTGGCAGGCCTGGAATCAGCAGAGCCTAATAACGGTGATTCCGGGGATAAGGACCAAGAAGAAGAAGATGAGGAAGACCTTGTCCTCACAAAAATCTCACCCCCATCGAAGCTCTACCAGAACTAATTAGAGCAGTAGTTCTCATACACTGTCATAGTGAGCCTGCCCCAAGACCTGGAAAAGATATTGAGCCCCCCCCCATATAGAAATAATTTTGGGCCTCCCCATAGTTTGAACAATTATTGTACTTTACACAATACACAGGGAATACAGTGACATGCTTTTGAGTAGTTGAGTTTATTCTCATTTTATTAAACTTATTATTCTCCATCTCTATAACCCCCTCTCCATGTCGGCCAACTCATTCCACACTTCTGGGTTTTGGACCCTATTTACTGCACCCCTTGTTGCAATACCTCCATGCATCAGATTGCTTTCTTTGTCAGTTTTACCTTGTTCTTAGACACCTTCTCAGGGATCATTTTGTTTTTGTCCTGCTCTTGGTCCTATTTCCTCTCAACCTAGCCTTTGCATTTGTGCTTTTCTGCAGCAAGTATAGTGGGTCAGTTGTTACCTTGTACCTATTCATTTGTATTATTTTGCATTTTGTTTTGCACAGTTTCCAAGGACTGTACTTCCTCCATTCAGTTTTCCCCCATGTCATACCAGGAAACAAGTGTTTGTTGAGTGCGACTTTCCTGGTCACCCATTTTGTACATAAATTCACATGCCATTATTCACTTTGGTTAGCTGCATCCTATCACACAAAGCATACAAAACCTGACATTTCAATATAGCACATTTTAAGGCTTCCTTGAGCCTCCCCTGAAACAGGTTGTGGCCTCCCCTGGGAGGCTGGCCTCACCATTTGAGAAACCCTGAATTAGAGCACTAAAAGAGACAATGGGGTTTGATACCTCAGAGGCTCCTCAACAATGTAAACTGAACCCCCTTATCAGAGCTAAGCAGAAGAAGGATGAAACCTTCCCAGTCTGCAAAGCTCTAACTGATGTCATAGAAAAAGAGTGGCAATCCTCAGATCCATACAGAATTTCAGAGAAACGCTCCTTTGACAGATTCTACCCGGTGCAGGACAACGTCAACAAGACATGGTGCACTTCCCCCTCTATCAATCACCATATTACGGCCCTATACAAGAAAACTGTTCTCCCACTGGAGACAACCACTCCCCTACGGGACTCCACAGATAAGAAGATGGAGGAACTACTGAAGAGGTCCTACGAGATGACTGTCATGTCCTGCAGGGCCAACACTGCCGCAACTTATACCTCAAGGGCCCTGGTCACATGGCTGGAGGAACTAGCATCTTCATTAGAACCTGACTCAAAGCAAGCCGACCTAGCAGAATATGCCATACAAGCAGCTTAGTACGTGGCTGACGCATCCATTGATACCCTAAAAATGTCGGCCAGATTAGTAGCCCTAACTAACAAAACAAAACGTCATATATGGCTCAAAATCTGGAACGCAGACTCTGAATCCAAGAATATGCTTAGCAAACTACCCTTCAACGGGAACCAAATTTTTGGTGAAGGACTGGAGAAGTATGTCAAACAAAAAGGGGACAGCAAAACACTCGCTAAGGAAAGACCCTCCTTGAGCACCTATCTCCCAACCTTCAGAGGCAGGTATCTCCTATTCCGAGGGAGGTATGACAGAAGGCAAACCTCCCAGAACTCCCAATCAAAATCTTACTCATTCAAACCCTCATACTTTAACAATACAAGAGGGAGATCCAGAGGACAATACCAGAGTGGCAGATACCAATCATCTTTCAGATGAGGAAAACATAGCTCGAACTGACCATCACTCCATACATCTCCTACCAAATGCTTGCCACCCTCTCATAGGCACCAGACTAAGTTAGTTCTCGCACATTTGGCACCAAACAACTTTGGACAGATGGGTCCTGGAAGCCGTCTCCAAGGGATACTCAATCAAATTCACTCAGAAACCACTCGCAAACAGAATAGTGATATCCCCAGTATCACGTAACCCTCACAAAATATGAGCAGTACAAACTACAATCAGTTCCCTACTAACCAACAAAGAGATAGCGGGAGTTCCACCAGACCAAGTCAACCAGGGAATCTACTACATCTTCTCCCTGGTGCCCAAGAAAACGAGGGACATGAGGCCAGTGTTAGACCTCAAATTCATCAACCGTTTCATACAATACAAGAAATTCAAAATGGAGACACTCCACACAACACTACGGTCTATAAAACCAGGTGACTACCTCACCTCCATCAACTTAAAAGACACATACCTCCACATCCCAATCTGCCCAGCACACTACAAGTACCTCAGGTTCAAAATACTGGGTCAACACTACAAATACCAGACACTACCATTCAGACTGGCATCGGCTCCCCGAGTTTTTACCAAGATTTCTGTCACACTCACAGCCAAACTGAGACAGCAAGGAATCTACATTATCCCTTATCTGGACAACTGGCGCATCTGAGCCAGAAGCCCAGGAATCTCTCAACAATGTACTTAAACAGTGATAAACACACTGCAGGTGCGTGTTTGCGTCATCAACTGGGACAAGAGCAGCCTAATACTGAGTCAAGTAATTAACCACCTAGAGGCAGCCATAAACACAGCAAAGGGCAAGGCAAGACCATCCCAAACCAGAACTGACGAAGTACTGTCACAAGTACAAGCACTAGTGACCAAGGGCAATCCCACCCTGCTAGCGACACTGCAAACCCTAGGCTCCATGGCCTCATGCATCAGCCTAGTAGCATGGGCATTATGGAACACACTCCACCTACAGAACATTGCAATACGAGAGGGCCACAGACTTCAACACAACCTCCACCAAACAATTCAATTGGACCACAAAGCCAAACCATCACTGAAATGGTGGTCCAACAACCACAATCTAAACAGAGGGGCAGTCCTAGATGACCGACACAGACGCAAGCCTCAAAGGCTGGGGAGAAACCCTCAACCACATGCCAGCACAGGGGAAATGATCCTCAATAGAATCCTGCATACAAATAAACATACTAGAAATGAGAGCGGTATACCACACACTACATTTCTTCAAGGCAATCATCAAGCACAAGAGAGTACTCATCAGGTTAGACAACAGGGCCATGGTAGCATACATCTCCAACCAGGGAGGAACACGGAGCCCCTGACTACTCAGAGAAGCAAAAAGAGTGCTAGATTGGGCACAGGAACACCTCACATCAATCACAGCAGTTCACCTAGCGGGCAAACTCAACATACGGGTGGATTGGCTGAGCCACCAGCAGATAGCTCCGGAAGAATGATCCCGACACCCACAAACCTTCCAGAAAATCAACAAAAAGTGGGGACCACTGGAGATGGACTTGATGGCAACAGCAAAAAACACAAAATTGCCAACATACTACTCCAGATACAAAGAATTGGGCACCAGCGGAGTGGATGCACTGACCCAAAACTGGTCCTTCCAAAGAGCCTACATATTCCCACCAATACCGCACATCCAGCAAGTACTCAATAAAATTCAGCAGTCAGAGATAACAGTGGTCATAATCACACCCCGATGGCCCTGAAGGCATTGATTTGCCACCATCGTGGCCTTGTCAATAAGCACACCATGGACACTCCCCCTACGACCAGACCTTCTGACTCAGGGTCCAATCATACATCCGAACCCAGCACCACTACAACTCACGGCCTGGCTACTGAAAGGCAAAGACTGCTAGATAAAGGGTACAATCACACAGTGGTAGAAACTATGCTACACTCTAGGCGTAACTCTACCACCAACTCCTACAAAAGACACTGGAGAATATTCGAAACATGGTGCCACAAGCACAACATCCAAACATACTCGTTCAACATCTCACATGTTCTACTATACCTCCAACAAGGGGTAAACAAATGACTATCGATAGCTTCCCTCAGAGTCCAGATAGCAGCCATAGGGGTGGGCACAGGACTTATCGAGGGGTACACACCAGGATCACACCCCGATGTCCTACGATTCCTGAAGGTGATGTCCAATATACACTCCAAAGAAAGACACACAGTGCCACCCTGGGACCTAAACATAGTACTCGAGACACTAGCCTATCCACCCTTCGAACATATGACCTCAGCGGACCTCAAATGGGTCTCAGTCAAAACAGTATTCATACTAGCCATCTGCTCCACCAAAAGAGTAGGAGAAATGAGAGCACTCTCCTGCAAACCACCATATCTTATCTCCCATAACGATGGAATTACCCTAAGAATTACCCCATCCTTCATTCCGAAGGTCAACTCCCCATTCCACACCAACCAACCAGTAGAACTTCTGGCTTGACTCAACCAACAGGAAGCCAAGCATTCGGACATGAAGAGAGTGATCACTATCTACTTGGACAGGACTAAAGAATTCAGAAAATCAGAAGGACTCTATTGTTTACAGCAGACCCAGAAAAGGACAAACAGCAGCCACATTGACCTTGGCCAGCTGGATAAAACAAGCCATTGCAGAGGCATACAAAACACAGGGCCTCCCGCAGCCCTTGGGTGTTAAGGCTGACTCCACCAAAGCCATGGCTACATCATGGGCAGAGAGAAATGAAGCCTCTATAATGGACATCCATCAGGCCGCCACTTGGTCATCAGTCCATACCTTTACCAGACACTACAACTAGATGTAGAAAATGCAGAAAGGGCAGATTTCACTAGAAAGGTACTACTCAACATCACCAAGCCTTAGCTACACAGTCATCTGACCCTCCCAACACATAAGGTAACATAACACTGCTTCTTACTACCCAGAGGTAATGGATGAGGGGATGCTGTAAGGTGATGCAATATGCAATGGTAGTTTACTCACCTGGTAAAGGTGATTGCATGAGCATCACCTTACAGCATCCCCAGTCCCACGCAGGTTTACTCGGATGATGGTGAAGCTAACACAATCCTAAGTCTATAACAGGAGAGCATCAGTCTCCCAGTGACCTTATGGCCTGGACAGAAGTAGAGTGTAAATAATAGGAAATAAATGTAAAGTGATTACCAACACAGCGCAAGCATTCCTTTATCACACCACAAGCTCCTACACTGAAATTATGTATGCATGCCTCTTCTCTCTCTCTCTCTCTCTTATCTATACCTCCATACCATAACCTTTATTACCACAGCATGACACCAGGCACCACAGCTTTGGAAAAGATCGAACTGGAGACCTCAGGGAAGGAGCAGGGGCTAGGCAGATCAGATTTCGAATCTGGTCACATGTGCATTTGCAGCCTATGAGGTGGATGTAACCCAGAGGCAATGGATGAGGGGATGCTATAAGATGATGCTCATGCAATCACCTTTACCAGGTGAGTAAACTACCATTACTGCACTGTGAAATACTGAATGCAATCCTATAATCTACTTTCACCTATAGATTTGTATGTATAATGAAAAAAATTATAAGATTTTGAAAAGGGGGTTTATTTATGTATTTAAAATGTTGGTTACCAGGATAGGCACACTGAGCCAAGGCTTGTTTCCAGGTGCGACCTGGAGAAAAAGGGTATCACATGGGTTAATACACACATGGTAGAAACATCATTTATACAGAATAGTTCAAGGGGACACTGTCAGCTTTTAGTAGATCGTTTTGCCCTGTTGCAAAACTATACCTGCAGACACATTTATTACTGATAATTATAAGCAAAGTTCCTGACTGACATTAAAAGGCAAGTTGTACAGTTTTTGCCTATATTATGCATATTTACCACCCTGGCTGAAACTCCTGCAGTCCGCTCTCCCCACATACATTGGTAATGTGGTGCTGAAGAACCTGTAAACTTGTACATGCAATGTGTTTGCTTTTTTCCAAGTTGTATGAAAGAAGGTGATTTTCTAAGAGAGGCAGTTCCCTGACCTCCGCAAAGTGAGTGTTGTCTTAAAAAGAGCACTCTATTGTTTTATTTACTGTTTGAAACAGTAAGCCATGTTGCTGAAAATGCGCAGTAGTGCTGCTTACTGGAACTTATTCTAAGCTGTATTTATAAAAGACTCCTCCAGGCCCAAACCACAACCCTTCAGCTATGGTCAGAGTTGAACTTGGTCAACAGAGTGCAGAAAACTTTATTACTAAAAGGATGCTGTCATTTTGATTAAAGTTATCCAGATTACCAGATACAAAATTGTCTAGGCTATGTGAGCAGGAAAAATGCAGCCGTATGACTTTTCTGTTTCCCAAGCAACATGACTTGTGTCTTTTTAAGGTTTAAAAATTGAAGAGTGTTGGGGCAAGATTGCACTCCTATTTAGCAGGAGTGTTCAAATATCTTTTCCCGAGTATTCAGCCGAATACTCAGGATTTGGCAGCCAAATATTCAGGTATTTGGATATTTGGGAGCTGACTCTTTTTTTAAAAACACCCTTTTCCCCACCACTGCTTATCGTAACTTCCCACCCTGGACATGAACCACTTCTCCCCCCATCCCTCCACCCATTGTCTGTAGTCTGCACCCCTAAATCTACCCTCTACCCCTCTCAGCACTCACACAATATTGTTAAATATGAGTTTTCCTCCCACGGTGGATGACTCACACAACCTGCCCATCTCCATGGCCAGCTATATTACAAAATGCACTTCTTTGTGTTACTGTATTTATTTGTTTATGTATTTATTTATTTGCTTTTGTTAACCAGATAAGCACACTAGACAACAAGTGCTTATTTTCAGGTGCGACCCGGGAGGTTACAGAGTACATAAGAAACATAATACAGAGTCAAGGTAAAATACATGCCCACGAACAAGTGGGTGGAGCAGCAAATGGTGCAAAAATATGCCTGCAAATGACCCCATCCCCCCACCCTAGCATCACCCTTATATCCCACCCTTCTCCCCCCAACACCCAAGTAGTGAGGCACTCCAAGGCAACTGGCACACCCCACCTTCCTCCACAGCCAGCCTCCTTGTAATGTTCATTCATTAGTAGGCAGCTGGCCATGGAGGAAAGCTGTTGTGCCAGTCAATTTGGAGAGCCTCGCTACTTAGAAACATAGAATTTGACGGCAGATAAGGACTGCTTGGCCCACCCAGTCTGCCCATTTCCCTACCTAATGGATAAGCTGCAGATCCTAGTAAACCAACAGCCTACTTCCCTCCAACCCCCAACCCATGCTGTGGCTGCAATCAACTTTTCCCTCCTGTCTTTATGGAACGCCATGCAAAGTACACTTAAATTCTCATCCCTTTCTGGTCTCTTCATATTCAAAGCTCTAACAGCTAAATACCTTAAGGAAACCTGTAGCTGTTTTAAGTGACCTTGTACCTGTAGCCCCTAGTATCGCTCCCGTATCTGACATCACTGTCACCACACCACTTCATCTCCATGTTTGGGGCGCCTAGCACTTATCAATCTCTCTCCTTCCCCTGTCCCTCCCTCCCTCCCTCCCCCGCTTATATACATTCTCCTCTCTTATCACCTACAATTCCGATATCACTGTAACTCATTCAGTGTCACCTCCCTGCAGGAGCACCCTAGCAGTCAATAGTCTCTCTCCTTCCCCTGCCCCCCGCTCCTTTACATTCTCCCCTTCTCTCCTTCCGACATGCTCTTCTTTTTTTTTTTCAAATCAAAGTTTATTGGTTTTAAACTACAGAGAACAGGTCCAGTATACATCATCTGTATCATACAATGAGTCAAAGACAGAACAATCCTGTATACCTTGGAACTGTCCCCACCCTATCCAGGCCCTAAGCCCCCACCCCCCAACCCCTAAGAGTACCCTTCCTCCCATTTCAGCACAGTCAACTTCATCCATATATTCCACAAACTCTGTTCGCAACATCCAAACCTTATATATTAAGAGCAAACAGCGTATGAAGAGGTTCCCACACCCTTTTATATCTATCCAGTCTGTAATTAAGACTAGCCACTGTCTCTTCCGTTCTGAGGTTGGCAAGTAGCTCTTTCAACCACTCAGAATATGAGATATCCAGACTATCTTTCCAATGATGGAGAATAACCTTCTTAACAGAAAGGGATATCAACACCATATGGTATCGCCTAATGGCGATTGGAATTGTGACGTAACCACCCAGAAGGCACACCTCAGGGGTAAAAATGTCCGATAATCCTAACAAGGGGTCCGACTTTTGCCAGATACCCTCCCAGAGCATTGAGACCTTGGGACAGTTCCAAAATATATGATACAGGGATCCCTCCGCTTGATGACAACGACAGCAGGTGGGCGACTCAATAAACCCATATTTATATAATTTTTGTGGAGTATAGTATATATTATGTAAAATATGGAATTGAGTGACCCGCAGCCTATCCTGAGTAATATATTTATGACAGTTACGCCATAACAATGTCCACTCTATTTCTTTCTGAGGAAAAAATGAATCCCAATACTTCTCAGGTGCAAAACAAATCAGATATACATAATTAAATAATACCTTATAGACATTAGATAAGGAGGCAGTATAGCGCAGTGGTCTAAGGCTCTGAGCTGCAAATCTGGTGACATCCAGCAGACCAGACCTGGGTTTGAATCCCACAGCTTCCACTTGCATACTGTGTAACCCTGAGCAAGTCACTTAACCTACTTGTGCTCCCAGGTTGCTCCTGTAAAAAAGCTTTCAGCTTAGTGTGCTATATACCTGGTTAAACAACTAAATAAAAAAAAAAAAAGATACCATATAAGCTGAGTTAGACATAAGGGCCAATTCTTCAAAAAGAACTTTAGTTCCCTTAGGAGGAGGTGTCACCCCAAATACCTCCACTAATAGATGCCTTAACTGAAATATCTTAAATGTACCCTTAGTAGGAATATTGAGAGTTTTTAAAATGTCCGCAGTTGAGAACCATAAGTTCTCTTCTGTAACTAAATTGGAGAGCCTGGTATCGTGCAACTGGGGAAGCCACTTGAGTGTGGTTGGCTTGTTATCTATTTTTAAATTCAGGTTCCCCCAATGGGTTGTAATAAGTCAAGAGTGTGGTAGTATTTCATGTAGGCACATATCTGAGTATGTACCTTGACAGAAATAGCTATGGGGGTTAATTTTAAGCATGAAGGATGGTACTGGGATTGCTATGAAACAAAGCAGCCAGAATTAAGCCATTCGCCTGGATAAGAGACAGCTCAATTTTTAGCCAGACTGCACAAATACTGAGGGATTCCCTTCTTCTACATGTCCTAATCACTGTATATATTTAACAATGTGACTCGCCCAGTAATAAAACATTAAGTGAGGGAGATGAAGACCTCCTCTCTCCTTAGGAGCCGCTAACTTATGAAACGCAATCCTAGGTTGTTTATTGGCCCAAATGAATTTGGTAATCAGACTATTAATTTTACGAAACCAGGCCATTGGTAACCAAATATTGAGTAAATACAGGGGATAAAAAATCCTAGGAAAAACTTTCATTTTTATTAAATTAACCTAGCCCCACACTGAAATGGCTAAATTGGACCACCTGTCTAAATCTGCCCCTATAATATTTACCAACCCATCCAAATTTAACTTTTGGAGTGAGGCCACACTCCTGGTAATTTGAATCCCTAGGTATTTTAAAGAGTTCGGTGTCCAGGTCAGGCCCAACTCTGTGATGGAGGATTTAAGAACCTTGTGGTTAAGTGGGAAGACCAAGGTTTTATCAATATTTAATTTGTAATTAGCTAACTGGGAATATTCCTTAATGATTACTAACATGGGGGGATGGATGCACTTGGATGCGATAAACTGTAACAAGAGATCATTAGCATAAGCTGAAACTTTGATATTATGCCCCCGAATATTAATACCCTGAATCTTCGAGGAGAGATTTAAGCAGCGTATAAGGGGCTCAAGGTATAAATTAAAAAGCAAAGAGGATAGCGGACAACCTTGTCTTGTACCCGAATGCAATGTAAAAAGATTAGATACCGCTCCATTAGCCGTCACTCGAGCTGATGGAGTACTATAGAGGGCACTAATCCAGTTTATAAAATGTAAAGGAAACTTGTAAACCTTAAGAGCAGAAAATAAAAAGTCCCATTCTACCCTGTTGAATGCCTTCTCGGCGTCCAGAGAGACCAAAACAGCTGGGAAAGTAGCATCTCTGGACACCGAAAGGACATGCAACAGGGTTCGAAGATGATCAATTGAAGACCGACCCCGCATGAACCCAACCTGTTCAGGTCCAATAAGGTCAGGCAAAACTAATGCCAGACGTTCAGCTAGCAATTTAGACAATATCTTGATGTCCTGATTTATCAGGGAAATTGGGCAATAACTGGTGGTTAACTCTGGGTTCTTATCCGGTTTCAAAATGAGAATTATTAGGGCCTCCCACAATGTATGATCAGTGTATGCTCCTGACAAAACATACTGAAAGAGTGTGAGTAATAAAGGAATTAACTGGTTTTGAAAGAATTTATAAAACTTAGCCAAAAAGTCATCGGGACCGGGTGATTTATCAGAGGGTAGACTACTAATAACTCCAAGGATTTCTTTAGAGGAAATCGGGGAAATAAGTAGATTCTGTTGAGAATCAGAGAGTGAAGGTAGACCTGAATCCTCTAAGTATGTAACTAAATCCTGATCTGATGCTGAGTTCACCTTTGGGCTATACAACTGTGTGTAGTACTCTTTAAACTCAGCAACTATCTCCACCGGAGATGTTTTTAAGGCACCATCAGTGCGGGAACAGAATGAGGAAATGTATCTATTAGCTTCTTGTTGCTTGACTCGGAGTGCTAATAGTCTCCCCGCCTTTTCTCCCTGGTCCGAATAATTTGCCTTCGTTCTCAAAATAGCAAACTCTGTCTTGTCCCTCAGTATCTCAAGGTAGGCATCTTTTAGTTTAATCAGATCTAGCTGAAGAGCTTCTGAAAAACCTTGAGAGAGCCCATACTCTTCTTCTTAACAATATAGCTGATTTATACTGACAACTGTCTAAGTATTCAATTTTTATCTCCTGAGTTTGCTAATTGCGACCTTATCACCGATGTTAGCTATGTATGTATTGGCCTACTAGTTATGACCTCGCAATTATGTTTCCTATGTTAACTATGTATATATAGGCCTGAACAATCCTCCAAATGTACTATGTCTTTTCCTTGTCTTCCTTATTTTTTGCTCTTGTTTTGTATTTTTGTCCAGGACCACCTTGAAAATGAGCTTGCTCAATGGTGTCTACGCCTGGTTAAATAAAGTTTGATTGATTGATTGATGGGGTCTCCAGAACTGCACACAGTACTCCAAATGGGGTCTCACCAACTGTCTGTAAAGAGGGATAACAACTTCCAGTTTTCTACTGGTGATGCCTCTCCCTGTGTATCCCGGTATCCCCCAAGCCCTCCTTACTGCCTTCTCACATTGATGGCTCACCTTTAGGTCATCTGATATGACCATCCCTGGGTCCCTTTACATTTTTGTTGTTGTTAGTATCTCACACCCCACTGTGTACTCTTCCCCTGGGTTTTTGTTTCCCAGGTGCATTACTTTGCACTTCTTTACATTGACTCTAAGCTGCCATACATTTGACCATTCCTCCAACCTTGCCAAGTCCCTTCTCATTCTTTCCACCCCACCTTGCGTATCAACCCTGTTGCAGATCTTTGTGTTGTCTGTTAAGGGACATACTTTTCCTTCCAGTCCCTCCGCAATGTCACTTATAAAGATATTAAAGAGGACCAGTTCCAGTACTAAACCCTGTGGTACCCCACTAGTAGCTCTCTTTTCTTCAGAGTGGACTCTGTTTACTATTACCCTCTGCGTCCTGTTGTCCAGCCAATATTTTACCCAGGCTACCACCCTGGGACCCATTCCAAGGCTAACTAACATGTTTATCAATCTTTTGTGTGGAACTGTGTCAAATGCCTTGCTTAAGTCTAAGTAGGCCATGTCCACAGCCCCTCCCTGGTCTACTACTTTGATCACCCAGTCAAAGAAATCAATTAAATTCATCTGACATGACCTTCCCGCTGTGAAGCCATGTTGCCTTGGGTCCTGTTCCCTGCTGGCCTCTAGGTACTCAACAATTCTTTCCTTCAGAAGTGATTCCATCATTTTACCTACAACTGAGGTCAAACTAATAGGTCTGTAGTTTTCTGCCTCTGCCTTGCTCCCACTTTTGTGAAGTGGAATCACATCCGCCCTCCTCCAGTCCTCAGGTACCACCCCATCTTCCCATGATTTGTTACAGAGGGTAGTCAGTGGTGTCACTAGTTCTCCCCTTAGTTCTTTTAGAATTCTGGGGTGAATCCCATCAGGCCCCATTACTTTGTCCACTTTCAGTTTTAAGAGTTCTTTCAGAACCCTTTCTTCTGTGAATGGACTGGTATCAACCCCCCCATCCACAGTGTTTCTATTGTTTGGTTTAGGTACCTCCCACTCCTCTTTTTTTGTGAATACTGAGCAGAAGTATTCATTCAGTATCCCTACTTTTTCACTGTCACCCTCTGCCCACATTTTCTCTCCTTTATTAAGCCTCAGTATCCCTCCCTTGGTCTTTCTTCGCTCCCTAATGTACCTATAAAATGTTTTATCCCCCTTCTTAACAGAGTTGGCTATCTTTTCCTCAGTTTGGGCCTTTGCTATTCTGACTGCCTTCCTACCTCCTTCTGCTTTAACTGATATAGTTCTCTGTCCTGCTCCTTCTGTGTTTCCTCATATTTCCTGAATGCTGTCATTTTCTCCTTAACCTTCCCTGCAACCTCTTTTGAGCACCATAGTTGCTTTTTCCTTCATTTTATTTTGTTGATTTGCTTTACACAAAGGCGTGTTGCCTCAGTGACGACAGTTTTGATTTTTTCCCATTGTTCTTCCACCCCTCCTTTTTGCCTGTTTGCCACTGCTTTTCTGAGGCACTCTCCCATTTTGCCAAAGTCAACCCTCCTAAAGTCCAACACCCTTGCTTTTATATGGCTTGACTCTACAGCTGTGTTTATTGTGAACCACGCTCTTTGGCAGTCACTTGTTCCCAGATGGTTACCCACTTCTAAATCTGAGATTCTCTCTCCATCCCCAATTGAAAGTACCAAGTCCAAGACTGCTCCCACCCGAGGGGGTTCCAACAGTAGCTGTCTGAGACATGGCCCTATAGGGCATCAAAAATGACCCTGCTCTTGGATGTGGCTGCAGTAAAGGTGCTCCAGTTACCATCTAGCATATTCAGGTCCCCCATCAACAATATCTCTCCTCTGGCTGCCATTCTAAGGATTCCTTCTATCATTTCCTTGTTCATTGCCTCCCCCTGAGACGGGGTCTGTAAACAACCCCTGTGCAGATTGTGGCGCCATTTCCTGTCTCCAGGGTGACCCACAGTGCCTCCTCCCCTTCTTGTTTACCCTTTACTTCTGTTACTTTGATTCCTTCCCTTATGTAGAGAGTGCCTCCTCCTCCTCCTCCTCCTCCTCTTTTACCCTCCCTATCCCTTCTGTAGATTGTGTACCCTGGTATGTTGACATCCCAGTCATGGTTGTCTGTGTACCATGTTTCTGTGACTGCCACAATATCCAGGTATCCATCTTCCATCAAGGTCACTAGTTCAGGGAACTTGTTACACAGACTGTGGGCAATGGTACTCATCACCCTCCATTTTTTTATGGCCTTATCCCTTTTAGGCCCATCCCTGTCCTTACTGCCTTTTCCTTTTTCTGGATTTACTTGGGTGCTGGGGGAAGGAGAGTGGGATATAAGGGTGCTGCTAGGGTAAATGAGGGATGGGGTGACTTGCTGGCATAGTTTTGCATAGCACAAACAAGCAGTTTTTGTTCTACAATGAGGTGGACAGCCATGAAGGTGGGTAGGTTTGGGCCAGTCATCCACTGTGGGAAGGAAGCTTATATTTAACAATATCATGTGAGTACTGGGGAGAGAAGGGTAGGATCAGGGTGCAGACAAAGGGTGGGGGGAAGAGGATAAATGTTTATGTCCTGGGTAGGAAAGTGTTAAGCAACAGTGGGGGAAGGAAGTTTGTGTAGTTTTCTTTTTTTTCATTATTCAGTTGGGGACGAATAGTAGTTCTCGAATTCTCGAATATGAATAGTCCCCCTCTTGGGAAGTGTTAACAAATATTCAGGAGCTCTACTTTTCATGGCGTTCAGAAAATACTGTTCAAACCCTGAGCACCTCTACTGTTTATCTCCTATATTGGTTGTGAATGTTTCAGAGAAATTCCCCTCAAGGGAATATCTAACCCTTGCCTATATATTTACATGGAGGGCATCGATAGTATACAAGTCACTTGAAACTCCTGCTTGCACACTAAATAATAGTTTTATATTATGTACTAGCCCCATAGATTCATGTAGAACTGGGACTTCCAGTGACATCACCAACCAAGATGGCTGGTTAAAGAGATTGCTCCTGTCTTAACATCCCAACCTGCAGTCAAAAAAATACTTTTCATAATTTTTATTCAGCCAAGACACTACACTTGATGGTACAGTCTGAATGGGGAAGAGATCTGCTGCTAAAAAAAGAGAACCAGATGGGATTGCACAGATTGGGACTCCGTTGATACTGACAGCATCTCCTCTCATTCCAGCATGGCAAAAAGTAGGGTCCTCCTCGCAACCTAAGAAAAAGAAACTGGACCTAATCCTTTCTGAATTACAAGCCTTCCAAATTGAAACACAAACTGCACTTATTCAAATTCAAACAGAAGTGTCAGAATTATAACAAAAAAATGTAGATCACCAGCAAGCCTTCGTACACCTAGACACTCAAGTGGATCGCTCTGTCCAGCTACTTCTGGAGGCCTACTGTAAAACGACTTCACTTACAGCTAAATGTGAAGACTTAGAGGGTCAATCAAGATGCAAAAATATCAGACTGGATGGTTTCAGGGAAGCGGTGGAGGGTTCAGACCTGAACAGATTTCAGTGGGCAATCAACAAGCTGCTGATTAGTGGCATTTGAACAGGCTTGTTTAGTGGACAATTGAGAAGCCACCAACTGAAGGCATTTGAGCAAGCCCACTTGGTGAGCAATCAAGGAGCCACTGAATGAGGGGGAGATCAAAGAGCCACTGATCAGTGACACTTGAGGAAGCCTTCTCAATTGAGGAGTTATCAACTGGTGGCATGACAGCAAGTCCACGTGGCAGGTGATCAAGGGGCCCCTCACCAGTGGCATTTGATCAAGCCCACTCACTTGGTGATCGGATAGCTGCCAACAGATGGAATTTGAGGAAGGTCACTCAGCAGGATCAGTGAAAAATCCAACAGAAAACTCACTTGGGTGATAAAGAAGTCACTGACCAGAGACAATTGAAGACGCCTGCCCAATGGGAGATTGAGAAGGAACCAACCAGTAGCATTTGAGCAAGCTCTCTTGGTGAGCAATTGAGAAGCCACTGACTGGTGTCATTTGAGCAAGCCTGCTTGGGGGGTTGGATCTAGTAGCCAGAGTGGTGACATTAGAGGAAGCCCACTTAGCAGACAACCAGAGAGGAGCAGGCAGTTGAAGACATAGTTATACAATGGCATTAAAAATGACCAGCACTGCAGGTATTGTGGGTGGGGTGAAAACACAGTACCACATGGACCTCCATATCAGCCACATATTGGCCACATATCTGCCTCATAGGTAGACTGACATCACAAACAATGAATCACAGCCTCTCAAGTAAATTGACACCTAAACCGAGAAGTCACATCCAACTAACAACAGGAAAACATCAGCAGGCAGTCAATGAATGATACTGCCATGTAATAGGCAACAGTTCCCTGTAGAAATGGTGTTAAGTAGGTATTCAAATAGACCTAGAGCTTCACAGCACCATACAGTGGCAAGAGGGAGAGGTTGCTTTCTGCAGCCCTTAATAGCTACAAGCCTAACACACCTACAGATCCCAGCACTATCCCAATATGTTTCCTTGGAATTTGTAAGCAAACATAAATAGTATATTGCAGTAGTCTAGATGGTACACCAGACAGTGAAAAGGAATCCATACCTTGAAGACCTACATTGTAAATATGTGAGCCTTGTGGTGAGCTACCCAACTGCCAGTCCTTATTTGTAGATGTAATTCTGTTCTATAGATTTTTTTTTTTTGATGTCATTATGTGTATTTCTACATGCCACAAGAAATACCAGTGTTAATACAAAGGCACCTAGGGAGAGAGAGAGAGAGAGAGACTGGATCTCTGTTAAAATAGGTTTGACTTTCTTTTGACCTGAAGGTCAGCTTGCTTGCCAGGAAACTGACAAGTTATTGTCAAAGGCTTGAGGATAGCTAATCAAAGGGTATTCCCCTAAGTTAACTAACTAAGGGAAACAGAGATAATAAAATAAGTTTGTATAGTCATAAACCTTACAGGATCTTCCTTGGGACTAATTGAAGGAAGCCAGTTCAAAAGCCCAGGATGTTTTAGCCAGGATTTGAACAGCAAATGACCATTCTGATAGGATACTGTGAATTTTATCTTACAGGTGCCAACTGTCCACAGGGGACTTCAAAAGGCTTTGTCTTTTAAATAGTTTTTTGTTTTAATGGGGTTCACCACAACATAACCCAGACAGACCGTCTTAGGGTAGCTGGTTCATTCCACTGGGGTGTCAAACAGATGAGGCATACTGATGAGTCCTGGTAGGATGAAACACATGTCTATGTCATCTGTTAGCACCCTTTGCAAACTGTGTGAGAGGCCTTTCGGCACCATGCAATTCTGCTTAAAGTTGAACCAGCACAATATTCTTTGGTGATTTGCATATGCAGCCCATGATGCCTTGCATTGTGTGAGCATGTGTGATTTTGTATTTTCTTCAAAAGACTTAACCTCCGAATGTCATATCCATGTTAATTATATGTCTCAGAATTGTGATATTCTTGGGATTTTGGGAAATAGCAGAACAGTGACATCTCCTGGCCAAACGGAGTAGTTGCTCTGGGGAATTAAACCAGTTCTTTATAACTGGGAATAATTGATGGCACCGTAAGTTACAGAAAGTATTTAAAGCCCCAGCTCTGGGCATTTGAACACACTTTTCATTTGAACTTAGCCTGACACACAAGGAACAAAACTGCTGCCAAGACTGATGAAATTGAACTTTCAGTTATTGTTCTGGACTTCAAGTTTCTATGAATTTTAGGTAGACTTCAGCTATCAGTCATAGTGCATTTTCATGTATATATCCCCATTTTTTTTCTGTATTATGTGACCAAATTAGTGTTTTATTATTGTAACTGTATGATTATTATTTAAGAATTTTAGTAAAAGCATTTATTTTTCTAAAGAAAATCTGCCTGAGTGAGATTTCTATAATTGTGTGTGAATTGTGGGACAGTATTAATAATCTGTGACAAACATTTATTGCTAAGGGGTTGTCACCATCAGCAACCAAACTGAAAAAGAGGTTGGTAAGGGATCTGAAAGGATAGGGAGAATACCAGAGTCTGCAGGGATTTTGAACCAGGCTGTTGCATGTTCTGTAGGGAGCAGGCCAAATCAGGTTTTACACTGTTACCCCCAAAGAGAGTGTGATGTCTGGGTCTTCTGCCTTTGTCTAATAGCCAAGGGGGGGTTCATATTTGGCTACAAGACTTGAGACTGGTATTGTACCCTTATCCAGAGTTTAGAGGGATGCCCTGGGTCCTCGTGGCAGAGGTGCAGTTGTGACATTGGTGAACAGTCTAAAAAGACATGAGGTTATCCCTGTTTCTCCCCCATCATGGATTGCACTTGGGGCGGGCACTGTGAGTTCAATGGACCTAACCCCCAGGAGTGGGTTTGTGATAGATCTGGTGTGCAGCAGTGGGATCAGAGAAATTTGGTTGCATAGTGTTGCGATTCAAGAGATTAATTAATTATTATTATTTTTTTTTTTTTTGGTAACTGGGTGAGTGAGCTGAACCAAAGGACCGATTTCAGTCACGACCCGGGCCACACAGGTGCAGCAAGCATTCTACAGAAGTAGTAAAATACAGAGAATACAAAGATATGATCACATCACAGATACAATGTACTTAAGCTAATAAAGATACAAAGCAACTATCAAGCAGTACAAGGTGAACACATGTGCTAAACAGGAGGATTCAAGGTCATTACCCAAATAGCTGCAGTAGATACATGCTAAATGTGGCAAAAAATACAATTCACAAAAGCTAACATGCCTAACAGAGGTTAAGAGACGGAGTCAGTGAGAGAGAGAGAGCGCGCATCAGGGACTGATAAGAGAGCAGGGCAGGTCAAGGGAGCAGCAGTACTAGGGAGCAAAGATAAATAGAAGAGCAGAGATAAGCAAGGCAGGGGCAGAGTTTGACCTTATGACAGCAGGAAAACAGTTGCAAGTGGATTCGGTCATGAGTCAGCATCTTAGGGTAGATTTAAAGGAGAGGTGGGAGGGGGACAAGTGAACAGACATGGTAGCCTGTTCCATAGGGATGGAGCAGAGACAGAAAAGGCCTTATGTCCCATAGCAGTGGTAGTATGTGGGACCATAAGTGGAGGGATGGAGGAGGCCCTGAGGCTCCTAGAAACCACCCTATCTGTTAACAATGAAGTGTAAGGTGACAGCTGTTTGCTCCTGAGTGCATTGTTCACTAGGCAGCCCAAGGTGTAATCAAAATGACCTTGTAGTGGGAGCCACCCTAGGGATTGGTAGAGCACGCAGTGATGGGTGGAATGGGGGACTAGGAGAACAAAGTGACAGATAGAGTTGTAAGTTGTATTTAGTCAAGAGCACAAGGTAGCAGGCATAAAGGAGCAGACAGCGAAGCAGTAATCAAGGAGGGGTAGTAGGTTCCCTTGTGCAATAGCAAGGCAAGCTTCAGGGGACAAGAATTGTTTGATACGGTAGGCAGCACCTAACTTTTGATGACTTTTCTGCACAGTGTTATTTATATGTTCAGCAAAAGTAAGGGAGGGGTCAAGAGTGACACATAGCTATTTGAAGGTAAGAACATTTTCCAGGGGTGGGCCTGATGGGGTGAGTACCAGGATGGAGGAGGCAGATTTGGTGACCTTGGCTAGGAATGGTTTGGAGCCAAAGAGCATGGCTTTTGTCTTGTTTACATTAACAAGGAGTTTATTGGCAAGGAACCATTGGTGTGTGGAGGCATAATTGAGTGTGAGGGTGGCTGAGATTGATTCGAATGACTTGTCGCTATGGTACAGGATGAGGTCATCTGCATCAAGGAGGGCATGTCAGTTGAGACTATCTGCTGGGAGATCATTGACAAACAAGGAAAAGAGTAGTGGGCCAAGTATGGAACCCTGGGGTACCCCGATATGAACAGGTAGAGTGGAAGAGAAGTCTTTGCCTATTAAGACAGATTGAGACCTGCCAGAGAGGTAGCTACAGAACCATGCAGCAGTTTTCGGGGAGCATCCAAAGTGAAGTAGGGTGGAGTGGAGAAGGTGGTGGTTGACCAGGTCAAAAGCCTTAGATTGGTCCATGAACACCATGCCTGTGGTCTTGCCCAAATCCACATTCCTAAGGATATGTTCAGAAAAGAGAGCCAGAGCAGAACAGGTGCTATAATGTTTAAGGAAACTATGCTGTAGGGGACAAAGGAGGTTATATTTATCAAGATGTTCTGATAACTGATGGTGTACAATTTTTTCCAGTAGTTTACTTAGATGAGGGAGGAGGGAGATGGGTCTGTAATTTTCAGGGGAAGGGAGATCACCTGCTTTAAAGATTGGTACCACATGTGCAACTTTCCAGGAGTCAGGCACAGTGGAGGACAAGAGGGCAAGATTGAAAATGAAGATAAGTGGTTTAATGATGGCTGGGGTGATAATTCTGAGAAAGGCATAGTAGAGTCCGTCGCTGCCAGGGTTTTAAGAATTTGGCGGTGATGTTTTGCCCAATAACCCTAAAGTAGAAAGGGGGTGGTGGGACATCATTTGTAGTGGAAGAGGGGAGATTTGGCTGGGACTTCTGGCCTGGGAGAGGTTGGGGGAGTTGCCTGAGGTAAGAGGACAAGTCGGTGAACATAGTGTTGAAGGTGTTTGCAATCCCAATGGGATCTGAGATAGTGCCCAAAGGGGATGAGAGTTGGGTAATTTCTTTGTTGGACTTGGGATTGAGGAGGGACCCTATAGAGGCCCAGAAAATGCAAGGGTTGCTGAGATTATTGTTTTGTTGGGTTAGGTAGTATTTGTGTTTGAGTGATTTGGCTGTCTGCTTACAGGAATTGCACAGCTGCCTATAGGCATCCCAGAGTTGGGGGAAAGGTGATGCCTTGTAGGCCTTTAATTTGCTGTCCCTGTCCTTCGTTTGTGCTAAGAGTTTTTTAGATAGGCAACGGGTGCAGCCCCTTCTAACTCTCCTGGCTGTAGATATTAGTGGCAGAGGCATAACAGCTGGATTCGAGCCCAGTGTATCAGACTGATAAACTGAAAGCAATTGACACACAATCAAGACAGAGATTTGGAAAAAAATAATTTGTTTACAGTATAAAGTTCACAACCTGTTTTCTTTTTTGGTGTAAGCTAGGGTAGTAACAGTTAGGGAAAAAGATGGCTTCAAACTATAATGAATGCACTGCAGACCACCTAAGGCAGTTGTGTCAGGAAAGAGGGGTCCAGTACGAGGGGCGAACCAAAAAGCACCTCATGGAGGCTCTCATGGCAGCCGATGAGCTAGCAGCTGCCCAGAACCTCAAATCACGGCCATTGACTGAAAAGGACCAGAGTCTGGGTGTGGGGGTGCCAGGGGCCATCACAGAGTATAGTGCCAGGGAGGTGGACAGCATGACCAGAAGGAACCCAGAGCCACAGCAGCAGGGGAAGGTTGCCACAGGGCTGGAGCCAGATGGGATCAGGCTGCAACTGAAGTTGAGGAAACTGGAGCTGGCATTCGAGAAGAGGAAGTTCAAGGTGGAGTTGCAGGAAAAGCAGCGGTAGTGAGAGGCTGAGGAAAGAGAACGGCAGCTTCAGAGAGAGAGGCTGAGGAAAGAGAGAAACAGTGGCAGAAGAAGTTTGAACTGGAAAAGCTACGACTCCAATGACCAGCACCACAGAAGGTAAGTAGCAAGGGTGAACCTGAAACTCCAGGGCTGGGGTATAAGTTAAATTCAAAATTAATAGCTGAATTTAAAGAGGGGGAGGATATGGATGCATTTTTGAATTCATTTGAAAAGGTCTGTATTCAGGCAAAAATACCCAGGGAGTCCTGGAGCTTCCAGCTATCCCCACTACTTACTGGGAAAGGGCATGAAGCGCTAGGCTAAATGGACAATCAGAACAGTAGTGATTATGAGAAACTTAAAATTGCTTTACTTAAAAAGTATGAACTAACTCCTGAAGCATACAGGGTTAAATTCTGTAAGCTCCAGAGAAGCCCTGACATGAGCTATGAGGAACTCGCCACCAAGCAATGTCAGTATTTGAAACGTTGGTGGGAGGTAGTGGAAGTGAACTCTGTAGAGAAAGTTGAGGAGGTTGTACTTCTGGAGCAATTCTTTTGGGCTTCCCCAGCAGAGCTAAAAACCAGGTTAGAGGTCCGAGACCCCAAAACAGCATAGCAGGCTGCTGAGCTCTCGGATCGCTATGCCAGGAGCAGGCCTGCTCTGAAAGGAAGTGGAGCAAGTGTGGCAATGCAAGAAGGCAAAAGTGCGCCTTCAGGACAGTTAAAACCCTCACTGCCTCCATAGAAAGGGGGAAGCTCCAGGTTACAAAAAAAAGGATTTATTGGATAAAAGAAATTATGATTATTGGTTTTGCAAACAGCCAGGGCATCTTGCTAGACAGTGTCCTAAAAAGGCACAGTGTGGATAAGGTGGTGCTTGAACAGAGTTGGGTGCACTGTGTATCCCTGAAAGCATGCCTATAAACATGAGGGAGTACATACACCCGGTTACTGTAAATGGGATGCAGACCCATGGGTTAAGGGATACAGAGGTCATTTCTCACCTTAGTAAAAGGGGATTTGGTTGTGTCTGGACATCTTATACCTAATCTGTTTGTAATGGTGAGGGGATTCACTGGGGAGGAGAAAACTCTGCCACCAGCTAGTGTTCTCCTGGACTGGAGTGAGATAGGAGAGAGAGAGGGTGCAAAAGGTTGCAGTGGCAGACAACCTTGTCCTAGATGTGATTATAGGGAACAATCTCCAGAAGGGGGTGGTATGTGCAGTTACCTGCAGTCAGATGGCAAAGGCAGATTGTGGTTCCCTGGACCCCATAGAAGCCCCTGTGAAAAACAATGAGAGGCTGGTTCCCCAGCCTGTGTCTCCTGAAATGGAGAGTTGTAAAAGGGAGGTAGGACTTCCCTAAGTAGCAGTTCACAAAACAGCTACAGAAGAGTACTCTGAGGAGGGAGGGGTAACTAATGGTCAGAAGGTTAAGAATGGCAGTGACCCTGAATGCCCTGACACTAAAGCTATGGAACCCAGTTTAGGAACTGAAGGGGACATGTCACATGCTTTGGGAAAATGTGAAGATTTTGCAGCTGCTCAGAGGACTGATTCTAGTTTGGAGAGGCTGAGGGCTTGTGCAGAATCTGATGGGACACAAGGGGGTGACATGAGATACAGAGTATTTTGGTACAATGGACTGTTGTATACACAGTACGAAAGAACAGAGGGAGGAGAAATGGGCATGCAGCTTGTCATTCCACAGGGGTACCATGAGCAGTTGCTCAAGAGCGCTCATGATATCCCCATGTCCGGACATCTGGGAATCATGCACACCACATAGCAATTGGTCCAGAATTTCTATTAGCCCAACTTCACCCAGTAGGTGAAGGAATATTGCAGGCCTTGTCACCAGTGCCAACAAATAGGGAAGGCAGGTAGTAAAACCAAAGCCACCCTAATTCCCTTGCTCACTGTGGAGGAGCCATTCCAGAGGGTAGAAATGAATATTGTGGGACCCTTTGAGTACCCCAAGCTCCCCCAGGAAAAAGTTTATCCTGACAGTGGTAGATTATGCCAACCGATACCCAGTGGCAGTTGTCCTCTCCTCACTTAGGACAAAGTGGCAGACGTATGCTAGGGATTTTCTCCCTTGTCTGTTTTCCGCAGGAGGTTAACACTGATTGAGCAGGTACCTGCATGTCAGACCTGTGTTTGTGGGAGAAGTGTGGGGTGGTGTAGAGTTGCATGACATCTTTTCACCCACAAGGCAATTGGCTCATGGAATGGTTTAATGGTACCCTAAAATCGATGCTCCAAGAGTTTGCTGAACAGCATGAGAGGGACTGGTAAAAATATCTTTCCCACCTGTTTTTTGCATACAGGGAGATGCCACAAGAGTTGACAAGGTTCTCCCCCTTTGAACTCTTTTATGGACGTACGGTGTGTGGGCCACTAGACTTGATCCAAGAAGACTGAGAAGGTAAGCACACCACACAGGGAACTCCCATATGTAGAAGCGTGGGAAATAACAGATGTCCAGACCAAAGGTTTAAGATGCATAAAAAACGCAAAGGTATGCGTTTGTCAATTTATTTCCAAAGACAAACAAACAAACAAAAAAAATATTCTTAACTTAAAGTTCACAGAAAGGAAAAAATCGGTGTTAGTCTTCACACCCAAAAACAACAGGAAATACTTCTTTCCACAGACTCCTGAATTGTCTTTTCCTTTCCTTTTGTCTGAACAGCACTTTGTGTGGAAGCGCACACACGTCCACACACACGCATGCACACACGCACACACACACGCTGCACACGCACACGCATCGCACACGCACACCCACACGCACACCCACACCCACACCCACACCCACACCCACACCCACACCCACACCCACACCCACACCCACACACCCACACCCACACCCACACACACCCACACACACCCACACACCCACACACCTCCCACACACTCACCCTCACCCTCACCCTCACCCTCACCCTCACCCTCACCCTCACCCTCACCCTCACCCTCACCCTCACCCTCCTTTCTCTGTGGTCAGTTCCTCTCTCTGTATCTAAACAGGTCTCCTAGTGGAGGCTTTATATATTTTCCAGAAGGGGCGTGTCTTGAACTGAGCCCCTCCCCTATTGTGACATCACTTTACCTAGATACTATAAAGGCAGCCATTTTGTAGGCTGCCATTCCTATAGCAGGACCTCAGCAGGAAAAGCAAGACATTCAGGTACACATTCATTTTTTTTTTAATACAGAAAGAAAAGAAACACTTGTTAAAGACTGAAATAAAATCTGCAGCCTTGGCAAGGAAAAACAGATGAGGGGCATGCTCCCTATCTGTCTTCCTTGCAAGGTTTCAGGATTCTATTTACTTTTAAATGTAATTGTCAGAAAGTAAACATGCATTTATTTTAGACAACAATTCTAGTAAATATTTTTACACAGTAGTCTCCTGTAATATATTTTCTTTATATGTGCTGCATAATGCTTGTTTTTTATAAAATTCCTCACAGCTAGAATTTCAGCTGACTGCTTGTTTTACCACCCAGCCTTCTATTTATAAAAGGTCTTCATTTCAAGAGACCATAGCTCTGTTTGGTCATTTATCTAGGACACAGGGCTTTAGCCAAAGTCTCCAAGCAGAGAACTATGTTCTATTTCTACATTCTTTTCTTTTAATGCAGCACTAAGATGGGATATCCTGTGTACATTTATTCCTGTGAGGGTACACAAAAACCAAACTATAAACAGCCCTTTAAATAGAGAGCAGGGAAGCTCTTAACAATATTGTTTCCCTTACTTTCAGCAATACTTTTACTGAGTTAGATACTTAAGGCAAATACTCTTTATTAAAGTCCTACTCCATAATTAAACAACTGCTTTTCAGCTTATCAAGATTTGGATGCCAGATTGTTTTAAAGGTAATCAGGGATGGTAAAGAAAGGTTTCAAGATTGCCAGGTTGGCCACCCTGACAAGAAAAGTAGGATAGATACGAATATAGAAGCAGGCAGGATAGAGTGAAAATTGAAAAGGGGGGGCATCTTGTAATTTCTTGATATTTCACTTCATAACAGGACCCTGTTACACCACAGTGGAGTATGTCTTAAAGTTTAGGGAAAAGCTGAAGGTGCTTATGGGAGCAGCCCAGAGCAACCTGTCAGCTGCCCAGCAGAAGCAAAAGGTCTGGTACGACCACAGGGCCAGAGCTCACTCGTACAGTGTAGGTCAGGAAGTCATGGTACTAATCTCGATCCATAAGGACAAGTTGCAGGCCGAGTGGGATGGATCATGCAAGGTAGTCAGACAGGTAAATGACATGAACTGTATTGTAGAACTGCCTGACAGGAGACATACACATAAAATGTACCATGTCAACATGACTAAGCCATATGCAAATAGGGCTGACATGGTATTCACAGTGTGTAGTCCTGGGGACGGGACAGATGAAGAAGACCCCCTACTGGACTTGCTAGAGGATAGCAAATAAGAGTCATAGGTGGAGGCAATAAAACTGCCACCCCAGTTGACCCCAGAACAGTCCCAGGAAGTGAGGGAGGTTTTAGCGGACTTTGTCCCTTTGCTTATCATATCATAGAATCATAGAATGTTATGAGTTAGGGGGCAAGGCCTATTATGAACTCACCACGATTTCAATTGTGGTAAAAATATTTTTGCATACCATATGTTTATCTAAACTATTTTTGAACATAGTCATGGTATCACTCTCCACAATATTGGTTGACAAGATGTTCCATTCATTGATTATCCTCTGAGGGCACCAAAAGTTAAGTTTGTCCTGTTTGTGTCCCCCTTTATTTTAAATTTGTGTGACCGGGTGTTGTTATTATTTACTTGCTTGACTGTGCCTATGGTCTCCACCAAGAATTCATCATTCATTGCTTTATAAGATAAGCACAACTCTCCCCTTAGCCATCTGTAGTTCATTGAGTACAGTTTTAGATTTTGTAGTCTATCTGTATAAGTCAGTTCAGCCATACTTCTGACTTTCTTGGTCACTTTTCTCTGAATTCCTTCAATTAGTTTTTGGCATCCTAATGTGTTGGGTGCAAAGAATGGCGAACAATCCTCAAGTTGTTGCCTGATCAGACTGGTATAGAGAGGAACTAATATCTCTCCCTACTTTTAATATTTCTGAGAATACATTCCAAGATACCATGACACTTTTTGACTGTATTCTTTGTGTGTTCTTCAAAGGATAGGTTATTTGACACTATAATACTTAAATCCTTTTCACTATTCATTGATAGTTTACGGCCAAGCCAGGATGCACCCCCTCAGCGACACACGACATAGATACCAGAATGTAAGCACCCATCCGACAGACAGCCTACTGGGTATCTGAGGCCGTCCCAAAGGACATTAGGAGGGAGGTAGAAGAAATGCTGGATTTAAGGGTAATCCAGAAATCCCACAGCCCCTGGGCCTCACCCGTAGTCCTCATTCAGATGCTGAATGGCTCTACCCACTTTTGTGTGGACTATCGTGGACTCAGCGCAGTCGTGAAGTCTGATATCCACCCAATGCCACAGACGGATGAACTACTGGACAAACTGGAAGGGGCGACCTACCTTACCACCATTGACTTGACAAAAGGGTACTGGCAGGTGGAGTTAACTGCCAGAGATAGGGAGATGTCTGCCTTCATCACTCCAAAAGGATTATTTGTGTTCAAGGTAATGCCTTTTGGAATGAAGAATGCCCCTGCCACCTTCCAAAGATTGGTCAACCAGGTGTCACGTGGTACTGAAGAGTATGCAGTGGCATATCTGGATGATATTGTCATCTTCAGTCCACTTGGAAGGAACACCTGTCCCACCTGAAAGGAGTGTTGGGCAGGATACAGAGTGCAGGGCTCACTGTCAAGGCTGAAAAGTGCCAGGTGGCCATGGCGGAGGTGGCATACCTAGGACATGTAGTGGGGCAGGGCAGCTTCATCCCCAGTCAAGCAATGATTGAGGTGATAGAGGCATGGCCCAGGCCTGAGACCCAGAAGCAGGTTAGGAGATTTCTAGGGACCACCGGGTACTATCAAAAGTTTGTACAGAATTACAGTATCCTGGCAGCTCCCCTATCTGACCTGCTAAAGAATTGAATGCCCAGAAAGGTAAAGTGGGAGCCAGCCTGTGAATGAGCCTTCGCACAGTTAAAGAAGGCACTGTGCAGTGCTCCTGTGTTGGCCAGTCCAGATTAGAGTAAGCCATTTGTAGTCCAGATGGTTCCATGTGATAATGGCAGCTCGCAGAATAGTGATCGCCGTTATGGCGAGTGTACATAGCCAAAAATGAATTATGGTGACATATGCTCGCAGCGACTAGAAATCCCAGTGTCTGGTTTTCTGTTATGTGGAGGCTGTGCCCCCCACACCTCTCTAATTAAGGATTCTTAACTCCAGGGGGGTGCATATCAGGGAGGGTGTAAAACTTAAAAAAATTAAAAACCCTGACCTGATGCAAAAACACGATCGTGTCCAGAATTGAACCTGGTACCCTCCCCAGCCCACCACCTACCCACCATGCCACATGGCCAGCTCGACAGCAGACTGCCACACTACACCCCACATACCCTCCCTTCCATCGCGTGACATGGTCGCAGCCCCATACATGTGTATACACAGCAACATCCCATTGTCGTAGTCACCTATCCCTGTATCCAGTTGCTACCCTGCCAGGTAGCCCTGTACACAGGCACCATGATTGAGTCACCTTATTTGAAAGTGCTCAATTGTAGCCACCTTGTACACAGTATACCATCCAGACAGATGCCTCAGATGTGGGGATTGGAGCAGTCCTCAGTCAGACCTCTAATCAGGGCAAAGATCACCCAATAGTGTATCTTAGCAAAAAGTTACTTTCCTGGGAGCAGGTATATTCCACAGTTAAAAAGGAATGCATTGTGCTGGTATGGGCCCTTAAGTAATTAGAGCTATACCTCTACGGGAAGCACGTCAAGGTACAGACCAATCATAATCCCCTGGTGTGGCTAACTCAGATGGGTAAAACAAATGGTCATCTCTTAAGGTGGAGTATTGCCGTACAGGCCCATGATATGACCATTACCCACAGGGTTGGAATGGCCAATGCCAACACAAATAGGCTATTCACCAGGTAGAACAGTAGCTGAATTTGTGACAACTTACCATGCATTAGGGGGCATGTTCCCACAAATTCAGTCTAATAGGGAAGGATGTGACGAGCCACCCAGCTGATAGTCCTTATTTGTAGATGTAATTCTGTTGTGTACATAGATATATATTTTTTTTTTATGTAAGTCTATGTATATGTACATGCCATAAGAAACCATCTACAGCTACATGAACCCCTGGTATGGCATCTTCTGTAAAAACGAGTGCTGGAAAATGCTGTATAACTATTTTATCTCAGTACTGTGAGCATGTGTCAATAGTTATACAGCAGTCTCCGGCATTTCTTTTTACAGAAAACACCATTCCAGGAGTTCATGTAGCTGCCCTTTACCAGGACATACATAAATTTCATACTGTTTGCAATTTTCACAATTGAGCTCTAATTCACAGCATACTAACTTCAGGCATAGGCGTGCACACTCATGGCCAAGCGTGCTGGGACCAGCAGCATGGAGAAGCAGGGTTTTGAAACAACTGTGATTTCAAAGTCACAGCAGGATGTTTTTTTCACCCATTTTTGATGGGGGCTACCGGAGGACCTGGGGCATTTGTACCACAGCATGTAAACTTTTAATGGGGACTACTGTAAAGTGCATATTGTGTGCTTAAACCTATGGGGGCTGCCACATAGACGTCCATGCTCTCACTAGGTGATGAGGCATGGACATCATCACAGGAGCCAGAATTTCTGCAATGTAGGGCTGGACACAGGAAATATGGCACTGTGCTTTGAGTGTTGTAACTAGTTAAACAAGCATTTGTCAATGCCGAATGTTGATTGCGTTGGTCTGTTGAGCTTGCTCAGTAGCCCTCTGTCACTGGCTCAGTCTGTTTGTCCCAGTGCTGCAGGCTGCTGTTTTGTACTGGACTGCTGCCTGCATTGGCACCTTGTTCTGCTGAGGAAGAAATCCGAAGCTGTCCCGACAGAGCTCCATTGAGGTGGCTCACTCCCCCTCTCTCACTCGCTCATTCTGTTTCTCCTGGTGCTGCAGGCTGCCCTTTTGTACTAGGCTCCTGCCTGCATTGGTGGCATTTTCTGGCCAGAATGAAATCTGAAACAGTCCCAACACAGCTCCACTGAGCTCGCTCACTCTCCCTCTGTCACTCTCGCATTCCGTTTGTGCTGGTGCTGCAAGCTGGCCTTTTGTACTGGGCTCCTGCCTGCATTGCCACATTTTCTGCCCACAAAGAAATCTGCAGCAGTCACACTAGAGCTCTATTGAGCTCACTCACTGCCGCTGTCACTCGCTCGTTCTGTTTCTCTTGGCGCTGCAGACTGCGCTTTTGTATGGGGCTCCTGGCTGCGTTGGCACCTTTGTCTGTCCACAAAGAAATCTGCAGCTGCCCGACAGAGCTCCATTGAGGTCGCTCAGTCTCCTTCTCTCATTGCTCATTCTGTTTGTCCTGGCGCTGCAAGCTGCCCTTTTGTAGGGGGCCCCTGCCTGCATTGGTGCCTTTTTCTGCCCACAAAGAAATCCCAGCAGTGCTGATAGAGTTCCGTTGAGCTCACTAAGTCCCCTTGTCTCACTCACTCGTATTGTTTCTCCTACCGCTGCAGGCTGGCATTTTGTACTGGGCCCCTGCCTGTATTGATGCCTTTTTCTGCCCCCAAAGAAATCTGAAGCAGTCCTGACAGCACTTCAGTGAGTTCGTTCACTCCCCCTCCCTCACTCTCTCATTCTGTTTCTCCCAGTGCTGCAGGCTACCCTTTTGTACTGGGCTCTTGTGCTGGGGCCTTTGTCCGAACACAAACAAATCTGCAGCAGTCCCGACAGAGCTCAGTTGAGTTCAGTCACTCCCCCCCCCCCACTCGGTCGATTTTAATCTGTCCCAAACACTGATTTCTCAGAGTAACCATGCTATTGTCCGGCAGGAGTGCAAAAACATATTTTAGCCAGGATGTGAAAATGACAGCTGTAGTGTTCATAAGAGTTGTGAAAAATGCCACTGTTGAAAATGTGGCGGCAGTATTACAAATTCATGGGTTACAAGGGTGCTTGGAAATGTCAATTTACGTAAATACAGTCATGTTATGGAGTTTCGCTACCAAATTTCAAATAGGGATTTTAAGACCTCTGCTCATGAACAGTGCCACTGTCATTTTCTTAATCTGTCCCGAACACTAATTTCCCACAGTGACCACGTTATTCTGTGCCGAACTGTGAAAACACATTTCGTCAGGATGTGAAAAACACAGCTGTACTGCTTATAAGGAGGTGTGAAAAATGGCACTGTTGAAAATCTGTGTGACATTATTACAAATCATGGGTTACAAGAGTGCGTGGAAATGCGCATGCACACTTGTAACACAGTCAACTGATGGGCTATCATCACAGATTTTCAACATAGGCATTTTAGGACCTCTGCTCATGAACAGTATCATTGTCATTTTCTTAATCTGTCCTAAACAGTGATTTCCACAGAGATCGCTTTATTCTGGCGCCGGAAGTGCAAAACACATTTCGGCCAGGATGGGGAAATGACAGCTGTATTGTTCATAAGTAGGTCTGGGAAAATGGCAATGTTGAAAATCTGGAGGAAAATATTATAAATTCGCGAAGTCACAAGTGTGCGTGCCAACTGCGCAACGCACGTTCGTAACACAGTCATTTTATGGAGTATCGTTACCAAATTTTCAACATAGGCATTTTTTTTTTTTAAATAATAATTTTATTATTTTTCATATATGACAGTACAAACAGAAAACAAAAAAAAGGGTAAGGAACAAAAATGAAACGCGGGGAGAAGGGGAAGCAGTACATATACACATCATTACCACTGGTAATATTGAAATATGTCTGAGAGATACAAATTCCTAGGTAAGGTATCACATCTGAGGAAGTAAATATGGATCTAACTGTCCTTAGAGCAAATATTCCAAGCATGTACCCTTCAAACCAGATCCCATTTCTCTCAGCACTGCAAATAACAGACGTGACAAGAGTATAATAAAGCTTAGGCTAAGAAAGAAAGGGGAGAAGAGAAAAGAAAAAAAAAGGGGGGGGAAGGGGAAGGGAGGGGAAGAGAGAGTTTATATTGCCCCATGATAAATTGCTTAGCTAAAAGAAAGGGGAGACCACTGAGAGTCCTAAAAGTACGTTAAGCCAAGGGAGGTACAATGGCTTAGTTCATATCGACTTGGGGAGCACTAGATATATTATTCTTCCTGTGCCACATCTTTAAGGGAATCAATAGACTTATCTATCTTTCAGTTACAGGTATGCTTAACCAAGACATCCAATACATTAATTTGTTCTTTCTGCACTTGAAAATTGAAAAAAGGCATCCATCTCATCTTAAACGTATCTTTTTGTAGCCTTACTTTAGCCGTTAAGTATTCCATGTCTAATATTTTTAGACAATTTTTATACCAGGCACTGGTTGTGGGACTGACTTTAGACATCCAAACCTGAGTAATTGCCTTGAGAGCTGAGGCCACCATTATATTATATAGATATCTCTGTGACTTCCATTTAATTTGGTCTGGGTAGCACCCTAGCACCCAATAAATAGGGTCCTCTGGCATACGCATCCCAAAAACTATATCCACTTGGTCCATAATTTGTTCCCAGAAAGAACTAATACTGGGGCAGGACCAAAATATATGTAAATGCGTGCCCCTATCCCCGCACCCCCTCCAACAGTCATCTGAGAAGTGGTGACCAAAATGTCTAGTGATTGTTGGAGTACGAAAATATCTAATAGCAACTTTCCATCGAAACTCCTGCCAGCTATTAGAAGCAGTAGTTGAGTGAACAGCCCCCCACACTACGGCCCAAATAGGGTCATCAATTACCCTCTCCATTTCTGTAGACCAATTTGCTTTAATCGACTCCAATGAGTCTGATTCCAGTACATGGAACTGATCAACCAACCTAGAGATAAACCCCTTAGACTCTGTCCTACTGGCCTCAGCTCTCAAGAAGTCCACCAAGGGATTAACACTCAGGCCCCCATCCCCATCCCTTCCAAAATTTTTCCCCTTCAAAAAGTGCCTGAGTTGTAAATATCTAAAGAAGTTAGAGGTGGGCAGCAAGAATTCTTTTGAGAGCTGTTGGAAAGATTTGAGATCCTCCCCTGTATACAGCTGTCCTAATGTAGACAAGCCCTTTAACTCCCACAGGCGAAATCCCCTATCCCAGCTAAGAGGTTGGAAATCCAAACAAGCTTTAAGTGGGGTGGTCGTTCTCAAAGTAATCTCACACCCCATTCTCCTGTTAATCTCCTGCCAAGAAGAGATCACCAGCTTAGTCCATGGGTTGTTGCAATACAGACAGTGCATTCCTTCTGCATCCATGTATATTAAATCCCTAATGTCTCCTCTAGAGGACTCCGGTCTCTCTATCTCAACCCATAACAGAGGGTCTAAGTATCTCATAAGGGAAATCAAGGGTTGGCACTGAGCAGCCCAGTAATATTTTTTGAAATCTGGCAAACCTATCCCGCCATTCCTTTTTTCCTTAAGAAGCACCTTCCATTTCACTCTAGGCGACTTGCCAGCCCAAATGAATCGGGACAAGGAAGATCTCAGTGCTCCCCAAAAACCAGACAGTGGCCTAATCGGTAGTGACTGGAACAGGAACAAAAAGCGCGAGAGAACATTCATTTTTACACATTCAATTCTACTAAACAGAGCAAGGGGTAGCTTATCCCACCTATGTAAATCTTCTTGAACCTCCTGCAACAATCTCCCATGATTTGAGTGATATAATTTTGTAATATCTCTAATTATTTTAACCCCAATATATCTAATATCTTCCTTAGCCCATTGGTATTTACTGATTGGGGAAAGTGCCCTATCTTGTGGCCAACCAATAGGCAAGAGCTCTGATTTAGCATCATTAACTTTGAACCCAGAAACCACACTAAACGACTGGATTAGAGAATCTACCAGGGGAATCTGTGTCACAGGGTCAGTGATATATAGCAAAGTGTCATCTGCATATAAAGAGACCCTAACCTCCACCCCCTGTACTTGAATGCCTTCAAACTGTTTCGACTGCCTCACAAGGGCTGCCAAAGGTTCTATACATAAGGCGAACAATAAAGGCGAAAGCGGGCAGCCTTGCCTAGTCCCCCTCTTGACTGATATCTTTTCAGAGGTAATCCCATTTACTTTCACCCTAGCCCAGGGATTTCTATATAAGTTTGCTATCCACTTTCTAAACTTTTCCCCAATCCCAAACTTTTCCAGGACAAGGTCCAGGAAAAGCCAATCAATACGATCGAATACCTTCTCCGCATCTAGTGTCAACATCGCCCTTAAAACCTTCAGAGGAAAAGACCTGGAGGCAGACAAAACATTGAGTAATAATCTAATGTTGTCCTAAATATGCCGGCCCAGAATAAATCCTGTCTGGTCTTTGTGTACTAATTCTGGAATAAATTCTTGTAAGCGAGAACTTAAAATCTTAGCAAATATTTTAGCATCCTGGTTAATTAAGGATATGGGGCGATAACTCCCACACTCTGTCAAATCCTTACCCAGTTTTGGCAGGAGGGTAATCGGTGCTTCTTCCCAGGAGGCCGGAGCTTCTCCCCATTCTTGAGCTACATTACAAACTCTAGTGAACAGGGGGGACAGCTCACCCGCGAATGCCTGATAAAATTCCGCCACGAACCCATCCGGGCCTGGGGCCTTCCCCCTTTTCATACTCTTGATAACCTTCCAAACTTCTTGTTCGGTTACTGCCCTGTCCAATCTGTTTTTCCGTGAGTCCTCCAGCTTGGGTAATTCTACGCAATTTAAAAAATTATTCACCTGGGTAAGGTGGTTCTCACCTCTCTCCTGGGAGTATAACTCTTGATAATAATTGCAAAAACTGTCCACAATCTGTTCAGGGTCAGAAGATAGGATTTGAGTTCCATATTTTTTAAGACTGGGGATATATCTGTCTGCCTGTTGTTTTCTAAGTCTGAGGGCCAGTAGTCGTGTTTTGCCTCCTGTTTCATAATATTTCTGTCTAGTATATCTTAGGTGATTTTCAGTTCTACTATTCACTTCCCTATTGTATTCCTCTCTGGCCTCCATCAATCTCTGTAGAATGGAAATGTCTTTATTGTTTTTTTTATGTTCTTTTTCCAGTGAGCTAATGGTTTCTAATAAATTGCTTAATTTAGCTTGGGTATTTTTGTATTTATAAGTGGAGTAGCTAATAATCTGACCTCGTACAACTGCCTTCAACCCATCCCATATGAAACGTATATGGGTATCATTCTCTGAAATGTACAGTTTGATTGATTCCTTCATTTGGCCTACAAATTTTTTGTCATTTAAAAGCCCAGGATCAAATCTCCAGCTACCCTTGGTTCCCACTCCAGGCCATTTCACCCTAGCACTGATCAGGGCATGATCTGAGAAGGTGACCGGATGTATTATCAGGTCTACCACGTCACTAACATTTCTGGTTTGTGTATAGAATCTATTGAGCCTTGAGTATGATTTGGCCACCGCTGAGTAAAAAGTAAAATCTTTAACCAGTGGGTTTTGTTGCCTCCACGGGTCTGACCAGCCCCCCTCTGACAATAAATTCCTAAGAAGTTTAGAGCATGCTGTCTTCCCTCCCTTCCCCCTAGGGCTCCTATCCAAGAGACTGTTCTTGACACAGTTCCAATCCCCTACCATTATCACTCTACCCGGGGGTAGAGAATCCACTTTGGTGAAGAATCGCCTGAAAAAACTGCCAGAAGATGGAGTGGGAGCATACACTGTTACTAAACTGAGTGGGTATCCCATGTATTCGCCACAAACCAGCACAAAATGTCCCAGACCCTCCGTCATAACCCCTATGGACCTTATATTGGAGACCCCTACGGATTAAAATAACCCCTTCCCGGGGGAATCCAGGCAGGAATCTGCATGTACTCAGCCTACCCACGTCCTTCTGAGTTTAAGATGTTCACCCTCAGACAATTTGGTTTCCTGTAAGCATGCCAGATCACACCTTAACCATCCCAACTCTTGTAGAATTCTCACTCGCTTAACCACCCATTTATCCCTTTCACATTAATTGATACAATCTTGAGAGAAGCCATAGTCACATATTATGTAGGACACAGAATCATCATTCAGTATCAAACACTCCCCCTCCATTTTAAAAAACTTACCAAAAAACTTTTGCTTACTTTTAAGAATAAAGGGACACAGACATAAAAAAAGGAAAAAGTCCACATATATAAAGAATTACAAAACTCCCACAATCCAAAATTACCCCCAACATCCTCTTAGTTAACCTTTAGGTGTGATAACACCCTAAGACCCCAACGTAGGTCACGAAAAGAAACCCCAGGAGAGAGGAAAAAAGAACCCCTCCCCAGGAACAAGAATTGAGAAACAAGAACTCAGCTATCTGAATTCCAGATACCAGTTAGCTCAATCCGAGCTACAAAAAGCTGGGGATGATAGTTAATCCCACAGCTGCTAGGGGCTTATAACTCCTAGTCATATAGGAGAAAAAGCGTATCTAAACGCTAAGAGGTAGGTTCCTAAATTCAGAACCACGTCCCTCTCCTAGTTAATTTGGGTCCAGTAAGGCAGGCCTTCCAAGCCAGGTACCCCGGGCACATCTTAATTTCCTGCCACGCATCCAGTGGGATAGAGGGAGCCAAGGATAACCCACAGTTCTTCCACTTTAAATTTATAATAACTAAATGGAGGATGGGGGCACACCAGGCCAAATAACCACAACCTACCTGATTGAAATATCCATTACCATCTGCCATGCCCCAGCATCCCCCAACCAACGCACTCCCACTCTAGAACATCCCCCATCCCTTCTTAGTAAAATGTTATCTACTCTGTTTATTCCCCATAACTATCTGACCATCAAGTAGATTCATGGCAGCACACACCTCCTTATACAAGAAAATGGAAAAAAATAAGGTAAAAACCTACATTAGACATCCCCTCTCCACCCTCTGAGTGTGGCCTTTCAACCCCCAGGGACTGTATTCACGTTGCACCAACTAACTGTCCCACTCCATAAACCCTCCCCTTGAAACCCTGAACCAACACAACGAAATTCCATTAAAGCACTTTAATGGGGTACCAGAAAATAATAACAGGGAGAATTCCCCCGAAAAGCCCCCCAATCAGTGCGGGATATGTAAAGAAGGAGACCTCATATCTGAAACAAGAAAAAAGGTAAACACATCTTATTCATCCGTATCAAGCAAAATGGTGCGTAATGTCCCCTATTAGTCTAAAAGTCTTAGCTTATCAGTCCCAAGGGAATAGCCGCTCATCCCGAAGCATTTCTGCAGAACAACTCGCCATGCACACTCCTTTCCTGTCTTCCTCAGATTTTCCTGGTTTGTAGCCATTTTGCCATATCAGCATGTAACGGGAGTAGGACCTCTTCTCGTCTCCTTGCACGCCTTCCTAAACCTGGAGCGATAGACCATAACAGATCTTCAATTTCCTTCTCCGCCAACTTGTCTTTTATATCCGGAATGGGAACCTCTTGTGACGTGAGGAAAGGAACAGCAGCCGAAAGGGTATCAAATATTTTAACCCCATCACCATTCTGTACCCAGAGTTTTGCAGGGTATCTAAGGTAGGCCTTCAATCCCTTGTCTCTCAGTGATTTTACCACTTGCAGCACCTTTTTACATTGATCCAGCATTACAGGGGGAAGGTCCTGATCTATATACAGCCTTTGACCGTCCAAGTTAAAATTTTTCGTTGCCCACGCTAGTTTCATAATTTTCTCCTTCGTTGTGTACCGGAGAAATTTTACAATCACAGATCTGGGTGGTGCACCTTCCTTCGGCTTAGGGGCAATAGAACGGTGGGCTTTTTCGCTCTCTGTGTTAAAACTCTCCTTTAGATTCAATTCTGTCTTAAGCCAGGAATCTATAAAGTCCTCCATACTTGGGGGATTCACCCCCTCCGAGATGCCAAATACACGAATGTTATTGCAGCGAGCTCTCGCTTCTGCATCCTCTGCTCTCATGGTCAGCTCCTTCTCTCTCTTGTGAAGGTAAGCCAGAGACCTCCCAAAAGCCATGTGCTCAGATTGTAGGGTTTCAGCCTGAGTTTCCACTGTTGACATGCATGTTTCTAATTTCTTGAGATCGCCCTGAATTCCTAATATCCTGGCATCGATATGATTTAATATTTTTAACATTCTGTGCCCATCAGCTTTTGTAAAGGTTGACGTATCATCAGAACCGGAGCCAACAGTCTTCCCCCGAGGCCGTGATCAAGGATGAACGAGACCCAGATGGACTTACAGGCCTCAGCTCCATCTGACTTCTTGAGCAGGTTCGATCTCCCTCATCGAGCTTCTTTTTAGTTCTGCCCATTTCACAATTGCCAACAGAGGTTAGGTGCGTCCTCAACAGAGTGTTTCAGTCGGTGATGGACGGAGATTGATTTTATATACCGCACCCGAGGCACCAGAGCTCAGATTTAGGCTGCCATTTAGCTGATGACATCACCAGAAGTTTCAACATAGGCATTTTAGGACCTATACTCATGAACAGTGTCACTGTCATTTTCTTAATCAGTCCTGAACACTGATTTCCCACAGCGACCGCGCTATTCTGCGCCGGAAGTGTGAAAACACATTTTGGCCAGGAAGTGAACAATGACATCTGTACTGCTCACAAACAGGTGTGACAAAATGTAAATGCTGAAAATCTGGCATGAAAATATTGTAAATACGCAGGTTACGACCGCATATAAACCGCGCAACGCATTATTTAAAACAGTCATTTTGATTTTTTCCATCAGATTTGCAACATAGGCTTTTTGAGCCCACCATGAACACTGGCACTAAATGTTTTGTTAATCAGCCCCAAGGGTGATTCCACACAGTGACCACAAACCACCTTTCGGGCCGATTAACGCCATGACAGTTCAAGAATTCATGAGGAGGGGTCCCAAAACCCATGTTGAAAATTTGTGAAAAATTCCCAAAAATGCCCGAGATATGCACTAAAGTTGAAAAACCCTATTTATTACATTATATAGCTTACGGCATTTCCTCGGTTCGGGTTCGGTCGGCTTTGAAGAGTGCAGGCGTGTTCCCGGTCCACTGAAGATCATCATGCCGAGCTTCAGAGGTAGTATGGGGTGAGGAGGGTGTGGGGAGGCAGGGTATGCGGGAGGGGCAGGTTGCGGTGGGGGGCAGGAGACGAGCGCGAGGACAGTTTCCTTTTTCAGGGAGAAAAACAAAAGATGTCGTGGGAAACCTGGCATGCTGGGGTGGGCTCAGCGCACAGCAGAGGCTTTGGTTTGGGGCCAGCAGTAGCCGACGGGATTGGGCACCCGATCAGCAGGAACAAAACCGGGTTCATTATGCCGACGGGATTGAGCACCCATTGGCAGGAACAAAATGGGTGGGTTGATAGGTTGACGGGGATTGGGCACTCCTGCTGGCAGGAACAAAACTGGAAAGCCTAGTATGCCGACGGGGATTGGGCACCTTGGCCGGCAGGAATAAAACCGAGGGGGCTCCATTATGTCGGCGATTGAGCACCCCGCCGGCAGGAACAAAACGGGTTCCATGCCGACGGGATTGGGCACCCGCTGGCAGGAACAAACTGGGATTTACAGAATGCCGACGGGGAGTGGGCCTCTGGCTGGCAAATAAAAAGAAACACGGGGCACCACATCCGACGGGATTAGGCCCATGTTGGTGAAACATGGTAGGGGAGGGGGTTATATTGCTTATGAACATGGCGCAAGCCGCCACCATGTTCACAAACAATATCATGGGTTTCACATCCCACGTTGCAATGACAGGTCGCTCCCTCATTGCAGTGGATGGCTGACACTGCAATGACGAGGCGGCCCCTGATTGCAGCGGCTACTTTTTTAGAAGATTGTGGCACGCTGGCTGAACTAGTGTCAGCAGCAGCATGCCACGGCATTGGGGGATGGGGGACAAGCCTTTGCAGGTTGTGGGGCATTGGGGCACAATAGTGCCACTCCACAACCTGCTTGTGGAGAAAGCTGACGTAACATATTTCTTGAGCATGTGCGTAATCAACATAAAAAAAATTGTATTTTTCAGGGTACTAGCACCACCAGTTTCCTCCATGTGGTAACAGATGTGCTGGTAAGGGTCCCATATTTACAATGTAAGCCTTCATGGTACAGATCCCCTATAACTAAAGTAATTAGAGGAATGAACGGATTAGGTTATTAGGGATGTTTAGACAGGATGTTTCCCTGGAAAAAGGTTGTCAAAGGAGATATAGCTTCAGTTTTAGAATTTTAAAGGGATTGGATAAGTTGGATCAGAAGAAACATTTTCAGCTTGTTCACGGCAGTAAAACTAGTAGGCATACCTTCTACCTAAGGAGGAATAAAGTAGTGGAAATGTGAGGAAGCATTTTTTACCCAGAGAGTAATAAATCCATTGAATAAGCTCTCAAAAGGAGCAGTGCTAGTGGGGTGTGTTGATGCAAATTGGGGTAGTTCCTCATGGACTACAACATTACTGGGTATAGCATTTAATTCTTTGGGGAAGGAAAGAATGGTCCCCAGAGGTTTCCAGTATTTCACATAATATGAAATGCTACAGCTACTTGTATGACAGGAGGCAAAACATGATTTTAATTTACTTATTCCAAAGGCTTTACCAGGAAGGTGCACTGAACTGAGTATTGTTTCTAGGCGGTACCTGATTAAAGGGAAGTATTGGGAGTTCTGTAAAATACAGTAAATGGTACACATAAATCAGTAAAATGCGATCAAGGCATTACAAGATAGACCACCTATTGTGCAAAATGAAAACAGAGCTAAAGCTCATTGAGGGTGTGACCTGGGAAAGGGGAGCACATGAAGCATTGAGAACTGCAGTAGAGAATGGCATGCATACCTGAAGCAGGTTATATAGATCAAACAGCACTGCAAGGAGGATCCAAATACAATATACTGCCTGACCTGTAGGAAATATGAAGCAAAAATGCGCCAGGCATGTGAACATTAACGGTAGAGGCATGCAGTAATACACAATGTACGATTGTCTGATTAACCTTGGAAGATGGTCTCTATCTTTTTTTGTTATGCACATTCTATGTCACTTCCTCAGATTAAAGCACTAGTTTCCACAGTATTCTAAGCTTGCATCTCCATGAGTTGATAACGTGTCCCTCTTTCTAAGGGCCAGAGGCCCAAATTACCCCTGCATGCCAATATTGCAGTATCACACATTTCAGTGCTACCAGGCTGATGAGTATGGTTTAACATTCAGCTTTTTTTTTTGGGTGGGGGGGTGGAGTGAGTCAGAGCAAAGAGGAGAGCTGGGAAGGATTACATTTCAGCCCCAGCCACTGAAGCAGAACTTGGTGACAGAACAAAGATCCTGGAGGCAGGGCACAGCCAGGCCAGGAGTATCAGATAACCTTTTTATTTCATCTCTTCTGCACTCAGTGATTTTTCTTCCTTCCCTTTGTCCTGTCCTACTGTGAAAAAGACATGCCTCAGTTCCTCTGTTATTGTTTTTTTTTTCTTTTTTACTTTTTCTGAGCCCTGAAGGATTAATCACTCGACCTGATCTCCTGGCACAGCACAGCTTTTCATACCTGCAGGGAAAGAGGGGTGCTGTGGTGTTCTGGGTAGGAACTAAACAACAAAAGACTCACAGACCCATCAAGACTGTGCTATGACTTTTTCCTACTTATCCTTATGCACCAAATAAAGTTTGGAGCCTCTTATCCCTGGTGTGGTAGTTTGAGTGTAAGATCTGGGGTGAGTAGGGAGCTATTCCCTACTGACTCTTCAGAGGTAATTCGACTGTGATTTGACCAGAACTGAGACTTTGACTTTGCACCGAGATGTCTTTGCATTATGATATGTCTTTATGATTGGTGCTTTTTCCAGCACTGAAGTTTTTAGGTTTTTATTAGGCAATGTAAGCACCATGTTTTTAGATGTCAGGGAGCAGTGGAGATAAGCTTTGTTATTCAAGGTTGCACAGGTTTTTGTGGAGCAGAGTATGATTCCCCCTGACAAGCTGGGATTGTATTTGTCATCCTGATCCTCCACAATCCCCTCCCCACAATTCACCTATTACATCCACTTATGGTTAACATTCAGCCTGATGTGCTGCTGACCTTGGAGTCTTGGTTATCTGTCAAGACCTCAGATACTGATGTTACTATACTATCCCACATTTCTCCTTCACTAGACAGGATTGTGCAAAGAAGGGTGGAGGTGGTGTTACCATCTACCTTTCCTCTTCCATCTGGTTTGAACCTGTGCTATTTGCCTCCTCCCTGGCTGCCTAGGAGATACTCCTCCTCAGGCTTTCTCTTCCCTTTTCAGTACCCATATTTATTGCTGGAGTTTATTGCTGCCCTGGCATATCTCCCTCATCTATTACTGAACTCCTCGCTACCATATCCTTTCAAGCCTCCTTTGTTGAGTTGCTCATCCTAGGCGACGTCAATCTCAGTTGGCTCTCCCCCTCTTTTCACAAATTATGCCATAACATTAAGTCCCTCCTGCTCTCACAACTAATCTCTGATCCCACTTCTCTCAGCCACAAATCCCTCATCCACTCCTTTCTGGACTGGGTTCTCTTCCTGTAATCCCATCATATAGTGAATGCTGATACCCTCCTCGATGCCTTCAGTGACCACTATATGGTTTACTGTGTCACAAGGCACATTGTCCCAAATTCATACAGATCTGATCCTTCCAATATCTGGATCTGTCCTCCCTTTCTGCTGACCTGGCTGCTACCAATTGGTCTTCCATTTCAGTTGCTAGCAACATTAACACGGCCTTGAATTCTTTATCTCCAACTTCTTGTCTGTCTGAGATCACCATGCCTCCCAGAGAAAAAAACAGGGCCAGAGGTTCTCACTTACCCTGAATCTCAGCTGAGTTGCTGGGGGGGTGGGAGAATGCTACTGCAGGTCTAGTATGTGCTGCTGCCTAAAAACAACATATAGTAAGTACAAAATCAGGAAAAAAGCAGTGCACACTGGCCGTGTTCATGTCTTTTATTGTATCATAAAAAGAAAGCGTGAGTGCTGTGCAAAAACTAATGTACAGTATCTGAACTCCATCAGAAGCCCCTGGATGTTGGCTATACTGAACTGGGAGTTCAGTGCAGCTGCCATCCAGGGGCTCCTGGCAGAGTTTGGATTTGTTTGTTTTTGCACAGCACTCGCACTTTTTGCCTTTTTATGATACAATAAAAGACAAACACAACCCAGTGTGGTGGTGCCTTTTCCTTGCTTTTGTTTCTCAGCTGAGCTGCTGGCCTGTCATCAAGCATGTGACCTTGCCTGGTGGACTACAAGTCCACTGGTTCTCCATTTGACTGTACTAGTGACAGAGCCCTTTGGAATGCCTGTACCAGAGCTAGTAGGCTTGTGAAGGCTGATTACTTTGCATCCACACTCCAGAACAACCTTAGCCACCCCTCTAAGTTCTGAAAGGTCATTCACACCCTTTTGTCACCTCCGAATGAGTCCCCCATTCTCAAGGTGGGTGATACCCATGTCCCAGACCCTGCTACTGTTGCCTCATCTTTTAACTCCTTTTTAAGGTCAGGACAGACTTATCATGGCTACTATTAGGAGTCTTCAGAATCTGGAAGAGGCATTTTACCCATGTACTACCGCAATTACTGTGTGAATACTACTTTCATGCCTGTCACAGTAACTGCAGCAGTAACATGCAGGTAGCAACAACACATCCACAAAAAAATGATAAAAAAATGCCAGAGTCAGTAGCTTCTCTAATGTCCCTCTCAGGAGATCAGACAGTGGCTTCTCCAACGTCCCCCCGGAAGAAGAAGACAGTGTAAAATAGCCCCATTTCAGGAGAAATCAACTTGCGTTTAATGCCCATCTCCATAGCTACAGACATTTCCTGCTGCCCCTCCCCTTACACACAGACACATATGGAAGAGGGCAGGGCCGCAGCTGGCAGCATCTCTTCCCGTAACCCACACAGAACCCCCATTGGGTAGCACGAGATATCAGTGCTGGGGACTGGGCACCTAAAATAATGGTGACCCAATCCCCAGCGCATGTCTCCAGGGCTACCATAGGGTAGGGAGGCCGTATGGGGGGTTGGCAAATATAGCAATGGGATATCGCTATATGTAAGCACGTGGGTGGGAGCGAGCATGCACAGCAAGGGTGGAGGGAATGTGAAGGGTGGTGCCATAGTGGTTGCCGAGCCAACCCCGTGGCGTGGTGGTGGATGGGTTGGCAGCATTGGTGGGCAGGGTACTGGGCTCGGTGCTGGTGTGTTTTTGTTGAACCCGCATGAACCTTTTTGTTTTTAATGTTTTCACCCCACTGACATGCACACTTCTGGAGTTAGAAAACATTAAAACAAAGTCCCTTCTGCCTGCTTTTGTTGTGTGTCGGGATGTCAGAGTGTTGAAATAAATTTTGCCACTCTTGACTTCTCAGTAATGGTGATCACCTTTAGGCTTTCACCGTTATCACATATAACCTCCCGTCGCATCTTTGGTAATGGAAGGGTGGATACGTGACCTCAACCGCAGGATAGGATGAAAGAAAGTTGAGCCCAGAAGGGTTGTACAACTGGGAAACTCTAAAAAATTTGACCGTGGGTGACTGGCATGGTTCCACAACCCCGCCACAATTTACTGTCTTAATATCAGATGCAGTCTGTTTCTACATGTTGTTTCACTTCTGTTTAATATGCTTGTACCATCATGGCTACTATAATTACTCTGCACTTCTGTTGTTAACATTTCAATGTGTGTAGTTTATTTATTTTTGGCTGTTCCCACAACTAGAGCCTAGAATAATAGTCAAGGTGGGAGAAGTGGCCTCCACCTTGGTCCCAGGGTGGCACACAAGCAGGCCACAATCAGCAGTTGCTCCTAGGCCCCCTCCCACACACAGACGCACACACACACACACACACACACACACCAGATCGGTGACTGTTCCTCAGTCCCCTTGGATCAGCAGTTAAACAAGTCACAGTCAGTGGCTGCTCCTTGGCCCTGCCCAAGGGAGAGGAACAAATGGATCACGATCGATAGCTGCTCCTAGGCCCCCCAGAGATCGGCAGCTGCTCCCTTGTTCCCTGGGACTGGCAGCTAAATGGGAAACAATCAGTGATTTCCTTTGGCCTCCTCAAGGCAGGGGGCAGAAATGGTAACGCCTTGGCTGGAAGCGATGCGATCTCCTCAGGCCCCTCAAGAGAAGAGGCAGAAATAAAAGAGCTGGCAGGCAACACGTTGAGCTGGAGATGAGTAGGAGAGCAGTCTTCAGTAGCATCAGGTACAGTAACACAAAATGTAGATCAAATCATCACTTTGCCACAGCAGCAGATGCGGTGCTCATTGTTAAACAATCCCTCAAGCCTCACAATGGTAGCTTACCTAAAACAAACTTAAACAGTCCACTTTTCGGATTCTTTGGTTTTGCAGGAGAAAGCATTGTAAATTTCTTTTGGCTATCCAATCTCTTTCCCTTCGTGTGCAGACTGTCGAAAGCTCCACCCCATGCCTCTCCAATACTCCAACATTTGATGATGTAGGAGTTTGCTCCTGTGCTTATTAATTACAATGAAGCATGTTTTCAGTGATTGTTTTATATATATATATTTAAGAAGGCCACAGTCAAATCAAAGCCACAACTCAACCAACAAGAGCCTTGTTAACTGAGCTGCGTCTTTGATTTGACCGCAGTGGCCCTCTAAGACACAATAAAAAATGATTGAATGTGCTTCCATTGTTATTAATACAGTGCATTCTATGGATCCCATCACAAAATGTTGGCGTGGGGGCCAGCACATGGCTGCAGTCATAGAGATCCATTCCTATATTGTGGAATATGTGGAGTATGTGAAACTAGAGGGACATCACAAAATTTCTTGGTCACTCGGTCCCCATACACAAGTTATTCCTTATTTTTACTCTAAACTGTTAACATTAGCTTCAGCTTAATTTTGCAATTGGAGAGAAAGCCGCTTTAAAGCGCTAGTTAATTTTCACGCGGGGTCGAACAGCTGATTTCTGACTGAGTATGGGCGGATGATCAGTGATCCGCTGTCATTCATCTAACAGCCTATAAATAGCAGCATTAGTTGTTTCCTGGGTAGGGCAGATACCTTAGGTTACAAGATTACCAGGATTCCCGTGGCTCATATGGAGTACCTCAACAAAATCGTCACCAACATTTGAACTGATGTGCAGAAAAAAGAGTGTATTGATGCTAATCACCTTGACGCTTCTAACGAGGCTTCTCGGTAGCTGCTCACACCGTCCTTACAGCATCCACTGTGCTTGCTGTGTGCTTGGGTATTTTTAATTACTTTATTAAAACTACTGTCCAGAATCAGTTTGTAAGTTGCCTGTTTCTACAGTAAGCTACGCTACACGCTCGCTATTCACTCATTGTCTAATACAGCGTACATACAGTGGTGCCTATACACTAAAAAAGAGGATGCCTACATGCTGCATATTTGAGGCTCGTAAGCAACCCTACAGTGAACATCCACACATGGATGCTGGACCAGCATAACATTCTGTGGTGATTTGCATATGCAGCCCATGATGCTTTGCATTGTGTGGGCATGTGTGATTTTGTATCGACACATGGAACCCCCCCACGGCATGCACTATCCATGCGGAAGGTGGATACACAGCCAGTCCCCAGGCCACACAGACAGCAACATGCCGGGGGCATGCTGGGGGCATGCCAGCACTACATGCCATTCACTAAGGTGCATATTTCTGTGCACGGGGGGTTAGGAGGGCACCCGTTATGCCAGGGAGAACCCTGACATAAGTACCCTATGCACCAAGCCCTGCGCCCACAGCCCACTCACCCTGTGCCAGCACTGAATGGGAACTGCTCCCCAACCACACAAACACACACACACAGCCATGCCCCCACCCATCCCAGCAGCATGTGGACCCCCCCCCCAGCAGGGCACTGTCCCGCAGGGCTGACACCTCCCCCATGGCTGAACCCCGTCCCATGGATGCATGTGGCAACCTCCCTACACACATCTGCACACAGGCGTCACAACCCCATGCAGTAGTTGTCCAATTCCCCAACACACACCAATGCCCCCACCTGATGATGGCAGTGTAACCCCCCAAAACCCAATGCATCCCCATGTGCCACCCGATCCCCAACGCCCAGTCTCAGAACCCCACCCGTCATTGGTGATCAGTGCCCCACCCTCCATGACACAGACAGCCCCCCATCCCCCATACCTGCACACCGGTGCCGTGGTTCTGGACAGCCAGCGACACAGCTGTTCTCATTCCACCTCAGCCGCCAGCCATCCAAGTGCTGCTGGGAGCTTGCCGTTATTTATAGGCAGCATGATCCCAGCATCACTTGGACAACCAGTGGCTGAGGAGGTGTGAGGAGGACTGTGCCGCTGGCCATCCAGTGCCATGGCACCAGAGTGCAGGTATGAGGGATGAGGGGGTTATCTGTTCCATGGCGGGTGGGAGGCTAGTGATCACCAGTGATGGAGTGGGGGATTCTGACATCGGGTGTCAGAGGGTTGGGTGACATATGGGGATGCACTGAGTGTTGGGGGGGTTAACCCTGTACATTGCCATCACTGGGTGGGGGCATCGGTGTGTGTTGGGGGGATTGTCGCCTACATGCTCAGGGTTGTGATGCCTTTGTGTGTTGGGGGCTTGCCACATACGTTCATGGGTCGGGGCTCTGCCATATGTCAAGAGGGGGGCCTCTGAACACTGATGGGCGGCCGGCAGGCCCGGGATCATGGATCGGGGGGGTGGTCCTTGTGTGTGTGGAGGGGAGTTGCTGCAACCACAGGCTGGTGCCCCTCTGTGTGTGGGGAGGGGGGATGCTGTTACCTGAACGAGGATGGAGCATTCATGTGGGGGAGTGGGTATGCGGTTACTTTGCAGGGGCATGGCACCGTGGGTCCGAGTGCCTGCGTTGGCTATTCACACACCCGGACCCATGATCCATTATGGGACCCAGGCTGGGCATCTGACTGAATGCCTGGCTTGGGTCCACAACTCCACCTCTGGCCACCCTGCAGAGTCCTGCATGCTGGCGGGGTGGAGCTGCAGATGGGTGGCAGCTGTTAGTGAATCCCAACCTGTGTGCACCTGTCCATGGGTGCGGTGCTGCGCAGGCAGGGTATGCGCCTTTGGCGCAAACTTTCTGCCCCTTTGTGAATAGGGCCCATTGTTTGCAGTGTGTGCTTTTTCTGTTTATTATTAAAACTATTGCTGTAGTTACTCAAATAAAACATTTTTACTCTAATAAAATTAAGCTTTGGTTTGAGTTTTTAGAAAGCAGTGTACCACATCAGCAGTTTGTTGTAGTTGCTGCAGTTTTAAATGGTATTTCAGTGACCATGTGATCGGTGTACCTGTATAGCTGACAAAGTATACTGCTATTTAAATTTCACAAGACCGACTCTGTTAGTGAAGACAGCAAAATTAAAAACTGCAGTAAACTTTAACAGTTCTACAGTACTTGATATGATGTGAACACGGTGCCTCCACCCAGAGACATTACAGTCGGCCTGGTTATAAGTATGGTACTTCAACCTGGGATGCAGTAACTCACCTCCCCAGTATAGTACACCTCCCATGACTCTATAACAATGCAATCCATCCTCCCCACAATGCAGTTTCTCACTTCCAGATAATGACAGTGATGGGCGCAAATAGTACAACTAATATTAAGCGTTCATTGTAAACAAAATCCCTGTGGGAGGAATGAGTGGGTTAGCAAACATCAGCAGGTGCAGTAAAGTAGTACTGGCTGTTACATCAAAGCCAAGTGGTATAGGCTGTTTGTACTGTCAGACCTTCCGCTATACCCTGCAGCCCCACTGAGTGTATTTGAGGATTTCAGTGGGGTTCTTCCCCTGCCATGACACTGTCTGGGTATCCAGGGTAGGTCTTACATCTGTGCTGCCTGGGATCCGTTTGGTACACTTTTAATTGAGAATAGTGTTTAACCAACTTGTCACATACCTCAAACAATACAGTGTCCAGTGTGTACAGCAGCATGGGTTCTGGAAGCTCCACTGCACCAACTCCAACACCAACATGGCTCTGTTGGAATACACCAACTTCGTTCATGAGGCCTTTGACAATGGTGACAATGGTGACCTAGTCAGAGTTATATATATTGATCTTACTAAAGTCTTCAACCTTGTCAACCATACGGTCCTACTTAGAAAATTCTTTGGCCTAGGTTTATCACAGAACACAGATGATTGGTTCCACAGTTATCCCACCAATTGCTCCCAAAAGATCAACAAATCTTTGTCTGATATTAGGGGAGTATCTATTGGTGTCCCCCAGGGCTCCATCTTGGACCCACTCCTATCTGACCTCTTTATAAATCAACTGCTTGATGCTTGAAAGACAATCAACATACTCCTCCATGGTGCTGATGCAGTCATCTATTCCAAAAACCTGACCATGGCAGCCTTATTGCCGCTCTCCAAAGTAACTTTAGGTCACTTGAAATTTGGTTCTTCAACAACAAACTGGTCCTTAGTTACAGAAAACACAAAAGACAATGCTTGCCTCTAGCCTCCCACAGAATAAGAAAGTTCCATCCTTTGTCATCAGAAATGGTAAAGAGCATATCCTTGAACAGGTGAAGACCTGCAAACACCTTGGAGTAACTTTGGGTGACACCTTATCTTTTGCTCCCCATGTTCACAGTCTGGTGGCCATAGATAACAGAAAACAGGGTGCCCTGTACCAGAATAGGAGCAATCTCACTGGGGATGCTAGACACCTTATTGTGGCCATCTCCATTCTGTCACTTATAGATTATGGGCTCCCTGGCTATGCAGCTGCCTGTGACACAGTGCTAAACAGAGTAAAGCTGATTAAGCAATAAGCCACGAGGGGGTGTGGGTTATCAGAGGATTTACCACAGCTGGAGTGGTTTGTCCACAAGGCACAGCCGAGTGGGTAAATCCTAGCCAGCCATGGTAAATCTCCTGATAACCCACATCTTCCGAGTGGCTTATTGCGATTATACCAAGGTTCATTTTTTTACTATAATAAAATACAAATATTAAAGAGGTTACTTTGTTTTTTTATTTTTATTGTATTTATTCCTGGGCTGTAGGGTTGCCACCTTTGGATGAGGCAAAAACCGGATCCTAAGCTCCACCCCTAGCCTCACCCCTTTTCATGACTCATCATGCACTGTTCCTTCAATAAAGACAACACTTAAAGTAGCAGTTAAACAAAAATGTTAAGATACTGTACTGTGTCTTTTAAAGTTACTTTCCTAGGTTCTTCCTCATTATTTATTTACTTATGTATTTATTTATTTATTGACATTGGTTAACCAGATAAACATACAGAGATAAAAGAAATCTCATTTACAGATACGATCTGGGAAAAGACAAGGGAAATACTGTAAATAGCATACTTGGGCTGCAGAGGATTAGGATGTAGATGACCATTTGTACCATTATTATTTGCTCAACAGCCAGTGGCTATCAGAGGATTTACACCGGCGGTAAACTGCCAGTCTGACCATTTCATTGGCTGTTCACTTATGTCCATGGTATAATCTGTAATAAGGTATGCCACTTTGTACTGATAACTACACTCATAGTTGTACCCTTTGCGCACTCACTAACTGGCTACCTTTACCCAGCAGAACAAAGCTCCAGACCTGTTCGCTAGCTAAAAAGGTGCTTTTGGGCTTAGCATCCCCTGCTTTAACAAATTGTTTCCACACCATCTCCAACCTGTTCAATACCAGGAACATGGCCAGGAATTCCCTTAATCCTCCTTTCCGGCATACACAGCTGGGCAAGCAGTCATTTGCTGTCAGGGCTGCTAACTGGTTAAACAAATTGCCTGATATACTGCTGAAGCTCTCCAAGTTTAATCAGTTCAAGATATCTTTGTGATCTGCCTTTGCAGTCCAATGCAGTTGTAACCATTGAACAGTTTTATTTGGTTTCTTTCTGTACGTTACCTGTGACTTTCTATACAATGATCCGTATGGATTTTTTTTTCAAAACTGTATGTAATTGTTTCTGCCTTCCATGATTTGAGCCTGACTCAACTGCATTTTTCTGAAACTGCTTACTCTACTTGTAATGTTTTTTGTGACTATATATTTGACCTGGAGCCTTTTTAAATGAGCACTTGTGCTCAAAGGTAATCTCCAAAGTTTCCAATAAATAAATAAATAAATAAATAAAATGAATAAACAACAATAACCCCACTCCCAACGGACATATAAAACAGCAAAACAATGGCTGCTGGACCCAAACTGTAATCCAACGGTGTCTGGAAGGCACATTGAAAACAGTAACTGTATAATTTGAGTGCTCATAACCCCTGCCATCAGTGATTGGATGTAGATGACTGCATAGGTGGCTGGGCAGTTACTTTAGGTGAAGGATTCTGCTGAACTACCAGTGGTTTGCTGCTGGTGCTCTGAGCAGAGCTGTTGTGGCACTTGGATCTACGATGCCAGTTAAACACATTTTTTGTCGACCAACATCACAGCGATGGATTTATGTCAACCGCAAGTTGTGGTCGACATAAATCCAGCAGGAGAACCAGTTCCTTTTCTGTCAGGGGGGCTTCGCCTCCAGGAGGGGACTACTCATTTAAATATTCATCGGGTGCGGTGACATCCAGAGGGGAGGGGCAAATCATAAAGGCTCATAGAAGGGGCCATGAATGTTCATTGGGGGGAACAAGGTGGGACAGAAAGGGGAAGAATGACAGCAAGGCCCCAGTCAGGCCTATGAGTTAAAGGGGCTCAGCCACAGAATGGCATAGATAATGTAAAAAGGACTCCTAAAGCCCAGTGAATTAAGAGGGGGGCCCAGTCAGAACAGGAGGCCCAGTGCATTTAAGGGGGCCCAGCCATGAACGGCCCAGATCTTAAAGGGGCAAGTTAGGCCCACAGGTGTTAAAGGGGCCTGGTCAAAGGGAAGGCCACAGCCACTTAAAGGGGCAATGCAATGCCCAGGGCCCAAAGCTAGCCATTTAGGCCCATAGGTGGTTCAGGGGCCCAGCAGCATAATCAACCCCAGGTGTGATAGGAGCCTAGCTAACCATGTAAACTCACAGGTGTTAAAGGGCCGGGTCAGACATCGGAGCCTATAGCCTTTCAGTGAGCATGTTCCCAACTGTAGTATATCCACAGTAACAGGAGAACCCGATTTAGCTAAGAGGGACACCTCGTAGTTAGGTTCACTGAATGCTAGGGTTCACCCAGAAGAATTAAAGTGCCTGTTTATTTTTTTATTTATTTATAGAGGATTCGGAAAGTACCTTTGAGTCAAAGACTCCTTTACAAAGGTTCCACATCACATAAATTATATACAAAACACACAATACATACCAAATCTACAAGGACACAGTAAGACTTGTTACAGAGAACAGTGAAAGGCTAACATTTACTGTGGTCAGAACACTGAGACTGTGCAGTTGACCACTACAGTAGGAACTGTGACATTTATTGCATTGCTATTCACCCTACAAACTGTGTAAAGTGCCAGAACTGTCTTGCATTGCTTTATGCTAGCATTTCAGTGCTGGGAAAGTACCCAAATCAGTCCTCAGCAATCTCCAGAGTCACTTAACCCTGGTGCATCCCAGTCAGTCTTCATAAGTTCTTCAGGAATCATCTTCCAGTGTATCCCGGAAGCAGCCAACAGCAACTCCAAGAAGAACAGTGCCACAGACATCTCAAGTTGCATTGCCCTGTTTATTATTTTCCTCTGACAGTTCCCCAAGTACGGCTTGGCCCAGTGCCAAATCTGCAGTCCATTTTCTTGTTTTGACGTCTGCATCTAAGTACCATCTAATCATTAGTTCCTGTTTTCTGAATGACGATCTGGTTGTTGTTTTCAGTGTGCCCTTGGCTCATCTGGTCTTGGAGCCCAGAAGACTGTCGTACTCTGATGTCCAGAGACTTCCTTATCCAGACTTCTGTATCCAGTGGAGTCTGCTTCATCCTCCTCATCCGGCAGTCAAGAAGTGGGCTGTGGCACAGTGATCTTCTTCTTCGTCTTCCTCATCCGGCAGTCCAGAAGCAGGCTGTGGCAGAGTGATCTTCTTCTTTGTCTTCCTCATCCAGCAGTCCACAAGTGGGCTGCGGCAGGGTGATCTTCTTCATAATCCTTCACCTTTCAGTCCAGAAGTGGACTTTGGCCGGGTGATTTGCATCGAATCCTTCACCTGGCAGTCCACAAGCAGATTGTGGCCAGGTGGTTTGCATCGTTTTCCCTTTCCAGGCAGTCCAGAAGCAGACTGTGGCTGGATTTCGGCAGCCCTCAGTGGGTTCTTAGCCAAAGAAATCTTGATCCTGTGCTTGTATTCCAGAGACCCTAGAGAGGTGAGGTGTGGCTGAGAACTCATGGTCTGTTAAAAATCCTCTCTGCATCCCATAGTTTCTCAAAAAGGTTCTCAGAATTGCACTGAACAGCCAGTTGAGTGTTTTGCATTTTCTTCTTGATGACAGAGAAAATCCGAACGTGCATGAACTGTCATCCGCCATATGAATAGACTCTTCCTATAGCATATAGAGTGACTGATAGTGTGGAGTAGTCCAGGTAACAGAGGTGCACCTCAGGGTTGATCTAGAAAGTCTGAACAGGGATTAGAAATAGAAGCCTCTTACAGCGTAGCTGTCATAACCAGTTGATCCTTTTTGCTAACTGTGCTATAGAGTCACCCTCTTACAGGGATTAGAAATAGGACATTCTTACAGCATAGCTGTTACAGCCAATTCCTTTTTACAGTTCTCCTCGTACAGGAGGTTAGAGTGTTAGTATAGGGCCTCAGGGCACTAGTAAGATATCAGAAGTAGTATTTCATGTTGTTATATTCCCCTTTTTCCTTTTCTCCTGTTCCATACCCTGTGGTCCGTTGCTTAATAAACTGGTTCTTTTCTCAAATCGTGCCTCCTGCCTCTCCATTTTGATGAAAATTACAACAGGTAGTCAAATAGGAATAGAACTGCCTTGCCACCTAGACGTTATACTTTGAAACTCTGATTTCTTGTATTTAGACAATCAAAGCACTCATCCTCATATCATCTAAAATATATTTTTCTAATCCCTTGGCTCACTTCACTTGGTGTCATGGACAGGTTACTTTAATTGGAATCCAAAGCAGGAAATGGTTTAGCAGAAATAGAATCCAGAGGACCAGAAACCTCGGATGGAGCTGGAGAAGGGGCACGGTTGAAGCCAATTACTACTTTGGTGCACCCTGGTTGCCATGGTTCTCTGGGGACCCTACAGATTCATCTACCACCAATTTGGGAGAGTTATGAAGTAAAATGCTGTCTATGTTCCGATTGTATGAGATTCCTGAGTGACAGCAAATAGAAATGTTAATTGGACAACTCACCGGTGTAGCCCACCAAGAAGTTAATGCTTTGCCAGAGTGTGAAAAGGCACAGGTGGAGCAAATCTTCAACAGACTACATAGAATGTTTGATACCTGTACGCTGTCCAATCTAAAAATGACATTTTTCTCAAGGGTGCAAGAAGTTGGTGAAATTTTACAGGAGTATGCTCTCAGCTTGCAAGAGGCCCTCAAGGCAATTGAAAGGTTGGATCCCCATGATTTCCATGACCCTGATGAACTATTAAAGGAAAGATTTATAGAGGGGGTGAGAAGCAAGACTCTCCGGTGAGATTTATGGCTGTTGTCAAAGCAGAACCAGGACATGTAATTTCTAAATTTCAAAGAGGAAGCCACTGAGCTACTTGGACATGAACGTTCCAGTGACAGATCAGATATTTAGCAGTGTTGTGGGATAACGCCAGAGAATTGTTGGGTGAGACATCTGGTATGCTGTTGGACTACAGTAGTGAATAGCTGACCTGAATGGGTGTCAAAAGAGCCTCAGACCTGTGAGTAGTCAGGAGGACCACAGGGATTTCACAGTTACCGATATGACAGAGATCAGGGTATGGGTGAGTCTGCACCAAGAACTTCCAGCCAGGAGATGAACTGGGAAAGGAAAAAGTCTTCAGAGGTGGAACTGTGTACGTGAATGTGGTAGGAGATGAAGAGGGAACTCCAGAACATCAAGGAATATTTGAGATGTGAAATGAGAGACCAGATGTCAAGAGAACCAGAGTGGCGTCCGTCTAGACCACCAGCAGCCAGAAATATGGGGAGAAGGCCATCTAACCAGTTTGACACGTATGGGAGGCCCATATGTAGAAGGTGTGGAATCAGTGGCCACATTGAGAGAAGATATACTCAGGAGGTGAGCACACCTGCTATGGGTTTAAACAAGGTGGTGGATCAAGCCTCAGGACAATCCACAGTAGGTCCATTAAGAAACTCAACTCAGGCCAGGTTTGTTGGAAATTGTCCAACCACCACTATAAAGGTTAATGGAATTGAGGTGGAAGCCCTATTGGACACTGGCTCACAAGTGATGACACTGCAGGGCAAGACTTTCTTTGAGACTGGGCAAGAGAGCAACTAACCCAACCCCCTAAGAAGTGGGTGAATCTGGTAGCTGGCAATGGTCTGGATAGTCCTATTACTGGCTATATGGAGGTGAATATTAAGTTGGGAAGGACTGAACACCTGAACTAGGGGATCCTGATCAGCAACCTCTACGAGGATAACTTACCACCTGTGATTATGGACATGAATCTGCTCCAGCATTGCAAAGAGGACCTGATACATGTTCTGAGGGAACAGAACAGTTTACTTCCATGGGCAGAGAAACAGATATGATGATCACTACATGAAAGCACCTTGCAAATGTTTTTCTCACCGCTAGCCCACTAATTCTGCAACTCCCCCTTTACATCCTGATGCTCGCCATGTTTCTACCCCTGGCTCTCACTCTTTCCCTATTAACTCTTCCTGCTGCACCCACCCTTCCCTGTCCACTCCAGCCTGGCTAAAGTCCCACCCCATCCATAGTAGTGTCCCAATTATCTACCCCTCCTCCGTCATTATCATAATAAACAAGTACATGACAGCCATCGTCACTTTCTGTGGTTTTAGCTCAATTTTTCCCCCAGTCGTCGGTAATATATCCCTCCTCTTCTTTACCTCTCTAACCTGCCACACCATACATGGCCTCTTTCCCCTATATGTGTAGTTGCCAGCTGCCTCACTCAGAAGATCTCTGCTTATAACCCCTATATGCCTATGGTTGATTGTACATCTGCTGACTTCTTCAATTGTAAAATAATGCTGTTTTTTTATTTATTTCCACCTTGTACTGTACTGTATACACTGTATATACTTTTTCTTCCTTGTATATTATTGCTTTTTGTATACCTGCTTCTGTACTGTACTTTGATGTATTCATGACCAGGTACACCTTGCAAATGAGCCTTGCTTAATGGTGCCCACCTGGATAAATACAGATTTTGATTGATTTGATTGAGTGAAACAGGTCTTAAAAGGAACAATTAAGCTACTCCAGTGTCATCAGCAGTTTGCTAGTGAGAAAGGAGAAATCGGAAAAGTCCGAGTGATGGATGAAAGGCCAGTACAGCCGAAACCTGGGGCTGAGACGATACTGATGTACAGAACCAAAGTAAGATTGTGAGGTAAAGATTAAAATGCCTTAGAGGAACCAGAGTGGGTCAAAGGAAAGGACCCAATTGTGGTGGCTCGGAGCCTGGTCACAGTAAAGGGTGGAAAAGTTCCTGTCCGCCTGCTCAATTATGGCACTCAGTCAGTGACGGTGTATAAACAGCAGGCCATTTGTCGACTCATGAAGGTCGAATGGGAAGATGTCATAACCCCAGATGAGGAAGAAGAGGAAATGTTTCGCTTGACCAGTGCCACCATAGCACTACAGGAAGTTATAGTTGATGGTGGAACCTCCAAAGCATGGATCCAGGAAATCAAATCCCAAAACTACAGAGGAAGAAAAGTCAGAGCTGCTGGAAGTGATAAAGAGAAATGCCGATGCCTTTTCTCACCATGCCTTAGACTTTGGCCGCGCAACAAATGTGAGGCACTATATACCTACAGAGAATCACCCACCCATTCGGGAACAGTTCAGAACCATACCCCCTGCTTTGTATCAGCTGACCAAACAATTACTGAAAGAAATGTTGGAGGCAAATGTCATATAGGAGAGTCACAGCCCATCGGCAGCACCAGTTGTCTTGGTTAGGAAAAAAGATGGACAGATACGATTTTGTGTCGATTATCACAAACTCAATCAAATCACGCACTGGGATGCCTATCCATTACCTCACATTGAGGATGCTCTCACAGTGTCAAGGTCAGCAGCATTCTTCTCTACCATTGACTTAGCAGGCAGATACTGGCAAGTACCCATGGCAACAGAGGATCAAGAAAAGACAGCTTTTGTGACTCCAATGGGACTGTGTGAGTTTTCACTGATGACATTCAGACTTTGTAATGCACTGGGAATGTTTCAGTACTTAGTGGAACAGTGCCTGGGCAGTGAGAATTTTGACACCCTACATCTGTACCTGGATGATATTATAGTCTATTCAAAAACATACAAGGAGCATCTAAAACACATGGAGCTGGTTTTTGAGTGCCTAAAGAAATATGGACTGAAAATCAAACTTTCAATGTGTCATTTTCTGAAAGAGGAAGTAAGTTATTTGAGACATGTTGTATCTACAGAGGGGATAGCTCCAGACCCTGAGAAAATCAAAGTGGTAAAGGATTGATCCTGTCCTGTCACTCTCAGAGACATGAGATGATTCTTGCGATTTGTCAGATATTATTGTAGATTTGTGAAAGATTTCTGAAAACAAGCAGCTCCTTTACATGAACTGCTATGCCACTCAAAAGGGAGTAAAGTCAGTAAACACAGCCGAGTAAATTGGATGCCAGAGTGTCAGATTGCATTTGATCACCTTAAAGCAGTGCTCACTGTCACAAATGCACTCAGCAGGTCAGGCCCTCTGCTCCCACAGTGCCAATCTCCGAGTGCAATAGTGTGAACAAGTAACAGACAGGGTACCCCTCCTGTCTGCTTTTGGGTCTGAATCACCTTTAGTCTCAAGTTCTGGGGGGATTCAAACTGTGAACCTTATATTACTGTTCCCAATGTACAGGCTCAGATACATACCCTCTTTGGGGGATTACGGTACAATCTTTTACCAGGGGCACCAAGCGAGACTTTCAAAATGAACCCTTAAAACTCTATAAAAGACCTTAGGTATATTCTTACCTTTTCCCAGTTTAGTAACACCATGAAACTGTTGAACAACTATCAGACTTAACCCTCTATACGTCACATGCAAAAAGAACTGGCAGGCACCGCTTTCAAATAATAGGTACTTTACTAAAAGATGATAAAAATAAGAAAAATGTAAACACAAAACAATATATCAAAGAGCATACAATCAGTTAAAAGAACAAGTGCAAAGTACTAAACAAAATCTCCTACCACAATACAGTTAGACTTTTCTATCTAAGGCATTTCCTCTGTAAGTGCCTTGAAAGTTAGAGAACTTGTTTCTTAAGAGCCCAAAAAGATATATCATATTCCCCAGTTACAAGGATACATTTCAACTCCATCTCCCCACCCTCTTGGTGAGTCATTTAGCTCCTCCTTTTAGAATATAAAATTACAAAAAAATTATTTCCTGTCAGGAAATATATTAAATAATGTGACATCAGCAAAAATTCATTTCCCAAATTATGAGTCTTTGATCAGCCAATTCCTTTGAAGATTTACAACCCTGCAATCCCTCACCTAGGTGCAAGATATCTGGCAGGAATCAGCTTAATGATGTCCTGTTTCTGAAGTCATAAAATGTATATTTTAGTTTCCCAGCTTTAGAGCAGCAACAGATCATAAAACGGCCATAAAATGCAATGACTCAAGGAAGTTAATTACATTACAGAGCTCTCCTGGTCAATTATATATCCTATAGTTTTCACTGAAACCTGGGGGGGGGAGGGTCACCCAGGAGCACAGGCTGTCTTATGTGAGACAATCACCTACTATATTTTTATATTACAAATATCATACAGCAATCATAACCAGTTGGCCAAGCATCACACTCACCACAGTACCAGTACTAGCCTACCCAGTTTATCAGAAAATCTTTCCACCTCTACAAAGAGGCTAGCAACAAAGGCCTAGGAGTTGTAGTCACCTAAGTACAGAAGGGAAGAGAATGAGTGATCATCTTTGAGAGTAGAGGATTGAGGGATTCAGAAAGGAATGACAAATAATACAGTACCTTCAAGTTAGAGTTTTTAGCACTCATTTGGGCTGTAATGGAGAAATTTCAACACTACCTTATGGCTGCTTCGTTCACTGTATATACAGACAACAATCCCTTGGCACATCTTGACACAGCAAATCTCGAGGAGTTGGAGCAACAATGGGCCTCCAGGCTGGCCAACTTCAATTTCACAATAAAGAACCATTCAGGGAAGTCAAATGGTAATGCAGACACTTTCTCCAGATTGCCTGATCGTGATGAAGAGGAAGTAGTTGAAAATGAGCGGGAAGATTTGGAGATGCCACCCTTCATCAGGATTCCAACAAATATAGTCCAATTGTGTTATCAGTACTCACAGAGTGTCGATCACAACCAAGAAACAATGTCTACATTGCCAGCAGATGAGAGAACATGAGAGAACAGATTTATGGACACAGTTACAGAACCCAAATCCTCTGATCCAGGAATTCAAAGAAATACTCAGAACCAAAAGACCAATAAGCACACAGGAAAGAAAGACTCTACCCCCAGAACTGACCAAACTGCTGAGACAACAGGAGTACCTCAGCTTACAGCAAGGAAAGATTGTACAGAAGACTCAAGATCTGAGAACATGAGGAGAGATTGTTTAGATCCTTATTCCACAGGCAGAAGCAGATACCATGCTGGAGGCCTACTGCAATGGCTCAGGTCATTTTGGACACTAAAAGACTGAGAAAACAATGAGAGAGAGAGATTTTATTGGATCGGCATGAGAGAGGATATTAGACAATGGTGTGAGAAAGTACAGTTACATAAGAACTTACCGTAACAGTAGATCTTTGAGAGAGGCTCTTGCAGTAGGTAATTACATATAGGACTGACATCGGCAGGTGGCAGGACCCCACAGAAAAATTTCTAACTAGCTGTCTCTGGCGAGGGATCACCCCCACATCAGGTGACCGGTATCAGGAGACGTTGGTATAAAGGGGAGGTCCCTCACACCCGCCTTCCAGTTCTTTCCCGCCACAGGCCAGAAGAGGCCGGATGAGAGAGAAGTGGATATTTCCCTCACTGGAAAAGGAGCTGAAAAAGCTTAGGGGGATGGAGGGCGGGAAGGTATTACCTACTGAGAGAGCCTCTCTCGAAGATCTACTGTTATGGTAAGTTCTTACGTAACTGTATTATCTTACTTTGAGAGGGCTCTTACAGTAGGTAATTACATAGAGGACTGAGTCCCAAGCAGTCTGGAACAAGAAGAAGCACACGGGAGGAGGAAAGCTACTCAAAGTAGATCCTCTAGCTGTGAAGGCCTTAAGAAAGGAGGCCTTGCAGAACAGCAAGCCCGAAGCTTGCTCTACGGCGAGAGGCAATATCCAAACTGTAATATTCTGTAAATGTATGGACAGAAGTCCAAGTGGTGGCAGCACAAATGTCTGCCGTTGACACATTCTTGAAACATGCCGCTGAGGCAGCAACCCTTCTGGTGGAGTGACCTCTTATTTGACCCGGAAGGGTCTTGTTGTACTTGTCATAACAGAAGGTGATGCAATGAGCCAACCATTTAGACAGGCATTGTTTGAAAACAGCATTGCCTTCTCTTTTGGGGGCAAAGGAGACAAAAAGTTGATCAGTCTTTCTGAGATCCTTTGTTCTGTTAGCGTAGTATCTCAGGATCCAGTGAACGTCCATAGTGTGAAGTAGATACTCCCCCTGATTGGAGTACTACGTAAAGAAGGCGAGTAACTCTATGGACTGGTTCAATGTAGATTCCGCTACCACCTTGGGAAGAAACTTAGTGCACAGAGCCACACATTCCTTGTGAAAAATCAAGTACGGGATTTTACACATCAGTGCCCGGAGCTCAGAAATCCTCCGAGTAGAGGTAATGGCCACTAGGAAGAGCATCTTCCATGAAAGGAACTTCATGTCTGCTGAGGCCACTGGTACAAAAGGAGGCAAAGTAAGTTTCTCAAGAACGAAGTTCAAATCCCAAGGGGGGGTGGGAACTCGGATAGGGGGTCTCAAGTGAAGAACCCCTCTGAGGAAAGTCTTAGAGACTTCCAGTTGAGCAAATGTCCCATTCTGGAAGGGAACATGGTAGTCGAATGGCCACCAAGTGTGTACCTTCAGAGATGAGTGACTAAGACCCAGGTCAAGAGAGATGGTGCAGGTACTCCAGCAGTCACCCAACTGAGCAGGAGAAAGGCTCGAAGCCTTTTGAAGCAGCCAGATTGAGAACCGTTTCCACTTCATGGCATAAGTAGACCTAGTGGAGGGTTTCCTAGCCTCCACCAAGATCTCAGCCACCTGGAGAGAAGCTCCAAAGCGGGCTTGAGCTATGTCTGCAGGAGCCACGCATGTAATTGAAGGGACTTGAGACCTGGATGGACCAGGGTCCCCTGATCCTGGGTCAATAAAATTTGTGACAGCAGAAGAGGAAGAGGAGGTTCCTCCGAGTATTGTTGCAGAAGAGAGAACCAAACTTGCCGGGGCCAGAAAGGAGTGATCAGAATCATTCGTGCCCCTTCTGAACCGAGTTTCTGCAAGACACGCAGGATCAGAGGAATCAGGGGAAGGCATAGATGAATCTGTCCCTCCAATCTAGAGACAGATCGTTTCTCCAGAAAATGCCTAACTCTTGAACGAGCGAGTAAAAGTCGGGAAGCTTTGCGTTTAGAGGTGAAGCAAACAGGTCCACCTGAAGTGTTCCCCAACATAGGAAGATGTCATCTAGGACCCCCGATCCAGTTCCCACTCATGAGCTTGAGCAGATGAGTGACTTAGTTTGTCTGCTAAGGAGTTCTCGACCCCTGGAACATGAATTGCCATCAGGTGAAGGTCGTGTTGTGATGCCCAATCCCAGATTCTCATCGCTTCCCTGCAAAGAGGGTAGGACCGAGTCCCGCCCAGTTTGTTGCTGTACCATACCACACACATATTGTCCGTCTGGATGGCTAGGTGGCCTGGAAGAAGATGCAGGTGGAGAGCCTGGAGAGCATAGAGCACTGCCTGAAGCTCGAGCACATTGATGTGCTGGGATTGTTTGAGCTTGGACCAAGAGCCCTGGGTCTGATGTGGACCAAGATGGGCTCCCCAACCTTTGCCCGAGGCGTCTGTGGTCAGACTTTGGGAGGGAGGAGGAAGGAAGAATGGAACTACCCAAAGAAGGTTCTCTCGAACCATCCACCACTGCAAGTCTCGAATCATGGGAGAGGAGACTAGGACCAATTGGTCCAAGTCATCTACCAACTGATCCCATTGAGATCGAAGCATCCACTGAGAGACCCTCATGTGGAACCAAGCACGAGGGACTGTCGGGATAGCAGCCGCCATAAGCCTGTGGAGGCTGAAGAACTGACTTGCACTGACCTGCTATGGGCCAGGACAACAGGCTTACCTGAGTCTGGAGTGGCCTGTCTGGTGGCAGGAAGGCCCTGCCTAGGGTCATGTCCAGTATTGCCCCAATAAACTGGAGCCTCTGGGATGGGATCAAGTGAGATTTGGAATGGTTGATGGTAATACCCAGACAGGCAAAGACCTGCTGGGTGAGGGAGAAGCAGTGCAGGAGTTCCTCCCTGGATGAGGCCACCAGGAACCAATTGTCCAGGTACGGGAAAATCTGTACCCCCCGGGTATGCAGGTAGGTCACCACCACTGCAAGGCATTGGTAAATATTCATGGAGCCAAGAAGAAGCCAAATGGAAGTGCCTTGAACTGGTAGTAGTCCCCCTGGAAAGCAAAACAGAGATATTTGCGGTGAGATGGGTGGATAGATATGTGCAGGTAAGCGTCCTGCATATCCAGAGTGCACAGCCACTGGCCCGAGTGAGGGAGGGGCAAAAGGCTCTGCAGTGAGAGCATCCTGAACCTCTTGTACTCCATGAAGATGTTCAAGGAACTGAGATCTAGAATAGGTCTTACATCTCCTGCCTTCTTCGGGACCAGGAAAAAGTGGGAATAGTAACCCGTTCCTTGCAGGGAAAGGGGGACAGGTTCTATCGCCTCTTTCGGCAAAAGTGCTGAAATTTCTTCCTGGACCAGAAGAAGATGTTCCCGAGAGTACGATGACCTTGGGGGAGGGTGACAAGGTGGTTTCTGCAGAAACTCTATTGAATGTCCTTCTGCGATAAGCTGGAGAACCCATGAATCTGATGTTATCCTCTCCCAGCCCAGAAGGTGGAGGGAAAATCTCCCTCCTAACGGTTTCTCCGGGAAGCCCGGAGGTTGTGGGAAAGGGAAGGAGTCAGGTGGCGTGGGGCAGCACTGCAGCTGAAGCTCCCGCTGCTTTTTTGGGTGGAGGGTAGTGGTAGCTGGGGAGGCCCGATGTTTAGTGGCCCTCTTTCCCTGTGGTCTCACTTTGAGCCGATTCCATCTGCGAAAGGGACAGTGCTGCAATTGATGGGGATGACACATACAGGCCACAGACTTTAGTGCTGTCCCCTTCTCCTGCAGGTCGGTGATGATGTCCTTGACATCACCCCCAAACAGCACCAAACCCCGGAAGGGTGCTTCCTGGATGGCGGACTGCACTTCCGAGACCAACCCTAACACTCGGAGCCAAGCATGACACCGTAGGCCCACGGCGAAAGCTGAGCTCCTACCAGCAGTGTCCACTGCATCGTAGGTCACATGAAGAATGTGCCGACTGGCCAAACATGCAGAGCGGACAAGGTCAGCCACTTCCTGCTTGACCTGAGAGTCTGGAACGGAGTCCAATTTAGATTCCACCTCACTGAGAATCGCCTTCTGGTAATCCCCCATGTGGCTGACATAGTTCAGGGCCCTAATACCCAGAGTGGAAGAAGCAAAAATCTTCTTGGCATACTGGTCCAGAAGGCAGGATTCCTTGTCAGAAGGAGACGAGCTAAGGTGTTTGGGTTCAGCTGACCGGCCATGAGCAGCGCTAATCACTACCAAGTCAGCACGAGCGTGGGAGTCTAAGAAGTCAGCACCCTCGGGAGCCTGGTATAGCCTGTTCGACTTCCTGGGAAGTGGAGCTAAGGCCGAAGGCTGTTTCCATATGGTGGTAATAAGGTCTGCATGAGGCTCGATCCAGGGTGGCACCAAAGTGGGAGCTGTCACGGGCAGATCCAGATGATCAGTGAGTTTTTTACGCTGGGGGTCTGGCTCCAAAGAGTGCCACTTATGTACTTCCTGGATCTTCCGTAGCAACTCCATGAAAGAAGGATCCTCCAGAGGAGACTTTGGAGGAGTCCTTGGCCGGGGCTTGGACGGAGAGCATGGCTCGTTGTCTTGCTCAGAACAATCGTCAGAAGTGTCCGAGGTGTCCAAGGAAGAAGAAGATGAGGAAGAGGTAGACTCCCTCTCCCGGCAAGGGGGAGGAATGGACCCCTTGGGAATCCCTTGGGGAAGTGTGTCCTGCCCCTCTCTGGACCCAGAGGGTTTAGCCCTGGTGTCTGGATGTGGGGAAGGAGTGTGTCATCGTGGACGTATGGGAACCAGCACTGGCACCATCGTCAGAAGATGACTCTCCACCTCTCTGGTGAGCTAAGCCTTGGCCTCAGCCCACCAGGAGGTCAGAGTCTCCTGCAAGTCCACCAGCGGCTGAGGGGGCGGTGGAGGAGGAGGAGGAGGAGGGGGATATGGGTATGGACTATACCCATAAGGCGCGTATCCATAACCCGACAGCAGGAAGCCCAGCGTCTGGTATTGAACAGCCGGTACTGCGGCATCGGATATGTCGGCACCAGGTACTGAGGCACTGGATACTGCAGTCCCGGGTATGACAGCATCGGATACAATGAGGTCGGGTACCCGGGAGCTGGGGGAGCTGCTGGAGCAGACGGCCTGGCCGGATGCCCCACGGGCAGTTCTGGAGCAGAAGGCCCAGGGAGTGGAGGGCCCGGCATTGGGGGGTGGGATGTCGCCCGGTGCTGGCAACACCAGCGTCGGAGCGGGTGGCCGAGGAGCCAGTGTCAGAGCCAGCATCAGGGGAACCGACATCAGATCGATCTTACCAGAAGGTGGACGGTCTGACGGAGGTGGAACAGGAACCTCAGCGTCACCCGGGGATGGGGGGGGAGAAATCCTTGGGGTTGGGCTGAGGAGACTCAGGGTCCCCCGAGGGCAGCGAAGGCTGTGGGAAGCCGGGAATGACGGACGTGGGGGGGTCCGGCATCGGCTCGTCCGCTGTGCGGACATCGGGCAAACCGACATGCGGCCTAGCAGCAGGATCTGGGCAGGAGCCGGAGGGGCTGGCGTCCGACTTAACGAACCCTTCGCCAGAGACAGGCTGTAATGGAAGGGTGGCCTGGTCAGGCGGAATAGGGGCTGCGTGGCCCGACGGGTCGGGTGACTTATCCTCTTCTCCTGCAGAGCGCCGGAGGAGCCAGCGTCCGGCTTACATCAGGCGCGCTCGCACCAGTAGGCCCTGAAACCACGGCTTTGCTGGGCGGAGGCCTCCACAAGCCGGAGGGTGCCGAAGGGCCTCAGCGTGAGCCAGACAAGCAAGTTGACGCCGCTTCTTTAGAAGTCTCTATATGGCTGCTAGGAGCGGTCCCCGGGGATTCTATTGCCACGGTGACTCTGGAGGAAGTCACGGTGGAGAGGAGCCCTTGTCCTGGTGCTTTTCTTTATCCTTTTTCTTGCGATGGCCTTATGGGGAAGTTGATGCCTGCTGAAGCTTTTTCAATTCTTTCTCCATGGAGCGCATTTTTTTTTTCAAAATATGGGCCTCCAGGGACTGCTGACACCTTCTCTGGGTGGCTGCGATAAAGCTAAGGCAGTGCTGGCACTTCTCACCCGGATGGTTGGGGCCTAGGCAAAAAAGGCACAGGGAATGGCCATCCTTGTGCAGGAGTTGGGCGCCGCACGATTCGCACTTGTTTTTGTGCTCGGAGGGTGTATGGGACAACATACACCTATGAATACCTGACGGATGATAAGAAAAAATCGAAAATACTTGGTTTAAATACCGACGAAGGAGCCTGACGAGCAGGGAACTTTTCCGTGAGGCACTGGCATGAGCTAATGGTGGGAAAGAACTGGAAGGCGGGCATGAGGGACCGCCCCTTTATACTGACGTCTCCTTACGCTGGTCACCTGATATGGGGGCAGTCCCTCGCCAGAGACTGCTAGCTAGAAATGTTTCCGTGGGGTCCAGCCGCCTGCTGACATCAGTCCTATATGTAATTACCTACTGCAAGAGCCCACTCGAAGTAAGATCTGCATGGCCTGCAACCTAAAGAGAGAGACAGATTGTAAACAAAGAGCACCATTGCACCCGATTGTAACCAAAAAACCATTGGAGATTTTTGCTGTAGATCATTTAAAGATCGAGCTTAGTAGAAGTGGAGCCCAGTATGTGCTAATGATCATTGACTACTACACAAAGTTCATGGTGGCAGTACCAGTAAAGCACTTGTCAGCTCAGATTATGGCTGAAGCACATTGGAGGCATTTTGCCCATCCACATGGATACCCTTTTCAAATATTGACCGACCAAGGTTGTGCATTCAGATCTATATTATTCAAAGAACTGTGTTCCATGTACAGCAGTATAAAATTGAGAATGGCCACCTATCACCCACAAACAAATGGATTATATGAATGAACAAATTGTACCCTACTGGAGATGTTGAGAGCAATGCCAGAGTATCAGAAAGCAAAATGGCCTGAACTGCTTCCTGTATTTTGTTACCTTTACAACAGTACTGTTCGCTGTTCCACAGGATACACGCCCTATTACTTAATGTTTGGCAGATATGAGAGACTCCCAATGGACATGGTTCTGAATGTGCAGCCAACATACAGAAAGATGGAGGAGCCAACCACAGAATGGGTAGAAGAACACCAGTGACGACTCAAAGCAGCAGCTGATATCGTGTCAACCCAGATGATATGCATGACAGAGGCAAAAAAACCAGTATAACCATAAAGCACAGGCTGTACCTTTGTCCATAGGGGTTAGAGTTTTACTGAAAAACACTTATATCAGAGGACAAAACCTTGTGTCCAGGTGGGAACCCACACTGTTTGTGATAACTGAAATTCCGTATCCAGGACATCCAGTATATAGAATCAAAACAGAAATGGGAGGACACTCGTGTAAGGTAGTGCACCGAAATATTCTGAAGCCTTGTACGTTTCAATCAGACTACTAAAAATGGCTTCTTACTACATCTCTGGCCCCCTGGCACACATCTTCACCCTATCTCTCTCCAATGGCATTGTCCCTGAAGTCTGGAAGGCAGCCAGAGTCACTCCTGTATTTAAGAAAGGCAGTAAAAATGACATATCAAATTACCGGCCTATTGCTAGTTTGTCTGTTCTGAATAAAATCCTGGAAAAAGTAGTATCCATGCAAATCACTGAATACCTTGAGAAATTAATTTACTAAGCTCAGCACAACATGGTTTTAGAAAGCATCACAGCACCATGACAGCACTTGCAAAATTCACTTCAGATATCGTTACCAATATGGATAGAGAGAAAGTTAACAGGGGCAGTCTTCATTGACTTAACCAAAGCTTTCGATCTGGTTGACCATTCTCTGCTACTATCTGCCCTCAGTACCTTGGGCTTCTCTCCCCCAGTCACTACCTGGTTCAAAAGCTACCTCTCCAACAGAACACAAGCTGTTAAGTTTAATTCATCCATGTCAGACAGTGCTGTTATCAACATTGGGGTCCCTCAGGGGTCTATACTTGGCCCTCTTCTATTCTCATTATTAGTCAATAAACTTCCTGAGCTGGTCACCACAGGTCACTCACTTCTTTATGCAGATGACCTGGTAATTTATTGTCACTCTGATAAGGTCCTGGATCTAAATGCTGCCCTCACTGCAGATTTTCGTGCTGTACAACACTGGTTGAACTCTCAACGCCTGGTTTTAAATACAAATAAAACAAAAGTTATGATGTTTGGCTCCAATCACAAGCTTAGATCCTGTCCTCTGACCATCTCTGTCTCTGATATCGATGGGGACCCTATAGAAACTGTCACTTCCTTTCGTTACCTTGGCATCCACCTGGATCAAACCTTGGACCTGAAAGCACATATACAGGAAACCTGCAAGTCAATTAACTGCAAATTGGGGCTGCCTATAGAACCAAATACCTGCTCACCCTGCTGCTAAATTGGCGATAGCCAGAGGCATTCTACTGCCAACCCTTACATATGGGTGTCCCATCCTGTCCTTGGCCACCAAATCTTCACTGCAACTATGGGATACTACCTTCAATAATGTGTGCAGGTATGCAACCAAAGCACCTCGGCTGCAGCATCATTGTCTCTTATATCAGGACCTTGGTTGGCTCTTCCTTCCTCTACCAGGCAGTACTACTTGTACAATTTAGTTGATTCCATCCTAAGGACGTCCAAGCCTGCTATCCTGTCTGATCTCCTCAGGCCGGCCATTCCCACAAGGAATCTTAGATCGGCTGATCAGACCTACTATCCATCCCTTTGTCGGACTAAAAGGGCATGGGCTCCTTCCATCATGCTGCCCCCACCTATGGAACCTACTACCTCAGGATCTAAGAGATGTCTCCACTCATGTGACTTTTAAGAGCAAACTCAGGATTTTCCTCACTACTATGGACAAATGTGTTTGCTTTGACCCTACCTGATCCGCTGCATTTGTACTGTTTCCTCATTGCTAGCACTTTTGCCTGTCCAAATGGGTGTTCTATACTGTGCCTTGTAATTAATGTTTTATTTTGTGCCTTGTAATTAATGTTGCCTTAACCTGTTTCTTTATAAGCCTAATGTTGGCTGTTGACAATTGTAAGTCGCTATTCTACTCCATGACATTCTTATCTTCACTTCACAGCCTCTCCTCACTTAACCCTCACTGCTGCTCTTTCCCCTTCTTCTGTTATATCCTCTTCCCCCTTTTGCCACTCCCACCAAACTCACCTTTACCTGTTCCTACCTCATCCATGCCCCTCCTTAGTCTCCACCCTCCTGGCTGTGCTTAGTCACCTCTCTCCACCTACTACCGCCTACTCCCACCGTCTACCGACCCCCTTCCTGCCCTGCCGTCTCTTGGTTCCACTGGCTCGGCTTGACTTTGACACTTTTGCCGCTATTGCCGTAACTCCTCCGCCTCTATCCCCCTCTCACCGGCATCCTCACTCTCGCCCTGCCGTTTATCGGTTCCACCAGACCGGCTGTATTTTCCTACCTCCTACCGCTGTTGCCGTCTACTGCCGCTCCCCCCTACCACCCTCTCTTCACCTGCCATCTTTCGGCTCCATAGGCCCGGCCGCAGGTTGGTACCTCACCCCGCTGTTGCTGTATCTGACGGCACCTCCTTTCCACTTAATCTCTCCCTCCCATCCTTTTGCCAGTTTTCCCTTCCTTGTGTCTTTTCTACTGATGCCTATCCTCTCTTATTTTCTGCCTTCTACTAATCACATTTTTGAGTATGTTCCATGATCAAGTGCTAAAGTATATTTTTGTTTACTAATGTATGTTACATTGCCATATGTATTTCTCTCTGCATTTTTTGTACTCGTTGTCTTAATAATCTGGCTGTACTCTTTGTGTATTGTAATTGTACCTCCCGGGTCGTGCCTGAAAACAGTCACTTGCTGACTAGCGCACTTACCCGGTTAACAAAAACTAAATAAATAAATAAAATAAAATCTTCTGGTTTAGACAATGGTCAGCATGATAAAGAAGACAGATAGGAGGGGCAGGAGCACACAAGGATAGACATAGCTACCCCTGGAGACCCAATAAAATGGCCTTGGTTACCAGGTATTATCATGTTAAATCCCATTTATACCAGGTCTACTGAAGGTTCTGTACGTAGCTCTGCACGTACAACAAAGGGTATTCCTCCAAAACGTCGGATAGAAGAAATCCAATAATTCCATAAGGGTCACCTGTAAATAAAGCAAAAATATAGTACAAAGTTATAATACAGAGTATCTTACAGTTAGAAATATTAAATAGTAGAAGTGTTAAACAGTAGAAATAGTACTGTATATGGTAGAAGTTAAGAATGTTTAAAGTATTGTGTCTTCTCAAGAAGTTTAGGAGGATACATGGGGACATGTATCATTTAGCAGGGCCGAATATGTAATACCTCAAAGTTGGGATTCCTCCTGCGGTTCCCCAGTAGGCCCCAGTCTCCCCAGTGTACCCCAGTAAAGGTGCCCAGAGCACAGACTCGAGAAATAATGCTAGCCAGGTTGCTAGCCAGCACGTGGCAAAAGTAAACAATTGCCTAGGATAGAATGTTGTGCTGAGCTGCACATGCACAGCATTTTAATCCAAAAATCCAGAAACTAGAGTGCTGTTTTTCCAAAATATATAGTTGTTAGAGGGAGATTCCTGGTGGCTGTAAAGAAGAGAGGATGTAGGAAGTGTGAAAGAACAAGAAAAGCTTACCTGGAGGATTGAAGCAGTCACTGAGGGCTTCCTTGCATGCCTCTGCTGTCTCCAGTCACTGAAGGCTGCCTGCCATTGTGTGCAATCCGTAGTGCCATCTGATGCATAGTATTAAAAAAAAAAGGCCCGCTCCTCATCGAAAGGGCTTGGTGCCCCTTTTCATATTTTATTTATTTAAAGTTTACTTTCAGTCCCTCGGTGGCGGCGGTGTTGAAGAGCCGTATCCAAGAAGAGTTTCGACCCTGTCGCAAAGTCCCGGTGATGCCCTGAGCTGCCCCACTCATGCCTGCCTCCTTCCGAATGGTCCCTTCCTCTGTAGAAACACCTTCCGATCCTATCTGCTTCACCCCGGACCAGGGCGGTGAGTCGGCGGCGGCACCACCAGCCAGATGTTGACCACCAGATAGTTTTTTTCAAATAAAGAAAAATTTGTTTAAGCGCACAAGGCGCCTAAGAAATGTCCGGGTGCTGTGAAGGGGCGGTCCAGGAGGGGACTCCTCATTTAAATATTCGTCGGGCACGGTGACGTCCAGAGGGGAGGGGTCATCATAAAGGCCCATAGGAAGGGCCATGAATATTTATTAGATGGCAGAACAAGGTGGGACAGAAAGGAAAGAGTGACAGCAAGACCCCAGTCAGGCCTATGAGTTAAAGGGACCCAGCCACAGAACGGCCCAGATAATTTAAAAAGGTCACCTTAGACCCAGTGAATTAAGAGTTGTCCCAGCCAGTACAGGAGGCCCAGTGCATTTAAAGGGGCCCAGCCATGACTAGGAGCAGATTTTAAAGGGGTAAGTTAGGCCCACAGGTATTACAGAGGGTGACTAGGCCCAGATCTTAAAGGGGCAAGTTAGGCCCACAGGTGTTAAAGGGGTCTGGTCAAAGGGAAGGCCTCAGCCACAGCCACTTAAAGGGGCAACACAAGGCCCAGGACCCGTAGCTAGCCAATTAAGCCCACAGGTGTTATAGGGGCCCAGCAGCATAATCAACCCCAGGTGTGATAGGAGCCTAGCTAGCCACGTAAGACCACAAGTGTTAAAGGGCCTGATCAGACTTCGGAGCCTATAGCCTTTCAGAGAGCACATTCCCAACTGTAGCATATCCACAGTAAGAGGAGAACCTGATTTAGCTAAGAGGGACACCTCATAGTTAGGTCCACTGAATGCTAGGGTTCACCCAAAAGAATAAAAGTGCCTGTTTATGTACAGTGGTAGGAACATTGAGACTGTGCAGTTGACCACTACAGTAGGAACTGTGACATTTATTGCATTGCTATTCACCCTACAAACTGTGTAAAGTGCCAAAACTGTCTTGCACTGCTTTGTGCTAGCATTTCAGTGCTGGGAAAGTACCCAAATCAGTCTTCAGCAATCTCAAGAGTCACTTAACCCTGGTGCATCCCTGTCAGTCTTCATCAGTTCTTCAGGAATCATCTTCCAGTGTATCCCAGAAGCAGCCTACAGCAACTCTATGAAGAACCGTGCTGCAGTCATCTCAAGTTGCATCACCCTGTTTATTATTTCCTCTGACAGCTCCCCAAGTACAGCTTGGTCCAGTGCAGAATCTGCTGTCCATTTTCTTGTTTTGATGTCCACATGTAAGTACTGTCCGAATCATCAGCTCCCATCATCTGAGTGACGATCTGGTTGTTGTTTGCAATGTGCCCTTGGCTCATTCAGCCTTGGAGCCCTGAACTTTATCGCATTTTGACACATGACTTGTTTTTTTTTTTTTTGAAATTTAAGTTTATTGAATTTTCAAATACAAAATTACAAAACATACAAAACATGCCCGTAAATAAAACATGAAAATACCCGTACAACCAAAACCACCCAGAACCCCCCAAACCCCCCAAAACCTCCCCCAATCAAAGAACCCCACCTCCTCCCAGTCAGCGTACATAAGAAAGCAACAAACTTCTAACATACCCACCCCAACTTCACCCACCCTCCTCCCTCTCCACCCCATACAGGTGTGCCTTCTCAGTATTTCTTGTGATCTGGATATATCTAACATCCGTCATTGATAACTGAAATCTCCCATGACAGTAAAGTTACTAAGTACAACAGATGACCAAAATATATTATCTGTGCAGACTGCAGGATCTGGTCCTAGGCTTATTAATGCAGACATAACGCCTGTAATTTACCCCATCTCTTCTGAAACAGGTCCACACGTAATGCAGATTGGCAATTAAACCTCCGGACTAAGGAAATGCAGTGAGCTCGATCAGCCATTCTGCATAGGTCAGGCCAACTGATCAGTCCAGTGTCTCAGGACCAACTTTTGACCGCCATGGACACCAAAGCCATATGGTAGCGACGCCCACACTATCTATGTGAGAGTATTCACCCAGAATACAAATCTCAGGGGTGAAAAACTCGACAAACCCAGAAGGGGTCCAGCTTATCCTGGATAAGAGACCACAGGGAGCTGACCTTGGTGCAGGCCCAAACACATGAAGGAGGTTCCCTTCTTCTTGCAAGCACCTAGAACAAGTAGGGTAGGGAAGTTTTTTAAGCTTAAAAAGTTTTGCAGGGGTATAGTACAAATTATTTACAATATAGTATTGAGTTAGCCTTAATCTATCCTGAGTATAATATTTATGAAGGTCCTTCCATATACGGGGCCAACTTAGGGAAGCATCAGGCAACAGATATGACCAGACATTAGAGCCCTCAGCAATCTCGGGAAATTTATAATTTAAAAGGAAGGAGTAAATTAAGGAGATAGAGTGCGGCTGAGAAGCAAGGTTTATGATTTGAGAAAGGAAGGGATAGGCCACTGATTCACTAAAAGAGGTGCCAAATTTCCCGGCAATAAGATGTCTTAATTGATACACTTTGAAGATCTCCCTCCTACGAATGCCAAACTTATCAAGTATATCACCAGAAGAAAGAAGGGATCCCTGATTATAAAATGCTTCAATCTGGCCTCCCTAAGCTGTGGAGCCAATCAGGAGAAACCATGAGTTACCCAACTTGATATTGGGATTAAGGATCACCGCTGGCCCAGATCTGAGACAACAGGAATGCTAAGAGACAGTAAACATTGAGCCAGTGACTTAAGGGATGTCAGAATCGTGTTATCGGTCGTCCAGTGCAAAACTGCTGCTGGTGGAGTAAAAAGTACAGCATAGGTATCAAGTTTAGTCCCGAAAGAAGTGAGCTCAATCTGGAGCCAGGTTGGGCATGGTAGGTTGGGTCTATAGAAAACCACTTCCCTAGTTTAGAGAGGTGGGCTGCCCAATGATAAAGTAAAAGATTAGGAAGTCAAGACCACCTTTTCTTTAGGAAGAGATAACTTAGCGTATGAGCGTCTAACGCCTTTCCACGCCGATAAGTTGGAGAACATAGTATGAAATTGCTGAAAGTATGTAATGGGCAACTATAGATTTAACAAATTAAGAGGGTAAAAGACCCGGGAGGATGTTCATTTTAATAATGTTGATCCGGCCCCAGAGAGAAATGGAAGGGTAGACCACCGCTGTAGATCCTGATGGACAAGATTTTAATATTGTCCAAATTAAGCTTCCTCAAAGAGAGGGTTCAGTCGTAAAATGAATCCCTCAAATATTTGATGGATTTGGGGCCCACCTCATCCCAAAGGAAATAAACTCCTGTTTACAGGTATGAACATTTAGTGGAAAATTTCAGACTTAGAAATATTCAATTTGTATTGAGAGAAGGCTCCAAACTGCTTAATAACATCAATCGCCGCTTTTAGGGACTCAGCCGGGCATTCTAGAAGCAGGAGTATGTCATCTGCATAAGCTGAAAGCACCAATTCCTGTCACAGTGTGCAGCCTCTAACATGCGGAGAGGATTTAAGTTTAATAAGAAGCTGTTCCAGGTATAAATTAAACAGTAAAGGCGAGAGAGGACATCCCTGTCTGGTACCAGTATATAAACGGAAAAGGGAGGAAAAAACCCCATTACAATAAATTTTGGCTGAAGGGACACAGTAGAAAGCCTGAACCCATTTTAAGAATGGCATCGGAAATCCCATCCTCTCCATCACAGCCCAAAGAAAAGTCCAGTCCACTCGGACAAAGGCCTTCTCTGCATCCAATGAGACCAATGCCGCAGGGTAAGGGACTGATTGGGCTTGCTGGGAAATATGAGATAAGGTTCTTAAATGATCTGCAGAGGACCTGCCAGATACAAAACCTACTTGTTCGGGCTAAGTAAACCAGACCAGACTTTTAATTCTTTTCGCTAGTATCTTAGCCAAGATTTTCATGTCATAATTCTGAAGGGAGATAGGCCGTAATTTGCCGGATCCGTGAGAGTTTTATCAGGTTTGGGAATCAAAATAATTGTGGCTTCAAACAAGGTGGGATCTATATCATAGAGATAGAGGTACTATATAATTTAAAGAGCACAGGTGCCAGCTCCTTAGAAAAGACCTTGTAAAAGTTGGCAGGGAAGCCATCAGGCCCTGGAGCCTTATCTGGAGTCATAGAGGTGAAAGTCCGCTCTCTCCAGAGAGATAGGAGCCATCAGGATTTTATGATGGGACGCTGACAAACGGGGATATCCATGTCCCCAAATATGTGGTGATACTCAAATGGGAGCAGACGATAGGGGTTTACTATAAAGGTCCCGTAGTATTTTTCAAAATAGAGCAATACCTCTAGGGAGGTTTCAATGGAACCGTTGGAGAAAGCAAGGATGGAATTATCCTGGAGCCTTCCAGCATCCGTAGGCACAAGGCCAAAAGCTTCCCAGCCTTTTCCCCATGGTCAAGATACTTAGCTTGAGTTCTCACAAGACAGTACTCCGTTTTTTCTTTCAGGAGATCCATGTACTCACTCTTAGCTACCAGGAGAGCCTTAAGAGACAGTAGCGAGGAGGTTGAAGAATAATTTGCTTAATTTGCTTCTAACTCACTAGCTTTACTCCACAGAGAAAGAGATTTTGCAAGCCTGGCTTTCTTCCTTGCGGAAGCCATCTTTATTAGCTCACCCCTGAGATAACATTTCAATGAACTCCAAACTATATCAAGTCTCGGAGTAGACTCAAGGTTATCCGCAAGAAAGAAAGAAATCAAAGATTTAATACGCGAGACCGTGTGGGGGTCCTTAAGCAGCTGAGTATTTAACCTCCATGTGGTATCCCGACAAAAATCTGGATCTAAGGAAAGTTTGATCCAAACTATGGCATGATCTGAGAGAATAATTGGATCAATACCAGACTGAAGAAGACTAGGAAGAAAAGTGTTACTAAATAGTACATAGTCTATTCTCGATTTTGAACTATGCGGCTGGGAAAGAAAAGAGAAAGCCCGAAAAGAGGGGTTCGAAAGTCCTCCAGGGGTCACATAGCCCTAACATTAACAAAAAGTCCTGAAGGGCTCTCTGGGCAGGGGTAGGGGGTCGATTGTCTTGAGGCTCCTTATCTAATGTAGATGAAAGGGGAACATTCCAGTCCCCTCCCAGTATAAGCTGGGAAGGAAGAAGAGTACTAACTTTATCCGTAGGGACATAAAAAATTCAGGGCTCCCCACTATATATCTGGAACCTAAGACAACGGTGCTTCCATTAAGAGTACCCCTAACCAGGACAAACCTCCCTTCTGGGTCCAATACAACCAGTTCCTTCATAAACGGAACATGCTTTTTAATGAGAACTGCAACCCCCTTACTAAGGTTAGAATTTCCAGCCAAGTAGGCCTGGGAAAAGCCAGAGCGAGATAGGATTTGGTGTCTGCTTGACTCAGATGAGTCTCCTGAAGGAAAAGAATATCAACCTGCAGCAGTGAGCAGTGATTAAAAATCTGAGACCGTTTGACCCGATCCCTGAGTCCGCGTACATTCCAGGAAACTATTTTAATCGTATTAGTAGCCATTTTAGGTACAGTATAAAGGGAGTGTAAAACCAGAAAAATCCAGTAGTAGAGAGAAAGGAACGGCACACCAAGATCAGATATATCCAAAGTCCAGCAGTCTGCCAGAATATACCAGAATAAAACACCCAAAAAATGAACACCAGTATTCCAACCAGAGTATAACAACACCTCAGTCTAAGCCGGCAGACTAATCCCGTCCTCCCCAAACCCTCCCTCCTCCCATTGCTATCCCCAAAAACCCCACCCCTCTCAAATTGCCTCCAGAGACATTTAAAGTCTGAGTTATGTAATACGGAGTAGCACACTAGTATGTAGCAAAACACAATATATATCAAATAGTACCCCTCCCACACCCCACACCACCGACCCATCCAAATACCCAGACATTGAATTAAGAAGAAGAAGTGAACACAAAAACCCACCCATCGGCCCCCCCTCCCTGTATCCTCCCTTACCCCCAACAGACAACTATTTACAGCGGGGAGCCAGGACTGGTAACGAAGCAGACTCCAGCAAGAAAAAACAGGCCCTGGCCACCCAACCCATTTTGCGAACCTCGAAATCCCCAGATCAAATTGGTCAGGCCATGGGAGGTGGGCCCAGACCAGAGAATCTATAAACCGGGGAGAAGACCCAACCCCCCATAAAATAAGCGACAATAACCCCACAACTGGGGCGAGGTTAGCTAACTCTACCCTAGGCTCGCGATTCCACATACAGCTAGCCGCCAGGCCCCAGACCCAAGCGTCTCCCTCCCCCATCCCAAAACGCCAGATAAACCATGAAATATAAAAATAAAAGAAAAAGACCCCCCCGATGCAGCCCCACCCACTGACTGGGACACATTACAATAGGTCGAGTTCAGCCAGGAAACATAGCTCCAAACGCACTCACCCTCTGGATCAGGCATCCACTGGCAGGGGAAAACCGAGCAGAAGACCAGGCTCCAAATCCAGGGGAGCTCGCAGTCTGGGCCCCTTGTTTCTGGGGTACTATTTCCGTATAGGACCATACTGGTCCATCAAACAGGAAGTTACCCCAGGAACTACCTCCCAGTAAATGAGTTCCGGAAATACACGCGGATCTCAATACCCCAGACAGAGGAGCTCAGCTCCCATCCCACGGGACAACACCCAGCCATCCTGACCAGCAAACAGCCATACCCCAGGTAAGGAAGAAAGAAGCGATCGGGGGGATTATAGAAAACCCGACGTTAGCCCTGGGGGGAAGCGGGAAGGGTCTAGTAATAAAACCACCGGCATATAGCTAACATAATAAGAAAAAGGTAACCTGGAGAGGAAAAAAGAAGAAAAATAAATAAATAAATAAAAACTCATTAGACAGTTAGCCACTGAAGCTAACGACATTGCTGCAGCATAGATATGTACAGTCTCTCAGCCAGGGGTCTTAAACAAGTCCGGCAACTTGATAGCAAGGTCCTTCAGGACCATTTCTGGAGAGTTAAAGCTGCAGGTAGAGCCTCTGATTGTGACCCTGAGAGTCGCGGGGTATAACATTCTGAAGGGAATGGATGCAGCAATTAATTTCTGGACTATAGGATGAAAGGCTGCTCTCTTTTCCCTAGTTTCTTTCGGGAGATCTTGGGTGATCCGAATCCTAGCCGAGCCCCACATAACCTCCTTCAGGTCTCGAAATTTACTATATACATGCTGTCTCTCTATATAGCTTAAAAACTTCATAATGATGGGGCATGGAGGAGATCCAGACGGGGGTCGAGGCCTCAGAGATCGATGAGCCCGTTCAAGATGGTAAGATGGGCTGATCGGCGACGGGCCTACCACTTTGACCAGGAACCTTTGCAGGAAGGCCATGAGATCGGGGCCCTCCTCCATCTCCGGTAGGCCCCAAATCAGCAAGTTGTTTCAGCGATTGCGCCTCTAAGTCTTCAGTTTTGCTTGAAGCTCTGTATTTGTTGTTTGAATTGGCCATCTCGACCTCTGCTTTAGCCTCCATTGCTCTATGGAGAACACCCTGGCCTCCGCATCAGCCACTCGAGTGGGAGACCAAGAGAGATCACTCCTGAGGGGCTTGAGCTTCCAGTCAGCTCCTGGAGAATTTCTTTCAGCGGAGTCAGCTCTTGTAGGAATCTGTCCTCCGTTAGGGGTTGGATAGCTGTGTCTTTCCCCACATCTCCGGTTTCAGGCCTCCCTGGTTACGCTTGTTTTTGCTGCCTTCTCAGAGATGCAGGCGGGGCGCAGGCCTAATCGCAGCCTGCCTCCCATCCACATCCATCTTAAAGCGTAGACGATCTTTCCTTGTTGGCACTTCAACCCAGGTTGTTAGGGAGTATATCAGCTCTCGTTTAGAGAAGTTTTCACAGAATTGATGCGCCGGGGAGTTCAGAATTCGGCGATTGAAACAGCAGGAGGGAAGAGCTCCAGGCCTCAGCTGCTACTTAGCTGGCTGCCATCACATGACCTCGACACATGGCTTGTTGTTTGGTGTGTGCCCTTGGCTCATCCAGGCTTGGAGCACAGAAGACCATTGTACTCCGATGTCCAGAGACTTCCTTATCCAGACTTCTGTATCCAGTGCAGTCTGCTTCGTCTTCCTCATCCAGCAGTCCAGAAGCGAGCTGTGGCAGATTGATCTTCTTCTTTGTCTTCCTAATCCAGCAGTCCACAAGAGAGGCAGCGGCAAGGTGATCTTCTTTGTAATGCTTCACCTGGCAGTCCAGAAGCAGACTGCGGCCAAGTGATTTGCATCAAATCCTTCACCTGGCAGTCCAGAAGCAGATTGTGGCCAGGTGGTTTGCATTGTTTTCCCTTTCCGGGTAGTCCAGAAACAGACTGCAGTTGGAGTTTGTGTGTTCCCATTCCGGCAGCCCTCAGTGGGTTCTTACCCAAAGAAATCTTGATCCTGTGCTTGTATTCCGGCGAACCTAGAGAGGTGGGGTGTGGCTGAGAACTCATTGTCTGTTAAAAATCCTCTCTGCATCCCTTAGTTTCCCAAAAAAGGTTCTCAGAATTGCACTGAACAGTCAGCTGAGTGCTTTGCATGTTCTTCTTGATGACAGAAAATCTGAATGTGCACAAACTGTCATCCGCCATATGTATAGACTCTTCCTATAGCATACAGAGTGACTGACTGATAGTGTGGAGTACTCCAGGTAACAGTTAGAGGTACACCTCAGGGTTGATCTAGAAAGTCTGAACACTGATTAGAAATAGGAGGCTCTTACATCATAGCTGTTACAACCAATTCCTTTTTACAGTTCTCCTTGTACAGGAGGTTAGAGTCTTAGTATAAGGCCTCAGGACACTTGTAAGATATCAGAAGTAGTATTTAATGTTGTTATAATCCCCTTTTTCCTTTTCTCCTGTTCTCTACCCTGTGGTCCATTGCTTAATAAACTGTTTCTTTTCTCAAATCGTGCCCAGGAGGCTCTTTTCCCTGCAGCCCCCAAATGTATGGATTATCAAGTCCGAGTCGGAGCTGATTCAAAGAGGGGTGCAGGACCGGGGGAAAGAGTGCCAGGTTCCGGTGTGGACTATTACAGCGAACTGTCGATGTTGTCGGCATCGATGTGTTCGCCGTAATAGTTTCGCTGAACGGAGAGCATACCATGCCACTTATTGTGCACCATTAATGACAAAGGTAGTGCGCTGACAGTCAACTGGCCACCAATAGCATCTGGAGCCCGCAAGCACCAAAGTGGCTAGTGCTACTTGCACATACTGCATACTCAGATGCATGGATTCACCCAGCCAAAAACTGTTATAAAAATGTGGGCCCTGACTGATGCTCCTAAAAGGGCATTTACCACTGCTTTAAGAACAGTCAGCATGGTATTGCACAAAAGGGAATGAGCAGATATGTTTGATGAACAGTATATACAATAGTCCAGGTAGCAGGCCTGCAGTGAGAGTGGCTAGACCTCACCTGTAAATGCTCACTTGCTCAGTGGTTTTCACCATTCATGAATCGCACACCCACCGATTTGCATGACACAGTAAAAGTCTACTTGCATTTTTTTTATGTTTGCTTGCGCGCATGTGCAAAGAAACATCTTGTGGTAGTAGCAGGTTTCAGAGGTGTGTCAGTATTTTGGCAAATGCCGGTAGTGCTTTTGTGCACTCATCTGTTCTGCACCAATTAGTGAGCACGCAGTCTATGACAGCAGTTTTAAAGTATGCCACCAACTTAGTAACAAATTTGCCGCTGCAATCAGGAAGCACCACATCGTTGCAGCGTCAGCTTCTCTTTCACCCATTAACAGTCTGCATGTAGGCACCAAGGGCGTAGCCACCGATATGCCTGGCACACCATGACATGCAGCAGACCAGTGGGGGGTGGGGGGTAGCAGGAGTCGAGGGCTTTCCCGGACGCTCTGAATTCTTTGCAAGTTTTTTAGGGAGGTGGGGTATGGTCTTCCTGGCAAGCCTGTGTGACATGGTGGCCCAGGGACCCTGATTGAGAAGTATATGCTGCCATCTCAATCAGGTCCGCTTGCGAGGAAAGGAGGCATGGAGTGGCTAGTAAGGGGCGGGCTCTTTAAATGGCCCTGGTCAGAGTAGTTCTGCTGCCTGTCATTTCTGAACTGGATTATCAGTGACTCAGCGAGTCAGCAGCGGTGAGCCTGCCTGAGAAGAAGAGAGCCTCCTTGCTGCTGGAAGTCGACAGCTGAAGAGCCGAAGAGCGATGGAAGACTGAGTGAGCTGGGGCGGGAATGGTACTATGGAGCAAGGAGCTGCTGCAGCCTTGGGAGCTTTGCCACACTGCACGAGTCCGACAGACACAGACCAGGAGGAGAGATCAGAGTTTGGAGCCAGAGGAGAGTGTATACAGCAGCAGCTCACACTGAGTGTCTGGACTGGCACTGCTGTTGGCTTGCAGTTGCTATTAGTAACTACACAGAAAAGTGAGTCAGTCAGCTCTACTGTGTGACTGACTCTGGGAGGTACCTGCACTGCTGAGCCAGGCCAGCCAGAGGAGCTTAAGAAGAGCGCTGGTCAACTGGGGTTCGGGAAAAGACTAGAGTGTTGCCACTGCCAACTAGCACCTTGCCTTACTGCAATTTGTCGAGTCCCTCACAACTTTGTCTTTCTTCCTGGATCCCGTTGATCTCCAGTACCATTCATGCTGCACAGTGACTCTCTGCATCAGTCTAACCACTACCAGTCAGCAGCTTTGTTTTAATTGCAGAAGACCAGCACCACCGCACCGAGGCACTGACCTTTCCATCAGTCACTGGCAGACAGTGAAGAAGAGACCATCACAGCTCACAGTCAGGTACTTTTATGGGGTTAATTCCGATGTGTGGGGTGGAGTGGGGTGGGGAGGAGGAGGGAGGAGGGAGAACAAACTAAGTCCAGCTGTGTGAATGTTTATTCAAGTACAAAACTTTACTAAGGTATGGTAAACCTTGTCCTTGGGCAGGGGCTCCATAAGCTGACTATACTATAGGGGGTTAATTCATTGTTATAAGTGATGTGTGCTGGGGGGAACCAACCAAGTCCAGCTATTTAAGTGATAACATTAGGTTTTATGGAGTATACGAAGCAACAACCGGCTTCTGTGGATGATTAAACACCGAGCAAAGCCGAGGTGTTTAATCCCCACAGAAGCCGGTTATTGCTAGTATACTCCATAAAACCTAATGTTATTACTATTATACCACTAGAATGGGTGGCCTCTTGGTGGTTCCCAAGGCAAGGCTGCTTTTCCTGTGGCTGCACCTGTCCTGTGGCACTCTCCCTTGGTATCTTAGAGAGGCTCCCTCGGTGGAAGCCTCTAAGAGGGGGCTCAAGACATCTTTTTTTTTTTTTGAAAAAGCATTTAACTGCTGTAATGTGAAATGCTCCTGTCATTTATGTTTCCATTTAAACTTTGTAATGTGGCTTGTATATATGCTAAGTTGTATGTTTTTTTATTTGTGTTAGAGTTAATGTATTGTACAGTGCTCCGAGACGCGGGGAAATTAACTAACAGGCTGTTTTTACCTAGGCTGACCGTTAGGTTCCCGACGTACGTCACGCCAAAGATTTCCTCGTCCAACTCACTAGGCACCATCCCGTTGTACACTGTGATCCAGTTTGAGTCTGTCAGGGTGGTACAGAGTGTGACTACAGAGAAGCACTGCGTGATGGCAGCAGGGAGGTTGCGCTCCATGGCAGAGGAAGTCCACCGACCCAGAGCCCAAGCCAAGGAACAGCTCCGAATGTCTGGCAAGGTTCGATGTGGGCAGCAGCAGTTCAGAGTGAAAACAGCCCAGTCGTGCTGCCATCTAGTTGCGGCGCTGCTGCCATCACGGTCAGGAGATGAAGCCGACAAAGTTACTGAACAAGTCGCTACTTGCTGTCACCAAGGTGTGCACACTACCCCTCTCCCCCCACTGCGGTTCAAGTAGTTTCCATCTTGCCTCTGCCCACTGTTCACAGAGATTGGGGTCTGTTTTCTTTCTGGTTGCCAGTCTTTGTGCTCCTTCCAGGTGAAATTTTGTTTTAGGAGTGAAAAGAAATTGGGAACATTTTACAAGTTTCAGAAGTGGGATTATACAGTTTGTGCCAGCATTTTAAAATTAGTTACACAGAAAGACATGACAGTGTCTGTGTATGAGATTCCCTGTGACTAAGTGGATAGGAATAGAAGGGGATTTGAATAAACGGCTGTGGGCGTGGTTAAGATGAATAAACTACTGTGGAAAGGCGATTAAACTACTGTGGGCATGGCTATATGTGAATAAACTACTGTGGGCATGTAGGTGGTAGTTTTTGGGAGAATAACTGTCAGTTTTCCTGTGTCCAGATTGGCTAGGAGTAGATGCCTGTGGTGTAATTGAAAGTAATTCATTGTTGTAAGGGTGGGGGGGTAGTAATTCATTGTTGTAAGTGGTGTGTGGTGTGTGCTGGGGGAGGGGGGGAGAGAACCAACCAAGTCCAGCTGTATGAAATAAATTCATTGTTGTAAGGGGGTTAATTCATTGTAAGTGGCGTGTGCTGTGGTGGGGTGAGACTGCACCAACCGCTACAACTACAAGGTATGGTAAACCTTGTCCTTGGGCAGGGGCTCCATAAGCTGACTATGGGGGGGGTAATTCATTGTTGTAAGTGGTGTGCTGGAGGGGAGAGAAAACCAACCAAGCCCAGCTGTATGAAATTATAACTACAAGGCGGTCATGGCCTCAAGGAGGGAGGGATAGCAATCATTCGTCCATGGTGTTGTGCACCGTGACTGCACCCTAATGTTACTGCTGGCACTGTGTCTTACATTTCCAAGAATTGTATGTTAAGGCAAAGGTAATAATGAACTACACATTCTGGCTGCCTAATTTTGCAGTTGTCACTGGGATAATGCTTTACTGTGACTAAGTGCTCGTTTTACTTTTAATACAAAGTAATACCTTATAGGGCCTATGATTAAAGCTGCTGCTGTTAATGCTGCCCATGAAAAGCTGGTTACTAGCCTAAGCTAAATGTGATAATTATTACTTTTATTATTATGAAATAAGTGCTAATTTTAATACAGTTACACGAACAAAGCATTATCCCAGTGCTGACAGCTGCAAACTTAGGCAGCCAAAATGAGGCGTTCATCATTATCTTTAAATACTTCTTGAAAATCAATGAAGACAATGCCAGAGGAACATATTTGTTTGCGTCTTATTCTGCTGAGCTATGGTTTTGAGCACTGCTCCAAGAGGGACATTAAATATTCATATTCAGCAGAAATGTGTGGCTTTGAGCACTGCTCCTATAGTGAGAAGTGTGGTTTCTCTATTGTTTTTTTGAGCCCCTAGTAAGGTTTTGTCAGTGCTATGGAGTCTTTATTTTATGAATATATGAAGAAGCCAGCAGAAGGCCATTTAGTTAATCTAGTAGCAGCACATTCCAAGTGTCTACCACCCTCTCTGTGAAGAAGTGCTTCCTGACCTCCCTTAAAAACCTCCCACCCTCCAGCTTAACACTATACCCCTCATGTTATGGGTACCACTCAGCTTAAAGAGACTCTCCTTATCCACCTTATGTATCCCTTTCAAGTGCTGTTGAAGGTCTCTCTCTCTCTCTCCCTCTCTCTCTCCCTCTCTCTCTCTCTCTCTCCCTCTCCAGGGAGTACATGTTCAGTGCACTCAACCTCTCCTCAGTCATATGCAAGGCCCTGCTGATCCACTTTGATCTTTCTAGCCCTCCTCTGAACCTTCACCAGCAGGTTAATATCATTTTTTGAGGTGTTGGCACCAGTACTGAACCCCATACTCTGACTGAGGCCTTACCAGGAACCTGTACAAGGGCAGTATAACCTCTCTTCTCCATTACTTTGGGGCTTTGGCAGTGTTTAACTTCTGTGTGGTGTTCAGTCATCCAACCTGTTTGCATATGGCTTTGGCTTAGTAGTAGTACTGCAGCAGAAAGGAAAATGCTTGGGGCACTGGGCAGCTACTCTTGCCTGCCTTGTTCAGTTAGGCCTGTATGGGTAAAAATGCAAGAAAGCTTTCAAGCACATGGAACACACGGGTACACATGGCCCCATCCTGCCTAAGTAGTCAGTTGATGGTAGAAAAGGATGAAAATGGGTTTATAATCTTTAAGTAACTCTTCTGTAGAGTGTCGCCCCCCCCACCCCGAATGTACCGATGAAGCTGTAACTCAAGGCATATACACAACTTCATTGGAGCACGTGGGGGGTGGGAGCAGAGCTCCCCACAAAAGAGTGGTCCAATGAAGTTGCCTAAAATTTGAGTTTTCTTTCTGTGGGGGCAGCCCTGGTGCTCTCAATTTTCCAGTTGCTGCCATAAGTTTTTGCAATTGAAGCTATATTATCTCAAATGTGTCTTTAGGGGCAATGTATTGATTTTTCCAGGTGCAGCTATGTTTCGGTGTTACACTGCCACCATGTGGGACTGGCTACTTTGATGTGGTACAGAGGTTTGTCACATGCAATATTGTAACCAAAGGCCAGTTTGTTAGACTGACAGCTATTGGTGGTGATGTCTAGTGGTGTGTGAGTGGACCTCTCTGGGACTGGCTACTTTGATGTGGTACAGAGGCTTGTCACAATGCAGTATTGTAACCAAAGGCCAGTCTGTTAGTCTGACAACTGTTGGTGGTGTGTCTAGCGATGTGTGAATGGACCTCTGTAGGACTGGCTACCTTGATGTGGTACAGAGGCTTGTCACAGTTCAATAGTGTAACCAAAAGTCAGTCTGTTAGTCTGACAGCTGTTGTTTGTGGTGGTGGTTAGTGTGGTGGTGGCATGTCTAGTGGTGTGTGAGTGGACCTCTGTGAGACTGGCTATTTTGATGTGGTAGAGAGGCTTTTCACAATGCAATATTGTAACCAAAGGCCAGTCTGTTAGTCTGACAACTGTTGGTGGTAGTATGGCTAGTGGTGTGTGAATGGACCTCTGTGGGACTGGCTACCTTGATGTGGTACAGAGGCTTGTCACAGTGCGACACTGTAACCAAAAGCCAGTCTGTTAGTCTGACAACTGTTGGTGGTAGTATGGCTAGTGGTGTGTGAATGGACCTCTGTGGGACTGGCTACCTTGATGTGGTACAGAGGCTTGTCACAGTGCAACACTGTAACCAAAAGCCAGTCTGTTAGTCTGGCAACTGTTGGTGGTAGTATGGCTAGTGGTGTGTGAATGGACCTCTGTGGGACTGGCTACCTTGGTGTGGTACAGAGGTTTGTCACAATGCAGTATTGTATGCAGTTGTTCAGGCTGTGTGTGGGTGTTGTGCGATATGGCCACCACTACACATTCAGTCACTTCACTACCAGTCTAGCATTGCTTGTAAAGCGCTTTGGGATACACTTGTATGAAAAGCACTATATAAATGCTGATACTTCTTCTTGTATCCAAAATGGTAGTATGGCTAGTGGTGTGCTGTGCTGGTATACAACACAGAGAAAATGACGCTTGTGTCAGGTGAGGGCACGGACACGGCATGGACAGTGGGGTAAGGGGTAGCTGGCCTAAACAATGGGGGGGGGGGGTTAGCAATGAGTCTACTTGATGCACAGGCCATGTTGCAAATTTGGTGAAAACGTTTCAAAAAATGACTGCATTACGAGCATGCATTGCACAGTTTCTACACACACTCGTAACTTTGTCACTTTTTCCTATTTTCACTCCAGATTTTCAGCATTGCCATTTCTTCACTCCTCCTCCTCATGAACAGTACAGCTGTCATTTTTCACATCCTGCCGAAATCTGTTTCCGCACCTGTGGCACCGAATGGCACACTTGCTGTGCAAAATCACCTTTTGGCACTGAGTAACAAAATGATACTGCCACTGTTCATGAGGTGAGCCCCCAAAAGCCCATATTGAAAATTTGGAGCAAAAATGCCAAAAAATGCCCAGGGTGTTAGGGTTTCCAACTGTAACACCCACCCTGTACAGACTGACAGGCATTGGGGGTGTGACTTGGGGTCATCAGCCATAATGATCAACCCATTCCACCCCCACCCCCACCTTACAGCCACTGACAGGCATTGAGGTGTGTCTTGGGGTCTTCGGCCCTAACAGTCATCCCATTCTCTTATACTGCACCCATCTCAGCTTATTTCCTTTTGAAATGGGGTGAGCATAAGGGCCAAAGACCTCAAGGCACACTGTGACACCTGTTGGTGTCTGCAGGGTGGGGTGAGGTGGAATGGCATAGGTGTTATGGCCGATGACCCAAAGGCATGCCCCCAATGCCTGTCAGTCTCTGCAGGGTGTGGGTGGGGATTGGTGTTACTTCAATACTTCACCGCCATTCCTACTATGCCTCTCTAACTCCTGCACTACCAATGCCAATACCAGCAAGCAAACATTCGTCATTGACAAATGCTTGTTTAATTCTATCATTGCTGATTCCATTTAGACAGATGGTCTATCTCTCCTTAAGAAAAGTGTGACATTCAGCTATGGCTATACCCAAACGGTCTTTGAACTGATGTAGTTCACTGGATTACTTTACTCTCTCACACAAAACAAACAGATCGTCCCATAGCACACAGTCACACAACTCAAAGTCTCTCCGAGTCCCACCCATGCTCAGTGCATCACGCCCTTTTATATACTTGATGAACTGGCTTATAATTTGCCATCACTGCTGCCAGTCTCACAATGCCCAGTTTGTGGAACTCAACATCTCACTGGTGGTTCCCTTCATGGCAGAGCACTGTGTGACAGGCGGTGGCATGTTATTTATCCTCAGGCTCCTGCCCACCAGAAACGGTTCTAGGTCAATTTAGCGCAGCAATAGATGCGCAGTCAATTACCTGCAGAAAAAAACAGAACAGCAAAAACCTCACGTGGGAAACACAGCGCAAAACCATGACTGCACATCCGGGAGGGTGGAACTCAGGGTGGGGTGGGAGGAGAAACACAGTGGGGGAGGATTTACTATTCCAAACTCTGGGGAGGGAGAAACTTGGTGGGGGATTTACTAATAGTAACCCCGGAGGGTGACAATTGGGGGCAGTGCGATAACATCTCAATGCTGTTTTATCCCATTTGCTATTTTTCCTGATGCTGTTTTCACAGTGTGGTTTTTGCAGCATAATTATTGCCATGCTAACTTGACTGGATAGATACCACCAAAAACTGTATCACTGACTGGTTGGGCATCAGTCCCTGATGTCCTTTACTGCCAATGTACTATGCTTTCACAGTGTACCATCTTCCACTGATTGTCTATCTTATTTGATTATGTATGGGCAGTCTAGATGGGTCACTCAGTCCCTATCTGCCGTCAAATTCTTATGTTCTTCTGTATACCGTGTGTCAGTTACTGTCCATTTGTGTATACAGTTACTGTATGTGCACATTGTGTTCCACACTTAGGGTCGCATCTGTAAGCAAGATTAGTTTTGTATCTCTGTATGTTTACCTAGATATATATATATATATATATAAATCAATAAAGTAGGCTGCCAATGGAGATGTCAGTTCTGGTTTGCAGGCATCTGTTACACAGTGCAACTACAATGAGTGAAATGCTGAAATGATGCAAGCAGGTTCTCAAAATCATGGGATAACTGTTCAGTGACATCCACACTGCTGTTTACAGCACAACAGAATCCATTCCACACACATATAGACCAGGGCCACATCAAAATCTCAATGGCTAATGCACAGCAAGACACAATGCTGTCCAAATGATCCCAGATCTGGGGGGTATATAAGTAAGACCTCATCAAGTTACACTCTCCCCCTGTGTTAATCCTCCAATGTAGAAAGGTTAAAACATTCTGGAACTGCCTTCCTGGAGAGGCTGAGGGGTCTAAAACAGTGGAGGAATTCAAACATGCATGGGACAGACATAAGGCAATTATAGTGGGGGGTGGCAGGAAGTAGGCTGTTGGTTAACTAAAATCTGCAGCTTATCCAGTAGGTAGGAAAATGGGCAGACTGGGTGGGCCAAGTGGTCCTTTTCTGCCATCAAAGTCTATGTTTCTATGTTTCATTGTGTTCTAACAAATGAAACCTACACAGTGTTATAGTGTATCCACAGGTCTAGCTATACCCTTGAAGTTGTACCAATCATAGAACGACACTGCCACAGAGAAGACCATCACAGCGACAGAATTCGTCTGAAAGCGTCGGGTCACTGTGATGCTCCCTGCTGACACTGGCGGTGCATCTCCTGGCATTTTGCCCCCTCCCGGAGACAACTGCGACTCGGTAATATTTAGAGACCAAGGGTGTGGGAGACACTCTGCATTACGTCTGTCGCCGTTGAGTATGTCGGGAAAGTAGATGTTGTCACGCTAAAGTAGAACCCAATTGAATCCCAACCAGTACATAGTACAACCATAGTTAACTAATTTACTACACTGTCACCTGCAGCCCAGTCTGGTGATGTGTTAGGCTCTATGCTTAGAAACTCAGTACAAAATCATTCCAGAGGGGATCTAGTACATATGTTCATCAAGAGTGCAGAATCTTTTTTTCCCATGATGCCTTCCCCCCTCCAGGTAACACACAGACAGGCTATCAGCCCTTCCTCTGCCCTCCCAGTTTTCCCAGAATGGCAGCCACTTCCCATGGTACATACCAGACTTGAGTTCCCACAAATAGCCTCCTGTAGGGGGGCCAGGAGGAGGAGGTCTGTCCCTTCTGGAACACATATCCAGAGCTAGTCCTGGTGTTCCCAGGTGTTGGCATAGGTTGGGGGCAAGCAGGCAAGACTTCACAAAGCCCGCACATCTTTTCCTCTTTTCTGTCCCTCCCATACCGTGCCGGAGATAGGCAGTAGTGCGTGTCATGTAGAAGGCACACAGGAACTACACCAAACTGATAACCCCTCCCATATGTGCCACCTTAGTCTGTACTACCACCAGACCTCCACCTGGTGGCAGTTGATGGTGGGGCTAACAAGCCTCCCCAGGGAGAGGAGAGCAGCTCATTGAATGCCCCATCTTCTCCCCCTTGACCAACCTCCAGCAACCAGAGTCTGTTCCCAAAACTAGGTCGCTGGCAGGTAAGGCACTCAGTGCCTCAGCCCTCCACACCATTAGGCAGGCAATGGGCACAGCACACTTTAGTACTGTATTTCGCTGTACCTAATGGCTGCAGTCCATCCCTATACATGGCCAGTAAAGCACCGATCTGATCCAATCTAGCATCCATTCACTTCCCATGTGTCCCGTGTCATTGTACAATGATCTCATCACTGTATGTCAAACCTTTCCAGGTGATATTTGTTTCTCACAAAGGGGTGGGCCCCTCAGTCACATGGAAGATCAATTTGTCTTAGACAATTAGCCTAGGTTACTCATGCCGAATGAAGAAGGTGTCTGAATCGATCACAGCCACTTGAGCAGCATTTTAACCATCTATTAATGTTTGGTAGATGTCTTGGAAGTGAGAGTCAGTCCTTTGTTCTCACTGCTGATCATGCCACTTCAGGTATGACCACATAGAAATACAAATAACAGAGAAACAAGTACAAATACCAGAGACAAAAATACAAATTAGGGTTGTTAGAACTAGTTCTAGAAAGATTTGAACTGTGCTCGAACTATAATGTGTCTGAGTTCTAAATTAGAACTTGAACACCAGAGGATTCATAGTACAGTTCAAACCTTTTTTTTTGTCTTTCTTTGGCTTACCTCCAGGCCCTTTGCACAGCACCATGATCTGCTACCGCTGACTCGCTGACAGTTTGATCCGCCCTCTGTTGTGACATCATGCACCACCACACTCACCCTGGCCCACCACAGAATCAATTGCTGATATGAAAGAAAGGAAACGGGGGGACGGAATGGAGTTGGAGAGCTGTGAAAGTGGACAATGCATCAGGACAACTGAGCCAAGATAGGGTACTCAGAGTTGAATGGCCCCTCCTGGGCTAGCAGCAGATTAGGGCCACCCGGTTAAGACCAGCCTGTCAGTAGTGTCTAAGGAATGGAGGGAGGAGGGAGGAGTACATTTAAATTTTAAAAATTAAAGTGATTACTTTGCTTGTGTTTTTCTGCAGATGGGGTGGGAGGGAATTGAATTTTCACAGAACCATAGCACTGGCAGTGAGGGAAGACACAAGTGTGTGGGACCAAGGGGAGGTTTGACTGATACAACTAGATGGATAGGTGTGGGAGAGATTTGCGACATAGCCAGGCAATGGCATACCTGCCAGGAGAATCACATTGGATGAGTGAATGATGTGCTGGGCGATCTGTGCCTGTAATGCAGTCATGAGATGACAGTCTGGATGCTGAAATGTGCTTCCTGTGACTGGGATGTAGTGCAGTTAGAGGTGATCTTAGCAGCAGAGTGGACGTCTTTGTCTGGCAGCAGCTTGTTCAACAAATCCTAGCTTAATAAGGAGTTTAATAACTAAAACAATCTTTCCTCCTTATCTATGGAGGCCTAAGGGAGAAGGCACACATACAGTGAAAAAGATAAATTTATTTAATTGAAAAACCAAAATAAGGAAAATGAGCCAGGGCCAGGGAGAGGCAGACAGAGGCAAAAAGTGAAGTGTGTGGTGGGAGTGGGGGACTGGGTAGGGGTTCGCTGTCTCCCTTCTTGTGTCTAGCTAGTGTCTACCCACCGTAGCAGATATCCATACTCCTTCAGCACGTGCTTACCCCTTTTTTTCACACCATGCCCTGTGAGTCCTTTTTAGTTCAAGCACCTTATCATGCCACGCCCCTACCTTACCCCTTAGTCAAGCCCTTCTCCACCCTGGTGCCCCCTTTTCTCTCTCTCTCTGTCTCTCACCCCTCCTCCCACACCCAACAGCCATATTTCAACCTCCTATCTCGACAAGGCCCCATTTTGAGGCTACTTCCCCCCATGTGTTCTCACCACTGTTCTATATCTCACTCACTGTTGCAGAACCGAACCCATGAAACCAGTGATACTCACCGTAGAATTGTAAATATATGAATTATAACTGTGTCATGTACTGTACTTCGTCTAGCGATAAATACTGTAGTATTGTAACCAATTGTATTTTCAATGTGTTTTGTACTGTAATTCGTCTACTGTTTTTGTTAACCTGACGTGGAACCTTTGTAAAAGAGCTTACGTGCAAAGGTCTTTTCCGAATACCAAATAAATAAATAAAATAAAAATAAAAAAATATGAAAATACAGCAGACACATTTCATGTAAGGACTCAGAAAGAAAACTCCTTTACTAATTTTAAAATATCTGTGACTCCTGTGTGGTGTATGTCTTGCCATATATGCTGTGCTCCCTTGGACTGCACTGACTGTAACCCAGGGTGTATGTGTGCTGCCCAGCATTTAGTGTGTGGTATCCAAAATAAATCCCATACATAGTTTGTGTGATGGGAGGAGAGAAAAATCCTTTGTTCATTTAACAATATCTGTGACTCTGGTGTGGCATACTTGCCATCTCTCCTGCTGTGTTCCCTTTGACTGCACTGTACCCAGTGTTCGATCATGTGCCGCTCAGCACTCAGTGTGTGGTATCTTACAAAAAATAAATACCAGAAATATTCTGGGTGACTGTTATCTTCTGTATTTGAAAATCAGTTACAGCAAGAGTTGGCTAGTGCTAACAATGACTGCATTTTGAAACACAGACGAAAGAAAAAGGCCCAGTGACCCATCCAGTATGTCACCCTTCCTTTTTGCATTTTTTTTTTTGCTCTTAATGCCTTGATTGTTGTTTTTTTTTATATATAAGCAATAAGCCATGACAGGGCGTGCATTATAGGACTTTAAATTTTTGCCGCAAGGGTGTAGTAAGGCACAAGGCTTAAGGCCAAGTGTCCGTACAACCCTGGAAAGTGCATTAAGATCCTATGATGCACACCCTGAAGGGGATTAATACACTTAGAAAATGGCTCTAAGTATTTTTTTTTGGGTGGAAAATGAGATTCCACACCAGACTGTGTGTTTATTGAGATTTAGTGCACAATCAGGTGATGTCTGTTGGTTAATGAACTCTCTAGATTTTTTCTTGCCATTTTATAAGCAAGTATAATAAAGATACAAAATGAAAATATAACAAGTGATGTATTTGTTTATGTCTTGTGCTACAAATGCACAAGCAACAGACACAGAAGCTGATGGGCGACCAGAAGGAGAAAGGAAGCGGGGCAGGCAAACTGGCAGCATTCCTTTAGACTGTTTCTCAATCAAATGTTTTCAGATGATTATAGAAAGAAACAAGTCTATTTTGGAACTGTGAGGAGGGCTTGGCAAAATGTATCTTCTGCTGGTGAAATTCTAATTTCGCTTTTGCATAATTTCACAAAATGTCTGTGAATATTTCATGAAATGTTGCCAAAATTGTGATTTCAGTTATTTCCATCTAATTTAAAAATTGTCTACATTGCACCAAACATGGTATGATGACTTTGTCAATGTCCATACAAAAGTGTGCCAAGTTGCAAATCTATATCTGTAAAGGTGATTGATTAATAAGCCTCCAAATGTTTGCAAATTTTAAAATTACATTTCGCAACTATGTAAACTGCAGAATTGTAAGCCCAATAACTTTAAAACTAGAACACAAAATATCACCAGTTTTGTTAGTTTCATTGACCCTAAATATTAAGCTTTGAGGCCACTCCTCGCTGGCCCAGCAGCAGATCGTCATACTGCCATGCTGATGACCTGGCATTGGAAGCGAGCCCGAGAAGTCACATTGGGAGGAAGGCTATGGCCGAGACAGCTGCCGCACAACAGTGCATCTCAGTCTGAGAGGGCTGGTGGTGGGTTCCACCAACACAGAGACCCCTGTGACTGGGCCAGGGAGCATGCTTCCGTTGTAGGGGAAGCCATGGGTGTGCGAGACTGACAGAGCCACCATCCCCACCAGGGGAGGTGTGAGGTTAAAAAATCTGGGAGAAAAACATGGTAGCCAATGGAATGATGGCTGGATTCAGCCTGATCAAGGTATATCCCTGTGAACAGGATATACTCCTGCGAGATGTGCTGCCAGCCAGGAAAAATCAATATGGAAAAAGAAGAGGCTGTATATGTCAACTCTTTAATCTCTTGCTCGAAGGCTGGCCAAGTCATAAGCAGCCAAAGATTCCAGAATAGTATCAGTAATTGTTTTCTCCATTTAGGTATGTAATGCTATTTCAACTGCTTGTGACCAAAGCTCTTATGTGAAAATGCACTTGTGTTTTTGTATTTTTCTTGTACCACCCTGTATTTACTGTCCACAGTTGATATACTGTATCTGACTTGTACCCTCCCAGGTCATTCCTGAAAATAGACATTTCTATGCCTAGTGCACCTACCCAGTTATCAAAAACAAAATAAATAAATAAAAATAAAATTAAAGTAGAATTTTATGAGCTTTTGTGAAATTGTAGAATGTTGTAATACTTTTGTTGAAGTTGTGTCCATGGATTTTGCTTGGTCATACACTTGACCTGCCATCATAGAGGAAGGCAAAGGCTGGGTAAAGTGGCAATAAGGTAGCATTCATAGGAGGTTCCATACTAATAGTATAGTGGTGCCAAGTATCAAGTCACTGTCTTGAGTGACTAACCATGACAAGTAGTCATGGACATCATTGTGCAGTAGCCTGTCTTCTTACAATATACCAGCTACCACTAAAGTTCACTGACTTAAAGACTTGTGAAAGCACATGCAGCATTGTTTCTGTACAGTGCCACCTGCTGACTCTATAACAACCCTGTAGATAACAGTGTATGTTTACTGTTTGAAAACAGTGGCACCAAGTGATGCCAAGCCTTACAACTAGTTGTGACCGAAGTGTCTGACGATCTTGAGTCATGATGGAACATGATGTTGGGCATCACTGTCACAGGGGTGGTGGGGGGACATTGCAGGGTCATGATGCTAGTGCAGGTAAGATGATTCAGTGGTGATAAGTATTTTGTGAAAGTTAAAGTCAACAAGTGGTATTCTAGTGGCATTACCTATTATGTGTCCATGAATTTTTGAGCAAATTTTGCCAGTAAGTAATTTCTAAAATACAGTATCTTCAATGAATTTTAACATACTAAAACACATGTAACCAGCATACTTTGACTCCAGGGCATATTTAGTTTGGAATTCATGCTAAATCTTGAGTGCGTGCCTGCAATAGTAGTACAGCTTTAGACATCCAACTATTCTGAAAATGTTCACACAATTTAACAAATAATTACATTGTGAAATTTTGAACTCTTGTAATTTACAAGTTACATAACCAGCTACCTCTCAATTTAGCAGTTTCTAAGACTCTTCCAAAAAAGTAACTTTTCGTTTATCTAACTCTACATGTGGCTGAGTTGTAAGCACAGAAATATTTTCAGAAATTTTTACATCAATAATAAATTGCCGGACTTTATTTGATCGCCTATAACTTCTCTGCCTCTCATTCAAATATCATGAACCACGGTACTATTTTATGGCCTTTTTGAAACAGTATACATGCCAAATGTAGATTTCTAGCTATAAGACTGACCAAGTTATGATCAAATAAAGAATTTTGGAAAATTCTGCAACATTTTGCAAAATTTAACAGAACTCATGGAATTTTGCAAAAATTCCATGAAGCTGGAAATTGCTAATTTTGCCCATCCCTAACTGTGTAAAATACATGAGATGACAGTGGAAAAAGAAATATTACAAATTCAAAGGTTTGAAATGGGGATTGCCAGCAGTTTCTTCCTCTAATCATCTGAAAACACCTAATTAAGAAACAGCTTAAGGGAATGTTGCAATTTGCTAGACAGCTAGCGTGTGACTAGCATATTTTAATCAGTTGTCAGCTGATTGAACAGATACACTGCTACAACTGGGAGAAATAATAGAGAGCTAATGTGAAATGTAAGTTAAACAGGGTCCCAATATTAATGTTTTTGAAAGTTCTTCAAGCGGTATCAGCTGCTACTGTAACATTAATAAATACACTATAAGTTTCTCTGGTGCCCACAAATGTGATCTCCAGAGGTTAGTGGAGCAAAAATCCATTCATGTATTAGAGAAATCACATATTTTTGACTGAGGCCAACAGAACAGTATTCACCTGATCCCTTTATCATAGCTGTAGGCAGGATTTGGTTGGAGAGGGGTCCCAAACCCTACCCCTCAAGGGTGAAGCATTCTCCTATGTATGAAAAAAAAGGTAAATACATATATAAATAAACAAATAAATAAATAATGAAATAATTACTGGGACCAAAGCCAGCAAGGGGAATGAAGGCAGTACACCCAGCCACCGTCTGAAAAGGAGAAAGTGGCACATACTGTGGAAGGCAGGTGACGGGACTGGGGAGAGCTGCAGATAGGTGCAGCATTAAGGGGGAGGGCTGTATTTGTTTTTTGTGAACAGGGCCAGTAGGGGTGAAGGGAGACAGGCACAGTAATAGAACGATGGGCCAGCAAAGAATGAGAATGGGGTGGCAACATGCAGGGCCAGTAGGGCGGGGGTTGTGATTTGTTGAGAATGGGACCAGAAAGAGTAAGAGAGGACATGCACATGGAGGCAAAGAGGTTGTATTTTTTTAAACCGGGGTCAGCAAAAAAGCGACACACACACAAAGAGAAGGTTAAAAAACATGGTCAACAAGATGGTCATTTTATTTGGCTTCAGACCAGAGCCAGCAAGGGTGTTGTAGGGGGCACACAGAGTGAGGGAATGGCTGTAGTATTTTGGTTGAAACATTGGCCAGTGGTAGTCCTGGTGGCATGACAGAAGGCCATCTACAAAAAGGTAACATAACCATACAAAGTGGAAGCATGCAGTGCCTCTACTAGTGCATTGCTGGATTAGAAATGAGAAATCCACAAAAGTAGGGCATGCTAATCAAAAAATGAAACACTGTGGCTCAGAAAGCTTTATGCATGAAAAGTAACATAAAACAGAATTTGATGACAGTTAAGGACTGCATGACTCCCCCAGTCTGCCCATTTGTCGCTGCCTGTACTGCCACAGCACACCCTACTTGATCTCCGACTACCTCCCCCTTTGCTTTGTAAGTTTCCCTTGTGCCTATCCCATGCATGCTTGAATCCCACCTCTGTGTTTGCCTCCATCACCTCTGTTGTAAGATTGTTCCAGGCATCTACTACTCTTTCAGTGAGCAAGTGTTTCCTCACATCACTTCTAAATTTTCCCCTTCCAACATCACTGTATGTCCCCTTGTTCTCGTGCATCTTTTTCTCTGAAACATACTCCACTCCTGTACCTTATTCAACCCCGTGAGGTATTCTTCTAATTTTTTTTTTATCTTTCATTTTTATCCCTAGTTTCACAGCCTATCCCCATTGGCCTGCTCTTCTCAAACCTTGTCAGCCCACTGTCTCTGGGGCCTACCATAAGACCCTTGCAGTGGCCCACAGATTATCCCCTGTGGTGGAGCCTACTGAGTGACCCCTTTTCCCAGGACACGTTTAGCTCAGCTGCAGGCCATCACACCCAGTAGGTAGGTGCAGAGTCTACAGGGAGAGGAAGGCGTCATCCTGCCAGCCGAGGGCTTTTCCATTATTTTAGTGAACCCTTTGGCACTCCAGGGGTGTGGCAGCTTGAAATACACAGCACGCTGACATCTTCTGCCAGGAGCGTCCCCCACCTGGAACCACTGCTTTAACATGTACCTCCACCTATGGTCACCTAGGTGGTGGTGGTGGCGTCGCATTAGAGTAGGCGACCCTTCCTCCCTCTCTGGAGGAGGGGAGCATCCATTGGGATGCTCAGTCCTTCTCCTCCCAACTGACCCCCGAGTGGCCCAGGCTTGTTCTGGAAGCTGGGTCAGTGGCATGATGGCAGCTGAGACATAGATACCTCAGCCCTACATACCACTGGGCCAACCCCCCCACCCCATGAGGTATAGCATTTATCGGTCTCCATAATGTCCTCCCTCCATACTCTTTTCCAGGGTGTATGTATTGAGGCCCCTCAGTCTCTCCTTGTAGGGCTTCTAATGCAGCCCATGCACCATTTTAAATGTCTGCCTCTGGACAGCCTCCACCCTGTCTATGTCCTTCATGAGATGCGGTCTCCAGAACTGGACACAGTACTCCAGGTGGGAGCTCATCAGTGATCTATACAGTGACCACACCACCTTTCTCCTTTTGCTGGTGATCCCGCTGTTCCTACCTTCTACCTTGTCACACTGTCTTGCCACTCTGAGGTTATCAAATATGATTACTCTCAGTTCGCTTTCCTGTTGCATGCAGGTGTCTGCATTTAGACTTCCTGTAGTTAGCTTTTGGTCGGAGAGCAATTGAGCTATCCCCAATCAGAAGCCAATCCTGGGCTCTGCTTGGGTACTAGGAAGTGGTCTGGGCCTTTCTTAAGGACTAGGCCATCAAGTGGCCCCCCACATGAAGGACAAACACACAAAGGACATCGGAGTCTGCTCACTGGAGTCAGCCCAGTGAGGCAGCCACTCTGCTCCCCTGCTGGCCCAAGTATGCTTGTTGGGGCTGTATTATAGGGTGGCTGTACATGGGAGGCCAGCTAAGTGTGTTAGTGAGCTTAGGGGCTTGCTGTTGTTTTTCCTTGTCTTTAGTATGGTGTTGTTTATTCTTAACTGATACAAGGTTTAGTGTGTTTCTGGGTAGTAGGGATTGTAGGCAAACTGTTGCAAGGTTCTAGAGTGATTCGAGGATCAGGAGACTACTGCTAAATAGTTGCTAGATATAGTAGGGTGTAGGGACTTGCAGTAAAAAGCCTTCTAGGTATTAGTGACCTTCAGGGTTTAAGGGCATATGGTTACTGGGTGGTAGTAGGATAGCCCGACTCGGTCTGGGACAAAAAAAAAGAAGGACTTAAAGAACAGGGAAAAGGAAATGTGGGGAATGGTGCAATGCAGTAGTTGTGGGGTGGCAGTCTACAGGAAGAACTTCTGGAGGCTGCGGTGCTGTCCCATTTGTGTGCACCTCTCTGGGTGGAGGAAACAGGTCTCAAGGCTGTAAGTGGTGCTGGCAGAGAGTCAGGAGAATGTCACAAAACTCAAAGTCTCATTAGCAAGGAGTCGGGAGACCATCTCTCCCACCCAGGGTCCACCTTGCCAGACACTGCTACCTCAAAGGTTGCCAGAAGGAAGGAACAGCTGAACAAAGGTGGGCTCAAGGAGGGTAGGGATGGCAGGATCGGGAAAGCTAGGGGGAGTGAGTAACAGGCAAACTCCTCATCCAGTGCCACTGAGAAACTCCTACACCATTCTAGCAGAGCAGGACTACCATGAAGGGGCACCTGAGGTGGTGGATAGAGATGATGTAGGGGAACACCCAAAGGAATCCCCAGGAGAGGGGAAGGACACCCAGAGAAGGAGGAAGTAACTTCCAGTGGGGGACTGTATAGTCAGGGGGATAGAGTTGGGGGAAGGAAAGCCTTCCTGGTGCATCAGCACAGAGAGATGGAAAGCATGCCCAATGGATCGCGAGGGCTGTAGGAAGGATGGGGGAGTTGAATGTCATTGTCCACCTAGGGACAAATGACCAAGCTCTGGAAGGGACAGGTGCAATGCAGGAGCAGTTTAGGGAGCTGGGGAAGCATGTAGTGTAGCCTTTACGGAAGTGCTGCCTGTCTTCAATAGGGGAAGGGAGAGGGGGCTCCACAGCTCATGATTGAAGAAATGGTGCAGAGAGAAGGGGTATGGCTACTCTGGGGACTGGGGCTACAAATGGAGGGATCAAAGCTTGTACCAGGGAGGGACGGTCTGCATCCATCCAGGAAGGGAACGGCAGTCCTCAGTAGATGGTTTAAGTGTTACTTTGATAGGCATTTAACTAGTCATGAGGGGGTGACAAAAGGCAAAATGGTGGCAGAAACTGCCCCCCTCCCACTGTGATGGAGGGTATAAAATTTCTGGGGGAAAGGATTCTCACCAAAATGAAGGACAACCAAGGGTCCAAGGGATCAGCACGGGAGGAAGGGGGAAGAGAAGTAGGCACTATGCAAAGGAGAAGAAGGGGAACAACTAGACAACATAAGAAGAGCAAGAATAGGACTAATAAAATCTGGACAGCCATGTGTGCAAATACTAGAAGTCTGGGAAATAAGATACCAGACCTGGAGGCCACCATGGCTGAAACAGGTCTGGATATTGGTGCTACTTTTCAATGGGCTGCTACCCCTGCCTGATGCCCACAATGAGGGTTGAGGGGCCTGGGTTCTGATTTGGTTGTTACAAGGGGCTCTTTATCAATAATAATGCTATTTGTGCAGTGCCTGGCACCACCCAGCGTGACTTTTAAGTGGATTTGATGTTAAGCTAGCACAACCTTCTAGGATGTTGTACCTACCCACTGCTCCCAACCAGTGGTCCCACACATGAAATAGCATAAAACACTTTCCTTGGCATCCAATGATACAATTACTGATGAGTGCTAATAATATGCTCACAGTTGCCACGCTTACCAAGGGATCATGACTTTCTGGATTATCCTTCTGCACCTGTAAAAAATGGTTATTAACCACAACAATGCACCTTTTAGTCTTTCCCTATTACCCCAGCCTTTAGTAGTAATAATATGCTCAGGAATCAATATAACATTCAAACAACAAAACTGATTTATTTAGGGGATTTGAACAAGGGAAGGGGGTGCAAATCAAGATTTACTTTAAATAAATTATCTTCTGTCAAAGGGACATTTAGACAACACATTAACCCTCTGGCCAGTCCAGTTACTGCTTTCTGGGGTACCCAGGATTAACTATGGTGCAAGCCTGAAGCATTGCAGCTGGATGTCCGGGGTTGCAGCTGGTTGGAGCCCTCAAATAAATAAATGGTTGATGATTTGTTTACTGCTGGCTCTAGTAGCATAAACAAACCTTTGAACACCCAGAAAATTGTAATCCACAGGGGCACAGGGTCATAATGTTGCAGAGGAAACCACACAGCAAATGACGCCACAGACAAAACCACACAGACCGAAATACTGTTGGTGAAAACACTGACAATACAAGGAACGTGCACATCCCATTGATTACAATAGGACTTTTTCTATTTTGTGGAGGGGGGCTATGCCCCCCGAGCCCCCCAGAATTAATATAACTAACTCCTAGGGGGTGTGGACTATGTGGATGGGGTGAAACACTGCAGGCAGAAAAATTCCTTTAAAAAAAAAAGCCACAACACTATGGGACCTGGGGGGAATTGAACCGCAGCCCCAGGTCTCATACATCACCGAGTGCTGGTGTTATAGTCACTCCACCACGGGAGCGGCTAAACCAGGCACCTCACCGGCAGCCTCCTTGCCACACCACCATTTGACAGTACAGCAACAGGGATAGTGGTTATTCCTGATCACTGTAAAACCCCTGTTGCTGTACTTCTTTAAGTGCTTTCTACAGTGCGGTAATTCATGCGCGGTTCTGGCAGTGCTATATTCACCCGGTACCTCCTCAGGCATGATGGTCTGCAAAATAGTCTAAACCACAACTTGAGCTTTAACGGCAAATCAGATGGCAAAACACTTTTTATTTGGAGTTGCAGGATCAAGCATTGTTGTTACTCACTGTGCCAGGACCTCGGGATCTGGAACATTTGCCAGGCTGGTTCCTCTCAAGGAATAACTCCGTGGTGCTTGGTTGCTGCAGGCTGCAGATTGTTGTCCTTCTTGGCCAGGACTAGAGTGTGGGGACCAGGGCTATCACGACTCACCCCCACATCAAGGCCTTTCCTCAAAGAGTGGCTGCAACCCATGAAGATCTTTATCACAAGAGCTGACTCCCCAATCTGGTCATTTGGCAACTTTGGTCTCACAGGCAGCAATAGTCTCTTAGAAAAGTTGTTTGGCATCCCAAATTCGAATTCTGGCACGGGCTTATTTAGGCCATGCAGCTTACCCTCTTGCAATCAGCAGTCCCTGAAATGTAAGCTGGCTCAGTTCAGATTCAGATCTCCCCCTTTAGCAGTTTGGGCGGACATTCCGGAGGTCCCAGTCTTCAGTTTCAGGTGGCAGTCCTTGAGGCAAATAAGTCTCTCACTGAAATACAGCTTAGCAGTTTTCAGATTCACTGACACCTTTAGACGGAAATCTCAGCTTAGCTGAACTCCCTTCTTTCTCCCTTTGGGAGACTTGCCCAGGAGACTTGGAATGCTATCTGTAGCAATTGGCAGCTCTAGACAATCCAAACAAGATTTCCATCTGAGGGAAAGCAGACAGGCCTTTCCTCAAACTCTCCACATGGAGAACAGAGTCTCCTGTCAGCTAGAAGCTCAAGACAGACTGACAGTTCAAGAATCTCTTTCAACTGACTGAACAAGAAATCCAGTAATCTGGTTGGCTGCCCAGGCTGTCAGTCACAGTTTAAACAGACTAATTGATTAAAATGGGTGCGAAGCATAGAGTTCACAGTTTCTCCCGGCAGCCACAGTGAAAGGATCCATTAAGACCTTTTGAGTTCTGATTGGCTCAACAGCAGGGTCAAAGTATCAAAATAGCGTTGTCTGAGTAAAATGTGAATAGTCCCCACCTCAAAGTTCATTTTTAAACATAACAGTTCAGTTTTAAAAATAAATGGTTACATCATTCAATGGGGCTGCATAGGTACTGGCAAGCGACTGCACAATGGGACTTATAGGGGAGTGAGCCTCATTCTGCCCGGACCCAGACACAGGCTATACACTATATACAGTACACAGGCTAAACCTCTTCAAGTCACAGTGTGGCGGCATTGATTCGCACACCTCTGCAGCAACCAGGAATACAGAATTACTTTACATCTGGTTTTGCACTATTTGCATCACTAGATATGTTCAGGCTCTCAAAGACAGAGCACCAGCTGGGACCCTTCCAGGCACCACGACCCAAGGTAAGCCCACCATTTATTTGGGGGGGGTACATGGCCAACACTGAAAAATGGTGCACAAACAACCATGACTGGGAAATGGTCATATCTGGCTACACAATGTTTAGAAGGGACAGGGTAGGAAGGAAAGGTGAGGAAGTGATGCTTTATGTTAAGGAAAACATCAAAGCGATAGAGGTACAGGGAGGACTGGGGAGGCTGAGGTGCTGTGGGTCAAGTTCGAGTCTAGAAATGGAGCCACCATTCGCATGGCAGTGGTATACATGCCTCCAACACAGGAAGTGGACATAGACAAAAAGATGTTGGAAGACATAGGCAAAATGGCTAAGAAGGGGGAGGTGGTGCTGGTGGGGGACTTTAATCTGTCAAATATAGAGTAGAGCCTACCTGCTGCAGCATCAGATAGGAGCAGAGACATCTTGGACTCCCTGCAGGGGACATTCCTCAGGCAGCTGGTCAGTGACCCTACTCAGGGTAGGGCAATAATGGACCTGGTACTTAAACGGAGACAGTATGGTGGACGTCAGAGTGGGGAGTCATCTGGGAACCAGTGATCATCACACAGTATGGTTCAATATAAGAACAACGGAGGAATCCAGCAGCACAAGGGTGATAGTCCTGGATTTCAGAAGAGCTGACTTTACAAAGATGGGGGAATGCATGCAAAAAGACCTAGCAAGGGGAGATGTTGAGACAGGGTGGAGGGAAAATGGGACCGAATAAAAGAGAGCATAGTAAAGGCTACAAACTTGTACATTAGGAAAATAAGCCACAGCAGAAGGAGGAGGATACCATTATAGTTCTCGAGGAAAGTGGCAGAAAAGATAAAGGCAAAAACGGTGTCATTCAGAAGGTATAAGGAGACCCAGAGAGAGAATGACAGAGAAGTGGATCTGGGGAAATGGAGGGAGGGAGGCAGGCAAGGCAGTAAGGAGCACAAAAGCGCAAGTTGACGAAAGAATATCCCAGCCGATATCAAAGGGGGACAAGATATTTTTCAGGTATATCAGCGAGAAAAGTAAGACCAAGGGAGGGATTGCATAGTTAATAAAGGAGGCAGGGGGCTATACTGAGGAGGACCAAGATGAGGCAAATATCTTAAGTAAATATTTCTTCTCAGTAGTCACAGTTTAGGGAAAAAGGAGGGATCACAAATAAGCACCAAGAGTGGGGAAGGGGAAGGAAATGGACACCAGTCTCTTTTCTGAGGAGAAGGTCAGGAAAGCACTCACTAATCTGAGGGTGGACAAAGCCATAGGGGAGACAGGGTGTACCCAAGAGTGTTAAAGGAACTGAGGGAGGTGCTAGCTGAACGCCTGACAGACTTGTTTAACAGTCCACTGAAGACTGGAGTGGTTCTGGAGGACTGGAGAAGGACAGACGTAGTCTCACTTCAAAAAAGTAGTAGCAAGGAGGAGGCGGGAAATTACAGGACCATTAGACCGAGATTTGATGTAGGGAAATTGATGATAACACTATTAAAGAAAAGAATCATTGAACACCTGGACTTCAATGGACTGCAGGACCCAAGGCAGTTTTGACTGGGTAACCAGGGTGTTAAATGGGGGGTGGGGGGGCAGAGGACATGACCTACTTGGACTTCAACAAGGCCTTTGACAGTGTTTCACACAGGAAGCTGGTAAACAATTGGGTAGTATGCAGGTGGGCAATAGGGTCATAACTTTGGGAGAGGGGGGACATGATAGAAACTTTCAAGTACCTCAAGGGAATCAACAAAGTCCAAGAGGGTAGCATCTTTCAAAAAAAGAGGTATGCAAGAACAAGGGCACAATTTGAAGATGGGGGGCAGCTCAGAGGTAATTTAAGGAAGTATTTTCACAGAGAGGGTTGTGCATGCATGGAGCGGCCTTCGGAGGAGGTTGTGGAGTCAAAATCGGTGGTGGAATTCAAGCATGCATGGGATAGTCATAAGGCAGTTCTGGGGGGTGGGGGTAGGAAGAAGTAGGCTGCTGGTTAACTAGGATCTGCAGCTTATCCAGTAGGTAGGGAAATGGGCAGACTGGGTGGGCCAAGCGGTCCTTATCTGCCGTCAAATTCTATGTTTCTATGTTTTAACTAGGGTAAGAAACTGGTTAGGGAATAGGAGGCAGAGGGCAGTAGTAAATGGAGTTCACTCTGAGGAGGGGACAGTGACCAGTGGAGTACCGCAGGGGCCAGTACTGGGGCCAGTCCTCTCTAATGTCTTCATTAGTGACATAGCAGAGGAACTGGAAGAGAAGGTCTGCCTTTTTGTGGATGACACCAAGATCTACAACAGGGTGGACACTCCGGGGTGGGGGTGCAAAGGATGGAAAGAGACTTGAAACGACTGGAGGAGTGGTCAAAAGTTTGGCAGCTAAGCTTTAATGCAAAAAAAGTGCAAAATAATGCACTTGGATCACAGAAATCCACGGATGCAGTACAAAAGGGTTGGAGAGATACTAGCAGTGACCAAGCAGGAAAGAGACCTGGGGGTAATCATATCAAATGAGCTGAAGGTGGCCAGAAAATGCGACAAAGCAATCGGGAGAGCTAGTGGGATGCTAGGATGTATAAGTAGGGGTATTACCAGCAGGAAGAGGAAAGTGATGTTGCCACTATATAGGTCTTTAGTAAGATCCCACCTGGAGTACTGTGTCCAGTTTTGGAGGTCACATTTCATGAAGTATATAGACAGGATGGAGGCCATACAAAGGAGGGCTACAAACATGGTACAGGGTCTACATCAAATGGAGAGGCTAAAACAATTAAACATGTACACCTTGGAGGAGAGGAGAGGAGGGAGAGGGAGGATATGACAGAGACCTTTAAATACCTCATGGGGGTTAATGAGGTACCAGTGGGGGGCATTTTTCAAAGGAAAGGGTGCTCTAGAACAAGGGGCCTCAGTATGAAGTTGTGGGTGGGGGGGTAGGTTTAAGAGAAATGTGAGGAAATACTTTTTTACAGAAAGGGTGGTAGATGCCTGAAATGGTCTTCCGGCTGAGGTAGTGGTGGGGGGGTGGCGAAAACAGTTGTGGGATTCAAAAAAGCATGGGATAAGAACAAGGGATAAGTAAGGGGTGGCAGAGAAAGTACCTAGACCTGGAGGGGTCTACAGTGTAAGAAATGCAACAAAAAAGGGCAGACTGGATAGGCCATGTGGCCCTTATCTGCCATCAGCTTCTATATTTCTAGGCTTCTGTTTGGGGACCATCACTACCACTTCTCCCATTTTGTACTCACCCTCTGGGTTCCTGTGACCTAGGTGCATCTTTTTTCATTTTTTTGCATTGAAACCCAGCTGTCATGCCCTTGACCACTCTTCAAGTTTTCTCAGGTGTCTGCACATTTTTTCCATCCCCTCTGGAGTGTCTTCCCTGTTGCAGATTTTGGTGTCATCTGCCACTGTCACCTGGTATAGCCCTCTTGGAAGCTATAACCACCCACAGACCCAACTAGTGACCATGTACCTTGTAATGGGGAACAGCCCTTTACAGCAGTTAACACACAGTTAGCATAAAACATTAACAATATGCACACACCCCTTGCACTTACCACCAGGGTCTGGTCTTCAGCAAATTCCCTGGAACCACCTGTAAAGCAGTATTCAATACAGGCATGCACTTTCAAAAACGTTCCCCCCAAACACGTTAACCTTAAACCAGGCAATGAGATATTCATGAGGCAATGTAACAGTGAAACAAACCAATCAATTTATTAAGGGGATTTGAACAAGGAAAGGGCAATCTAGATAAATGATTACTATACTGGATTTGAACCAGGGCACTTTGCATGCATGCATTTATTCCCACTGTACAGTCTTTCAGTGGTTAGCCTGAACGTTGCCTGGGGTTGCAGCTGTTGTTGGGGCCCTTGATGGAAAGAAAAGGCAGTTAAGCATGCAATAATAAAGACCTTGGTTATTTGTACCCTTGGCCAGTTGGTCCAGTCCAATGTAACCCTGTAACACACTGAAGAAATCAGATGATACCACAAAATGATTAAAATCCCACCGCATAACCAGAAGGCAGCTTTCGCAGCAGTTGCTAGCTGCATCTCATCTCATCTCTCCCTTATTCTAGTGAGATTATTGTTTTGGGTGACTTAAACACAAATTGTCTAGCACCATCAGCTGCCAACTATAAAGATGCCTCCTTAGACATGGGCCTGACTCAAGTTGTCCAATCCCCCACAAGACATAACCACAGGACAGGGACCACTATTTTGGACCTATATTTCACTAACCGCCCAAACAGAATCACTAAGGTCTCAGTGCTCCTGGATGCCATCAGTGATCACTTGCCTGCACTCTGATGGTGGTCCTGTAAGGCTCCTAGCCCTCCTCCCAAAACTATATACTGTAGGCATTTAAAATGAGGTTCATTAGCCAGGTTAAAAAAAAAACCTCTCAAACTGTGACTGGTATCCCATAGATAAAATAAGTAGCATAGTTGATGCACTTAGCTACTTCATAACCTCTTTCAACTCTGTGTGTGACCTTTTTGCCTCAGTTACAAAGCAGGCAGTAAAAAAGCCTGATATTCCCTGGCTATCTCAAATTCTACTTGACCTCATGCACCATCGGGATAACCTCTGGCATAGTCCTCGCTTCAAACCTGCCTCAGCACAAACAATGGTACAGGGAAGCTAGGAACAAATGCACTTGTGCCTTGCGTCATAGAAACATAGAAGTTGATGGCAGATAAGGACCGCAAGGCCCATCCAGTCTGCCCATTTCTTTTTCTACCTTATAAATGTGCCATCGGCCTTTGCTCTGTCAGTGGCCTATCTATTCATACTCATTTGTATTGCTCCCTTATGCCTATCCAATGCCTGTTTGAAGCCCTGCACTGTATTCATAGCCACCACTTCTTGAGGTAGGCCATTCCATGCATCCACCACCCTTTCTGTGAAAAAAGAATTTCCTCACATTCCCCCTTAATCGGCCCCCCTCTAATCTCATGCTGTGTCCTCTTGTCCTGCTATTTTTCTTATATTTAAACATGTTAGACTCTTTCACCTTGTTAATGCCCTTAAGGTGTTTGAATGCCTCGATCATATCACCTCTCTCCCTCCTTTGCTCAAGGGTATACATATTGAGCTCTGTTAATCTGTCCTCATATATCTTCTGATGCAGTCCCTGCACCATTTTGGTTGCCCTTCTCTGGACTGCCTCAATTTGGTTAATGTCCTTGTGAAGGTGTGGCCTCGAATACTGCATGCAGTACTCCAGATGGGGCCTAACCAGTGTCTTGTAAAGAGGGATTATTACCTCCCTCTTACGACTTGTGATACCCCTACTAAAACACCCTAACACCCCCTCTAGCCTTACCTACTGCTTTAGAGGTCTGCTTGGATGATTTCAGGTCATCAGTGATGATGATGCCCAAGTCTCTTTCTTCCTTTGTGACTGCTAGCAACTCCTCCAGCCTATAGGTGGCTTCAGGGTTTCTCTTCCCTGTGCATAATCTTGCACTTCTTTGCATTAAATCCCAGTTGCCACTCTTCTGACCATTTTGCTAGTTTATCCAGATCTCTTCTCATTCTGCCACCCCATCTGGATCATCTACTCTGTTGCAGATCTTGGTGTCATCTGCAAACAGACAAGCTTACCTTCTAGTCCATCTGCAAGGTCACTAATGAAGATGTTGAAGGACTGGCCCCAGGACTGATCCCTGAAGTACCCACTTGTGACTTGCATCTCTTCTGACTGTATACCATTTACCACCACTCTGTTTTCTGCCCGTCAACCAGTTTGCCACAGTTGACCAACTTCTGACCCACCTGAGCCTACCCAGCTTATTTATCAATCTTCTATGTGGAACAGTGTCAAAAGCTTTGCTGAAGTCAAGGTAGATGACATCAACTGCTCCCCTTGGTCCACCACTCTGGTTACCCAGTCAACGAAATCTATGAGATTAGTTTGACAGGACCTTCCTTTTGTAAACCCATGCTGTCTTGGATCCTGTGCCCCTATGGATTCCAGGTGTTGCACTATCCTTTCCTTAAGGAGTGCCTCCATAATCTTGCCCACTACTGAGGTAAGACTGACTGGTCTGTAGTTCCCTGCCTCCTCCCTGCTACCACTCTTGTGGAGCGGGATCACATGAGCCCTCTCCAGTCTTCTGGGACCTCTCCTGTGCTCAGAGACTCACTAAACAGTTCTGCTAATGGCTCTGCTAGTTCCACCTTTAGCTCCTTAGTACCCTGGGATGTATGCCATCAGGTCCCATTGCCTTATCCACCCTGAGCCTAGCAAGCTCTTGTAGGACCCTTTCTTTATGAAGGAGTAGTGCTCACCTCCCACCCCCTGTGTCCATGGTGCTGAGCTGTGGGCCCTGCCCTACCTTCTCTTCAGTAAATACTGAGCAAAGTATCTATTTAGGATAGATGCTTTACATGGTCCCCTCCTCCTCACATGCTCCCTTTCTCCATTAAGCTTAGTAATACCCCCTCTGACTTTCTCCTTTCACTAATGTATCTATAGAAAGTCTTGTCACCTTCTTTTACTGTTCGTGCTAGTGTTTCCTCAGTTTGGGACTTTGCCTGCCTTACTGCCTTCCTGCTTCCCTTAGGGCAGTTTGGTATGCCTCCCTATCTTCATCCCGCTGTGTTCCTTATATTTCTGAAGGCCAGCCTTTTGGCTCTGACCTTTTCTGCTACTGTATTTGAGAACCAAAGTGGTTTCCTTCTTCTTTGCACTTCCTTTTCTGTCTAACACAATGGGATGTTGCTTCAAGTATTGCATTCTTAATGCTTGCCCACTTTGCCTGTACCCCTCACCTGTGTTTCTTTTTTGCCAAGGGCTAGCTTAACTCTGTTGGCCATCTTATCAAAGTCAGCCCTCTGAAGTCCCATATTTTGCCTTGGAATGGGATGATTTAGATGTAGTAGCCAAATTGAACCATACCATGTGATGGTCACTGGCCCCAGGTGACCTTCTACCTGGAGATCTGTGATCCCTTCCTGTTAGTCAGTACTAGATCTAGGATAGCCCTGTCTCTTGTGGGCTGTTGTACCAGTTGTTTGAGGCCTCCCCTGCAGGAATCCACTATGTGTCTAGTTCTGGCAGGCCAAAGCCATTTATTATCGGAATATCCTCACCTCCTCTAGGAATCGGGGCATAAATTCTGGGATACTATCAAAGAACTAAGTGATAAAACCCTACCCCCCACCCTCCCAACTCTCAGTCAATGGGACACATCTTAAGACCCCATACAAATTGCCAATGCTTATACTCTTCCTTCTCTGACCTTAGCAGTGTGCTCCCCAACTTTTTGCCCCCAACCCTACAGCCTCTTCATCATCATACGTTCCCCCCACATCCACCCCACCTTTCAGATTTTGAGTAATGACTCTAAAAGAGGCTAAGTCTTACATCTCTAATGTCCTGGGTAAGAGCTGCCACAGTGGAGACTCTCTGGACTTAAAACTCCTCCACCTATCCCTTGAAGCTGTCCTAGCCCCCTCACTAAAATCATTAACCTCTCCCTCTGTCTGGGGGAGTTCCCCACCCCCTTGAAAAGGGCTGTCACCAGCCCACTTCTGAAAGGTGGTGAGCGCACCGCCTCTGCTAACTACCGGCTGATCTCTATTCTGCCCCCTATCTCTAAGACCCTGGAAAAAATAGTAGCCGATCAGCTCTCCAAACACATATCAAAATTTAACCTCTTATGCCCCAAGCAGCATGGGTTCTGCAGGGGCCACAGCACCACCACAGCTCTCTTTGAATATACCTCCTAAATCCACAAGGCATTGGAGCTGGGGCACTGAGTTGGGTCAGTTTACATCGACCTAACTAAGGCATTTTATACTGTCTTTCGTGCCCTTCTCCTTAGATCCCTGACTGACGTGGGACTGACACCCGATACTAAGGCCTGGTTTGAAAACTATCTATCAAACAGGTCACAGCAGGTCAGGCTTGGCACTACCATCTCCTCCTGCCTCCCAATTCACTCTGGGGTTCCTCAAGGCTCCATTCTAGGCCCCTTTCTATTTAGCCTTTTCCTAAACTCACTACCCGGAGCTTGTTCCAATCAGTTACTTCTTTACGCCGATGATGCAGTCATTTTGTGGAGCAACCCTCAGCCTCAACCATTGCAGGATGCCCTACAGAAGTTTTTCACGGAAGCCAAGACCTGGTTCACAGAGCACAGGCTAATAATAAACTATAAGAAAACTAAGACCATGATCTTCGCACATCGTCAGAACCCCTACCATGACTCCACTCTACTTGTCAACACCTCCCAAGGCTCCCCACTTGAACAGGTAAACACATTCAGATACTTGGGCATCACCCGTGACTCCTACCTTACCTATCATGCACATATCCATATGCTCTGTGACACCATTAACTCCAGAACTGACTTCCTTTATCGGATAAAACACTGTCTACCTAATGAGGGGCTGCGCCTTGCTGTGTCGTCCTCAGTCCCCTCTGTGCTGGACTATGGAATTATGTTCTATGGCTGAGCTGATAACACTGCCCTCTGTCGCATTAAGACAGTGCTAAAGAAGGCCTGTTGCCTGGTGACAGGCTGTGTTAGAACTATCCACACATGTGACCTCTACAGTCGCTCTAACTGGCTAAACTTCGAATGTCGCCTTAAGTACCTCATATGCCTTTCTGGCGAAGGAAATCCAGTGGAAACTCACCCCACCTAACCTACAGGGCCTCATCCAACCCTCCTTCCTACAAAGATTCACCAGAAGTACCTCCAAGGTCCCCTTCTTGGCACCCCCCTGTAGGACATCTATGGGTCAAAGACCCTTGTATCACAGGGCTCCAAGCTGGCTAAATGATCTACCTGTTGCTCTGACTGCTGGTACAAAAATAGACTCTTTTAAAACCTCACTTAAGGAATTTCTCGCTAACAACTCTACTTGCGACTGCTCCTAGTAGTACTATAATAACTCAGTCCCTGCCACCTCCCTCACACTGACTATAATTTTTTTTTTCATTAGAAGTATTCATGTCTTGTTATTTCGCATCATGTAACATTTAGCGCACTTTCTCTTTTCCTCTCAGCTGTATTATCTCCTTGCATAGTTATCAGTTATTATGATTGAACCCCTGCCTTACAATCTGTATCTTGTTTTCCTTAATTTTGCTGCTGTTTTGCACACCTTTCTGGGCTGTCTCTGCCCTCTGCTATGGAATGTTACTCAGTTCTTTACCGTACCTACTAATGTAATATATGGACTGATTGATGTCTTGCACCTATTCTTGTGATGTTGTACTGTCTGTGTTTTGCACACGACTCTGGGCTGTCTCTGCCCTCTGCTATGGAATGTTAACTCAGTTCTTTACCTTACCTACAAATGTAACGTACGGACTGACTGATGTCTTGCACCTGTACTTGTGATGCTGTACTATGTCTACTGACAAGGAGCCTTTGCAAAAAAGTCTTTTGACTCAAAGGGTGTAATTCAGATTTATAAATAAATAAATAAATAAAAGAACTGTTGCAGGGAGCTACCCTGAGTTTACTCACAGCACCAGTTGGTAGGACTTGGCAAGGTGATATGAATACCTCTTGCAGAGCACTGAAGAGTGTGGGGAAGCTGGGCCTGCATGACTCACCTCCGCTTCATGGCCTTTTAATCCAGGTGGCCGCAACCTGCGATACCTTGATACGCAGGGGCTGGATCCCCAAGCTGATCTCTCACTGAGAAAACAATACCTGGTGCAGGAATAGACAGCTTCAGCCGAGTTTGGCATGAGCCCAAGTCTGGATAAAAACTTCTGGCAAAGTTCAGTTTATTTGCTGGTGACCTCTCCAGCTGGCAGATGGTTCGATCACAGGTAAAGGTAGACTCTTTTCTGGCAATCAGGAGTCCCTGGACAGTAGGCCTTGACCCACTATAAGCATTCAGCACATTTAATGGAAACACCATTCACTTCTCTACTTTTCAGTTCGGTTTCAGGCCAGTTGCTATTACAGCTGATATACTGCTCAAACCTCTTAATCTGCAAGGCAGTCTCTAACATGGTTCTTCAGCCGAACGCTCCACAGAAGCTCATCTTTGTCCAATGGCTTGAGCTGCACTCCTCAGAGTCTCTGGGCTAACTGCCACAGTTGAAAGTTAGTTTTCAGATTAGTCTATTTCACTATTATACAGCAGTCCAATGCTGGAAATAATAGCAGGGAGGCAAGTAAGGCCTTTCCCTACCAATTCTCTGCAGCTCCCTTTCCGGAGCTGCTTCTTGATGACTCGAGCTGCTCACTCTCTCCACTTTACTAGCAACTGACTCTTTTTCTAGCAGTTCTTGATCTAGCCCAGTTTTCCTGGGTTCTGGGTGGCTAGAGGAGCTGTCAATCACAGGTTTGGTGCTCCCATTTGTCAGTTTAGGCGCCAACCTGTAAAACTACAAGAACTACAGCTTTTTCCCATGAGACACCTGAGCTAAGTACCCCTCGAGGTCCCCTGTGTCCCAATTGGTCCAAATTCCTGGAAGTCCCGGATCAAACATGGTGATTCCTATTTGGATGCATAAGCTGTAAGAAGGCAGGTTAAAACAAGCATTCTAATTGAAATATAACAACAAATTAGAAGTAAATATTTACAGTACTAGTTAGAGCTCCCTCTGCTTTGCTATTGACCGCAGAGTGGGGCAAATTAGGACGGTGCCTGGCGAGTCGCGAGCTTTGAAACACTTGGACCCAGCACAGACCATTTACTGCATATACACTGGCTGTGGCTTTAAATGGACAGGTGCAGAGACACATCATGGCACTCTCACGCAGATCAACAGGATTACCCAATAACCATGGATTTACTATCCCTGCAGGATGTCTGCCTGGCAGTGGGCATTCCAGGAGCCCTGGGAGGCACTGAAGGTAAGTCCCAAATTGGTGGGGGGGGGGGCCTACATCTGTATGTAGGCAGTGTCACTTTCCTATTCCTGCTGTCAAATCCTCTTCCCATACACCCCAGCATTTTGTTGACCCTACTATATGCTACATTGCAATGGTTGACTTGTTTTAGGGAGTCACAAATGATAACTCCTAGATCTCTTTCCTCTTGTGAGGCACTGCGCTTGTCCCCATTGAGCCAATAGGCTGTCTTCAGGTTATTCTTGCCTAGATGCATCATTTTACACTTCTTGGCTTTACATTTCAGCTGCCACACATGAGGCCATTTTTCTAACTTCAGATCTTTTTGTAGATTCCCAGCTGCTTCTTTACTGTCCAACCTACCTCCTATCTTAGTGTCATCTGCAAACAGTGCAAGTTTGCCCAAGATACCTACTCCTATGTCACTGATGAACACATTAAACAGGAGTGGTCCTAAAACCGAGCCCTGCGGGACCCCACTTGACACCTCTCCCTCATCTGACCTCTCTCTGTTGACTACAACTCTGTTTCTTGCCCTCCAGCCAGTTACCCACCCACATAACAATGCAGCTTGCTATGCAAAGATCCTCTAGTTCCTTCAGCAGGCGGTTGTGTAGCATGAAATCAAAGGCCTTGCAGAAGTCGAAATAGAGGAGGTCAACTGGATGGCCCCTATCCATTTCCCTAGTCACTCAATCAAAGAATGTTATCAGGTTCATTTGGCATGACCTGCCCACCACAAAACATACTTTTTGTCATCCTGCAAGCCGCTCTTACCCAGGTATTCCACTAGGTCTTGCTTAATCAGAGACTCCATTTGTTTTCCTAACACTGATGTGACACTGACCAGTCTGTAGTTATCGGCTTCTTCCCTGCTACCACCCTTGTGTAGAGGCACTGTGTCAGCTCTCTTCCAGTCCTTTGGTACAACTCTTGACTGAAGTGAATGGTTAAACAGATGCACCAAGGAGTCTGCTAACTCACCTGCCAACTTCTTTAATATCCTTGGATTCAAGAAACTCCACAATCCTTTCTTTTAGCAGGGACTCCATTAACTTCTCCACCACTAATGTCAGTGTGACTGACCTATAGTTGCCAGCCTCTTCCCTGCTTCCACTTTTATGAAGCAAGACTATAATTGCCCTCCTCTAGTCCCCAGAACCACTCCCGTTTCCAGTGAGTTGTTGAATAGGGCTGTCAGAGGTGCGACCAGCACCTCTCTGAGCTCTCTCAATACCCATGGGTACACCCCATTTGGCCCCATAACTTTGTCCACATTCAGATTTGCTAGTCCCTTGAGGACTCTTTCCTCTGTAAATGAACTTATGTCTACCCCCTCCCCGCTCCTGTTGCTTTTATAATGTGGTCCATCCTCTTCCCCTTTCCCTGTGAAGACTGAACAAAAGTATTTGTTCAGAATATCTGCTTTTTTCTTGACTGTCCTCTGCTCTGTCCCCCCCCCCCCACCTTCTCAATCTCACAATCCCTCTCCTAGTCCTTCTTGTTTTACTTATGTACCTAAAAAAGGTCTTGTCCCCTTTGGTTACCTCTTGGGCTATTCTTTTGCCAGTTTGTGCCTTTTGCACTCCTCACTGCTTTCCCTGCTTCCCTCTGCTTCTCTTGATACCCGGGTCGTGCCTGAAAATAGTCACTTGTTGGCTAGCGGACTTACCCGGTCAACAAAAACTAAATAAATAAAATACCCCTCCCTACCCTGTTCCCTCTGCATTTCTTTATAACTCTTGAATGCTACCTTTTTAACCTTTGCCTTTTCAATCACTTCCTTTCAGAACCATAATTCTCTTTTTTCTCCTGTTTTTGCTCACTTCTTTTGTGAAGTGGTTTGTTGCCTTCACTATGCCTTCCTTTAACTTAGCCCACTGTTCTTCCCCCAAGGCCACCCCCCTCCCAGTTGTCTCAGAGGCATTCATCTAGTTTTTTTGATGCCCACCCTCCTGAGGTCCAGAATCCTAACCTTGTGTGGTTTGTTTTCCCTACCATCCTTAGGTAGAACCACACTGTATGGTCATCACTTGTCACCAGGTGGCCTTCTACCCTGATGTCTGTAACACTGTCCTTGTTCCTGAGCACCAAGTCCAGGATTGCCCCATCTCGAGTGGGCTTCCTGATGAGCTACCCAAGAAACATCCCCTGCAAGGAGTCTAGGATGTCCATGCTTCTAGCTAAAGCTGCTGCTGGGAGTCTCCAGTCTACATCCGGGAGACTGAAGTCCCCAACCAGCAGCACCTCCCCTTTTTCTGCCATTGTGCTAATGGCTTCCATCTGTGCCTTGTCTAGTTTCTCTCATTATGTTTGAGGTCTGTAGATTACACTAGTGCAAATAGTAGCTCTGGTTCCTGTCTCCAGGGTGACTCACAGTACCGCCAAACTCTCCATTCACCTCTGGCTTCCCCTGTGTCTCTGTCACTTTGATACCCTCCCTTAAACACAGCACCATCCTTCCTGTCTTCCCTTCCATCCTATCTTTCTTGAAGTGAGAATAGCCTGGTATGGCCATGTCCCAGTCATGGCTTCCTCTGTACCATGACCACAATATCCAGGTCTGCCACTGACTTGATGGCCTCTAGGTTCAGAATTTAATTTCATAGACTTCTTGCATTTGCATACATGGGCTTCAACACTTTGTTCTGACTCAGCCTGCTACCCCCTCCTTTTGTTTTTTGCCCTGCCTCCTTCGCCCCCTCTTTTTACAACTCTTATTCCTGTCCCTCTTGTTTTCTGCCACACTGCTTTGTTCTTTATTTTGCATCCTGGGGGACTTTCCTCCCCATGGGTCCTCCCCTCTCTCTGCTTCAGTCTGTGGTGGGGGGCAATTTATGCCTCTATTTGTCCTTCCACCACCCCCCTCAGCCAGTTTAAATGTTTATCCAAGTAACGTTTATACTGCCCACTGAGGGCTAAAGTTCCCCTTACAGACAGATGTAGACCATCATCCATGTAAAGGCCCACATTCTCCAGGTTGCTCTCCAGACCCCAATGTAACCAAAACCCTCTTCTCTACACCATTCCTTCAACCATGAGTTGAAACTCCTGGTGCGGAGAACCCTATCCTCCCCCAGCCATAGATAGGCAGCACCTCAGAGAAAGTCACTGAGCATACCAGCCTAAGACCCCTTCTCAGCTCCATAAAATCTCCCTGCACCATCCCAGACCCATCCTTAGCCAGGTCATTAATCCCCCCATCAAGTGCACCATAGTTACTCTGGCATATTTGGTTGTCTTGATCCATTGTTATGCTTTCACTATGGCATTAGTTTCATTCTCTAGGCTTCTGCTTTTGTTCACTGCTTAGAAAAAAAAAACTCTGCTCCCATCTCATGAAATCCTCCAGAAACAAATGTCTGTTCCTCTGTTGAATAACAAAAAACACCCCTCTTTTATCTTATCATTCACTTTCCAACCGATATAACCCCACTATGTGAACTTATATTAAGATACACAGTAACTGATGCTAGCATGATGGCTCAGTGGTAAAACTATCAGCTGCCATGCTGGTGACCAGAGTTCGTGAGCGGATTCAGAGTGCTATGGGTTGGCAAGGGGGAGGAGGACAGAGCATCCAAGGAACTGCTCTCATCCTCCTTTTTTGGTGGTGGTATGGTGCCCTGTGCTACCCTGGCTCCTGGCCATAGGGCAGAGTGGCGGGGCTGCAACTTGGGGACAGGGTAACAGTAGCCATCCAGTGTCACATACACAGGAGCACGTGTGATGTTGGCATTAATGGTATTGCATGCTGCTCCTCCAGGGGAAGAACACATGGTATAAATTTCTCTGGGCTGGTAAGATGATCTCCTGACCTCTTGCAGGCCCTGCACTGACAACCTTGGCATGGCTCTACCGGATCCTGAAAGTGAGGATCGAGAGGGTCTTTCCTCCACCCCACAACAGGGGATCAGCTGTGGAGGACAAAGCCAGTAAGATTGGGAAATGTCAGGTGATGGGACTGGGGGGTGGGGGTGCTAGAAGCCAGTCAAGGAGGGAGAGACTAGAGCAAAAAAAAAAGATACACAGTGACTGTCTCAGTCCACCTCTCAACACCTTGGCTGGTCCCCCCTCCCGACTGACTAAATAAGCATGCCTGCATCAGTAGTAAAAGACTGTCTGATTTTATTCTGAATGCGGGTGTACTTATTCGTTGAGACAGGGGAGTGGCTGAGGTGGTGAGAGGAGGGCTGAGCCGATCATTGTCTGTCGTATATATATATTTTCACATAGTGGGTTGCTATGTGGTTTGGGAGGAAGTGCTAAGATGGGAATGGGGTGGTGGGGCTGGGATCAGCAGTGGGGGGAGTGGAAAGCAGAGGGAAGGTGTATTTTATTCTAAATTTTATTACATAAGATAGATGAGCAAAATAAATACAGCTACACAAAACAGTCACACTTCTGGATATACTAAAAGTTCCTTGGTATGCATGCTTGCTATCAACACCATAACAAATGCAGTAGAAATTTGAAGTGTGATGGTACTTGCGTATACAGCCATGGGCATGGCTTGTACCAACACATTTATAAAACGTTTATAAAAGCCATGGCAACTTTATGTTCTGTAACAGAAAAGGTTGCTAAGATACCAACAAGTAAACAAAATGTTACGGTAAGTATAAATATTTGGTAAACAAGAGGATATAGAACATTACCTCCAAAATTATCACTCAGTCAGTAAATCAACATACCTAATACCTTAAGTTCAAACTTCCCTGACAGAAGCCTCTGATCCTAAGCTGTGACTTCAGTTTACAGCTGAATAAGAAAATTGCCCCCTTCTTTGGAGTCTGTAAATCAGCAGGATTCTGGATTTTGAGCTTAGCCAGCAGTGTAGTAATAAAATGGGTCTGGAGATTGCTGAGGATATCAAATGTAGTTTCGGAACAGAGGGCTGTCCAATCAGGGGTACCTCAAGGCTCAATCCTGGGTCCCTTATTGTTCAGTATTTTCCTGAACGACCTTCCAGCCGTCTGCAACCAGCGTACTCTCCTCTACGTAGATGACACGGTCATCTTTACTAGCCACCTGGATCCCAACAGTCTTCAACAAGGCTTCACAGAAGCAGAGAGATGGTTTAATAATCACAAACTAGTGCTAAACTACAAAAAACTAAAGTCCAGCTGTTTTTGTCCTCTCAGAATAAGTTTAAGGCCCATCAACTCACTATCACCAACAACCTATTGGAGACGCTCTTGAACAAACTCAGCTTTTCAAATACCTAGGTCTAACCCTGGATAGTCACCTTACCTTTGTGCCTCACATTGAAAATGTTGCCAGAGATGTTAATACCAGAATTGGGCTCCTCTTCAGACACAGACGAAGTCTTACCCAAGAAGCCCTGAAGGTTGCAGTTCACAGCTCTGTCCTCTTGATCATTGATTATGGTCTAATCATATACTGTGCTGCAACCTCCACATCTCGTAAACGACTCAAGGTGGCCCTGAACAAAGCCTGTAGGTTAGTTACGGGTACTGCGCGCCTCACTCATACCTGTGAGTTATATGCTCAATCTGGCTGGCTCCAACTAAGTAACAGGATCAAATATCAAACCTGCTTTCTGTCCAAAAAAGCTCTACTTGGATTACTACCCCCGAGCATCAGTTGCCTGCTAAACAAATCCCCTAAGACCCAACACACACGTACCTCAGTTTCTGACCTCCTTCTTGTACCCCACTGTCGGACTGCTCAATACCAGTGATCCTTTCAATACAGAGCCCCCCTGTGGTTTAATAATCTAAGCAACAAACTGAGCAGTCTTTCTAGTCTGTCCCAATTTAAACTTATGCTTCGTCAGCATCTCCTATCCAAAAGCACTTGTGATTGTTGCACCTAGTTTCCCACTTCTGCAGACACCCTTATACCACTTTTTTCACTCTCTGAGGCTCTTACTTGGCTTCCTGTTTCATTTCACCTCTCCTGACAGAACAGTTTCCCCTTTCCCCCTGCCACCTCCTCCTTACCTCACCCCTCCTTGCTCTTATCCACTGACCCCCCTCTTCCTGGACCTGTCCAGGCCTCTGGTCCCCACTCTCTTATTTTCTTTCCCTTCATCCACCCTCCTTTTCCCCTCTTTTATCCGTTCTCCCACTTTAGGGTCCCCCTTCCTCTCACCCTATGACAAGGCCTCTGGCTGCCATATTTCTTTTCTTTTCTATCTGGACTCTGCCCTCTCATCTTCCCTACCCCTTCCTTACTCTTTCCCTTCCCGTCCCCACCTCTGATTAGCAATGTTGCTTCAAATGTACCTTATGATTTTCTATGCTTGCTTGTAATCTTGAGCGTGTAGCACTGTTCCCACTTATTTACCAGTTGACTTGCTGTGCTCCGATGATACCAAGAATGTTGTCTATACCTCCGTTGATACCATGAATGTTGTCTATACCTCCCTACCTTATTGTAATCCTTTCCTTTGACGTGGAACCTTTGTAAATGAGCTGCTTCAAGCTCAAAGGTATTTGTAATCCAAGATTTAAATAAATAAATAAAATAAATAAATAACATGGTTTTGATGTTTGCATCTGGAAAAGGGTGTGGTAAATCATCACTGAGCATTGCTGTGTTGCTTTCCCTGTCTACTTAGTGGAGGCTGATATTGTCACTAGCACAACTTTGCTGTTTGCCTCCTGTAATGTGGGGAGGGGCTGAAGATCACCATGGGGGTGGGATAAGCAGCTGAGATTACTGCCGAGCACAGCTGTATTGTTTGTACCTCTGTTGGGGGGGATTCGGGATTGGAGTGGGAGTGTTTTATTTTATTGAGGAACACATGTGAAGATTATATTTTATACAAGAATGATGGGGCATGGCAGAGATCTCCAATGAGTGCAACTTTGTTGTTTGCCCCCTTCTTCTGAGGGGGAACAGTTGATCACTGCTGAAATCTGTGCTCCATGGTCATGGCCAGCAGTCAAGTTGGGGAAGGACACACAGAGTGTGGTATGAAGTGAGAAGGCCCCCCAATAACACAAATACCAATACCAGGGGCAAAATACTAATAGCAGAGAAAAAAATACAAAGACAAATACCAGAAACACAAATATTAATAGTAGAGAAACAACTACACAAATGCCAATACAACTACCAGAAACACAAATACAAATACCAGAGACAAACATATTAATAGCAGAGGCACAAATACAAAGACAAATAAATTTATTTATTTATTTATTTAAGAGTTTTACCAGGAAAGCATACTGAGTGGGTTACCGCTCGATTCCAGATGCGTCCTGGGGGAACATACAAGTGGAAACATACAATCATAAGAACAAAAGAAGAGTGTACAAGGATGCAATTACGTTTACATACAATAGTGGAAGATTGTACATGTTTACAGTTACTCTAGGCAAGAAGTTGTTATGAGAACTCAATTAGAGGATAGGAGCATACAATTATTAACCAAACAGTGGAAACACATGTATGCAGCTTACAATGTACAACAGTAGGAGGAATGGTGCATGTAACTATAACAACAAGCAATAAATAGGTGAGAAACAATCAACGGAGATAAAAATAAAAAGTTATGCATGGTTTATCTGTAACCCTTACAATTTGCTCAGCAACGTATAAGCTATGCAGGGACGGTGTGCTATGAGCATGACAATAGGGCCTAAATACAAGTAGGGGACTTGAGGTTCCAGCCCCTAGGTGGCCCTATGTGCAGGCGCATGTTGGGGAGAAGTCAGCCTTGAGGAAGTGATTTAGGTGAGCCTTGTTAGTGAAGTCATGAATGTCTGCTGGGAGTGCGTTCCAAAGTTTAGGCATGATGTCACTGAACGCCAATTGGCCCCTTGATATGGCCATGCGTGGAACAGATAGGATCCGGGATTTACCATTCCTGAGGGAGTAGGAGGGCTATGATGGGACTGAGAGGGCAGATGCCAGGTAGGGGGGAAGGGACTGTGACCAGAATTTTGCTGTGGTCCTGATGCTGTGGATGTGTCTGTGAACGTGGAGCGATGTTAGATCGAGGAAGCTGTAGAGGTTGCAGTGATAAGTCGAAGTGGGGCAGTCAAGGGCAAAGTGACAGAAGGAGTGGAAAAGAGGGTCAAGACTGGCTAGAGCAGACTTGAGAGCAGCGCTGTATACTGTATCCCCGTAGTCCAGAATCGGGAGGATCATTTTTTAGACAATTTTCTTGCGGGTTGTCAGAGGTAAGCTACCCTTGTTCCGATATAAGGCTCCTAGTTTTGGGTGTAGCTTTTTGTGGATCGAGTCATTGTGAGTGGAAATGTCAAGGTGCTGATCAAGCCAGACCCCAAGGTATTTGAAGGAGGTGCAGGTCTCGAGAGGAGCCCCCTCAGTGGTGAAAAAAGTGGGGGCAGAAAGGAGGCTGGAGAGCCTTTGCCTAGTCCCAAATGTTAGGGAGACTGTTTTCTTGGGGTTAAGAAACAGTTGGTTTGAGCAAAATCAATCCTGTACTGCAGTAAAATCTTGTTGGAGAGTAGAGGCCACCTCATCGGAGGAGGGGCCTATTGTGTACAGTACAGTATCATCAGCGTATAGGTGTATGGATGTGTGGCTGCAGATTGAGGGAAGTTCATTTAGGAAAATTGAGAAGAGTAATGGGCCGAGGACCGAGCCTTGTGGGACCCCAGTAGTAATGGGGAAGGGGGCAGCGGTGTTAGGCCCAATTCTTACTGATTGGGTTCTACCTACCAAGTAGGATTGAAACCAACTGGTGGCATCACCAGAGAGTCCTGCACTAGAGAGTTTGGATAGCAGTAGGGAGTGGGAGACAGTGTAGAAGGCTTTAGTGAGGTCGATGAATATGGCAGAGGTGGTATGCCCTTTATCTGTGCCCATAAGGATGGCATTGGTAAGCCTTAGCAGGGAGGTTATGGTGGAATGAGATTTCCTGAAGCCTGATTGGTAGGGTGTAATGAAAGAGGAGGAGTCAAGGAATGAGGAAAGTTGGGCTAGGACAAGGTGCTCCTGTAGTTTGGCAAGGATGGAGAGTAGGGAGATTGGGCGATAGTTACCCGGCGACGAGGGGTCTCCCCCTTTTGGGAGGGGGATGACAGTAGCATGCTTCTAGTCGGATGGTACGTCAGCCAGAGAAAAAGAGAGATTGAACAGCGCAGCCAGCAGGGAGGTGATGGCAGGGGCAGATAGGTATAACATTTTGGAATCGAGTCCTGACGGGCACTTGCCTTTTGAAGGGTTGAGTGACTGCAGGGTATTCAACACAATGAGTGGAGTAATCCGACAGAAAGAGAATCCAATAGTATGGGAGGATGTGGGCATCAGGGTTTGTGCATATTTGGGGGGTGCGGTAGAGAGGCTAGAAGAGAGGATGCACAGCTGGTGAAGAAAGTGTTGAAGACAGAAGCCACTTTAGCTGGTTTAGAGACTATGGTGCCTTCTACATTTAGGATTGGGGGGTGAGCAGGGGGAGAGAAGAGTGTCTTGATTGTTTTCCAGAAATTAGCTGGGTGAGTAAGGTTGGTATTAAGGGATGCCTTGAAATAGTTGGCTTTGGCCTGTCAGATTTGCCTAGTGCAAGAATTACGAAGTGAGCTGTAAATTTGGAGTGCTGCCTGGGTGTCTGTTGCCTTGTACTTTTTCCAGGCATGGTCCCTAGCTTGGAATTGGTCAATGAGTTCGGCCGAGACCCATGGCAGGTGGCACCCCTTACCCTCTTTCTCCGTAGGGATGCGTGGGTGTTCCACACAGCTAGAAAAGTATCCTTAATGAATTTTAGGGCTGAATCAAGGGAGGAAGCCTGGAAAATGAAAGTCCAGTCAGCTTGTGCCAGGTCCCTTAGAAGCGCATCTAGATTGAGAGCTTTGTAAGACCTAGTTAGTAACATCCTTGGTAGCGGTGCTTTGAATCTGGATATTTTTCCTACAGTGTAGATTATGTGGTGATCGCTTAGGGAGTCAGGGAGGAGTTCGGATTCGATGATCCAATGGGGGTGCAAGGTAAGGACCCAATCCAAGAGGGAATGGTTCAGAGATTTGTGATTTAGATGAGTGGGTTCAGAAATCTGTTGGGTGAGGTTTAGGGCAGTGATTTGGCTACGAAGTTTGGAGTTATTGTTTGTGAGCCAGTTGAAGTTGAAATCCTCTAGGATGTGTAACTCACCTCTGAAAGAGTTAGCCTTTAGGGTGCTCAGATAGTCCAGCACAACAGGCTGGGAGGTGTCCGTGGTGCAGTAGTACCCTGCAGTGTAGAGCGGAGAGGAGTGTGGAAAAGAGAGTTTGATTAGGAGGGAGTTGATGGACTGAGTGGGCATGGAAAGCTGTACCGGGGTGAACTGGAGCATCGAGGAGATGAACATGGCTACGCCTCCCCCTATTTTCCTGCCCAGGTGGTCTTAGCAAATGCACGAGTAGTTGGGTATAGATATTTCGGAGTCCAAGTTACGGGGTTTTAACCAGGTCTCAGTGAGTATCATTACATCTGGGAGGAGTGACAGTACTATTGGTTGAAGGGCTGTGATTTTATTCAGGATGCTACAGATGTTGAGGTGCATGAGTTTATGACCTTTTGGTAGTGTGAGGGTCTGATAGGTGCTGGGGGTGTATGGGCCAGGGTTTAGTTCTACGTCACCAGACCGGAGGAGCAGTAATACTACCAAGTGTTTGAGAGTATGCATGCTCCATTTTGGCTTGCGGGGGGTTAACACCTGATGAGATGTTTGCGGAGGGGTAATTATTATAGAGGAAATTAGAGCTGGCAGGCCTGTGTGCAAAGATGGAGGCAGGATACTGGCACCAGGGATCCAGTCATTCTGGGAGTAGCGATGTTGTGGCAGTATTGGGGAGAAAGTTTCATGACAGGGAGTAAGGATGTTACCTACTGAGAAGGGGTTTGGAGGTAGGCAAGGGTGGAAAGCAGGTTGAAGGGAAGTTTGGGGAGTGAGCTGGCAGATTGTGGTGAGGAGCAAAAGCAGCATGATGCTTGCAGGGTTTGACAGTGGGATAGCACCACTGGAGGGAGGAGTGGAGAGAAGGGTGCTGAGATGGGGGGGGCAGGAGATAGGTAGGCACTCTGCCGGAAAGGGAAAATTGAAGAAGTAGGCTCAGATGCTAGATAGAGCAACAATTGTGGTGAGAAGGAATGATAGGATGCAGGGGCCACCTCTAGAGGGGGGAAATGATAGCCTGCTAATGAGGAACTCGGCTGATTGGTTTAAACCATCACATGTCTGCGCCTATAATACACTGAGCCGACCAAGGGTGGTGGCGGGGGCAGTGGGGAGCCGATGCAATGTGTCGGCAGGGCTTTCCTCAGTTGGGGGCCGAGAATCGCGGTGGTGCTGCTGAGTGGCGTACCTGAGAGCTGCTGTGGGGGAGGGCATCTGACTGCCCTCTCGGACCCTCTGGGGAGCCGTGGAGTTCTTCACTTCTGTGGAGGTGAGAGAGAGAGAGAGCGCAATTAAATACACAGACCTAAATTATGGGAGGGGCTGGGGAAGTGGAGTGTGATTGAATTCGGATCAGGGCAGGGCTAACACACTAACTCAGGCAGAATATACAGCAGTAAAACAGGCTTATGAGCATTTCAAAGAAATGCTAAGCTAGCTCTGGCCAAGGGCAGTACAAGCTAGGTGCTGCTTACAGACATTTGTTTAAAATAGAAAGAGCAGTGCTAACATTACAGTTACAGTAAAGTTAAAAGCAAGCACACATGACTTTAAATTAAAGCTGGCAAGTTCTCTTGATAAAACTATCTCCATTCATGTGCCAAAGTAAATTCTATTGCCTTTAAGGGTGAGTTTTAGTTAAAAAAAAAAAAAAAAAAAGGGGCCAAGTCCTCAGTCGGGAGTTGAGAATCGCGGTGGTGCTGCTGAGTGGCGTACCTGAGAACTGCTGTGGAGGAGGGCATCTGACTGCCCTCTCGAACCCTCTGGGGAGCTACTTAGTTCTTCACTTCACTTCTTCACAAATACCAGAAACACAAATACAAATATCAGAGAGACAAATATAAATACCAGAGACAAAAATATTAATACCAGAGACACAAATACAAATACCAGAGACACACATACAAATACCAGAGACAAAAATATTAATAGCAAAGACACAAATACAAATACACAAATACCAATACAAATACCAGAAACACAAAAAACAAATACCAGAGACACAAATTCCAGAGACAAAAATATTAATAGCAGAGACACAAATGCAAATACCAGAGATACAAATGCAAATACCAGAAACACAAGTACAAATACCAGCCACACAAAGACCAGAGAAACAAATATCAATACAAATACCAGAAACACAAATACAAATACCAGTGACACAAATACAAATACCACAGACTAAAATATTAATAGCAGAAACACAAATACAAATACCAGAGACAAAAATATTAATACCAGAGACATAAATACCAGAAACACGAACACCAGAAACACACATGTAAATACCAGAGACAAAAATATTAATAGCAGAGACACAAATACAAATACACAAATACTAGAGACACAAATACCAATACAAATACCAGAAACACAAAAACAAATACCAAAGACGCAAATACCAGAGACAAAAATATTTTATAGCAGAGACACAAATACAAATACACAAATACCAGAGACTCATATGCCAATACAAATACCAGAAAGACAAATACAAATACCAGAGACACAAATACAACTACCAGATAAAAAATATTAATAGTAGAGACACAAATACAAATGCACAAATACCAGAGACATGGATACCAATACAAATACCAGAAACACAAAAACAAATACCAGAGACACAAATACAAATACCAGAGACAAAAATATTAATAGCAGAGACACAAATACCAGAGACACAAATACCAATACAAATACCAGAAACACAAATATAAATACCAGAAACATAAATATAAATACCAGAAATACAAATACCAGAGACAAAAATATTAATAGCAGAAATACAAATACATAAATACCAGAGACACATATGCCAATACAAATACCGGAAACACAAATGCAAATACCAGAGACAAAAATATTAATAGCAGAGACACAAATACAAATACACAAATACCAGAGACACAGATACCAATACAAATACCAGAAACACAAAAACAAATACCAGAGACACAAATACAAATACCAGAGACAAAAATATTAATAGCAGAGACACAAATACTACTACAATTACACAAATACCAGACACAAATACCAGAAACACAAATACAAATGCCAGAAACCAAATATAATTTCCAGAAATACAAATACTAATACCAGAGGCGCAGATATTAATAGCAGAAATAAAAATACAAATGCAGGGCTCTACGAAGCTGGTTTGACAACAAACTCATTGACTGGCATCACAGCGCCATGCTCCATGTTGACCATGATTTGCAGTCGACAGGGAGCCATGCACATCAGTGTGCTTTTTTCTTTGGGGGGCTTCCTCCCCAAACCCCCCACGTGGGGGGCTCTGTCCCCTGCACCAACAGTAAATTTAGATTCCAACTCCCAGTCAGAGTTGGTTCAGGGAAGGGTTGTAGGATGGAGGAAAGAGTTGCCAGGTCCCAAGCGAACTTCTACAGCGACATTGCGCTGTTGTCAGTATCGATGGATGTCACTATAGAAGTGTCACTGTATGGGGGGGCATGGCCAAATACAGTACACTCCACTTATACCACCTGCAGATACTGTGGGCAGTCAGATTATGCAGGCACTTTGCAGAAACCAAAAGCCATTCACTATATGCCCTATTATTATTCTGCCACTTAAAACGATCCTTGTCCACCCACTATTGCAGGCACTTGAAGCACCAGACAGCCCTCTTTAATCCACTTACATTAAGTGGTGTAATTAACACCTCTGCTTTTGCATTAAAACTGCTACTTTCAGAGGTGTTACCGTCACTGGCTCATTGACCTGGAGGTGTTACAGAAGGTGTTGGTGTAGTACTTCTCCTATTGTTTTGCTGCTGTAATGGTCCCAAAATGGAAAGCGCTCACTGTGAGTGAGAAAGTCGAACTGCTGCAGAAAATGGACTCAATGCCTAAGCTTAGCCAGCGAGACCTGGTGCAGCAACTTAACCATGCAAAATCTACAGCTGCAGATCTCCAGAAACAACGCGAGGAGCAATGGCATGAAAATGCAAACCCTGACCGTAAAGGAAAGCATGAGGGGAAAGATGCTGAAGTGGAGAAGACATTGCTTTAGTGGTTCAAAAATGCTAGAGGGCATAACGCTCTCATTAGCAGACCACTGCTGGCTGCTAAGGCTAAGCAGCTTGCGACTGCCCTTGGTCACCCAGATTTCAATGCCAGCAAATACTGGTTGCAGCGCTGGAAGAAGCACAACACTGGGTTTAGAAGAGCCCATGGGGAGAAGGGGAACGTGGACAGTGCTAATGCAGAGCAGTAGCTCACTCAGGTTCTCCCAGGGCTGCTTGCCAGTTATGCCCCTCACAACATTTACAATTGCAATGAAACCAACCTTTTTTTCTGTTGCATTGGTTACAGGATTCTTGCTTTCAAAACAGAATCTCTCCTTCAGCAGAAGAATGCCAAGGAGAGGATTTCTGTTTTAGCATGTTGCAATGTGGATGGGAGTGATAAAACTGACCTCCTGGTTATTGGAAAATCTGCCTCCCCCCGCTGTTTTAGGGGAGTGAACAGTCTTCTAGTCGCCTATAAGGCCAACAAATCTGCATGGATGACTGCTGAAATATTCACAGAATGGTGCAGAAACTGGGATCAGAAGCTGAGAGGGTGGAAAATCGCCCTGCTTTTGGACAACTTTTCTGGGTACCCTACCATAACTGGGCTCCGCAACATCAAATTAATTTTCCTAACCCCCAAGACCACATGTATAATTCAGCCCCATCAATATGGGGCTCATTTATGCATGAAAACAACACTTTTTGAGGGCTATTAGGCAACAAGTTCTAGATGAATTGGATGCAGACATTGCCATCGCAGCCTCACTATGCAGCATGAAGATTTCCTTTCTCAATGGTGTTCACTTTTTGAAACAGGCATGGGACTCTGTGACTGACCTGACCATCCAAAGATGCTTCTGTAAGGCCAGTTTTGTTCTCCCCATAGATCCAGATGACCCTAGTGAGGGAACCTCAGCTGGCAGTGGAGTGCAGATCGAGAAGGAGGAAGAAGAGCAAGTCCAGATTCCTCACGGCTTAACCAAGACAGAGTTTTTGGAAATCTGTCACCTTGGTGACGAGGATGTCCCACCCCCAGTGTATGATGTGGTTCAGGTGGTGGAAGGCATGTGAGCATCACAGAAAGCAGATGAGGAGGATGAGAAGGACTCTTCTGATGCGAGCTGCACAGAGGAGGCAAGGGTAACACCAGGAGATGTGCGGAGCACTCTGCTTATGCTACATTGGGCGATGGAGCAACACCCAGAGATGACCCCAGACTGGACGGCGCTTACTGTGGTGGAAAAAGTTTGGAAGCCCTACTGTGTGAAGTCCACAGTACAGGTGAAGATCACGCAATATTTTTAACCCTTTGCTGGACTGAATTGTTTACTTGCTGATTGTTCAGTTTCACTGTGCTTTTTTACATTACTGTACTGTATTTCACTAATGCACTGCAATAAAAAAATTCAAATCACTAGTTGTGTGCTTACTTGCGGGATTGGGGTTTTGGAAACAGGTGGTAGATAGATTGTGCATTAAAGCTAGCGGCAAGTGGCAACCTATATAAAAAAAAATATGCATTTGGATATAGCCACCAGTTCATATAACCGGCAAGATGATTTTGCACCGATGTGCCCGTTAGACTGTACCGGTGCCGACTGTACACAAATGCCAGAGACACAAATCCAAATACAAATACCAGAAACACGGACACAAATACAAATACAAGGGACACAAATATTAATAGCAGAGACACAAATACAAATACCAGAAACACAAATACAAATACCAGGGACACAAATATTAACAGCAGAGACACAAATTTAAGAGACACAAATACAATTCTCAGAGACACAAATACAAACAGGAGAGAGACACATACCATATATAGCCTGTTGTGAAGTTTTAATTCACAGGTGAAGTCGCCAAATTCACCTCCACAGATAATTTTGTGAACTTTTTAAATTCACCTTGCAACTTCACCTGTAACTTCTTTTTGGGGTACACCAAGGTGAAGTTTGCTCAAAATGAAGCTACTGATACACAAAAGTCTCAGGGTCAGTAGTGTCCCCCCCCGTACTCCACAGCCTGAGAGCCCTGTGCCCCCCTCCGTGGTACCACCACCACAGCCTCCATCCACTCATTAATCTCAGTCGGGAGGAATTCTAACATTTTCTGACCCATGTCTTGATCCAGTTACACTCTTCACTGCTGGTGTGACATGCCGGGAGGGGCAAGGGCTACAACAGTACAGCAGTTTCCAAGGGGGTGAAGAGGTGGACAATAGTCCGTTCAAAGGCAAAAGAGTCCTGCAGGAGCTCACTAAATTGAAGGTGGACAAAGCGATGGAACCAGATGGCATACACCCAAGGATATTAAGAGAACTGTGAAGGGAGATGGCAGTACCTCTGGCAGCCATGTTCACTGGCTAACAGACAGGAGGCAGAGAGTGGTGGTAAATGGTTTGCAGTCTAGGGAGAGGGGGTGACCAGTGGGGTGCTGCAGTGATCGGTCCTGGGGCCAGTCCTGTTCAATGCCTTCATTAGTAACATTGCAGAACGTCTGAAGGGAATTTTTTCACCAAATTTTCAACATAGTCATTGTAAGACCTCTGCTCATGAACAGTGTCACTGTGATTTTCTTAATGTGACCTATACATTGATTTCACACACCGACTGAGCCATTGTGCGTTACATGGGCGGAAGCATGTTTTGGGCGAAATGTGAAAAATGACAGCTGTACTGCTCATAAGGAGGTGTGGTAAAATTGCAATGTTGAAAATCTGGAGTGAAAATATTGAAAATTCACAAACTTGCGAGCGTGCATAGGAACTGCGCAACGTGCGCTCCTAAAACAGTCATTTTTGGGAATTTGTTCACCAAATTTTCAACATAGCCATTTTATGACCTCTGCTCATGAACAGTGTCACTGTGATTTTCTTAATCTGTCCCAAACATTGATTGCGCACACCGACTGTGCCATTGTGTGCTACATGCATGGAAACACATTTTGGGCGATGTGAAAAATGACAGCTGTACTGCTTATAAGGAGGTGTGGTAAAATGGCAATGTTGAAAATCTGGAGTGCAAATATTAAAAATTTGCGAACTTACAAGAGTGTGTAGGAACTGCGCAACGCACGCTCGTAAAAAAATCATTTTTAGGCATTTTGTCAACAAATGTTCAAAATAGCCATTTTAAGACCTCTGCTCATGAACAGTGTCACTGTGATTTTCTTAATGTGTCCCATACGTTGATTTCGCACACCAACTGCACCATTGTGCGCTACATGGGCAGAAACATGTTTTGGGCGAGATGTGAAAAATGACAGCTATACTGCTCATAAGGAGGTGTGGTAAAATGGCAATGTTGAAAATCTGGATTGAAAATATTGAAAATTCGCGAATTTACCAGCGTGCATAGGATCAGCACAACAAATGCTCGTAAAACAGTAACTTTTGGGAATTTTTTCACCAAATTTTTAACATAACCATTTTAACACTTCTGCTCATGAATAGTGTGACTGTGATTTTCTTAATCTGTCCCAAACATTGATTTCACACACCAATTGTGCCATTGTGCACTACATGCGCGGAAACACATTTTGGGAGAGATGTGAAAAATGACAGCTGTACTGCTCATAAGGAGGTGTGGTAAAATGGCAATGTTGAAAATCTGGAGTGAAAATATTGAAAATTCACAAACTTATGAGCGTGATAGGAACTGCACAACACACGCTCGTAAAACAGTCATTTTTAGGAATTGTTTCACTAAATTTGCAACATAGGCTTTTTGAGAGCCCACCTTATGAACATTGGCACTTTCATTTTGTTAATCAGTCTGGAAAGGTGATTTCGCACAGTGACTACGAAATCACCCTTTGGGCCCGATTAACGCCATGACAGTGACAGAATTCATGAGGAGGGGTCCCAAAAACCCCATGTTGAACAGTTGGTGCCAAAATTCCAAAAAATGCCTGAGATATGCAGCAAAGTTGAAAAAACCCTATCTAGCCCATTATACAGCTTATCGGCATTTTCTAAGTTCGTGGTCGGCTTTGAAGAGTACAGACGTGTTCCCAGTCCACCGAAGATCATCACACTGAGGTCCGGAGGTAAGTATGGGGTGAGGGGGGGTGTGGGGAGGCAGGGTGCACAGTGGGTGGAGTGCGGGTTGTGGGGGGCAGGGAAGGCGCAGAGGGACAGTTTTTGTATTTACAGGTTTGTTTGTTTTTTTAATAAGACGATGAGGGACATTTGCCACACTGGGCTGGGCTCCCAGCGTATCAGCTGGAAGGCTGTTTGGGGGTGCTGGAGCCGACGGTGGATTGGACACCCCATCAGCCATAACACATTCCCAGTGTGGCACCTGGATGCTTTGGGGGGGGGGCGTGGAGCTGACAGGGGATTGGGCACCCCCGTCGGCCATAACAAATTTTGCCACACTGGGGTGGGCTCCCAGCATGGCACCTGGAAACTTTGGTGGAGGCGTGGAGCTGATGAGGGATTGGGCACCCCTGTCAGCCGTACAGTGTGTGCTTGGGGGGGGAAGGTGCATGAGCATGCAGTGTGCTTGCGTGTGTGTGTGTGTGTGGAGGGGGGGAGCTCTGCTCACTGAAGTGGAGCTCTCCCTTTCAACTGTACAACCACTGCATTTTCAACTGCTGTCATAGACAGCTGCAGCAGTAATTGGGGAACTGGGGCCATGCCTGCAAACACACTGACTGAATTGGAAGACGGGTGCCACACCTCCGAAAACTTGGATGATGGCACTATGTTTCTTGCACATGCGTGCAAGCAACATAATAAATGACAACTACAACACCATAAATAAATACATAGACAGTGGGGAAAATGTAAATACTAAAAGAAAAAATGAATCAGACATTCAGAAACTAAAAAACATTCTTAACTGACACAGTACAGTTACATGAACCGATTCATCAGACTGCACCAGACTATCTCTACCAGCTTTTATGTCACTTCTTTATTAACTTAAAAAAAGCAAGACAGCTCACCACATGAGCCACTAACAATAAAATCTATCTCTCTAAGTATCGAAAGATACTTAAAAGACAACGTATATCCAGAATGCCTTACAAGTTCAACGAAATTCATCTAAACAAGGCAAGTAATAGAGATGAAACAAAAACATCTAAAGGAAGAAGGAAAGGGTAATAAATCACATGCTTCTGAGGAATTAAATGATGTAATTATCCAATAAATCTTCCATCAAGAAGAACTTGGACCCCATTGTACACAGTCTCTGTTTAATACGATGTGGTATAGTTACCCTGTATTTTGGCACACAAGGAACGACTGAAGCCAGAAGCCTTAAATGGGGAGACATCAAACTTACAAATGATGAGAACAATAAAAAATATATAGAATATATAAAAGTGCAACAAACAAAAACCCGATCAGGAAGTAACCTGAAAAATATAAGAAAGATCAAACCTCGAGCATACGAGTCCTCGGATGCAGAAAAATGTCCCATTCAAAGTTATTTACTCTATCAAGACAAAAGACCTCCCAATACCCTACATGATGAAGCTCCATTTTTTGTCAATAAATTACCATTCAAATAAAGCCAGTACCCAATGTACTGGTTTAAAAAAAAAAAAAGAATGTGATAACTCGAGCTGGAATTGAAACACCAAAAAGTCTTACAAACCACTATGTAAGAAAACATCTGATACAGAAATTATCAGACAGTGGAATTGCCTCAAATGAAATAATTCAAGTCTCAGGACATAAAAAAGTTGATTCTCTAAACGAATATTCTAAATTAAATGATGAAAAGAAAGACAAAATATCCAACATACTAACTTCTACCACAATACCTGAACAAATAAATACTAACAATACTACTGAAAACAAAGAACCCCAACCAAGTATATCTGGAAAATCTCAATTTAAAACAGCCGAAGACAGCAAGCACCTAAGAACACTAGAATGGGACATGGCTTTTCCCACATAGTTTAAACATACCACCATTAATGCAAAGCATGTGACATTTAACATTGTTCAAAGTACATATAGAGCACCCAAAAAAAAAAAGTCAACACCACCCAATAATAAATACAATATTAAAATATTCTTTCTCTTTTTCAGGTGGCAATCCTCCAGTTATGACTAAGAAAAGAACAAGACCTGTGATATCAGGCACAGATTCTGACTGAAACTATACCTAAACAAGATCCTTAAAATACTAACACCTGAAAGCAAAGCATACACTTTTAAGTTTGTTACATAACCTGTTGGCTGTAAAAAACATATTGGTGAAACTCAACCAATACACAATATAATAAAAAACTAAAGTGCTTTATGTTACAAGTAGATACCAAGCATAATAGGCACTTCAAATGTTGTCTGATAATTGTGTATACTAAAGTGCATAGCAATAACACAGAGTAAAAAACACAACTCTGTAAAATAAAATGTATACCAATAAAACAGAGCGAACAAACTCTGCAGCTGCACGAAGCATAAAAACACATAACAAGTAACCCAAAAAAACTAATAGCATAAAAATAAAATACAAAAATGTACATTTCTGAATGCTTCCCGACCCGACGCAGAAACCGAAACCCGGAAGAATGCAAACCCGCCCACATCTTGCAACAACCAATAAAATCAAAGCACATCACATGTACAACCAATAACACACCAAAGTCTAGTGCACAAATACAGGAATAAAAATGAACACACCAACAAACAGGTAAAAAACTAACCAAAATTACATACAGCTAGCCGGCCCAGTGGTGCTGAGGGTTGAGGTGCTGGACGCCACACCTCGAACCACACTGGCAACCCGGGTTCGGGATTGGACTCGGGTCGACGGGGGTCGGCCGGGAGGGAGAAGGATTGAGCGCTCAATGGCTGCTCTCCTTCTCCGGGGAGGGGGGACCATATTCTCCACTGTGATACCGCCACCTTTTGGGGGAACCTCAGGGTGGTCGGTGCAGCTGAGAGACGCTCTAACGCAAAGGTAGACGTTGGCAGAGAACCGGCTTCGACGTGCGTCTCTACGCACGCCAGCAGCCTTGCTCCTCATTGCATGCCAACATTGGGGATCCATCAGAACACCGGAAAAACCCCGCCCTGATCTAGGCGACGAGCCTCAGCATTAGTTCCAGGGCAACAACCGAGAAGCAGACTCCGCTGTGCATGCTCCCAACAATGCTCAGGGGGAGATGAGGGGATCTCCACCGCCCTGCCGGGAGAGTAATCCAAGACCCTGAAGGTACCAGGGTAACGTTAGCACTCTAGGGGCAGACTCCTTGGGGCTGTAAATTGGGATCTACGAGGGGAGCTCTGAGAGGGGGATCAGTGGCGGCAGTAGGAGGATAAAAAGAAATAGTAAAAAAAACAATACATACAGCTATTAAACAATGTGCAATAAGATGTCAACCCCGATCGTATAAAATGGATACGTGATGGGGAGGTAAATGCTGTCGCTTTTATCAAAACTTGTGGCAAGTGAGCTCGGGGTTAAATCACTCATGGCACTGCTTCATGGAGCCACTCGTGCTAACCCTGAGCTTACTTGCCACTCATATTGATAAAACCAGTATCGTATGCCTTCCCATCATGTATCCCATATATACTGTATATATACAGTACATATACAGTATGTGTATATATATATATATGTGTGTGTGTGTGTGTGTGTGTATGTGTGTGTGTATATATGTATATATAATAGATAACCCACTCTTAGGTGTGCGGTGTCGCACACTTATATACGCACGCCTTTGGTAAGCGCTAACCACCCAAGGCGTATGTGATATCAGAGCACAACCACATCCTAGAGTGGGTTATCTATCTTATAAATGGCAAAAAATTTTTGGGGGTAAAAGTGCAGGTGTGAGGTCACGCTCTGATATATGCATGATCATGTGATGATGATTGTCCACTAGATGAGCTACTTTTTTTCTACCCATTTTTTATATATATATATATATATATATATACACACACAATAGGGGTGGGAGCTTTTAAAGTGTGATAAATGGAGATATCTTCACTGAAGTGTGATAAATGGGTGTTTACTTACCTGGTAAAGGTGATTGTGTTGGTTGATATCCATGGCACTCCAGACCTTACATCATGGGTTTTAGCCCACCTGATAGGCTAGTGATGCACATGACTCTAGGATCAAATTTCTTGGTATATCCAGGTCTCAGAAGCCCCTGTTCTCCAGTTCGAATCTTCCATAGCTGAAATCAAGGTTAGCAATACCACCAAATATCACCAATAATACTTTAAACAGTAATACACTCTGAGTGCGTCATATGCTTGTGGCCGAGTGGCCTTATTTTATTCACCTATTAATACAATCTAAATTCGACCGTATAGCAGGTTGATGACGAACATCCTAGATGCCTTTAGTGATATCTATGAATATCCCTCCTGCCAGTCACTGTATGTGCTTAACTTATTCTTTGTCACTCTGAGCACTCTACTGGGAGGGACATGGAGTGCCATGGATGTCAGCCAACACAATCACCTTTACCAGGTGAGTAAAAACCCATTGTGATTGGTTGACCATCCATGGCACTCCAGACCTTACATCGTGGGTAGATAATCAGCAGTACTGTACCCTAGAGAGGGAGGTAGAGTGGTCTAGGAGTGAGAGGATGAACTGGTTGCCATGAGAACCTGAGTGGTGAAGGTGGACTGTAGCTTGTATAAGTGGTCCAGTCTATAGTGTCTGGCAAATGTATGGATGGAAGTCCATGTTGCCGCTTTGCAAATGTCCTCTGTAGACACGTTAGCCCTTCCTGCCCAGGAGGTGGACACCGCTCTCGTAGAATGAGCCTTATATCCTCAGGGGGCATAAGCTGCTATGCCTTGTAGGCCTCCTGAATAGTTATTTTTAGCCACCCAGCGATAGTAGGCTTAGATGCTGCCCTACCCTGTCGCTGTTCTGCTGTGACAATGAATAATCTTTCTGTCTTGTGCAAATGTTGTGTTCTAGTGATGTATGTGATTAGGGTGGCCCCTACCTCTAAGTGATATAGTATAAGTTTGTCATCCGGGTGTGTGTTCCCTGCAAAGGTAGGCAATTCTATAGGTTGTTCTCTATGGAATGTCGATGCGACCTTCAGTTGGAAGGCTGGGACCATGCGCAAGTGTACCCCTTGAGATGTAAACACAGTGTAGGGCCCTCTGCATGACAGGGCCCCCTGTTCGCAGATCCTCTGGGCGGAGCAGATGGCCACGAGAAAACAGGTATTGAGACCCACCCAAAACAGATCTACCTCATGTAGTGGTTCGAATGGGGCTGTGCTGAGGGACTCTAACACTAATGGAAGATCCCAGGGGGCAACAGAAGGCCTAACCCTGGGTCACAGTACCTCTACTGCTTTGAGAAAACATATTGCATCTGGGTGAGCCCCGGGGAAATGCCTGCTTACTGGCCCAATGGCTGCTTCAATGGCATATAGTTGTACCCTGAGTGAGGAGTGGGCTAGCCCCTTGTCTACTCCCCGCTGTAGTTACAGGAGAATGGTAGACATGTCTGCCTGCTCGGGTTCCTTACACTTGTCTCGGCACCACTTCATGAATACCGACCACTGCCTACTGTAAGTAGAGGTGGTGGAGGACCATCTGGATTGCAGTACTGTAGAGATGACTGACTCATGGTAACTGACTCTCATCAGTCTCTTCCTCTCAGGAGCCAGGATGCGAGTTTCAAGGTCCCTGGTGCAGGGTGGAGCACGGTACCCTGTGTCAGCATGTCCATCTGGTAGGGTAACCTGCATTTGTCCAGGGCTGTGGCTATTATCGTGGTGAACCAAGCTCTCTGTGGCCAATAAGGAGCCACCAGGACAATGGTTCTTTGTGATGTTCGGATCTTGGATAACACTTGGGGCAGTAGGGGAATGGGGGGAAACACATACGCCCGATCCTGCGACCAAGGCTATGACAGGGCATTGATTCCCTGTGAGTGGCATTCCCTATACCTCGAGAAGAACTTGCTCACCTGTGCGTTCTCTGCTGTGGCCATTAGGTCCATCGATATGAGTCCCCATGCCTCCTGCATGAACTGGAATAGGCTGGGGTGGAGATGCCACTCCCCTGGGTGCACCTGTTGTCAGCTGAGCTAATCTGCTTGTACATTGAGCTTACCCATGAGGTGGATTGAGCCGATGTGCACAAGGTTGGTCTGGGCCCAATCCAGTACCCTCGTAACCTCTCGCTGCATAGCTCTGCTCCTGGTGCCCCCTTGCTTGGCAATTTAGGCCACCGTGACCTGATTGTCGGAGCGGATCAATATCGATTGACCAGCAATGGATGACTTGAAGGCTCTGAGGGCATGGAACACTGCTCTCATTTCTAGCATGTTGTTGGACAACCTTGCTTCTGTGGCTGTCTACTGGCCCTGGGTGGATTGGGCACCCAAGCATGCTCCCCATCCTAGCAGGCTTGCGTCCGTCTCGATGGAGGAGTCGTAAGTTGCCTCGAGTGGGACCCCTCATGAGAGATTCAAGCAGACTGTCCGCCAGGCTCAGGACTGTCTCACTGTGAGTGGAAGCGGTATTCTGACCCGCAGATTCTGCTCGTTCGGAGACCCCTAGGTCAGCACGTAATTCTGTAGGGGTCTCATGTGCCACCTGGCCCAAGGAATCAGGTTGATGCAGGATGCCATGTAACCTAGTAACTGAGCTATGTGGCTGATGGTCAGCCAATGGGAAGCATTCAGCCGACGAGATAGAGTTATGAGGTTTTCCACCCTGTTCTGGGATAGCTTAGCCCACCCTTGGGATGTGTTGATTTCTGCCCCCAGGTGTTCTAACTGTTGTGTGGGTACTAGATGGCTCTTGGTCTCGTTCACTACCCATCCGTTCTCTTCGAGTGCCCGCAGTGCCAATTGGGTGTCTCGCTGTGACCGCTCCCTGGACCAAGACTGGATCAGTCAGTCGTCCATGTTGGGTATAATGTCCATCCCTTATTCTCAGAGTCTGGCCACCAGGACTACTGACACCTTGATGAGCACCCTTGGTGCTGAGGTGAGGCCGAAGGGTAGGGCCTGATATTGGAAATGCTGGCCTAGGATGTGGAAATGGAGGTATTGCCTGTGTGTTGGTCTTATTGGGATGTGAAGGTAGGCGTCCTTCAGATCAATGGAGGTGAGGTAATCGCCTACCTGAATACTGTGAAGTGTCGATTTTAGTGTTTCCATTTTGAACCTCTGGGTGACTACATGTTGATTGAGGTGCTTGAGATCCAGAATTGGGTGGAGTTCCCCTGTTTTCTTGGGCACGAGAAAGAAAATGGAGTACACTCCCTGTTCCTGTTCGTGAGGAGGAACAATCTGGATAGCCCTGTTCTGCATCAGTTCCAACAGGATTTGTTGGACCTGATGAGCAGAGGCTTTCTTTTTGGTTATGAGGGAGCTTATGAACCTGTGTGTGACAGAAGACTGGGACAGTTCTATGGAGTACCCCCTTGACACCATCTCTAAGACCCACCTGTCTGAGGTTGTGTTATACCACTGCTGTTTGAAAAGCATAAATCTTGTGCCCACTAGTGGGCACAGCACCGGTGTGAGTGGGGACCTGGGAACGTAGTCATTGTTGTTTGCCTCTGTCCCTCTTCCTCTGCCTCCAAACTTGGACCCGCAGCTTCTGAAGGCGGATGATTGATGACTATGGTTGAAGTAACTGCGTTATCCTCGAGTTCCGCTGCCTCAAAAGGAGTTGTTCTGATAATGATTGTCCCTGCGTGTCTGTTGAAATTTGTCCCCCCCCAAACCTCTGTTTGTCAGAGGGGAGACAGGTGGACCTGTTCTTGTTCTTGAGGAGGTCCTTGCCCTCCTCCTCCTTGTCTTTTAGAAATTCTTGTAACCCCGCCCCAAAAACATGTTTGCCCTTCATTGGTAAGTTCTACAACAGTGTCTTAGATTCATTGTCGGCCTCCCATAATTTAAGCCGCAATGCTGTCCTGGCATGGTTCGTGAGGGACGTAGCTCTGGTGTTCAGCTTCAAGGTGTCCACCGCCATGTCCGCCAGGTACTTAGCAGCACAGTGTGCACTCTAATAGTTCTGCTTCTCTGGTTTTGGGGTTTGCCTACTCAAGGAGCTCCTCGATCCAGCGGATTTGGACACGTGTGGTGTAAATGGCAGTAGTGGATGCTTTGGCTGCCATTTCCTCAATTTCAAACATCTTTTTTTAACATATCCTCAACCTTCTTATCTGTGGGATCCTTTGGGGATATGGTGCCACATGGTAGCACTGTCTTTTTGCTGAGTGCCGCAACCTGAGGATCAATCATGGGGGCTGTGCATCAAGTGCTGGCTTTGTCCTCTTGGACTGGGTACATAGATACATAGACAGTGTTGTCAGATAAGGGCCTATGGCCCACCCAGTCTGCCCATTTGAGCTTGTAAGTTTAGTTTATGTTTTCCTAGAAGTCTGTTGCCCCTTACCCTGACCTCCAGAATTCCTTTATGTCTATCCCATGCATTCTTAAATCCCATGATTGTTTCAGCCCCCACCACTTCCTCTGGCAGGGTGTTCCACTTGTCCACCACCCGTTCTGTGAAGAAATTCTTCCTCACATTTCCTCTGAATCATCCTCCCTCCAACTTCATCCCATGCCTTCTAGTTCTGGAACATCTTTTTCGCTTAAAAATAGTGTATTCCTGCACCCTATTCCTCCCTGTAATATACTTGTATGTCTCTATCATATCCCCTCTCTCCCTCCTCTCCTCCAGGGAGTACACGTTCAGTTCCTTCAACCTGTCCTCATAGGACTTGTGATGCAATCCATGCACTATCTTTGTTGCCCTCCTCTGAACCTTCTCTACCCTGTCTATGTCCTTATGTAGGTAAGGTCTCCAGAACTGTACACTGTACTCCAATTGGGGCCCTCACCAGTGTCTTGTATAGTGGAATTATGACCTCCCTTTTCCTGCTGGTGATACCCCTGCCTATGCATCCCAGCATCCTATTTGCTTTATCTGCTGCCTTGTCACACTGTTTCCCTACCTTGAGGTCATCAGAGATGATAACTCCAAGATCCCTTTCCTGCTTGGTGCATGCTATATCCTCACCCCCCAACTGATATATTGTGCCAGGGTTTTTGTGCCCCATATGCATTATCTTGCACTTCTTTGCATTGAATTTCAACTGCCAAACCCCCTGACCATTCTTCAAGTTTCTGCAGGTCCCTTCTCATTCTGTCTACATGAGGTCCAAATTTCTCTTGTCGGACATCCTGCTAGGTTCTGTGGATCACCACTCCTTGTTGAAAATGTCTTCAATTGCTGGACACACGGGGAGTGTCTCTTTAGTGGTAGCCCTTTGCTGAATCACGGGGTCGAGTTTCAACTTTGTTCTGCCCTCCTCAATCTCAAACCCCATAGTGGCCTTCACTATCCTCATCAGACCTGGAATCATGTAAAATGAGCATAGTTTAGATGTGAAGGATGTCACGGATTGTGGCTCCAGTTCCCCTTCATCAGATGCTGCTCCGTCCTCCTCATCTGGTAGTTCTTTGTCTCTGCTCTCGTCTCCAGAATCAGGGTTTAGATTGTTTGGAGAGGGCTCGACTGGGTCCCTGTGCCCCCCCCAGATTCTCTGGGTGAAGGATTGGTGTGGTAGGGGCCTTGTGCTGTGTCAGGGACTCCAATCTCTCCATAATCTTCAGCATAAAATTCTGTTGGCTCTCCATCATGGCCACCGTGGCCTGCTGGTTCTGACAGAGAATAGCCCCTGAGTCCATCCAACTAGAGCCAATGGGCCCTGAATTGTCAGAACCCAAAACTGGAGATTGCTCCAGGGAGATGTCATCATCGTCATGGAGGCAGGCGGGGCAGAGAGGACCCGAATTGTGGAGTAACAAGGTAGAACTGCAGGACATGCACTTCTTAGCCTTGACCATCTGGTGAAAAAGGAAAGGAGGGGAAGCATTAGGAGAGGGTTGAGATGGGCCTCCAACATAATGGATGTCCCATAGATAGTGCATAGTTACACTATCTGCTTATAATATCCAACCCCGTAGACAAGCATAGCGAAGCAAGGGTCCTTATTTGGAGCCTTACCCTATGCACCACCTCGCGCAGTTTGGCCGAAGATCCAGGCCAGCCATAAAGGCATTGGATGGGGGGAGGAATCATGGCTAGAGACAGATGGGTCACTGTAGAGAGGGACCAATAAGATAGCTCCCCCCCAAAAAATGGGTCACTATAGGGAGGGACCCAAGAGATGTGACTAAGGTGGTTGTTTTAGAGAGGGACCCCAAAGTGCCTGTGAAAACGGGGAAGGCGACCCAAGTAGGCCTGCTGCTGTGAAGGGGTCTGCCTGGAAGCGACCAGAAGAGAAAACTTCCCAAATTGAGAAAACCAGCTGGGGCTGAAGATGCCCCCTTGTGCGCCACATGTCTCCACTTGGGATGGGAGAGCTGTGGAATTCATCAAGCTGTAAAAAGGACAAAGGATGCCCCCTAGTTACGGTGAAATTTCCCCTTTTTGAATGAGACTATTTGTTAAAATAAGTGCCCACTGGGTGATTCTTTGCCCTCTGACTCCCTTTTGAGAGAATAATGCTCTTTCTAGAGGCCCCTACTGCCAGCACCTGATCCTGAGTTAAGAATGACGCTAGTGTGTAGGCTGAGGCCTGAAAGGGCAACCGCGTGGAGTAGGCCTGGTGTGTCAAGAGCTACATGCTACAAACTGAGGGAATTGGGGAGCGAGCAAGGTGGATACCTTTCATTGCCAGGGGGAGAGACCAGGAGGCGCTAGACATAGCCGTCACCAAAGAGCATTGAGACCACTTCTTAAATTAGTGTGGTGAGGCACAGGGGGAGGTGCCACGCTGCCAGTGGCACAAAGAACACCACGCTACCCTTGTTAGAGAGCCTGTTATCGCTCAAACGTTGACACACTATTCTTTTTTTGGAGGCAACAAAACAGCAGATCCTAAATTCTAAACTCTCCTGCAGAGAAGGACAGCATGGGTTATGCACTGCACAGCAAATCTAGCGGTCACCCGAGAATGGTCATTGCCACCAGGCTGGACTCGATCTAGGGGTTCTGCTAACTAGAGATGCATTCTTTCGATTTAGCTAAACAAACAACTGCTAATGTCAAATACAATTACATAAATTTGAGCACACAGTTCTTTAAAAAACAGCTTCTACTGTATGCACTGCTGTTAGCATTTCTCTCTGGGATGGATTTTTTTTTTACTCATTGTCTCTCTCTTCTGCCAGCAACAAACTTGAGAATTCAAAACCTCTGGCAGACTTATTTGGGAGAAAACAGCAGCACCATCTTCTGAATCATTAGGAGGCTGTTTAATTCTACTCCTTAGGGGATTAACCCTTTCTACTAAAAAAATGGGAACTAATATCCTAAACTCCTTAGGCAGACCACCATATATATTCTTATAAAATTCTTATAAACATACAATCTTTTTGGCCTACCTTTTCTATGTAGAACAACAGGGACTCCTGGTGTGCTGGTTGCCTATCAGATGCACGATTTGAACTAGGGAACAGGGGCTTCTGGGCTCTGGATATACCAAGAAATTTGATCCTAGGGTCATGTGCATCACTAGCCTATCACATGGGCTAAAACCCATGATGTAAGGTCTGGAGTGCCATGGATGGTCAACCAATCACTCACAATGACAATGACAATGACATCAGCACAGTGATGGTAAAAGCCATTTATCACACTCACTACTCACTCACTACAGCCTGCATTCTAACTGAAACTCCTTTACAAAACTTTCTGTTCCTCACTGAGGCCTGTAAGTTACTCAATTAGCATTGCAAAAGACGCTCACCTGCGTCTCATAGTGTTTCTGAGATTCCCAGCTCATTACTTTGCTGATCTCAGCTTCACTACAGCCTGCATTCTAAATGAAAATGCTTTACAAAACCATTTCTCTTTCTCACCGAGGCCTGCAACTTACTCAATCAGCATTCCAAAAGACACTCACCTGTGTCCCATAGTGTTTATGAAACTCCGAACCCATTTAGAAAAACTCACACACACTCAGACCACACACAGAAAGAGCAGAAAACACAAAGAAACAGGAAAAGAACACAGGAAAACACAACAATATTTCTGAAGCTCCCAGCCCCATTGTATAAATAGCACCCATGATGTGCAGATCATGTGCTATGGAAAATATTCTCACTCCTGCAGAGTGAGCTCTGGATACTCTCACTCGTGCCTTTGGCATGCATGAGTATCCAGAGCTCACTCTGCAGGAGTGAGAATATTTTCCATATCACACCCTGCCCATCATGTATCATATATATATATATATATATATATATTGGCAAAAACTCTGTTTAATGCATCAGTTAGGGATTGTTCCACAGTGACAAAAGCAGGAAATTCAGTGTTGGGTTGAAACCCCCTTGGACCTCAGCCCACCCCCCAACTGGTATGGGGTGCACATTGAGTCGTCCGGCCCTAACTCTCACCCATCACGTGTAAAGAAGCTGAGAGGTAAGAGTTAGGACCGACGACCCCAACACGCACCCCGATGCCGGTTGGGGAGGTGGGCTGGAGGGGTCCAAGGGGGGTTTCAACCCTAACACTGAATTTTCTCGCTTTAATCACTGTGGAACAACCCTAACTGATGCATTAAATGGAGTTTTTTGCCTCTAATTTCCCTTCTTTTTGAGAATGATGACAAGAAATAGTGAATGCAATGTGGTGGAAGGGCTCCACGCTCCCGCCACGTGATGTCTTGTGACATAGTAACAGGAACAGCAATGCAAACAGAAGGTGGAAGCACAAATGATAACAGTAACGAAAATGAAGGGCAAATGACAACGCAAAGGGTAATGCACACGGTGGCGTACACGGGAACGGTAACGCAAATGGGGACATAAACACAAGTGGAAACAGTAAGTGTAACAGTAATTGAAGCACATACCCTGTTTTTGCCGAACAGCTGCATAGAGAAACACAAAGAATGTATGCATTGTAATGGGCATCGAAGCTTAAAATGAGCATTGGAAGTTACTTAATTGCAAATATCTCAGCAACCACATGATGTAGAAAAAAAATTTAAATTTCACATAAATCATGATTTTCCTGGGTAGGATTTCGTAACAAAAATCTGTATCTCGCATCGTTTTTGAGATACGACCCCCGAAAGGTGCGGCATACACCACCATGTCAGTCTATGGGAAAAAATGCCAACTTCGGAGTACCGTAACTTTGAAGCCGTACACTATTTTTTCACCAAACCAACAAAAGGCACACCTGTGAGATGTTGGCTACGTTCCCTCCAAATTTCAGCTCTAAAGACCAAACCATTCTTTTGCAGCACGGTGGCAAAGAGCTGCTGTCATTTTGGCCATAGTGTTGCAAAGTACTTTTGTGATTTGCGAAAGCTTTCGCACAGATTTGTGAAAGTGTCATGCGTTCGACAGCACTTTGTGAAAGTACTTTTTCCAGAAATTTGAAAAACATATTTCTGGGGTGTTTAACCCCAAAATAAAGACATGGCTAGCATCCCCAGGCTCCGACTAGGTGAACACAAATAAATTGTGTCCCTAGATGGTCCCAATTTTAAATGCCAAGCATTTCTCTGATCACTAACTGAAAACAAAATGGCGGATTTGCGAAAGTAGTAGGGGCATTTACGACACTAAAAAGTGCATTTGCAAAAGTGTCGAACTTTTTGTTAACTTTTCCCACTGACTTATAATGGGAAATTGTTTTTTGAATAACTTTTAAACCGTTCAATATTTTTCATGAAATCTTCAAAAGGCACATCAGGGATCCCGGACACCATTCCCTGAAGTTTTCAGACCGCTCTCCCAAAACTTGCAACCTGTAGGCACGAGCAAAGAATTCACCAAATAGCGTAAACATGCATGCAGATCATGCTTAATAACTCCACAGACGTATAGCCAACCAGTACGAAACTTGGCCAAGGTATATGATTTTTGATAGTGCATTCCGAATTTCAGGCAAATCCATTAAATGGTTCCAAAGTTAACGAGGTACAAAGTTTCACCCTTTAACCTTAAAAGGGCTACTCAACCCTAACTATGGTAGCACGGTATAATATATATATACATATATGTGTGCATATGTATGATTATATATATTCACTAACACATTTCTTTTTATTTCAGACTCTTCGAGGATGTCTCTAAACTTTTCTGTCAAGCGGAAATGTGGAGGGCAAAATCCTAGGACCCTGCAGTGTGTAGTGCATTACCCTGCCCTGACAACAAGGGGCTCTGAAGTAACTCCTCTGAGTGACAAAAGTTACTGCACACTTACAGACAGCAAAGACATTCAAACCCAGTTAGGTGGTGGCAGTCATCATGATGAGCAGTGTGCATCAATTCCGATGCCTAACTATGACCCTGCCAAGCATGGCTACCATAAACAATGCTGCCAAAAGTTTACAAAAGTCAAGAGTATCAGAAAATCTGGAGAACATGCAGATGCTGGTGAAGGTAGCTCACATCATCATCTCAGGGGTGGTGTTCCTTGTCCTCATCATCTAGAGTGTTATTTCCTGATACATGTGGAATCTGTAATAAATATGTAATCAAAGTGAAGGGGAAGATACAATATTCAACTGCTATTGTTACAAAAGCAGCTGAAGCCACAATGAAAAGGGCAGCAGAGCTACATGATGACCAAGATATGCTCACAAAAATTAAGACAGAGGACCTCATCGCGAGGGAGTTTTATAAACATGACAAGTTGTACCTAAATTATACAGTAATCACAAGGGACAGGATCCCAGATGAACAGAATAGAAGTGATGATGATGATAATGAGCAGTCAGATGGAACTGGATTTGAGGCCATTTGTCATGTAATTGAAGACAGTGTTCTTCAAAGACACCAAGCCATTTCAATGAAGGCATTGAATGAAATCTCAGGCATCGGAGTAGGAGATCGATGATACCATTAGAAACTTAGAAACCAGATGAACAAGAGATATGGGGATTCAGTTTTATTTTTAACAGCTGATCTGCAAAAACGACTAGTTGTAATCAGTGCTGAATCATTAACTGGCGGTGCATCAGTCACAGAGCTTTTGAGACTAGATGACAATCAAGTCATCAAGCCTGCTGCTTCCTTGTTGCATGAACATATCTTAAGATTTGTAGAGACTGCACCTTCACTACCATGGCCACCAACAGTGGGTGCTCTCCTGAGTGAAGAATGACAGCCCCCAGAGACAGTTCAATCATTTTTCTCACAAGTACTAAATCCCCCAAACATACGCAGAGTGAACAAGTCTTCCAGTTGTCGAAGTCCTACTCAGGAGACCTAATTCATGGTGTCACACATGGCAAGTTTCTCACAACAACACATGCACTTGTTGGAGTTTTCCTACACAATATAACTGGATAGAAATGCCCGTGAACATTCGGTTTCATTTAGGAAATAGTTGCAGTTATGACCAAGTGTGTAAATTAAAACTGGCTTAGCGGAACTTTCTCAGCATTTTCAAGAGCAAGGTCTGTTACTGCCACTTCAACCAAAGTCAGAGTCTTCTGTTGTCTATCCAGAAAACTGCTAAGACAACTTTTGTTCAGAACATTGAAACAGTAACTAGACATGGAACAATACACAATACACATGGTGTAGCATACCAAGAAGAATCTGAAGGCTCTATTCTCTGAGAGGATTCTACTGAAATTCCTCACTCAAAAAGAAGGACAATTGTACCTAACAAAAAGGAAATAGAACATCGACAGTTGAATTCAAAGAAGGAGACAACCACATTTGGCAAATGTGCCCAAATCTACTGTGCCAACATCAGTGGTAAATATTGGCAAGGCAAAGCTAATGCTATGGAAACTCAGTCGGGAAGCACACAAGGAGGATCAGCTTGTCCCAAGGTTTACTGGTTGGATGATGCTAGTTTGTAACAATCATTCAAGTTCACCAAAGAAGACAGTTATCACATATCTTCCACCAATCAACAAACCCATCACTCATTATGCCACTGTAGTTGAATACCTCACACAAACACAAGAAATAGCTCAGCAAATAAATATGTCTTATGATCACCTGACACTTGATGTTAGAGCAGCAGCAAAAGCATATCATATTGTATGGAATTTCTCTGATCAGTTCCACAATTCATTTGGAAGATTTCCACCTATTCCTGGAAAACTTTGGCATTATAGGACAGTTAGTTGGTGGTAGCGAGTTTGAGGACATAGTATTTCAGGCTGGTCTTTGTGTCTCTGGCAGCATAAGGGAAGTTTTGTATAAAAAGCATTACAATCAAGCATGGGCTGTACATGAGCATTTTGCAGATGCCTTAGAGCAATTGCTTCAGGTCAGATTTCTAGAGTAGTCAACAGAATTGAATGCCACCCCTGCAGCATTGCTTGACCTGATCAGATCATCGACTCAACCCATTGACTTCCATAAACTGCTTCAGGAAGATGAAATTGTCACTTTCCAGACTAAGTATGAGGCCTTCAGGCAGTGGATTCATCGCAGTGAGCTGGGGAAAACTCCACAGCTCTGGATGACGTATCTGGATATAGTGGATCAGCAGCATTTGGTACAAACAGCCATAAAAGAAAACAACTTTGATCTTAGACTGCTGTGTTGGAAATATTCACTGACGCTGTTCTTCACCTTCAACAAGCAAAATCATGCTTGATATGGGGCTTACTATGTGCACACACTTGAAACTTTTAAAGCTTCTCATCCAGGACATTAATTGAAAAGCAAGGGCTTTCAGTTCAAAGGAGTCATCACAAAGCATCTAGGGAATCAGTTGACCAAGCTGGTGAGCAGACATACAATCAAAGTGCAGAAATTCCAGGTGGAATCAAACACTTTGCTGCAAATCAAACGGCCTATGATAAATGGGCGTTAACTCAGCCACATCTAGCAGAATTCAGAGAGGCACTTTTGGAAATGACTGGCCTTCACAGTTCAGGCAGTAATCCGCAAAAAGCATGCAGGCCATCTAAAATCATCAGGTCAGAACAACACGTCAAAGCCATATTGAGAAGCAACACCACTGGCAGTGACTTCTTGGACCCCAGACTCCTCAGCCTGGCATTGGACCAGGTCATCGCCCCAATCACTAGCCTCTTCAACAAATCACTCTGTCTAGGGTAATTTCCATCAGCCTGGAAAATTGCCACTGTCACTCCCATACATAAGGGTGGAGATAGGGCCCTTTCCGGTAATTATCTTCGCATTTCAATCCTCTCACCACTCTCAAAAGCCTTAGAGAAAGTAGTATCCTCCCAAATATCTGAGTTTCTTACCAAATACAGTATCCTCTGCCCTGAACAACACAGCTTCCATGCAGGGCACAGCACCAATACCGCCCTCATCGAGTTTTCTAACTTCCTGCATTCCTCCCTGGACTCAGGCTCTCTTGCTGGTGCAGTGTTCATTGATCTGTCAAAAGCCTTTGACACCGTATCCCATCCTCTCCTGCTGGATGCACTCAGCCATGCTGGCTTTGCTGCAGGACCTGTCTCATGGTGCTCCAACTATCTGTCTGCCCGGTCCCAGCGTGTAAAAATCAATGGCACCTTCTCTGACATCTGCCCTATCCGATCTGGGTTTCCCCAGGGCTCTATTCTTGGGCCCCTGCTCTTTTCCCTTTATCTCAACACCCTGCCAGGTGCCTGTACTGGTAAACTCCTCCTTTATGCAGATGATGCTGTTATCTTCGCTTCTGACTGTAACCCCACCACCCTCCAAGATTCCCTGCAATTATCCTATAAAGACGTGCAAGCCTGGTTTAAAGAACATAGACTGGTTATCAATCTTAAAAAGACCAAATCTATGATCTTCTCCACCCCAAAACAAAGCTAGTAATTTCCAACTTCTAGTCTTCGCCAGCTCTATGTTCCCACTGAACAAGTTTACACATACAAATACCTTGGGATAACCTTTGACCCTGCCCTCATGTCCATTCCCATATCTCCGCCTTAGCCTCCACCACCAATATTAGGTTGGGAATCCTTTACCGCCACAAACACTGTCTCCCCCCCGATGCCCTCTGACTCGCAGTTCTGTCCTCCATTCTGTCACTTGCTGACTATGGCTTACCAGTCTATGGGGCTGCTGACCAGACCTCGCTAAACAAAATCTGCCTCACCTTAAATAAGGCCTGTCAACTAATCTTAGGTGCTCCTAGACTTACACATACCTGCCATCTTTACTCCCAGGCTAATCTGCTCAATCTTGACGAACGCCTTAGGTATCAAACCTGCATCCTTACAAAAAAACTCTTTTGGGCTCTCCTCCTGGTTTGACTGCCGTTATCCACCGTGTTAACTCACTAGCTTCAACACAGTCCTCCTGTAAAACCAAATTGAAGGTACCTAGGGCAAGGACCTCTCATGGACAACGGACTTTCCACTACCGTGCCCCTTCTTGGTACAATTCCCTCCCTACCAGTATCTCAGACACCCCCACAATCTCTTGCTTTAAAACTACCCTCCAGAACTACCTTTTCACCACTCACAGCTGTTGCTGTTTCTAAGCTATCTTGCTCACTCTCTGACAAAGCCCCCTGTTGGCTTCTCAAATCCTCTACCTTCTCCACCCTTGGTTCCTGTTACCTCCCTGTTAACTCCGCTAAAACACACTGTATTGATATCCTATGTTTTTCTGATGTTCTAGTTATTTCCCTGAACAATGTTAACTTCACCAACCCTGTATGTGGTAAACTGTTGATCTCATTTGTACTCCTGTATCCTCAAAAAAAAAAAAAAACTGCACACTGTTTCTCTGTACTAAGTTGTTATCACTGTATTGTCTTCTCTGTGATGATGTACCTTTGTAAACGAGCCTCTGGCTCAAAGGTTGTAAACTGATGCTTAATAAATAAATAAAATAAATAAACCCATTCAGTGCTACTTTAGATGATGAAAGATTGTACAATTTGTCCTCTGGAGCACCTGTTGCACCTGATATTGAAAGAAACCTCACCAGTATCATAGAACGCGGGTACAGAAATGTATGAACAGTTTGTCAAAGAAAGAGTGGAGAGTGGTAAAAAGAAATATTTTGATTCAATTTCAAAAGCCCCGGTGTAACGGCCCAAGAATCTGCATTAAGTACTCGTAGCTGAAAATCACAAAATTTGACAAGGTGCAAACTTGCTAAAATTTCATCTGTTAATGGTGTCTTCACTTTTATCAATTTATCCTCTTATATTACCTTGAGATTTCAAAACCACATATGCCTTTCAAAGCAGAATCCTTACCCTTTTTAGACAATATAAAATTATATTATAAAGTGCAATAAATTCTGTCTGACAAGATTAAATATAAGAATATTTTGAAATTTCACAAGAAATTAAGGGGTGGTGGTTGGTATTTAACCCTATAACTTTTAACAGTAATCTTTTCAGGTAACATATGGGTATTCATTTTAAAGCTCTAACCCCCAACTATTCATTGAGACCACAGTTGAATGTATATTTCACTTACTCTGGAAGTAATGGCCCAAGAATCTGCATTAAGTACATGGAGCTGAAAATTGCTAAATGTGTCAGTGAAAAATTGATGCAAACAATGTTGTCATTCATGAAGTTCTCCTTTAAATAGGACTTTGACTTAAAGGAGAACTTTGCGAATTTGGTAAAATTCTTAAATTTCTCTGCAAAGTGAAGTTTTCTAACTTCAGCCACCTCTACCAGAGGCACAAATACAAATACAACTAACAGAGGCAAAATACAAATATGTTTAGAAATGCCAGAGACACAGATATAAATAGGAGAGACACATATACCAGAGACACAAATACAAATATAAGCAACAGAGTCAAAATACATATACATATAGAAATACCAGGGACACAATTGCTAATACAAATACCAGAGACACATCTACAAATATGAGAGACACGGTATCACTATGTAGTACTGACGCTTAAAATCCCGACATACACCAGCCTGATACTGACATCCCAATGCGGCACTTACCTGACGCATTAACATCCTGACAATGGATAGCTTGACAGTGGAGTGTGTTATAATAATTTTGGGGGGGGTGGGGGGCATAGCCCCCCCCCACCAGACCACAAACCTGGCATGAGTCCACTGCTGGGCTTTCTATCATCGGGATGTTAATGCATCAGATAAGTGCCATGCTGGGATGTCGGTCTTGGGCCGGTGGGTGTCAAGATTTTAAGTTTCGGTGTTACATAGTAGATCCAGAGACACAGATACAAATATCAGTTTAATAAGTACAAAGTGGATAGACACAAATACCAAGGATACAAATATAAACAGAAGAGAGAAAATGCAAATCCGTATAGAAATACAAGAGACACAAACACAAATACCAGTGGAACAAACAGAAATGGAAATATGAGAGACACAAATACAAATACCAGAGATACAGATACAAATATCAGACATACAAACATCAGAGACGCAGATACAAACATCAGAGACACAGATACAAATACCAGAGACATACAAATATCAGAGACACAGATGCAAATACCAGAGACATACAAATATTAGAGACACAGATACAAATATCAGAGACATACAAATACCAGAGACACAGATACAAATATCAGAGACATACAAATATCAGAGACACAGACAAAAACACCAAAACTCAGCCCCATTCTCATCCCTAATCTAAATAGGTATTAAACTTCAGAAGTAGGGGATAGTCTTGCAGGCACACACGCTATCTCCCATCTGTTATTCTTATGTTCTTACTGTAGTACAACCCAACTCTCTATATTGTTCTCGACACTGTTGATCTGTTTGTTATATTGTATAATGGCATTGCTTCTGCTGTAATTTCTTCCGTCCATGCCACCTTCAGTTCCCCCTACTCTAGGTCCCACCTGGAACTTAGATCTGGCTCAGTGTGCGTCCCTGGTCAAACATTTCTAAACAAATATAAAAATCAAATGAAATGAGATTCAGAAAGTAAATTATTTCTGACTTGTCCTGTTTTGCTGGAATAACACATGATTATGTGATCACATCTGCTCAATCACATGCCTCTGTTTCTTTTACCCATTTTATAATCTAGCATGCCAGCTAGTGCCAATAGTGCTGGCAGATTTTTTGATGGGGAAACTTGTCTACTAGGAACTAGGAACTGAGAATAACCACAAGTCATTTCACGTTGAACACCAAACATTCAACAGATGATGATGGCTTTCAGACACTGCTAGGGTTGAATGGATTTTTCAAAATCTGATGGTGTGAAATTCCATAAGATTTCAGCAAATTCCACCAAAATGTACAGAATTCCATTTGTAGTAGAATTCCAAAATTTTGAAAGTGGAATGGTTTCTGTGATTTAGTAATCTGCAGTTTCCATAACCTGCAGATTCCTTTGTTTCGCAGTCTAGTATGTAATCCATGTTGAAAGTTATTTCACAATCTACATAGAAATGCTTTTCAGAATTATAAGGAACTCAAAAAGAAATTCCCAAAAATATTTCAGAAGCAGAATTGCCATTCTGCACGAATTACACTGGTGGAATTCCTCATTCCAAGCCAAACAAAACCCTATCGAGCAAAGCACCAGGGCACATTCATGGTAGCTGGGGTATCTGTTTTGTACCTGCATTGAGTTAAAAGCTCGATAAATTCAGCCCTAACTCAGACAGTTGTCTGTATATTTTGGCCTGCTCTCAACCTGTGTGCCCCCACTTCTCGCTCTGGTTACATAATTCTGTGGGGATAGTCACCCCCATTGGCAGTACCAGCTGACGGGCACTGTGAGCACCAGCCTCCTCCAGTTGTTGCAAGAATTTTGCATTCCGCAGAGGTCTACTACTGACCAGTGCCAGCATGAACCCAATGGCCTTGAGATGAAGGGATCATTAACCCATTACCAATCCACCGAGTCAGCCAGTCCCCTCAAAGATATTCCGTCACCCACCATTCTGATCCAGTGGCTAGCACAGAGGAATGGCAGGTACTGGGGATGACACTGTAGGGAAACACCCTTGCACCACAGATCCGTTTATCTTTTGAATGGTTTGCTTTCATTCACATGTTTCCAGTCTCCTGCTTATCTAGGCATGCTTTCTGTAACATGGCACACCCTCTGCATTTAATTGCTTTTCTGAGAGCTGCAAGATACAACCTGCTTGCAGCTGCTAAGGCTTCACCTTTTGATCAGGGTTAGCTGCAATCCGCTCTTGGCTACATGCGTGACTACCTTATTACTCCAGACTGCATTGTCCCACCATCTCTGTTACATCTTACGTCTCACTACCTTGGGGAAACAGAAGAATTTACAGTAGCTCATGTAGGATGCGTCATGGGGTTTCTGCTAAAAGGAGTCTGGAGTCATGGTATTATAGCACACAAACATAAACAATCACTCACACATAAATGTCACACACAGACAGACAGCCACACACACACACACACACTGAATGTTTGATCTGGGAATGCAAGCAGGACTAGAGGACATGGAACTCAAATGGTGGGGCAATGGAAAGGGAAACAGAACATATCGTGTACAAAGATGGGAGAAAAAGAGGTCATGAAATGACTTTGAAAGAAAGAAGATTTAAGGGAAATATCAGGGCAAAACAGAGTGAGCGTAGACTTGGACCAGATTTCCAGAACATGTGGCATCAGTCAACGTAGTTTTACAGCCTTCGGGTCAGATTCTAGAAAGGATACACCAATGGAAATGGCGTAAGTCACAAATATGTCCAGCAAATGTGCCAAACGCAATTCTACATTGCAAGATGCACATTGACGCAACGCAGTACACCAATTAGAACTTACGCTGCAGTTGTGACATAACTGCAGGTATGCCAATGCACAACTGAGCATACGCCAAGAAAAGGGAAGAGAAATGCCAGGGCGGGATTCTAGAAACAGCAGTGCCATGACTTACACCAAGACCAGCCAGCGTAACATAAACCAGGTGGGAGCAGGTGTAACTTACACAGCATAGAAAGGAGCAGGGACAGACAGGTCAGACACACAGCAACACACCATGGGAGATATGACAGAGAGATTGTGTGAGCAAAGCAGGCACACAGTGCAGTGTGGCACAGGGTACAAAGGGTGCACAGAGGCCATAGGCACAATGCTGGGATGAAGGCACCACCAGGCACAACGACCCTGCCATGGCCACTGATACATGCAAACAGTGTAACCACGACAGGGACACAGCACCGGGTGGCACAGACCAGTGGACAAATGGTGGTGAGACACACCAACGTCCATGCCAGTGGTGCCACCTGCAGGGAACAATGGGACCATGAGGCGGAAGGGCACAGCACAGGCGCCATGCCACCACACAGCTGGGAGGTACAATGTGAGGTGGCATGGATGCGATAACATGCATGGTGACCCACAGCACACAGGACACCACACAGATGTGGCCTGGGGACAGTGGCCTGGGCTGTGAGCAGCACAAACGGCACACCAACCTGATGCACAGGTAGAGAACACTGGGGACAGCAGGCACCACCACCACCACCAGTGTGCACCCTTGTGCATGGTGACACAGACACACACACAGCCTTGCACACCTGGAACAGACACACAGATACAGTGAGTATGGCAAAAGATTTAATGTAAACAATGGGTACAGGGATACAGGGTAACAGTGGAAGGGGGTTGGGGATGAAACACAGGCAACAGCAACATACAGAAACAAAACAGTAAACCCACACCCAAACAGCCACCCACAACAACCCCCGAACACCAACCCACACCCACAAATAACCCAACACAGTCCCAACAACAAAAACACAGTCCCACCCACAACAATTAACAAGAATAAGTAGCACCACCCACCCGATGACATCCCACAACACCTGTATGTACTGTCCCACCCACCAACACCATCCACCCCTATATAATGTACATGCCCACCTACAAATATAGTCCCACCCATGTCCAGATGTTGTGGACCCATGGGATCTAGGTTCACCACAGTTCAGTGAGGAGGGTGCTCACCGACCCATGGGGGTGCCCAGTGTCCTGCAGTATGGCTGACACCAGGGCCACAAGGCACTCCTGGTCTAGATCCTCACCCTGCACAGGATCAGCACTAGAATCCTCAGCCAAAACAGGCAACGCCTCTCCCTGCTGCATCTCTGGCATGGCTGCATCCTGCTGTGCACCGGTGTCCCCTGTTGCAGGAGCAGCAGCGCATGGTGCAGTGTCAGGCGGTGGGGCATCTTCGCCTGCCCATGCTGCAACATCCCCATCAGCAGTCCCAGAAGGTGGTGCAGCCATAGCCTAGTCTCTGTCAGCTGCATCTGTTCCCTATGTGGCCAGGCTGTGTGTCGGTGGATGTTGTGGCCCCTGGTGCCCAACATCAGTGGGTTCCCCCTGAACCGGCTGTAGGTCGACTGTGGCCAGGTCCCCATCAGATGCCGCTGCTGCGGAGCAGGTAGAGGAGGAAGAGGAGGATGATGAAGTTGGTGACAGTACTCTGGCCCTCCGCTGCCTGCGCTGGGTGAGCAGCAGGTACTCAGCTGCATTGCGGGCCTTCACTTCAGCCCTAGCCCTGAGCAGGCCCCTCTGCCACTGTGGCAGCCTGCTATGGACACCTGTAGGGATGTAAAGGATGCGGTTAGTGCCGGACCCGGACAGGGGGCACACACACATAGGCAAACAATGTGAGGGTGCTGCATGAGCCACAATGTGGCCGCCTGCCATGGCCACGGCACAAGGGGACCAATGTATGTACTTACCTGACATCCAGTGAAGCACCTCCTGCCTGAGGCTGCCGGTGCGGCTCTGCTGCATGCTGTGGGTCACGCCAGTGGAACCTGTGAGGTGAAGGGACAGGTGAGTGTGTGTGAGGCACCACGTGCCATGGCCACCACACCAGCACTGCTGCAACAGATGAACAGCTTTAGGCATACATACCATCACCCAGGACCTGCCCAGAACGAATGTCCGCATCCTTGTGCCGGGCCATGCTGAGCATCCTCTGCAGGATCCCAGCCTCTCTCCATGACAGGTTCCTGCCAGCAGTGTGTCAGCTGCTGGACGGTCTGGCGTGTCCCTGTAGTCACTGTCATGAAGGCACTGATGGCCGTCCACGCCTGCTCCTGCTCCACGGCACTACTCCTCTGGCACCCAGGTGGCAGAAGTGTCCTACCTACCCCACTGCTGAAACGCAGTTGACCAGCAGTGCTGTCTCAAGGGGAGTGAAATTCGGGGCATGCCCACTGAGGCTGAGGGATGACCCTGAGGACATATTGGTCATCTGTGTGGCACCTGTAACAGGGGAAGGAATGGCACATGCATCACTACACAGTGTCGCTCTGGATGTGCAGTCCACCCCCACCCACCATGCGCAACACTCCACACCAGCCGTGGGGCATGGGTCAGAGCCGGGCCACAGGACTGCACTTGTGGGCCACCACCTCAGGAGGTGCCCCGCACCAATGACAAGCACAGCATGAGGTGTGGAAAGGCCGAGCAGTGCCATGCAGGGGCCAGGCACACAGTGACCACAGTGCCCCGACATGGCACCCGTCCCCTGCAGAGGCATGTCACAGCCTGACCCTGCATGGTGTGGGCATGGAGCACCACATGCAGCCCTGCCTCACGTCTGCACCACCACCCCCATGCAGAGCAGCATACAGCCACAACCACCAGGTGCCCATGGGGTGGTCCCAAAGCCAATCATGGGCACCGGCATGGGGAATGACAAAAACCTACCTGGACTGTGCACCATGGTGACCAGAGTGGGTGGCGCTGATGGATCTCGAGGCACACCTGGATGGAGAAAGAGCAGGGCATCATAAGCCTGTGGTACAGTCGGTGACACCCAGAGCAGCTGTGCTGTGGCAGCGTGAACCTACCTGGTCCTGTACAGTGGTGCTGAATCCTACACAGGGAACAGAGAACAACATTGTCAGGTACACAGTGCTGTACAGGTATTGGAAAAGTGCACATTGAGCAATGGCATATACTCACCAAAGTCCTGTACGTGTCCGCTGTGGAGCTATGGAAGGAATGGACATGGGTCAGTACACAGCCATAAATGCCACTGTGGCCAGCTGCCTGTGGGTGCTGCAATCCCACCGACAGTCCCCATCCCACAGGTATGTCCCCGCACATGGCCCAGGATGGCCCCCAGGACACCCTGCTGTGACCAACCTTGCACAAGGTGGATGTGGCCAGGTGCATGCCTACAATGACAGCTGGTGCCAATGCAGACAGGCTGCCATCGCATACCCAACAGGCATAACATGTGGGGTGTGGTACAGAGACAGTGGAATACAGCTAGCCAGGCAGCCAGCCATGCATCTGTGTATCTGGCACTGGCAATGACCTGTGTTGGCCCCCCCACACAATCTGAAGTAACGTCTGGCGGCCTCCAACCCGTGACACATGGGACAGCTGGGACATGGGCTACCATGTGCCACACACAGGCATGGATGGTGCTATATGGAAGGACATAGCATCAGGAATGCATACGGCACACAGGCCGACATGTGGGGCAGCCCACCACTGCAGTAACACACCCCCACCAAACAGACATGCATCCCTGTTGCAGCGGCGCAGTGACAGTGCCATGGCCCTAGCTGTGTGGGATGCACATGTCAGGGGAGCAGTGTGGGTATGTGCACAGTCCCGGTGGTGCCCATGTCACACCAAGGCAGGTACCCCTGGGCATGGGCATGTGCGGCCATGGCCCATGGACACCCTGGTGTACCACTGGCCTGGGGTGGGGCAGCACACAGGTGTAGGTGTGCACCCATTGGCCAAGGCACACACCAGTGCCACATGCCCCCCATACCATTCCGCCCTGGGGCAGGCAACATGGTCATAGGTCACTGGCACTATCCCCACACCCCTTGGGCCGGTCGGTCATACAGCACCTGGGCCGCGGTGTGGGGGCAGGTGTGCATAGCAGTGCAACCGTGTGCAGCCATGCATTGGGGGGGTCGCAGCCAGTGGCATGTGCAGACTGCACAACCAAGCCTTGGTACTAGGTACCAGCCACAGCCGACAGCACAGTGGCACCCTGTGCCACGATGGGTGGCCCTGGCCCACAGGCAGCACTGTACCAACATTGAAATGCACATGTCAACAGTAGATGGGGACACAGACTGCATATGCATGACATACCTGAGCAGTGTAACAGACCCACACATGGCATGACAGTGGGCTATGCCCCTAGGCATTGACATGTGCAGGTGTACCCCATGTGGAGCTGCAGGCACACAGTGTAATAGGTGCTGTATCATGCCCGGGGACTGGTGGATGTGGGCCATGGCCATGGTGAACAGTGTAGGACAGCTGATGCCAACAGGGCCAACTGACACAGACCCATGCACATGCCTACACACCTGGCTGCATCCCTGACCCACTGGATGGTACACTGTTCTGTGGCTGCCCTGGCCGGTGGGGCACCCCTCACTGGCTATGCCAGCTGCAGTGCACTCTGCTGGGGCTGCCCAAAGGGATCAGTGCACCACAATGGTGTAGTGCGGCCACCCAGCATGATGGAGCCAGTGCAGGTCCCACAGTGAACAAAGGCACACCAGCATCGTGGCACTGCCCGGGTGGTCTGGTACGGGTGCCATGTTTGCAACCCAGCACAGTATTCCATGACTGGTCCCAGCCGCACTGTGCACCAGTGGAAGGCCAGCTGGCACACTGTCTGTGCATCTATGCCTACGACACAGGAATAGTGTACCACACATACAGAACAGTGTGTGACATGCCTATGTGACCCTGTAGTACAACATGCCATCGCAGTGTAGCAGCAATGCCCTCCAGGGCATGTGTAGTGCTAAGCACCGCCACGCCTCTAGTGGCTGATGCACCCTGCCCGCGTCCCATGCCCAAACACCCGAGGTGTGATGGTACGTCTGCACTCCACACAGCACAACAGTCAATAGTGTCTACCACAAACACAATACTGACCTGTGCTGGTATAACCCTCCCTGACCACCCACAGCGTGGGGCACACCCATGGTGGACTGTGTACTGCGAACAGTGAGGTTGTGCCACACAGACAGGCCCATACCTCTTACCCTCCCACAGCACATCCCAGGGACAGGGCGGCCAACACCAGGGTCCCAGCTACCGGACCAGTGTCATCTGTTCCAGGGCCTGCATACACCATGCCTCTGGGTGTGCCCAGCAGTACCCTGATGTGGACTACACAGCCACTCCCATAGCTTGCATGGTGGTGTGGGTCCCAACCACATCCTGCCGTGGCAGCTGTGTGAACCACATGAGGGACCGCTTGGATAGCCGCGACTGCAGCAGGTACAGCCCTGTACAGTAGGGGCCATCGAGGGGTGTGGCCTGGGCCTGTGCCAAGCAGGTATGCCAGCCTGTGCCATGGGTAGTACCACTGAGAGGTCCAGAGGTATGGGGGCATGCCCCTCAGGCGTCCCACAGCACAGGGGCCTTCCCACCACATGCCCCAGCCCAGTGCCCTGGCCCACGGCTGCCTCACATGGGCAGTGTGCCACTCACACAGCCACTGTGCAGGGCCTGCAAGCCGCTGCCCAGATACCATGTACACAACACATCCAACACCATACTACACAGTGTACGCCTCAACACCATGGTGGCCACTGTGGTCTGACCATGTTTCCCAATGCGAGGGGCAGTGACCCCATTCTGAAGGTCACTGTCCCTCATAGTCCCCAAAAGTGGGAAGGGGGCTGTCAGTGCCATCCAGGTGTGGACACATCCATAGGATGTCTGCCCCTACTGCTGGCATGGGGGCAGTACTGCTTGGTCTACCTGCATGGGTAAGTGATGTACCCCTCAGGTAACATGTTACCAACCACACATGTGGCATGTCCAGTATACCAGCTGCCACATAGTGATGTGTGGATGTACCATGCCCCCCAAAACCCTGGGAACCATGCCACAGCACAGCCTCTGGATACTGTACACAGCCAATGTACTACACATAATAGAACCCCTGAATGTCCACCATTGGGAGGGTCCGTACCTGTTCCTGTCCCTCAGGGCAGTGACAGACGGAGTAAGGGTATGTATGGGGGGGGGCTGCTGTCGCCCACTATTCACCAGTCTGCAGGTTGTCTGGCCCTGTCCTGGTCAGGTTGGCACTGTAGTGTTCCAGCTCTCTCCTATACCCAGCTCTGCAGCTCCTGTACCACTACACTGATCCTGGGCCTATCTACTCGCAACCCCACGTGCCGCATGTGCACATCACACGAGCATTGCAGGTCACACATCGCATATGTGCAATTGCGGCATGTGTGGCAGCATTTTCGATTTGTGATAGCGATGTGCAGCTTGGCATCTGTGATGTAGGGTTGCGGCCTGCCTGATGTCACGCACTTGCGTGTGCCCCCTGTAGATGCAATGCAGCTGCGGAATGGGTATGGGTACACATGCATGTGTAGCACCAGTCCCTGCAGGGCTCTGTGTGTGTGTGCGTGAGTGCGTGTGTGCATGTGCATGTGTGTGTGTGTGTGTGTGCGCGCGCACCCTGGGATGTTCAGAGGCAGCCAGCTGCCCATTGGCAGTGTCCCACGCAGGGCATTGTTGCGAATGGGTGTTATGCCCTACCCAACATGTATCCTGTATAGCTCTACCATTGCAGTGATGACAAATGAACAACACAACATAGGGATGAGGTGCAAAGGTTTATTAACATGGTGCAATATACACAACAGGTGCTCAAATCACAGTGATCCCCAGAACTACCCATCACGCGTGCCCCTACACTCACCCATGCTCACAGTCATGCATACACACACACACACACACACACCCCCTTGAGAACCCACAGTGCCCCCCATAAACATGTGCCCTCTGCCATGCATATGGCCCCACCTCCCCATTGCAGCCCCACCTAACCAACCCCCAACTGCGCAAGACACCTGGACGTGTCACAGACATCTGCCACATGCACGCCGTCCTCGGACCGACCCCTCTGGTGCTGGGTGCTGGGCTGTGGGGGACCCTGCCTGTCTGGCAGGCTGTGCCAGTGCCCTGGTGGCCCACCCCTGGCATCACACCCTGTAGGCCTGTATGAGCCCCCACAGGTGCACTGCTGTACCTTCACCCATGCAAGCCTACTTGCCTCTGTGCTACATGTGGCAGCGGCTGTGCCAGGGCTGCATGGTGTGTTCCCCCATCACATGCTGATGGCCTCAGACCCTGTGCATCCTGTGGAACACTCTCCTTGGTGTGTCCGCACCCCTGTATGTGCCCTGTGCCTGATCCTGTTCCAGTGGGACTGTGTGTGGAACTCAGCCTGGCCTGCACCTGTGTTGCCGGCATGCCTGTGTGTGTCACTGTGGTTGCACCATGGCGCTGTCCTGTGCCTGGCTCAGTGTGGGCGGTGCCTGGCTGGGCATGCGGATTTGGCAGCATGACTGGCGGGAGGGGTGCAACCGATGCCTGGGCCGGGGTGGGGTAAGGTTCAACTGGCTCAGCTGGCTGTGTCTGGGTGCTGGAATGAGCAGTGGCCGGGGGTGCCATCTGCTGGGCCAGGTATTGCAGGTGGTGCAGCGGCTGCAGTGCACATGCTATGGCCAGCATGGCTGTGGCCATGGCTGTGTCTTGGCACTGCTGGTGTGCCAGCATGTTCTCCAGGCCTGTGCTGAAGCAGTCCATGATGACCACCTGGTGTTCGGCACAGTGCTGGATGCCCTGTATGGCATCCCCCAGACCAGTCATGCATGCTGATGAGTCCCTGGTGAATGCCTGCAGACAGCCCGCAATACTGGATAGCTGCAGCTCCATGCAGGTGTGGTGCTCCTGCATGCCCTGCCGTATGTTCCCCAGCTCCTACCTGACATCCCCCCTGGCCGGCCAACACCGACTGGCAGTAGTCCCCAGTGTAGGCCGGTGGGGACAGCTGGACCTGCAGCTCACAGACTGCCTCGTCCAACTGGTCCTCCAGTCCACGGGCGCTCAGTGGGCTCAGCGACCCTATGGCAGTGTCCTCTGTGGCTGGCTGTCCATGCTCCAAAGCCTCCTGCTTGGCCATCGGCATCCGCACTACCTCCACAGGTGTGGCAGCACTGCTGGTGGTGTCCTCCGAGGTCGCCTGCTGCTCCTATGGTGGTCCTGCTGCATCCTCCTCACTGCTGTCCACCGCCTCCTCAGCCATGGGGCTGTCGCCATCACCACTCCCCTCAGGCTCCGACATCAGCTGTGGTGTTCCAGCCATAGGTGTACTGGCATCAGGGCTGCCTCCAGCGGCCATAGGGCTGCTGCCATCGTCTGACACCGTGCCGGTGGCCTGGGCCATGCCGGCACCATCCTGACCCTGCTGCTGCTGCTCCCACCTTCAGGCTCCACTGGGGCCACCTGCATCAGCTGCCACGGAACCCATTGGATAGGAATCTTGTTAGTGTGTCTCCGCGTCACAGTGTGCCCTCACCTGCCTGGTCAGTGTTGCCCTCACAGGTCTGCTGCAGTGTTGCGCTATGGCATTGCACCCACCACACATGTGTGCAGTCCCACCTGGTGTATGCCACCACTGTACATTCTGTGCTGATGGCGTGGACCCCCCACCACTGCTGCCCTTGCTGTGCTGTCCATCCTTGTACATCATCTCCAACTGTCACACGGCTGCCCCGTATGGCTCCCCAATGCACAGTGATACCGTGCACGGCCACGCCCATGGGGCAGCACTGCACTGCAGAGGCCAGCACCACTGTACTACATTGTCCCTGCCATCCATGCACATCTCTTGCAGCCCTCACCCACACTCTGTGAGCACTGGGATAATTACCCATGCCCCCTCCCTACAGCCCAGCCCAGCCCATGCCTGTGCACGGCCCCCTCAGTACACAGTGCATGTCACAGCAACACCCAGTGCAGCCCAGCCCATACCTTGGCATGCCCTCCCCAGTACACAGTGCATGTCATAGCAACACCCAGTGTGGCCCAGCCCATACCTCGGCATGCCCCCTCAGTACACAGTGCATGTCACAGCAACACCCAGTGCAGCCCAGCCCATACCTCGGCATGCCCCCCAGCACACAGTGCATGTCACAGCAGCACCCAGTGGGCCCAGCCCATATCTCGGCATGCCCCCACCAACAGTACACAGTGCATGTCATAGCAACACCCAGTGTGGCCCAGCCCATACCTCGGCATGCCCCCTCAGTACACAGTGCATGTCACAGCAACACCCAGTGCAGCCCAGCCCATACCTCGGCATGCCCCCCAGTACACAGTGTATGTCACAGCAGCACCCAGTGGGCCCAGCCCATACCTCGGCATGCCCCCACCAACAGTACACAGTGCATGTCACAGCATCCCCCAGTGTGGCCCAGCCCATATCTGTTCATGGCCCCCCTCCGGTTTCATGTGCACGTGCCAGCCCCTCCACAGTTGGGCATGGCTCATTCCTTTGCACTGCTGCACACATGCCTGTCCCTGGCCTGCCCCTCGCCATTGTCTGGTTCCCTTGGCCCACTCTGTGGCCAGCTGTGGCCATGTGGCATTCCTGTGGCATGCCACCCCACCACTACATCTGCCTACACATTGTCACCCCACCCTTGCTGTTGGCTGCAGTGCTGTTGCCATGTCTGGCCTGTCACATACATTGCTGTTATTTGTCCCTACCTGTGGCCGTGTGTTGTCTGAAGGTGTTCAGCTGTATTACTCCAGCGATGCTCTGCTGGCTGAGGTGTGCCGCTATACTCCTCTCGATGCTGCTGAGTGGCTCCTGCTGGGTGGGTCCACTCCCTGTTCCCTGTGCACTGCGCCTGTTTTGTGCCACCTTGCGCGTCACCAGGCACTTGAGGTCGTACTTTTTCTGTACATCCCAGACTGTTCGGTGCTGTGCAGTGAAGGCATTGACTCTGCATGCCACCCTATCCCATGCCCTCTTCTGTTTTTCCCTTCTCTTGGCATCCCCTCCGTGACCCATGAGGAGTGCAAGGTGCCTGTCTATTTGCTCCACCAATGTGTTCACCTCCTCATGGCTGAAGTTCTTTTTCCTCCCTGTCTCTCAACTGCAGCTTCTGCCATGGCTGTGGCATATCTGCTGGTGTATGTTGGGCCGCAACTGCGTGTTATGCCCTTTATGTGGTGAATTTGTGTGTCATGATTGGCGTAGTTGCATTTGGCGATTCCTTACAGGTTCTAGAATAGCCTGATATCATATGTCGCAGTTGCGGTTATGTAAGTTCCGTAAGTGCGCGTTACTTGCATCTGGCGTAATTTCCTTTCTAGAATTGGGCCCTTCAAGTTTAAACTAAAGACCTTGAAAAAACTGGGTGACGGGGCATTCCTAGAGTTGATGGAGGAAAGAACTTGATTGGCCAGTGGTCTTTCCTGTAGTTTTCATATTACTTTATACAGAGGGCGATTTAACATGCAGAATAACCTATCTGGTAATGATGCTGAAGTCAGTACTGTACTGGCTTTTAAAACAAGATTCCTGAGGGAGAATGGCATTGAGGTTTACACAGCATGACTAGGCATAGCAATCTGGCTGATAAAGCTTGAATGTGTGTTCATGGTCAAATCTGGAATAGTCACCATCGGCCTGAACAATAGGAGGAGTGCACAAGATGGATCCTTTCTTCATCACAATACTATACTAATTTTATTACAGCAGGGTGATTTGGGGAGCATGCAAGACAATTCCAAAAGATGCTGTTACACAGTGAGTCTTGTTGTAAACACTGGAAGGATTTGGTCATTTTCAGCCATTGGCAAAATTCCCTCAAAAATCACTGGTTTTCACACAGAATCAGTGATTTTTACATATACTTTCTCTTATTTCTGGGTGCTTTGACTTACTTCTTTTACTGAGCAATAGCGAGGATGGGTATAACCCAGGGTGACTGTGTCTAGGGGTATAATGGTGTGTTCGCCAGAGGGCTCCCCTACAACAATACTCACAGTCACTTCATGCCCCAGGTCCCCAGTTGTGGAGAGAGTACAGCTCAGACCTCTGCTCTAACAGGAAAAAATCACTTCAATATAGTCACTCTTACTGATAAGTAAGCAGCTATATTCAGGAAAGGTGGCCTCAGTCAATCTCCATGTTGGTACTGTGCAAACAGGTTTAATATTGACCGCAGACATTAGTCAAGACCCTTGTGGCCCTTTGCTAAGGTAGTACCTCACACTCTCAGATGGCGCCACGTGACCCCCTGTATTCCTTTTTTCACATCATTCCACATACACCAGTGGGTGAGGTTATACCTTAGGTCAGAGCCTGATCTTCACTGCACACATTTATTGGCGCACTCACTATGCTACCACTTTAGGATCTTTGAAAGGTTTCACTTTTTTGACAGCTAGGCACCTGGCCAGTGAGTGATACAGGAGGCATCCACTGCTAGAGGGACAGTTATTTACACCTATACAAATGGGTGACTCACACAGCCAGGAACAGAACTCGCTGCACTCTTGTGGTATCTATGAGTCCCCTGATCCTAAGGGTATTCACTTCATGCCAGTTCAGTCTCCCCTCTGAAACCAGAAAGTCACCCCTGTGGTGCATACCTGGTTTCACAGCTCTGCTACGCACCGGATGGTATAATGTGCACAGCAAAGCAGCACATACTCCAGCCTGCGCACTGGTAGTAGCTGGCAATCGCCTCAGCCTCTCTGCCTGCAGCAGCAGCTCCGCTACTCATCCACACTTGTGATCTTTCATGTATTGTAGGTCTATCTACTGCATTAGTCAGCAGTCTCGTCTCTCTCCCCAGCTCTCTCTCCATCAACAACTCAGCTGGCAGCCTTGCTTGGCTTCAGGCACAAGACACCACCACCCAAAGGTGACATCCACTGTTCTGGGGGACTCCTTTGGTGCCACCCGGCTGCCAGGAATTCCCTTGAGTGGAAGCCCTCAGGGTCCTCACACCCTCCCGGTGTGGCCCCTCACATGATCACCAGATTTACCAGTGATCTACATTAAATGCCCCAGATCCCTTTCCCTGGCTGTACACTGTTGTCATCTTGGGCCTGCCCCTGGGAGTATCCGGGTAGCTATGTGTTGAGTGATCTGGTCTCTAAGGTTCAGATCCAAAGATAGCTGGAAGGTGGGAGGTCCCTGCACCTCAGGCAAAAGCTCCTCAGTGGCCCTCCAGCAACCTCCTACTATCATTAAGCTCTTCTCACTGGACTGAGTCAGGGTCACTATTAAAAAGTAAGCTCTGGGTCTGGCAGTTTGGTAACCAACCCCCTGACCCCTAGAGGAAGGAGAGTTTTGCTCACTAACGAAGTCTGCTATGTAGAAAAGTAGTACATGTTATCTTCCTTAGGTCAGCAAACAGTGGTTGTTTTAATCTAATCTGAGTTTTAAAAAGTAACACATTAGGAGATGCTATCCCCTTGAGAAAACTGCTACCCCCCTTAGAAAAATTCCACATCCAACTCTGGTTTTTGTTACATGCACAGCTAATTGATTCTACATTTTTTTTATTCTTTTGGTAACCAGGTAAGGCCCACTGAGCACAAGCACCTGTTTTCAGGGGCAACCTAGGAGCACTGGGGTGGTTAAGTGACTTGCTTAGAGTCACACAGTATGCAAGTGGAGGTTGTGGGAATCAAACCCAAAGCTGCTAGATATAGCAAGCTCATTCACAGCTCGTTGCTCTAACCTCTAGGCTGTACTGCCAGTCTCTGGCACTGGCACTAAATATATCTTTTCATGTTTGCATGCAAAAAAATGACAATTTTGCTTCAAAATCTTCATGAAATCTTGCAAGTCAGCTTCACCAAGCCCTTCTCTTTACGGGGTCCCCAGACAGAAAATTCGCACACGGTCCCTAGATCACTATGGCCAACACTGTTGGCAAATGGAGAGGAGGAGGAGGCATCTGGGAGTGGATTATTTGTCTAAAATTGGCTCTCTTGTCTCCAGGTAGCGAGATAAGACTTGTTGCAGCTGTTCACTCCTCTCCCTTTAGTCTACTCTTGCTCTCTGTTTTAATGCCCTGAGGCCCTCAAAACTCGGCCTCATTCCTGGCATCAGGTCTCCCTTTGTTCCCTGTCATCCTCTGGTTGACAGACAACACTCACTCCCTCATAAATGGGATGAATTAGCCACCCAGTGAATGGGGGGTAGAGCCTTCTCAAAGAATAGGAAAATGACTCCTTAGGAATTTCCCAAAACAAGCTTGGCAGGCCTGCAAACATCTGCTCCTGTTTCTTTGTGTTTTCTTTGGCATTTTTTTTTTCAAGAATGCTTGACTAGGGATAAAATATGATTCCTTACCAGATTGAAGTTCTCAGCTGAACTAGTGTACTTCCCTCATTTATCATTTATCCCACCCCTGGGGGAGTGTGCACAAAGTGAAGAATCATATCCTTATAGGCGTCTCCCAGCTCTGATCCTTTCTTCACCTGCTTCTCAATTAGCTTTCATAGAATAAGTACAGGGTGTAGTGTGGCTGTTATCCCAGTTCTGATAAAGCAGTCTGGTAGCTCACCCCTGAGTGCACGCATTTGTTCCTTGCTTTCTGCCAGTTTTTCCATACCAATATCATACCACTTGCCATCTACCACGTCTTGCTCCCCTTGTCTTTAGATGTTCAAATTCAAGCTAAAGCATTGCTTTGTCTTTTTCTTGTATCTGCCCAAACTGAAGGCACCTTCTTAAATACAACTTCATGTCTGTAATCCTGTTCATTATATATTATACAGCGTTGTACTGCTAAGTATTTTGTGTTATGATTACATTGTATATAGCACTGCCCCCAAATCCACCCTCGCCAGGATGGATCCCCTCTTTCACTCCTTCTGCCGGTTTGCCCTGGACTGCCTCCCCAGAACCCACCACTATTGCCTATATTCCTCCCTCTACTCTCCCTCTCTTGATGCCTGGTGCCTCACTTATTATACCACCTTTGTCTCCAAATTCTGGCTGGGCCCCCCTCCCCACCATTCCTCCCTCCTCCCCTTCCCTCTTCCCACCTCCTACTCCCTTTGCAGCTCTGCCACCTGCTGTCTCACTCCCCCACTGTAAAATCCCCCTGTCGCACTCCCCCACTGAAAAATCCCATTGTCTCACTCCTGCACTGTAAAATCCTCTGCTGGTAAGCTGCTTTCTCATTCCACTTGCTAATGCTTTAAATTCCCACTTTTCGGACTTGTCTGCGCTTACCCCTCTTTCCCTGCTATAGATAGCTAGTGGCCCCTCAGCCGCTGTCCCTCAGGAGGTTCACCCCTCTCACCCATTATTTTATCTCAGGCTGTGTCTGTCAAGGAGATGCAGAGACTTCTCTCTGGTCTCTCCCCACACTCCAGCACTGGCCATAATAACATGGAGCCCAAGCTTCTGAACCTGGGTGCTCCCCACATTGCCATCCCAGTGGCACATATCTTCAATCTGTCCCTTGCCACTGGTGTTATCCCTGGTACTTGGAAAGTAGCAAGTATTGTCCCCGTTCCAAAGCAAGGTAACCCCAAAGTCCTGGACAATTATTGTCCAATTGCCATCCTATCAGCCATTAGTAAACTCTTAGAGAAAACTGTGGCCGAACAGCTTACAGAGTATATTCAGACTCATAAGTTGCTGTCCCCTGCACAGCATGGATATCGTAAAGGGTATGGCATGACCACTGCCCTTGTCTCTGTCTCTACCAGCTTCAGGGCAGTCATGGACCAGGGCAAACTCTCTGGGGCTATATTCATAGACTTATCCAAGGCCTTTGACCTTGTAGACCATGCATTATCCTGCTCACAGATGCAGTCCTTAGGCCTGTTCCCCCCCCCCCCCGCCTTGAGCTGGCTGAGAAACTACCTCCAGGGCAGAATACAGCAGACTAAATTCAACAAGGTCCTCTCTGACCCCACTCCAGTGACCTCTGGTGTCCCACAGGGATCAGTTTGTGGGCCCTTCTCTTTTCTGCATTTGTTAACAATCTCCCTGCTGTGCTTCCAACTGTAGTGTCACCCTTTATGCAGATGATCTTGTCATCCTTGCACATTCCGAGACATTGGGGTTCTTAACCTTCAGCTGAGTGAGGCCTTTAAGAATACTCAAGCCTGGGTAACGTCTCACAAGCTGGTCCTTAATCTGAAAAAACTCAGGCCATGCTCTTTGGGTCAGCAGCTAAGATCAAGGCCTCCTCTGTCCCTCTATGTGTCAGTGGTGTGGATGGCTCTCCCCTGCTAACCACAGTTTCAATAAAATACCTTGGGATTACTCTTGACCCCCAACTCGACCTGGGGAGTCACATCCTAAATGTTTGCAGAACTATAAACTGCAAACTGGGTCTTGCCTACAGGGCAAAGAAAAATTTTGATGTCTACAGCTCGCTTGGCACTGGCCAGAGGTGTGCTGCTCCTTTCACTGAGCTATGGCCTTCACCTGTTCGCGGGCACCTTCAAGATCTACCTTGTCAGGTGGAACAGGACCTATAACAACATCTGTCACTTTGTGTTGGCTGTCCCATGTCTCACCCACCATTGTAAATTACACGACAAACTGAGCTGGCTTTCCCTGGCCAATCACTTGAAATATGGTTTGGGATGCTTCGTAGGAAAGGTGCTCAGAACTGGCACCCCACCGGGGCTTGCGCAGCTTCTCAGGCCTGCTGTATCCTCCTCCTACTCCCTTAGGTCTCAGGGTATGGCGGTGCTCAAAGTTCCACATACTCGAACCCTGATGGGGAATAGGGACTTTGCTACATGTGCTCCGAGGCTATGGAACTCCCTTCCTGTCCATGTACGATCCTCCCCCTCCCAACTGTGTCTCCAGAATTCCCTGTGGGAGCACTTGAAACTGTTCTTGGTGTGTGGCTGTCCCAAGCCACCCTAACCAGGTCTCCAAATTGGTCCCTTTCTGATCCACTGCCTACTGTCCTTTAATCTCTGGGTAGCATGTGATTGATCGCCATCTGTGCTCATGAATTAAGTGGTCCTGGTAAATAGGGTCACCATGCAATGTAATTACCATTGAATGTGTTAGTCTATTTATTCTGTATGTATATGTATATTTTACCTATTACTGCTCACTGTGGACTATCTATGTTTATCTTGCTCTCTTGTAACTCTGTACATTGCCCCTCTTGTTGTTATGTACCTTGTTTGAACCTGTATTTTCATTGTACTCTCCTGGGTCATACCTGAAAATAGGCATACAGATTGTCTAGTGTACCTACCTGGTCAACAAAAGCTAAATAAATAAATAAACTTCCCTAAAACTTTGGAGCACCCTCCAGGTTACTATTGGTTCCTCTTCCCTATCACTAAAATCCCTCCTCCGTGATTTCACTACTCACTCCTTCTGTTCCCGCTGATCCTAGGCAAATTCCATTGCTCCTCCCTCCTGCTACTACCCTTGTTAATTTGTCCATTTTTGCTTTTCGCCAGTTCCCTGTAGTACTCACAGCCTCCATTCCCTCTTCATAGAATTTGATGGCAGGTAAGGCCCACTTGGCCCACCCAGTCTGTTCATTTTCCCTGCCTGTCCTATCACTGCAGATCCTACTTGATCTCCAGCTCCCTCCTCCAGGCATCCCACCTAAGATTCCCTTGTGTCTGTCCCATGCACACTTGAAACCCACCACTGTTTTTGCCCTCGCCACCTCTACTGGAAGACTGTTCCATGCGTCATCACTCTTTCAGCGAAGAAGTACTTCCTCACATCTCTCCTAAATGTTACCCCTTCCAGCAGCATTGCATGTCCTCTTGTTTTTGTGCGTCTTTTCCTCTGAAAAATATTCCCCTCCTGTACTTTATTTAACCTCTTGAGGTATTTATAGGTCTTTAGCATGTTCCCCTCTCACTCCTCTCTTCTAGGGTGAACGTATTCAGGTGCTTTAGCCTCTCCTTGTAGGGCTTCCTATGCAGACCCTCTGCCATTTTAGATGCCCATCTCTGGATAGCCTCTACCCTGTCTATGTCCTTCCTGACATGTGGTCTCCAGAGTGGGACACAGTAGTCCAGGTGGGGTCTCACCAGGGATCTATAAAAGTGGCAACACCACTTCCCTCTTTCTGTTGGCGATACCCCTCCATGCACCCCAGCATCCTGCTGGCCTCACCCACTGCCTTTCTGCACTGTCTTGCCACCCTGAGGCTGTCAGATATGATTACCCCACCCCCCCCCAGTTCCTTTCCTCTTTGGTGACTGTCAATACCTCTTCTTCCATTCTGTACTCTGCCTCTAGGTTTCTGTGACCTAGGTGCATGACTTTGCACTTTTTCACATTGAAACCCAGCTGCCATGCCCTTGACAACTCCTCGAGTTTTCTCAGGTTGCTGCACATTCTTTCCACCCCCTCTGGGGTGTCTACTGTATTGCAGATTTTAGTGTCTTCTTCAGAGAGACATACTGTACCCTTACTTCCAGTTCATTTCCAATTTCACTTATAAAGACATTAAAGAGGACTGGTCCCAGTACTAAGACCAGAAGCATACTACTGGTCATCCTCCATTCCCCGGACTGAACTCTGTCATCTATCCATTAACAAATTTCTTACTCAGTTTACTACTTTAGGACCCACCCCTAAGCTGCCCAGTTTCCTTATGAGACTCCTATGTGGTACAGTGTCGAATGCCTTACTAAAATCTTAGTAGGCCACTTCCACTGCCCCACCCTGATCTATTTCCCTGGACACTGAGTAAAAGAAATCTATTAGATTTGTCTGACATGACCTCTCCAATGTGAGTCCATGCTGCCTCTGGTCCTGTAACCCACTGGATTCAAGATACTCCACAATCTTTCCCTTTGGCAGAGTCTCCATTAACTTCCCCATGACTGATGTCAGACTGACTGCCTAAAGTTGTTAGCCTCCTCCCTGCTGCCATTTTTATGAAGCGGGGCTACATCTGCCCTCCTCCAGTCCTCTGGAACCACTTCTGTCTCCAGTGAGTTTTTGAATAGTGCTATCAGAGGTGCAGCCAGTACCTCCTGAGCTCCCTTAGTACCCTTGGGTGTACCCTGTCTGGTCTCATAGCTTTGTCCACTTTCAGGTTTGCGAATCCTTTCAGGACTCTATGCTCTATAAATGGACTTGTGTCTATCATGCCCCCCATGCTCCTGTAGCCCTCACCCCAAATTGAGGGCTTATCTTTTTGTCCATCTCCCATTTTGCTCCCAATCCTCAGAGTGCCTCCCGTATGCCTGCAAGTCCCTGATATATTGTCCCCCGTGCTCACTGCCACGGGCCCCAGATTTGATTGCCGTCCGTGGACTGATCAGAGCATCCGAGGAGCCACCGCCTTTCCCTTCTCCTCTTCACGGCAGGCGAATGGCTCCTATGCTCCAATCTCTTCCCATTGAGTCCTGTGCCTTTTCAGCCCCTCCTGGGCTCATGAACCTGGATAGTGAGTCGCCGGCATCACTGGCAGGCTAGCAGGCTCACTTGAATGCAGAAAGGGGACCTTTGCTTCCGTACTGCAACCACGGTCATTGTATGGCTCTTTCTGTGGTCCCAGTCCCTGATAGTTGCAGGGCGGGGGCCGGTGACTCAGGATGGCCCTGAGGGAGCAGCAAAGTAATTAAATAAATAAGTGCCATGCACGCTGTGTGTTTGCTGGTCCAGCCTCATGAATATTAATAAGCAGGAGCATTAATATCCATGAGCGGGTTCATGGCTAAAGAAAGGGCTGCAAGTTTCGGAGCGCTGCAGTTGTATAAATGTAAATATTAGTGTGGTAAAGGCAGCACCTCCGCTAGACATTTAGGGGCTATAATTTCAACGAGCAAATATAAATAAAATGTATTTTTTTCCTGGCTGCACCAGTGTTAACATTGAGACTCATGTAAAGAAGCTTGTCTGCTGCCGAAGGGTACTTAATTTCAGCAGCAGCAGTGACAGGCTCAGGACTGAAGCAAAATGTTCATTCTGGGCCGTGGTTAAGAGGGCACACAAGAGCTATTAAACAATAGGGTAAGTAATTAAATAAAGTAAACTTTCTGGCTGCACCAGGACTTTTATTTGGGACTGTGTGAATCTGCAAGGGAACTGTATGTATTAGCAGCCATGATAGTGCAGCAACAGCCAATCAGAAAGCCAGGATTTTAAGCCAGGATTTGTGGGACTTTTGTCAATGATTTATGGGACAAAGCAAAAGGCTTATGGGGAAACTGTAGGAACCTAATTTCAGGTGCCAAAACAAAGAGCCTATAGTGCATAGAGTGAAGGTAATGAATATTAATTTCCTGGACTGACAGGCAGGATCAGCCAATTGGAGTGGGAGCAGCAAATAGCTTCAGCTAATCGGGAGCCTCAGAGGAGCTCCATAAAAGACAGTGTTTTTCGGCTGTACGAGCAGTTCCAGCATGGGTCCCCCACAGGGGTGGGGGCTCAGGCCTTCAGCTAAAGAAATTGGCCTAGTGATCCAGTGCAGGCCCCTCCACAGGGGAGGAGGTTTTCCTTCTGCCAAGGGGGAGACAAGTGGCTGCTTGAAACACGAGTCACTAGCCTGGCAGCTGCCAGAGAATGTCTTCCAGGGCTAGCCAGAGCCTTTCCACTTTGAGGGAAAATGTGGGCCAGCAACCCGATAAAGAGCCAGCTGTAAGAGTGCCGAACCTGCCTCAGCAGTAAGCGTGATAAAGAACCCTGGATCCCTCAGAGAAAGAAAGCCATTTCTGCATTAAATCTGAGTGAGTAAGTGCTTCTACTAAATGTACAAGTTTGAGAAAGTCTGCAAGGGGCAGCGAAGCCCAAAGCATACTAAAAGTGACTGTCTATCTGCACTCTTGGTTTTAACTAAAGCGCCGAATGAGTGGACATGTGCTTAATGACCAGGAAGGGTCAGTTTACATATATAAATTTGTCAGCTGTGCCAAGTGCAAATGGGAGAAAGATGCAAAGCCTAGAACATATTACTAGCAACTGTTTGTCTGCACTCTAAACTTTAACTAAAGCGCCAAAAGGGTGGACAATGCCTTGTGACCAGAGAAGGATCCAGTAAAGTATATAAATGTGTCTGATTTGTTAAGTGCCTACAGGACTGAAAGGGGAGTACCCAGAGTGCGTGGCTCTTCCTGACGTTGCCTGGGAGGTTCAGTATCTTGTCCGTGGGAGTGGCTAGAGCCAACAAAGGCCACAAGGGACTGCATGTTGCATTGTTGAGCCTGAGAGAGTTATAGTGAACAGGTTTATTGCCAAGTGCAAGTGTTTGTGTCAAAAGAGTCTATTGTGTCAGTTTGCCAAGAGCAAAAAGTCTGAAAAAATGGAGAGAGCCAAGCCTGAAGCTCAGTCTACCTTAAATTCAGTCTAGTGTGGTAATGACCATTGTGCTTTAAGCTCCAGCTTCATTCTGCCAAGAAAGATGAGAATTTGCCTAAGAGACTGTGTCCTGTAATCCACATGGGAGCCACAACCTGGGCTCTGGTTGTTCATTCTGCTGTGCAAAGTGTGGGTGCTTGTCCCTAAAATGCTTGGGAGTGCACCATGGTTTAAAGTTCTAGCCAACTGGAAAAAGGGATATGTCTGCCATGTGGGACATATGGAAAATAAACCGTGACTATTGATGCAGCTACCACAGAAATATAAATGTGCTGACTTGTAAATGTGCTGAATGTGACGAATCTAACCTGATCAAGTTTGGGACATAGTCTGGTAGTGTGCCACCTTGGCACTGCCATAGGCATCTCCCCTGAGGGGTAGTAGCCTTTGGTATAATGGCGCCAGTGTTACACTCCTGCTGCTTTTATGTGCCCCATCCCCTTCCTCTTGCTCTGTGAAGACTGAACAAAAGTATTTGTTCAAGATATCGGCCTTTTTCTGATCCCACTCTGCACAGCCCCCCTGCCCTTCTTAACCTCACAATCCTGCCCTTCATCTTCTTTTCACTTATGCCACTTAAGAAGACATTAAAGAGGACTGATCCCAGCATCGAGCCCTGAGGCACACTGCTGGTCGCCCTACCTTCCCCAGAGTGAACTTTGTTTACCACAATACTCTGTCACCTATCTATTAATCAATTTCTTACCCATTTTACTACCTTATGATCCACCCCTAAGCTGCCTAGTCTCCTTATGAGTCTCCTATGTGGTACGGTGTTGACTGCTTTACTAAAATCTAAGTAGGCCACATCCACTGCACTACCCTGATCTATTGCCATGGTCACCATGTCAAAGAAATCTATTAGATTTGTCTGACATAACCCGCCCCCCAACCCCGTGAATCCATGCTGTCTCTTGTCCTGTAATCCACTGGATTCAAGATGCTCCAGTCTTTTTCTTTAGCAGCAGCTCCATTAACTTCCCACCACTGATGTCAGACTGACCAGCCTAGGATTGCCAGCCTCCTCCCTTCTACGGCTTTTATGAAGTGGGACTATATCTACCCTCCTCCAGTTCACCGGAACCACTCCTGCTTCCAGTGAGTTGTTCAACAGAGCTGTCAAAGGTGCAGCCAGTACCTCCCTGAGTTCCCTCAGTGCCCCTAAGTGTACCCTGCCTGGCCCCATATCTTTGTCCACTTTCAGATTTGCGAGTCCCTTCAGGACTCTCCTCGACAAATGGACTTGTCTACCCGCCCCGCCCCAGTGCTCCTGCTGCTTTTAAGTGGCATCCCTTCCTCTTTGAAGACTGAACAAAGCATTTGCTCAGGATATCTGTCTTTCCTGATCCTCTGTACAGTGCTCCTGCCTTTCTTAACCTCACAATCCCTCCCCTCGTCTTCCTCTTTTCACTTACAGTATGCAACTAAAAAAATGTGGTCTTGTCCCCTTTAGTTACACCTTGGGCTATTCTTTCCTCAGTTTATGCCTCTGCTCTCCTCACCACTTTCCCTGCTTCCGTCTGATTCTCCTGATACACCACCCTATCCTCTTCCCTCTGCATCTCTTTAAACCTTCTAAATGCTACTCTTTTAGTCTTTACCTTTTTAGCCCCATCCTTTGAGAATCAAAGTGGTCATATTTTTTCTCCTGCTTTCACTTACTTCCTTTGTGCAGAGGTTTGTTGCCTTCACTATGCCTTGCCTTAACTTAGCTCATTGTTCCTTCACCCCACCCAGGTCATCCACCCACTAGGTCATCTCTGAGACATTCACCCATTGTCCTGAACTGTGCCCTTCACAGGTTCAGGACCCTCATCTTTGAGTAGTTTGCTTCCATTGACATCCTTATGTTGACACACACACTGTACGATGATCGCGTGTCCTCAGATGGCCTCCCACCTTAAGGTCTGCAATACTGACCCTGTTTGTCAGCACCAGGTCCAGTATTGCTCCATCACAAATGGGCTGCCTGATGAGCTGCCTGAAAAATGCCCCCTGCAGGAAGTCTAGGATGTCCCTCCTTCTAACATAGAAACATAGAAGTCGACGGCAGATAAGGACCGCAAGGCCCATCCAGTCTGCCCATTTTTTTTCTACCTTATGAATATGCCATCAGCCTTTACTCTGTCAATGACCTATTTATTCATGCTCATCTGTATTGCTCCCTTATGCCTATCCCATGCCTGTTTGAAGCCCTGCACTGTATTCACAGCCACCACTTCCTGAGGTAGGCCGGTCCATGCATCCACCACCCTTTCTGTGAAAAAGAATTTCTTCACATTACACCTTAATTGGCCTCCCTCTAATCTCATGCTGTGTCCTCTTGTCCTGCTACTTTTCTTATATTGAAACATGTTAGACTCTTTCACCTTGTTAATGCCCTTAAGGTGTTTGAATGCTTCAATCATATCATCTCTCTCCCTCTCTAGGGTATACATATTGAGCTCCGTTAATCTGTCCTCCTATGTTTTCTGATGCAGTCCCTGCACCATTTTGGTTGCCTTTCTCTGGACTGCTTCAATTTGGTTAATGTCCTTATGAAGGTGTGGCCTCCAGTACTGCATGCAGTACTCCAGATGGGGCCTAACCAGTGTCTTGTAAAGAGGGATTATTACCTCCCTCTTCCGACTTGTGATACCCCTTCTAATACATCCCAACATCCCTCTAGCCTTACCTACTGCTTTAGTGGCCTGCTTGCATGATTTCAGGTCATCTGTGATGATGATGCCCAAGTCTCTTTCTTCCCTTGTGATTGCCAGCAACTCCCCTCCCAACCTATAGGTAGCTTTAGGGTTTCTCTTCCCTATGTGCATGATCTTGCACTTCTTTGCGTTAAACCCCAGTTGCCACTCTTCTGACCATTTTGTCAGTTTATCCAGATCTCTTCTCATTCTGCCCACCTCATCTGGATCATCTACTCCGTTGCAGATCTGTGGCTGTGAGGCTCCAATCTATATCCAGCAGATTGAAGTCCTCCACCAGCTGCATAGAAGCATGGAAATTGATGACAGATAAGGACTGCTTGGCCCACCTAGTCTGCCCAGTTTCTCTATCTCCTATAACACCGTAGACCCTACTTGATCTTAGGTTTGACCGTCTCTTCCCGAATGCCTAAGGTTCCCTTATACCTATTCCGTGCATTCTTGAATCCTGCTCCACTGGAAGGCTTTTCCAGGAATCCTTACATTTCCCGAGTCTACCCCCGCCAGCTTTATAGCATGATCCCTTGTTCTTGAGCACCTTTTTTTCAGGAAAAATACTTCCATCTTGTACCTTGTTTATACATGAGAGGTATTTTAAAGTTTCTATCATATCTCCCCTTTCCCTCCTTTCCTCCAGAGTGTACATATTGAGGTCCTTTAGTCTCTCCTCATAGGGTCTCTGGTGCATAGGGTCTGCACCTCCCCTTTTTCTGCCATTCTGCTAATGGCTTCCACCATTGCCCTGTCCAGTTTCTCCACCTCTTCTGGAGGTCTGTAGATCACACCAGTGTGAATAGTGGCTGTTTTTTTTTTCCTCCAGGGTAACCCACAGTACCTCCAACCTCTCCATTCCCCCTCCGATTCCTTCTGTTTCCATTACCTTGATACCCTCCCTTACATACAGCACCATCACCCCGCTTCCTTCCCACTCTGTCTTTCCTGAACCGAGTACAGCCTGGTATGGCCATGTCCCAGTTGTGGTTTTCTGTGCACCATGACTCAGTAATGGCCACAATATCCAGGTCTGCCTCCACCATGATAGCATCTAAGTCCAGAGTTTTGTTTCCTAGACATCTTGCATTTGTACACATGGCCTTACACACTTTGTTCCCACTCTGCCTGATACTCTCATCTGTTCCCCTTTTGCTCTGCCTCCTTTTCCCCCCTCTCTTTTTACAACTCTTGTTCCCATCCCCTTTGTTTTCTACCACACTGCCTTTTTGTTTACTTTGTACCCTGGGGGATTTTCCTCCCCTAGGGTCTTCCCTTCTCTCTGCTTCAGTCTGGGGGTGGGGACAGTTTATGTCCACCCTTTTTATTCTGCCACCCTCCACAGCTAATTTAAATGTTCATCAAAGTAACACTTAAACCATCCACTGAGGACTGTGGTTTCCCCCTCACTGTTGAATGCAGGCCAGTACCCCTGTATAGGCCTAGAACTCATCAGGTTAGTCCCCAGTCCCCAGTGTAGCTGAACCCCTCCTTTCTGCATCATTGCTTCAACCATGAGTTGAAGCTCCTGGTGCAGAGAACCCTTTTCCTCCCCCATTGTAGACAGACAGAGCCTCAGCAAAAGACACTGAGCACGCTACCTGCCCAAGACCCCTCCATTGCTCCCTAGAATCCTACTGCACAATCCCAGCCCTGTCACTGGCCAGGTCACTAGTCCCCAGGTGAACAATGACATCCAGCTCCCTCTCCTGCCCCACGCCTTAGCGTTCCTTGGGATTCACTGTCCACCCCTTGGAGCTATGATGCCAGGTAGGGACCTCCCTCTTTCCCTTCCTTCCTGTTCCCAGTTTTGCCTCCTGTTGCATTGGCTGTTCTGTTGCTATTGATATGCTATGTTTTGCACTATTTACCTTGTGCTTCCTCTCAGTTGTCGTAGGTGTACTTGTTACTTCTTAGTCATCGATAGTGCAGCTGTAAATGCCTACTATGGTGATGTATACTCTTTTTAGCATTTAATCCAAGTTCACAGGTACATACAGTGCGAGTGATTTGGCTACATGATGTCATTACTGATGTCAGCGATACAGCTTTTAAGTCCTGACATAGGGTTTCAGACCTACACAAGCCTGGGTTCAATACCCAGTGCAGAACATTTTTTTCTTTTTCACTACAATCTATGCCGTATGAGAGAAATTGTAGCATGTCATTGCTGATGTTAGTGATAGAGTTTCAGCAAGGTTTAAAGTTCTGTATTTCTCCGCACAGTTTATGTAGTATGAGAGAAATTGGTAGATGCCTTTGCTGATGTTAGTAATTGTGATTCTGCAAAGTTTGAAGTTCTCTACTGCTGATAACTTGAAAAGTTATTTCTCAAACTTTCAGGTTTGAATGTAGCTTAGGAACATTGCTTCAGACTGAATGACTGGTTCATTACTAAATCCACTGCAGGTGTGTGTGTGTGTGTGTGTGAGTGTGTGTGTGTGTGTGTCTGTGTGTGTGTGTGTGTTAGGGAGGTCTGCACTCAGTGCTGAATGTCTTTTGCCACAGCATGCATTTCCTGTCACATAGCCTCTCTACAGTGGTAGAGCTACAGCCTACCAAGCAGTAGTGGGTAGAAGACTTGGGTTTGATCCCAGTGTGGGAAATTGTTTTGGCTTTCACGACAATTTCAGTAGTATGAGAGAAATTGTTAGATGTTCTTTCACATATTAGTGACAGTTTCAGCAAAGTCTGAAGTTTTATATTGCTGATAACTTGAAAAGTTTAAGCTGAGACTTTCAGGTTTGAATGCAACTTGGGAAACACTATTTCAAATTGACAGACTGCTGCATTAGTACAGCCTTGGCAGCTGTCAGGGGGCTCGGAGTGGGTCTGCACTCAGTGCTGGATGTCCTTTGCCACAGCATATATTTCCTTTTAATGAGCTTTAGTGCAGTGGTATAAGGTACAGACTACCAAGCAGTCATGGGAAGAGATCCTAAGTTTGAGCCCCAGTATGGGACTTATTTTTCTTTCTTGCTCAGCTACTATAGTATGAGAGAAATTGCTTGATGTCATTGCTGATTTTAGTTATAAACGTTCAGCAAAATATGAAGTTCTATTTTGCTTACAATTTGAAAATTTCCAGATTTTGAGGTTTGAATGCAAATTGGCAATATTACTTCAAATTGACTGACAGATCCATTACTAAATCCACTGCAGCTCTCTGTGTGTGTGGTGGTGGTGGTGGGGGGCTGCACTCAGTGCTGAATGTCCTTTGCCACAGCATGCATTTCCTGTCACAGAGTATCTCTACAGTGGTAAAGCTACAGGCTGCCAAGCAGTGATGGGTAGGAGACTTGGGTTTGATCCCAGTTTGATCCCAGGGTGGGAAATGTTTTTCACTCTCACTCCAATTTCTGTAGTATGAGAGAAATTGTTAGATGTCTTTGCTGATGATAGTGACAGAGTTTTAGCAAAGTTTGAAGTTCTATATTGCTGCTTCTGGTCGGACCATCATACCATGAGGTTCTCATTAGAAGCCCATCCCAATAGATCTTCCCCTACAGAGATGGTCCAGTACCACCCTTTAAAGTGTTTGATGCCAGAAGGTCTTATGGTGGTTCTGGACCTGTCAAGTGTAATGAGTGTTTGTGATAAGCTAGGAGAATTAGTGTCGACCTATAATAGGTTGGTCACTGAGACCCTCGACTCAATTGCACCAGTCTATGTTCAATCCCTCACTTCACAACAGGGATCCCCTTGGTTTGACAGGACTTTCAGGGAACTGAAGATGAGGGGTCGAAGGCTGGAGCAGAGCTGGCGAAAGTCCCGGTCTGACAGGACAACCTTATTTAGATGTCTCATTATAGACACTATCAATCAGCAATCTCCTGTAAAAAGGCAAAGTTCCTGTCCAGGGAGATTGCTGCAGCAATAAACAGACCAGTTCAGCTCTTTCGGACTGTTGATAGGCTGTGTAATATGGCCTGTCTGAGACTGCCCTGGTTTGAGTACTCAATGATCTCCTGGTGGCAAGGGTCTGAGAAAAGTGTTCCATTCTTATATTCCTCGATCTCTCGGCTTCATTTGACACTGTGGACCATGGGGTACTGCTGGAATGCCTGCAGGTCCCTTGTGGGCTGACTGGTGCAGTCCTCAACTGGTTCCACTCTTTCCTCACTGGCAGGATGCAGAGGATGGTATTAGGAACCTTTTTCTCTGCATTGCTGCCCCTGCCATGTGGTATCCCACAGGGTTACATTTTAGCACCCATGTTGTTTGCAGTGTGTTTACTACCACTAGGGGACATTATAAAAGACAGTATGGGCTGAGTTTTCACTGCTATGCTGAAGATACTCAGCTATACTTGACTTTTGTGCCCGAACAGCAGGATGCTGTCTCAAGGTTCAATCAGCGTCTTGCTAAAATCTAAGACTAGATGAGAGTCAACTGGTTGAGGTTAAATCCAGACAAGACAGAGGTACTAGTGGTGGAATCTGGTCACCTGAGGGTGGGTGTGTAGTCTGGTCAAGTCTCCGGGCTTAGGCTCGGGGACTCCCAATTGCCCACTCAGTCAGGATGAGGAACCTTGGCGTGGTGCTGGACTGTGGCTTGACACTGAAGTTTCAGGTGTCAGCCATGGTCCACAGTGCATTTTACCATCTTTGCAACATTGCTAGGATTAAACACCTGATCTACCCCCCGGGTGACCTTCCATCACTGGTCCATGATTTCATGATGTCCTGGCTTGACTACTGCAATGCCCTTTACCTGGGGCTATCAGGGGTTGATCTGCACTGACTGCAGAAACATAGAAACATAGACTTTGAGGGCAGATAAGGACCGCTTGGCCCACCTAGTCTGCCCTTTTCCATACCTACTGGATAAGCTGCAGATCCTAGTTAACCAACAGCCTATTTCTTCCTAACCCCCACAAGAATTGCCTTATGTCTGTCCCATGCATTCTTAAATTCTCCCACAGTTTTAGACCCCACAACCTCCTCAGGAAGGTGGTTCTATGCGTCCTCCATCCTCTCTGTGAAAAAAATACTTCCTCACATTGCCCCTGAGTTGTCCCCCCTCTATCTTCAAATTGTGTCCCCTTGTTCCTGCACATCTCTTTTTCTGAAAGATGCTACCCTCTTGGACTTTGTTGATTCCACTTTGGTACTTAAAAGTTTCTATCATGTCCCCCCTCTCCCTCCTTTCCTCAAGGGTATACATATTAAGCCCCTTTAGTCTCTCCTCATATGGCTTCTCTTGCAGACCCTGCACCATTTTAGTTGCCCTCCTCCGGACTGCCTCCATCCTGTCCATGTCCTTGTGGAGATGGGGTCTCCAGAACTGAATGCAGTGCTCCAGATGGTGTCTCACCAACTGTCTGTACAGAGGGATAACAACTTCCTGTTTTCTGCTGGTGATGCCTCTCCCTATACATCCCAGTATCCCCCCCCAGCCCTCCCTACTGCCTACTTTGCTTACCAACCTCAAGTTTATCTGATATGATTACCCCCCGGTCCCTTTCCATTTTTGTTGTTGTTACTACCTCCCCCCATTGTGTACTCTTCCCCTTGGCTTTTGTTTCCCAAGTGCATTAGTTTGCACTTCTTTGCATTGAATCCAAGCTGCCATACTTCTGACCGTTTCCTCCAACCTTGCCAAGTCCCTTCTCATCCTTTCCACGTCCACTTGTGTATCAACCCTGTTGCAGATCTTTGTGTCATCTGCAAAGAGGCATACTTTTCCTTCTAGTCCATCTGCAATGTCCGTTATAAAGACATTAAAAAGGACTGGACCAGTACTGAACCCTGCGGTATCCCACTAGTAACCCCCCCTTTCTTCAGAGTGGACTCCGTTTACTATTACCTTCTGTGTCCTGTTGTCCAGCCAATGCTTTACCCAGGCTACCACCCTGGGACCCACTCCCAGGCTGGCTAATTTGTTTATTAATCTTTTGTATGGGACTGTGTCAAATGCCTTGCTAAAGTCTAGGTAGGCCATGTCCACTGCCCCTCCCTGGTCTACTACTTTGGTCACCCAGTCAATGAAATCAATTAGATTTGTCTGACATGACCTTCCCACTGTGAATCCATGCTGCTTTGGGTCCTGTGTCCCACTGGCCTCTAGGTACTTAACAATTCTTTCCTTCAAGAAGTGATTCCATCATTTTCCCTACCACAGAGGTCAAACTGACAGGTCTGTAGTTTCCTGCCTCTGTCTTGCTCCCACTTTTGTGAAGGGGAATCACATCTGCCCTCCTCCAGTCCTCAGGTACCACACCATCCTCCCATGATTTGTTAAAAAGCGTAGTCAGTGGTGTCACTAGTTCTCCCCTTAATTCTTTTAGAATTCTGGGTGAATCCTGTCAGGCCCCATTGCTTTGTCCACCTTCAGTTTTAGGAGTTCTTTCAGAACCCTTTCTTCTGTGAAAGGGCTGGGATCAACTCACCTATCCAAAGAGCTTCTATTAATCAATTGCACCAAGACCAATGTTCCCCTCTACATAGATACCCAGCTCTGTACTCTCATAACAGGACATGGCTCCACACATTGGGGATGACTTCCTCATCGTCCTGCATACCTTCTCATCAGACTTTGACCAGCGAATACGATAGAATGCCTTTGAACCTGCTGGTTAAAACAGTCATGTATGCTCTGTATTTAACAAACCACCCTAGTGGCCATAACTCAGTCACCTCAAAACCTCTCCATGCCAAGCGGTGTAGTAAGCGTTTACTCAGTATGATAATAAATTGCCTCAGGAAATTACTACTTATTCTCTTACTTTGCTCTGGAAATGTTGAACTAAATAGAGGCCCACCTGCTTCCTTAAACGCCCCTACGGACCTCCCTCAATAGCTTCCAATTAGCTTCCTTCATATGAATGTTTGTAGTATACTTGAGAAGCTTGACCTGATGCAGACATGGATATTACACACATCCCCTGACTTCCTTATGATATTGGAATCCTGGCTTATGCCCTTGACCCCAGACAAAACTATCAATATAATGGGGTACAGCACCTACCGGTGTGATAGACCATCTGGAGGGGTTGTAATCTATGTTAAGAGCAAATTCTCTGTCACTGTCATTGATTGTTCCTCTAAGGCTAAAGAATTTGAATGTCTGGCACTACAACTAACACTTTCCAATGAAAAGGCACTCCTTATTGCTGCTTGCTACCGACTGCCTTCTGGTGGCACGGCCCTTCTACCTCATCTTCAAAGTCTAATTGACACAGCTAACACAGAGTGCATTCTAATGGGGGAGTTCAACCTCAACTGGAATGATAAGAGCTCCAAGAAGCTCAAGGACTTCTTTGATGTGTGTGGGTTAGCACAGATAACCCCTGCAGCCACCAGACCCAACAGAAAAAACCTAGAGCAAAGCACCCTTCTGGATCTCTTGTTAATTAACAAACCTCATAACATTTCACATGCCAGGGTGTTTTTCAATGACCTCAGTGATCATTGTGCCATTGCCTGCATCAGACACTCTCCCCAAATAAAATCAGTCCCCAACTATAAGTTAAAAAGGTGCTTGAAAAATTTCTGCCAGAATGCCCTCCTAAATGACCTGGCAACATCAAATGGCAGGATTTCTACCTAGCCCTTTCCCTCAATGAGACATTTAACATATTTCACAGCCTTTTAGTGGGTCCAATAGACAAACATGCCCCACTAAGGCTGATCAAGTCCAAGAAAAGATCTCCTGGCTGGTTCTCTCCCATCTTAAAGAAAGCCCTCAAGGATAGAGACTCTTAGTGGAAAAGAGCTAGGAAGTCTCACTCTGATGCCAGTTGGCTTGTCTTTCATGTCTCTAGAAATGCCTGCACCAAACTAATTAGGTCCGAAAAAGCTAGATATTTCCAATCAGCCCTGGAAGACAACAAAACAATGCTGCCAAGTTCTGGAGCATCCTCAAAGAAGTTGAGGGTCATACCACCGATGCCTCCCTTCCAGCCAAAACAGTGCCCAGTGACACCACTTTCACGGACAGAGCGGATATATTAGAATGACTCAATGAACACTTTGCCACTGTGGGGCTTGTCTTCGACGTCCCTCCAATCAGTAAGATCAGCCCGCACGGGGATGCCATTGATGTCTCTAGCCCAAACATCGACACCAACCAGAGTTATTCCTCCCCCTTCTGCTTCCACCCTGGATCCGTCAAGAAAGTGGAGGTCCTCCTACTGTCATTGGATGCAAAAAAGAGTGCTGGTGCCGACCTCATCAAACCTTTTTTCCTAAAATTAGGCCACTACTACCTGACCACCCCCATTGCTCACTTATTCAACACCTCCTTGATGCAGGGTGCGCTACCCGTGCCATGGAAAACTGCTCACATCATCCCCTTGTTCAAGTCTGGGGACCCTTGCGACCTGAACAACTATCGGCCTATTTCCATACTATCCACCCTTTCAAAACTGCTGGAAAAAATCGTTAACACCTAAGTCAGGGAGCACCTAGACTCACAGAAACTACTAAATGCCGCTCAGTCGGGCTTTAGAGTCAAACATAGCACAGTTTCTGCCCTTACTAAAGTAACCACTGACTGGCAAATTGCCTTGGACTCTAAGAAGCATGTGTTTGCACTCTTCCTTGACCTTAGTAAGGCTTTTGATACTGTGGATCACAACATTATGCTTAATGCATTGAGTAACATAGGTCTCGATAATACTGCCATTAAATGGTTCACTAGCTACCTTACTAACAGATTACAATAAGTCAAAACATTGGGAGAACTGTCTCCACTTAAAACACTACCAAGAGGTGTCCCTCAAGGCTTTATTTTGGGCCCAATCTTATTTGCAATATATATCAGTAACCTCGATTCACATCTGCGCACAGCTAATGTACACTTATTTGCAAACAATACTGTCCTCTACACCTCTAACTCTTCTTTGGACATGGCCCATGAGGATTTACAGTGAGATTTTATCTCTCTCCAATGTAATCTTGTTAAGCATAAGCTTCTGCTTAACGCCAAAAAGACCAAAGCCATGATTCTCTCACGGAACGCAGCCCCAGGACCAACATGCAGCCTTAAGATTCTAACTTTATTAGGTAGAACCCCTGGAAACTGTTGATACCTTTAAATACCTAGGATTCTGGTTTGACAATAAGCTTAACTTTCTGTGCCACCTGAACGAGCTCTCGAACAAATTAAGACAACACTTAAGCATATTCTACCTCATTAAGCACCTTCTCACCAAGGAAGCCAGAAAGAGACTAGTGCTATCTACATTCCTGTCCTTACTGGATTATGCTGACTTCCTCTGCAGCAACTGCCCCTCTTCAGTGCTCTGTAAACTTGACACTCTTTATCACCGGGCCCTGAGGTTCATCCTCAATCTGCCTTTTCACACCCATCACTGCCTGCTGTACCAAGAGATGGGATGGTCCTCACTTAGTACAAGGAGGAAAAGAAATGCCTTCCTCTGGTTCTATAGGGCTCTGTCTGATAAGCTACATGCATACATCTCGAGTTTCTTCGAGTGTGCCAAGGGGTCATACAGCTTGAGACTCTTCTCCCTTCTCTGCTTCCAGCTACCCAGAGTAAAATCATTTTATGTCTTGGCTGCAATTAATTTCTCCTTTCCTTCCTTATGGAATACTATGCAAAGATCTCTAAAGCTCTCAACCCTCCCCAGTCCTTTCACCTTCAAAGCACTGATAGCAGAATACCTGAAGGAAACCTGCAACTGTTATAGGTGACCAATGCGCCCTTAGCCTCTGGTGTCCCACAAGAATCTTCTGACATTTAAATAACGCTCAGTTCCCACCTTCCCTAGTAGTAGGGCCCCAGCACTTTGCAACCACTTTTCTCAACCCCCCAGCCCACACCACCCTACCTCCTGTCTCCTATACCCTCCCCACCTACCCTTCCCAGTCCTATATTAGAATACCCACCGTCTACATATCTAGTGAGTGCCTGGTCGACCCATTCTAAGTTTTGACTTATTTTGCTTTTTTGTTTAGTGTGCTACAATTAGCATTTAACTGTGTTATCCATGACTGTATAGGCCTGACTTTGCTCTTCGTATGTACAATGTTTTGTTTTGCCTGCTCTATACCTGCCTGTGATTTGTTTTATGATGTCCAGGACCACTTTGAAAATGAGCTTGCTCAATGGTGTTATGCCTGGTTAAATAAAGTTTGATTGATTGATTGATTGATTGATTGGATTAGGTACCTCCCCTCCTCCTCTTTTGTGAATACTGAGCAGAAGTATTCATTATCTCCGCTTTTTCACTGTCCCTCTCTTCCCACCCACCGTCCATTCTATTTAGCCTCACTATCCCTCCCTTTGTCTTTCTTTGCTCCCTAATGTACCTATAAAAGGTTTTATCCCCATTCTTAACTGAATTGGCTATCTTTTCCTCAGTTTGGGCCTTTGCTATTCTGACTGCCTTTCCTGCTTCCTTCTGCCTTAATTGGTACAGTTCTCTGTCCTGCTCCTTCTGTGTTTCCTTATACTTCCTAAATGCTATCTACTTTTCCCTAACCTTCCACACCACCTCTTTTGAGGACCATAGTGGCTTTTTTTTGTTTTGATTTGTTTATTTGCTTCACACAAAGGCTTGTTGCCTCTGTGATGGCAGTTGTGATGTTTCCCCATTGTTGCTCCACTCCTCCTTCTTGCCTGTTTGCTAGTGCTTTTCTGAGGCACTATTCCATTTTGCCAAAGTCAGCCGTCCTGAAGTCCAATACCCTCATTTTTGTATGTCTTGACTCTGTAGCTGAGTTTATCATGAACCACACTGTTTGGTAGTCACTTGTTCCCAGATGGTTACCCACTTCTGGATCTGAGATCCTCTCACCGTTTCCATTCGAGAGTACAAGGTCTATGGTTGCTCCCTCCCGAGTGGGTTCCAACACTAGCTGTTGGAGGTATACCCCCTGTAGGGCATCAAGAATGGCCTTGCTCTTTGGTGTGGCTGCAGCTAGTGCAGAATGCAGCAGCCAGGTTGTTGACTGGCCTCTCGAGGTCTTGTCACATTACACCTGTGCTCTGCTCTCTGCACTGGCTGCCTGTTAGGTGGCGGATCACCTTCAGGGTCAGCTTGCTGACCTATAAGGCCTTCATTGACTGGGGCCTGACTACCTGCAAGACCTTCTACAGCCTTACTGCCCACTCCATCCCCTCTGATCAGCTGATGAGGGCCTTCTGGGGATTCCCAGGGTATGTTTAAAATCTTCTAGTGCCCAAGCATTTTCCTTCATGGCACCAACTCTGTGGAATTCACTTCCAAGAGGCCACATCAGTAAATGCCTTCAAAGCTGAAGACATTTCTCTTTAGGGAATCTTTTCCCTCCAGTTAACTAACCTGAATTGCTATTATCTTATGGATATTGTTTCTGCTTTTAATTTGTCTTAATGAGCGCTCACTTGTATAGTGCCTTGAATCGCAATTGATAAAGAGCGCTTTATAAATAACTAAACTAAACTGATAACTTGAAAAGTTCCTGCTGAGACTTTTAGGTCTGACTGCAGTTTGAGAGCCATTGCTTCAAATTGACAGACTGGTGCATTACTAAATCTATTGCAGCTGTGATTGTGGTGGTGGGGTGCACTCAGTGTTGGATGCCCTTTGCCACAGCATGTACTGTATTTCCTGTCAATGAACTTTCATGATCTCTGTTTGCAATTGCAATGTACAGTAGCTGCATGCAACAAACATATAACTTCAGTGTAATTACCCTGTAGCATGTAATTAATGATTAGTTACATTGAAACGGACACATAAAGTGTAACCATAAAAAGTTTTGCTCTAAAACAGAAAAGAAGAGAATTAAGAGAAGACTTCATGGCTTCTCAGTCTACCTCCATGTCACCCAAAGGCTCAGATGGGGGTCCTGCCCCTAAGAATAAGTAGTAAACCCTGCCAAAGACGGCAGAAAGAAAGAACAAGCTGAAAAAGACAGTACAGAACCCAGGGTGTCTGAAAGGGGAGACTCAGTCCAATGATGTTAAAAACAAAAGCAAAACAGCCTCAGAGCAAGAGCTGGAAACAGTGTCTAGAAAGAAAACACAGAAAGAGAAAAATGTCTGTCACACCTGAAGCAAGCATTTGTCAATGCCGAATGTTGTTGCGCTGGCATTGGCATTCGTAGTGCCGGAGTTAGAGATGCATAATAGGAATAGCAGCGAAGTATTGAAGTGACGCCAACCCCACCCCCACCCTGTAGAGACCAACAGGCACTGGGGTGTGCCTTTGGGTTGTCAGCTATAACGCTCATGCCATTGTACCTCACCCTACCCTGTAGACACTGACAAGTGTCGTGGTGTGCTTTGGGGTCTTTGGGCGTTATACTTACCCCATTTGATAAGGAAATACTGTATGCTGAGGTGGGTGCAGTATAGGAGAATGGGGTGAACTTTGTGGCCGAACAGTGCAAGGCACACCAAGATGCTTGTCACTGGCTGCAGGGTGGGGGTGGGGGTGGAATGGCATAAGCATTACAGCCGATGATCCCAAGTCACACCCTGACGCCTGTCAGTCTCTATAGGGTGGGGTGTTACAGTTGAAAACCCTAACACTGTAGCTTTGTGTTGGTATTTTCACTTCAAATTTTCAGCATGGGCTGTTTGTGAGCCCACCTCATGAATAGCGGCACTATCAGTTTGTTAGATGAAAGGTGATTTTGCACAGTGGCTATGCCATTTGGCGTCACAGGGGCCAAAACACATTTTGGGTAGGATGTGGAAAATGACATCTGTATTGTTCATGAGGAGGCATAAAAAAATGGCAACATTGAAAATCTGGAGTGAAAATATGAAAAATTGTCAAAGTCAAGAGCATGCACAGAAACTGCGCAACACATGTCTGTAACCCAATTATTTTGGGGAGTTTTTTAGCCAGATTTTCAACATAGGCATTTTGGGACCTCCCCTCATGAACAGTGGTGCTGTGATTTTGTTAATCAGTCCCAAAAGTTGATTTCCCACACTGACCACGTCATTGTGTGCCACAGGTGTGGAAACGCATTTTGGGCAGGCTGTGAAAAATGACAGCTGTACTGTTGATAAGGAGGTGTGAAAAAATGCCAGTGTTGAAAATGTGGCATGAAAATATTGCTAATTTGCGAGGTTACAAGGATGCGTGGAAACTGCACAATGCACGCTTATAACACAGTCATATGTAAAATGACAGCTGTACCGTTCATAAGGAGGTGTGGAAAAATGGCAATTTTGAAAATTTGGAGTGAAAATATTACAAATTCACGAAGTTATGAGCGTGCGTGGAAACAGCGCAACGCATTTCTAGAACAGTTATTTTTTGATTTTTCACCAAATTTGCAACATAGGTTTTTTTGACAGCCCCCTCATGAACAGTGGCACTGTCGTTTATTACGTGGTCCCAAAGGTGATTCCGCAGTGACCGCAAAATCGCCTTTCGGGACTGAATAACGCCATGACAGTGACTGAATTCATGAGGAGGGGCCTAATAACCTCATGTTGAAAATTTGGTGCAAAAATTCCAAAAAATGGCCGTGATATGCACCAAAGTTGAAAAAAAACTATTTATGCCATTATACAGCTTACCGGCATTCCTTCAGTTCGCGGCCAGCTTTGAAGAATGCAATCGTGTTCCTGGTCCACCGAAGACCATCACACCGAACTCCAGAGGTAAGTATGGGGTGGGGGGTGGGGAGGCAGGGTGCCTAGAGGGTGGGGCGGGTTGTAGGAGGGGGGGGAGACCGTGAGGGACCGCTTTTCTTTCACAGGGTAAAAATACAACATTGCGCTGCTTTTTTTATTCAGGGATTTGGCACGTGGGGTGCACCTCAGCATGCCACCTAAATGTTTTGGGGGATGCTGCAGCCGACGGGGATTGACACTCCTGTCGGCACACAACAAAAGTGGGAGGAAGGGCTAAGGGGATTGGGCACCCCCGCACATAACAAATGGGGTATATGATGCCAACAGGGAGGGCCTCTGTCGGCACATACACTGGGTCAGGGCATGCCGACAGGGGGATTAGGCACCTCCGAAGTCGGCATTATGGCAGGCAGCGGGCCACCATGTTTAATTTACTTTTTCACCAGGGCAAGCACGTCGGGAGGTGCCGCTGTGTATGACGAGCTTTGCTTGCATTGAAGTGGACCTTTCGTTAGATGTGCTCGCCACATTATTTATTCATGGTGTGGTGGCAGCATGCAAACTTATTGGGAATGAGGGACGCACCAACTGATGCATGCCCCGCATTCGCCCAACAGTGACCGCGCCTCCCAAACTACATTATTAATATGTCAGCTGAGTATGAGCTTTAAATATAAAAAGGAAAAGGAGCAGACAGTTGACTCAAGACAAATGCCCTCAGCAGAGGATATGAAAAAAGGGCATAGCAATCTTTTTAGGCTTTCCAGGCTATGGGAAATTTTATGACTATGCTGTCCCCCCGCTCTGTTTCCATACCAAATGCCTAAGAAGGAGGAAGGAATGTATTATGAAGATGAGGAGGAAGGAGAACCTCTGGAACCAGATGGTTCTCCTGAGCAGGAAACTGGCTGTCTTCCCAGGCCATCTGAGGATTATACATCCCATTATTCCTTTGTAAGGCAAACGGTAAACACCTTCAACCTTGTCCCCTCCTATGAAGCTGAAGAAGATGAAGAAGAGGCTGAGTTCATGGATACAATGGGTCTGGCTCCTGCAAGAAGGCTGCTGCTTCCCATACACACATCTCTCAAGAAATCCACTCACAAGACCTACTGTACCTGAGCTGCTGGCATTGACAAGAAAATTGAAAAAAGTGTCCGGTGGATAGATAGGGAGTTGTGTACCTGTATTCCCACCCTGATCATTAGGGAGTGGTTTAGGCTGCTGCATGAGAGAAGGCTAAAATGCCCTTCTCTGCTGAGCCACCTGAAAAGGATTCCAGAAGGTTGGATAACATGTCCGAAAAAGTGTATACATCAGATTCCTTGCTCCTCAGGCAAACAGTTTACCTGGTATACACAGCTCAGTACTAGAAGGCACTTTGGAACTCTATGCTGGCACTGAGCAAGAAAGCAAGTGGTGGGGCGTGGCTTGTGTAGGCATGATGGCAGTCAGGGTTTAGCCAAGCTCCCTGAGCATCAATACTGAAAGTGTATCTACTCACAGACTGAGACCTGGACTTGGGACTACTCGATGAAAATTCAGCAGCACTATTCCATGGCAACAGCAAAACCAAAACATTGGCAGTCAGAACTTACTTTTGAGGTGCTGGAGGGACAAAAGGAGCAGCGGGCAGACCCAGAGACATGCACATGCCAACAGGCCCTGACTGTTGTGAAGGAGGAGGAGTGCGGCATGATCGCTTTGGAGTACCCTCAACCTTGGCAAAAATGCAGACAGACATGCGGGCCAGATTCACCAACCTTACTGCCCAAATGGTGCCTCTTCAATCGGTGGTAACCGGATTGTCTGAGACCTCGGCATCTCACACTACCCAGATCACTGAACTGTAGCAGAGGATATGTGATATGGAGGACGTGGTCCACACAATTTCTAGAGAACAGACTCAATATAAGGAAATAGTGGAAGATCTCCAAGGGCAGGTTGACGACTAAGAGAACCGGTCCCGCCGGTCTAATCTGAGGATTGTGGACCTGCCAGAGGGTGCAGAAGGGAGAAGGCCTTCCACTGGACTGCATGCCTGGCTAGTAAAGCACCTTCGATTGCCCCCGGAGGCAGAGAAATTCAAAATCGAGCATACTCACAGAGTGGGTCCCCCGCCAAAGCCAGGGGACCGCCAAAGGCAATGCCTAATCAAATACCTCCGCTTTAATGATAAAGAAGCAATCCTGAATGCAGCAAAGAAGCAAGGAACAATAAAGCTCGACAATGCAAGAGTATCTATTTACCAGGATTACATCAGAGATCTGCAGGTGCGGAGACAAAAATTCAACACAGTAATGTCAAAGCTCCATGCCCTGGGTTGGACTTTCTTCTTTTTCTACCCAGCCAAGCTGAGAGTGTATCGGCCAGGGAAACCCCCAAAATTCTTCACAAGCTACCTGGAAGCTGAGAAGTGGGTGCAGGAGGAATTAAGGGTGGCAGAGAAGGAATCATCGCCCCGCTCTAGCTCCACAGTAGTCAGATGAGTATCATAATCATATTTCCTTTTTACCACCATGAAGAACTGAGCTTGATGGGCCCTAATCCGGCCTGGGGAGGGAGGCAAAAAAGTTAAAGTTATCATGTTACCTTGTTATTGTTCAAAAAGTCTTTTAGTGCTTTGGCCTGCCCACAGGCCCAGGCCTTGTACTGGAGCTCCAAGGGCCAGGTTTTGGCTGCGCCATATCACATGGTGCACTGCGGCCTATTGCTGGGCCCTGTGTCATGGGTCCCATTGAAGCCTTGATTTTCACGTGTCCGTTGGCGCAGCTGCAATACCCAGGTTTGCCAACCTGGGTGGGGGGGGGCCTGGGGGGCTTAGTGATGTGCGACCAGGACAAAAACACCTAGTGGACTTTTTTATAGCATAATTTTCAGCACAGTTTTCGTGACTTGCGAAACTAGCCCTGGGCCCCGATGGTTCCACGGGCCCGCTTGGTCTTTTTCACCCACATTGAACTCTGATTACAGGTAGCCCAACTATGCCAAGGGGCATGGGTGCCAGCAGGCTGCAAGACACATGATTGAGATGGAGAGTGCTATTTCAGAGGGACGTGAACACGTTCTGGACATAAATTGAACAGCGTTACAGGAGTCAAGGAGAATTGATAACTTGGGGTGGGGGGGACAGCAACAGGGGGGCAGGGGGGGTCGGCTCCTGACCCGTTGGGAGGCCTGTAGAGAACTGTCTTTTAGACCACATTAAATAGTTCACAGGCATCCTCAGGGGGATCCTCGGCTTCAGGTGCTCCCGCTACCCCACAATGCATGAGTTTAGTATATGAAGGGGGTGAATGCTTTGTATGGGACACTGGGTCCCTGGCTTGTTGCTCTACTGCTTCCCCAATGCCTAGAGCTCATGTGAACACATTGAGAGGGCAAGTGGGGCTGTGGGGATGAGGGAGTTGATGTTCTCTATATTATCATGGTGCTTTGTGTTGTGCTCTGTTTTTCTTTGCAGGGTGGAAGTTACCTTGACTAAAACCCACGCCAAACAAGGACAGCAAGCCACAGCCCACTGAATGACAGCAGTCTGGCTAGACAATCGACACTTGACCCTACGCAAAAGGGTGGTGGAGTACAGGTGAGTAGTACCCAGTAACATTGGGAGCCTTGTCAACGGCTGACAACACAGTATGACAATCTTTGGCCTGGTCCCTGCCGCACCTCCTCAGACCGGTGGGGTGAGGGGGTGGATCTACATAGGGCTAAGTCAGCTTGGAATAGAAGGCCTGGCATATAGATATTGGTGAAATAGCAGATACAAAGAAGGTCTGTGGGTAGGGCACACAGGAACTCTAGATGATTATTTATTAAGTAGATGCCCATCCCTAAGACAGTATCTGCCATCTCTTTGAAGGGGGAAGCTGACAGGGCATACGGGCACCCAGTCATGGGGAAGGGGGGGTTACAGGGGGGAAAAGTTGTGCCCAGTTGGCACAGATTGCTATAGTTATAAAAAGCTCATGGGTTGTGAGGAAGGTGGGGGAGTCAACAAGTTGCGGGAAAAATGTTACCTGATTATACAGCATGGGTATGTTAAATTTAGAATCACAGTTGCTTGCTCTAATTTCACTACATCAAAAGAGAGAGAAAAAGTCCTGATGTTCAAAGTGTCTTACCTTACAGAAGATCATAGGTAGCCCAGTAAACGTTGCTACTTGGAATGTTAATGGCTTGAAATCAGTGGTCAAACATAAGCGAGTACTGTCAGAGATAAAGAGGGCCAAAATACAAGTGGTACTTCTGCAGGAGACCCATATGTCCCAGCTGTAGGCAGTTAAAACTAAAGGGAGTATGTGGGGGGAATGGATTTCATCATGCTTTTCCATGAAGGCTAGAGGGGGGTGTCCATCTGGCTTCCCAGGGGCACTAAGGCCCAGAAATACTGGGAGGTAAGGGATCGGGCGGGGGAAGATATGTCCTAACCAGCCTCTCTGTGCAGGGAATGGACTCATTATCAGTGGGATCTGTTTATGCCCCAACATAGAAGACCCGGGTTTTTTTCAGAGACTTGCACTGGAAATGTCACCCCTGCTAGGCCCATGGGTTATTAGAGGGGACTACAACTGTGTGCTGGATATAGTATTGGACAGGTCCAACCCTGCCCCAGTCCAGATTTCCCATAATGCTAGGGCCTTGGGGGGGGGGTTGGAGAATACCTTCAGCTTGGTGGACGTATGGTGACACCAACACCCGACCGGTCGCGACTATAGTTTCTTCTCTCGTGCTCACCATTCATATGCAAGACTGGATAGGGTGCTAATTGGCTCATCCCTCCTCTGCAACATGGGTCAGTCTGGCTATTCTTCAGTTCTGGTTTCGGACCATGCATACCTCACGATGCCCATCATCTCAAGAGGGCCTGCTCCTCATTGAGACCCTAGCACTTGGACCCCTTGCTGTTTTGAAACAAAAGCTTTGTAACATTCATGTCAGACACAATAGGAGAATTCTTACTTTATAATGAGAGAGGGGCACCTACACATGGGACAAGATGGGAGGCCCTAAAAGCTTAAATAAGAGGGCAGGTGGTAGCTTACTCTGCACATAAAAAGAAGATGACAGCTCAAGAAAGTGAATGACTTGGGATTAAAATAGTAGCATGCGAGGAGGCACATATGAAGAGGCCAACCTGACCCCTGTATAGGGTGGTACAGAGGCTGAGGTGGGAGTTCAACCTCCTGTGCACTGCAGGAATAAAGCGCACCATCCTGTTGGCACACGCAGGGTCATATTTTGATGGGGACAGAGGGGGACAATTCCTGGCTTGGCAACTACGGAAGATGGAGGGTGAGAGAACCATCAACCATATACAGACCCAGGAAGGGGATTGACATCCTCCACATCCCAAATAGGGGTTGAATTTAGGGAGTTATTCAAATCCTTTTACACCTCTGAGGTGTCCCCTATGATCCAACAGCTGCATAGCTTCTTTGAGAAAGCAATGCTTCCAGCTCTGTTTCCTGGGGAAGCACAGGGTTTGGACACACCCTTGACTAGGAAAGAGTTCCAAAATGCCAGAAAAACTCTGAAGGGAGGTAAAGCCCCTGGTCCTGATGGACTGCCCATTGGTTTTTCAAGACCTTTACATCACAGTTGTTGGATACACTATAAGACATGCTGTCTGAAGGCTTAGAGGTGGGAGTACTACCCCTCTCCATGCGATCTGCCATTATAACTGTCTTGCCAAAACAGGGTAAGGACCCCTCACTATGTGTCTCATATCGCCTTATTTCCTTGTTGACAGCAGATTACAAGATCCTGGCGAAGGTGCTGGCCACGCACCTGGAACCTGTCCTCCAGTCACCGATCCACACAGACCAAACAGGGTTCATGTGTGGGAGGCAAGGGAAGCATAACATTAGAAGGACTTTAAATGAAATACATGCATTGGCGAAGTCATATACTGAACGTGGGATGGCCATACTGGCATGAGACGTTGAAAAGGCATTTGACTGCGTGGAGTGGGGGAACATGTTTGAAACACTGGGGCTCCTGGAAATGGGTTGCAAACTCATGCACTGGGTAAAAACAATGTACAATGCACCATCAGCTCAGATAGTGGTTAATGGGGAGCTAACACCATCCTTTACTTTGGGCAGGGGCACCTTCCAGGGGTGACCTCTGTCACCACTCCTCTATATACTAGCCCTGGAGCCACTGGTGGTGGCTATCAGACACCATGAGGGCATTCAGGGGTACTGGGGAAGGGGCAGGGAGCATAAAATGGCCCTATATGCAGATGATCTGCTGTTATACATAAAGAACCCAGTTATGGACTTATTGGCAGCGCACACCTTGTTGCAAGAGTATGGATCACTATCAGATCACAAGGTGAACCGGTCAAAAAGTGAGCTTCTCCCTATAGGCCAATTAGACAGACGACTGCTATCTCAGATCGGGGGGGGGGTGGTAATGGTCAGTAAACTAACTTACACTGGTATCCTACTAACAGCAAAGATGGGAACCCTGTATGCCATAAATTATGGCCCATTAGTGCAAAAATTGACAGAGGAGTGTGACAGATGGCAGACCCTACCATTGTCCCTCATCGGCAGGATTAATACCATCAGGATGATGATCCTGCCAGTATGCCTATATTTTTATCAAACACTCCTCATACAGGTCCCACTACACCACTTTAAACAGCTAAACTCTATAATACACAAGTTTCTGTGGAGGGGAAAGCGTCCAGAATCAAATGCGTCATAATCCAGCTCCCAGCCGCTAAGGGGGCCTGGGCCTCCCAAACTTCCAGTATTACATCTGAGTGGCTCAACTGGCATACCTGCCTGGGGGACTACAAGACGGGGGCTCAGCGTGGCTGGCCATGGAGGAGGAACAACTGAATGGCCCACTACACTTCCAATACATGTCAGGAGCATTGGACTCCACCACTACCCCGAAGATACTGAGCACTTGCACTCAGACAACACTGGGGGTCTGGATGGCAGCACATGGCAAGATTGGACACAAACCAGTCCAATCCTCTTACATGGACCTAGTCACATCAGTAAAAACTAGGGGAGCTTACACAGCACAGATGCACCAGAGACTGATGCAATGGAGGCATAAAGGCTTTCAATTTGCATTCCAACTGTATGAAGGGGCAGATCCAAGAATTTTCAGAGGCAAAAACTAGATGGCACATTGTCCCTGGAGACTACTTTGTATACCGAATGGTGAGACAGAGACTGGAGGGTCCCATAGAGGCCGTCAGTGGGTGGGCCGCTCCTTCCCCCTTGGAGGAGGGGCTACACAGACCCCAACCTTGTTCCAAAATGTTGACTACATTTTACCAAACAATTTGGGGGCAAGTACTGACCCCGCTTCCACTATAATAACGAAGTGGGAACATGACCTGAATACCACAATAGACCAATCCACATGGAACCTAGCCATTACACAACTGAACACAAGTTCAAGGAGTAATAAACTTAGGCAGGTGCACCTGAACTTTCTATACTGAACACACTTGACTTCCAGTAGACTCCATGGTATGAGCCCAAAAAACCCCAGCCACTGCCCCATATGCATGGGGGGATAATGCAGACTTTCTACTCATGGCACTGACATGCCCCAGAGTGGCCCCTTTCTGGCATGAGGTATACAGGATAATGAATGAAGTCTTGGGACACCGACTTTCTAAATCTCCCCTTGAGCTACTGTTGAGCAAGGACCCAAGCCTGGCATAGTCCATCAGGAATGAACCACAATGGTCAGTGGCTATAGTAAATGCTAAAAAGACCATAGCCCAGTCATGGTTGTCCACCAATGCACCCCTAGTGCAACAATGGGTAAACAATATGAAGCAATGCTTGACCTTGGAGAAAATACAGAACTCTGTGAATGGTGACAATGAAATGTTTGATAAAATATGTAATCCATTGTGTATAGCAATAAGCAGGGGTGCACTCCCCCTCTAGCAAGGGACCTGGAGGACTTGGAGTATGGGAGGGGGCAGTGAGAGGTGTAACTCCAAAAGCTCTGGTGGCGGATAGTGGCTAATGGTATTTCCACTTCCATAATTGGAAAATTAAGGCAGGATGATGCATGGAGTGCTGATGTATCTTGCAAATAAACTATTGAGATAATTGTATGACTGAGAAGCATTAGAGCATACAGGACTTCCAACAGATGTATGTAAATTACCCATTATCCAGCTGTTAATATACTGTTTTCTTTGTTATAACCATTAAAAACATTAAAAAAAAAAAAAGCAAGTGGTGACTTGGCACAGGAATTGACTGACACCGCTAGATCAGCAGTGGGTGCCACCAAGTACCAGTTCCACATGGCAGTGGACACTAATGACACTGCTTTAAGGGTCCTGGCCCATGCATTATCCTTGAGAAGGTTTGTCTGGCTTAGGGCTACCTTCCTATCCCAGGACACACAAACCAAAGCTATGGACTTCTCTGAAGAAAGTTCCCTGTTTGGTGACAAAAAAAGAGGCATATATGATAAAGGTGGATGAGTGCAAAATCACCTCCAGGAACAATATTGAGCACTAAAAGGCCTCCACTTCCTACAGGCCGTATAGAAGAGGAGGAAGGGATAGGGGTTACTACCCAAGTCCCTATGCCACTTATGAGTGTCTATCCCAATGAGGGTACTATAGTGGCAGGGGCAGAAAGGGGCACTAAGTGTGCAGCTGCAACACCAGTCTCAGCCCCAACAGAAGCAAAATTCCTGCCAGTACTGCCCAGGTTGACCATCCTTTGTCAGTGGGAGGAAGGTTGGCCCACCACTTCCAGGAATATTCAAAAATCATAATAGACAAGTGGGTCCTGGAAGCAGTGAGCCAAAGTTTGTCTCTGCAGTTCAGAAAATTCCCCAAACTGCAGAAGTTAAAGCGGTTCCTACCTAACACCCCAAAAGAAAAAATCCAGTTGGAGCTGGAAATAAAGAAACTGCTGCAAGCAAGAGCAGTGGAGAAAGTTCCTGTCGCACAATAGGGCAAGGGGCTCTTCTCCAGGTAGTTCCCAAACCACAAGAAAAATGGTGGGGGAGTGGTGACCCATTTTAGACCCGGGATATCTGAACAAACATGAAAAAGGAAAGAAGCAAAAGGGTTACACTGGGCTCAGTGATACCATTCCTGTAGTTGGGAGACTGGCTGGGCTCACTGGATCTGAAAGATGCCTACTTCCGCATCCCAGTCAGACCCACTCATAGAAAGTACCCCAGGTTCAGGCGAGGGAAATGTCGATGCCAGTTCACATCCCTTTCCTTTGACTTCAACTTAGCACCAAGGGTTTTCATAAAGAGCCTAGCTGTGGTGACTGCACATCTAAGAAGACAAGATGTGATGGTTTTTCCTTACTTGGATAACTGGTTAGTCTCAAGAAAAATACTGCAGGAAGCAAGGTGCTTTATAAATTAGTGTAAAGCACCCTGTAAAAACTGGGCTTCCTGACAAACCTGCAGAAGTCACGAACAGAGCCAGCTCAAGTACTGGACTTCATAGGCTTAGAGATAGAATAGGCTCAGAGCTAAACACCCTGCAAGGGAAGGCCTTTCTTCTACAAGCAAGTGTAGCACATATATTTCTATGGCAAAATCCTTCAGAGTTGGCCAGCCAAGGTCTGAAAGAGATTTTCTGCAGCTGCTGGGGCACGTGACCTCTTCAACTGCAGTGGTACAAGGGGCCATGTTCCAAATGAGAGACATTCAGTACCATTTAAGGAACCACTGGTCCCAAAGATAGGATCCTCTGTCCAAACTAGTGCCAGTTACAAGACCTTTGCTACAGACACTAGAGTGGTGAAGGGAACAAGACAACCTCAGAGAGGGCATTCCCTTCCTCCAGCAATTCCCTGCAAGTATTCTCACAACAGACGCCTTACTCCTAAGGTGGGGTGCCCACCTAGAGGATCTCACTGTGCATGGCACCTGGAGCACACAAGAGACTAGAGACCCAGAGCATATCAACCTCATAGAGCTCAGGGCAGTGTTCCTGGCAATGCAAGACTTTTCTCCCAAATTCAGGGGCAGTCTATCTAGATCTGAACAGACAACACCACAACAATGCATCACATAAATAAGTAGGGTGGAACACGATCCTCAAGGCTATGTACGGAAGCCATGACAATCTGGAACCTAGCCTATTCCCTAGGTGTAGAACCATCCACAGTACACCTGCCAGAGAAAGACCATATCCTGGCAGACTTTCTAAGCAGAATCAGTCAGGCAAACCATAAGTTGATTGAAAACCAGCAGGTGCTGGCATCAGTGTTCAGGCAATAGGGTACACCAGAAATAGACCTGTTTGCTTCCTGGGAGAACAACCAGCTCCCACATTTTTGTTGAAGACCCCCAGTAATGGGGTCAGTCCTAGAGGTTGCCCTGGTGTTGGACTGGATAGGGATGTTCCAATAAGACTTCTCTCATTTCTCACTCCTGCTGAGGGTGGTCATAAAACTCTGGAGGCAGCCAGCAACAAAGATCCTCGTAGCGTTAGACTGGTCCAGGTAGACCTGATATTCCATGCTCCTGGCCCTATACAGCAAGTCTCCAGTCAACCTGCCACTGAATCACAACTTGCTGACCCTATCTCAGGGCAGGATAACATTTCCAGATCTCGGAACCTTATGCCGCAGGGCATGATTCTTGAAGAACTAGAGGTCTCTAGTCTAAATTTATCAGAGGAAGTAATGAGAGTGTAAAAGGTTTCTAGAAAACCACAACAAGAAAAACGTATTATTCACAATGGAAGAAATTCTTCATTCTGGTGTGCACCCAGAAAGATAATCTCTACACAGGCAGGTTTGCCTACAGTCTTGCATTACCTTGCACACCTGTAGTCCTTGAACCTGAGGCCTTCAACCATGAAGGCGAATTTAGCAGCAGTTTCACCTTACACATCAGCTAGCAAAGGAAAGCCCGTTGCATTACAACCTGATTTGAAAAGGTTCTTTAAAGGCCTCTATCCTTTCTACACTCCTGTGAGTGATCCTGCCCCTCTCCGGGACTTAAATGTGTGCATTGCCCAGCTGATGGATGCTGCCCTTGAGCCTATGACTTCTGCTGCCCTTAAATATGTCACTTGGAAAACAATATTCCTAGTGGCCATAACATCTCTTGGAGGGTGAGCATGCTCCAAGCCTTCTGGACAGACCCACACTACATAGACTTTCACAGGGACAAGGTAGTTCTCAGGACAAACAGGAAATTCTTCCTGAAGGTGGTATCAGAATTCCACCTGAATCAGTCAATTGCCCTGTTTTTTTTTTTTTGGTTTTTTTACTGAGTAGTCCAGCACAGGAGAACAAAAACTTCCTGCCTGGATGTGAAGAAGGCACTAGGTCACTACCGGCACCACTCAAAAGATGTCAGGTCCAGCAGTACTCAGCTATTTGTCACCTATGGTAAAGCGGAGAAAGGCAAACCAGCATCCAGGAGAACCGTTGCATGCTGGATTGTTTCCTATATTCAATTCTGATATAAGAAAGCTGGCAAATTGCCCCCCAGAGGCTTTAGGGCACACTCTACAAGGCACATCACTGCCTCTGTGGCAGCAGCATAGGGAATCCCTTTCAAGAGATTTGTAAAGCAGCTACCTGGAAGACAAAACAAAAAGGAAATATTAAAAATCACTTTAGTTTGGCACAAAATGGACTTTGTGGCAAAAAATATGGCCAGGTCAGTACTCAAAGATACAAATACCATCATCTGAAACACAAACCTGAATACCGGTTTCCTGTAGTACTGCTGCTTTAAATGCATGCTGAAAACATAAAATAGAGTTAGAATCAACATTCTTCTTCAAGAATGATCTAAAACAGAAAAAAAGCAAAGATAGTGCAGAGGTAGGGGGAAATGAAGGGTATATTTGTGTGAGGAAAGAAACTGGGGGAAGATTTAGGAGACAGTGATGATAGGGAAGTAAGAAAGAAAGCTGGAAAACAACAAGTTGATGGGCTTGAAAAGGCATAGTATCTATTTTCATTTTCTTCAAATGTCTGTCTCTGTCTCCTTCCCCCACATTCATCAGCTTTCAACCTTCTTACTGGGCCCTGTCAATTAATCCCCACTTGAGGACTCCTCAGCTCTTTCACTCCTACTATGCCTTTTCATACCCATCATCACCTTTTTTGTTTTCTAGCTTCTGTTCTTATGCTCCCTATCATCACTAATTCTCCTAGATCCTCCCCCTAGCCTTTCCTCACTTATATACTCTCTTTCCCTCTACTTCTCCACTATCTTCGCTTTTTTCTGTTTTAGATAATTCCTGAAGAAGACCTATGGTGGAAACATTGATTCTAACTATTGTCTTTTCAGAGTGCATTTAATATTACCTTTTTGTTTTGCTTTCAGATCACAAGTTGACACAGCACCTTGTTTTTTGTTCTCACCTAGAAGACAGTACACACCTTCACAAAACATTACTGTCTGGACTTACAGTCCAGAAGAGATGCCAGCTTTGGCACTGCAGTCTTGCAGAACCTTTTCACTGAATAGGTTTTGAACCCAGCCTCCCAAGGTACTGCTGTGGTGTCTGCATTTGGTGAATATATACTGATGGATTCCTGGGGTTAGAAGAAACAAATACTCACCATAGTAATGATGTTTATTTTTAAGGGATCCATCAGTAATATTCACAATCCCTTACCCTGCCTTCCTTCCAGAACTGGGAAATAGGCTCAGACAAGAATCAGCTCTTTTCCTTTGGCTTGACCAATACTTGTTACAGTACCTTTACAATTGTTACAAAGTGGTCTGACTGCAAAGTTTTGCATATATAGCTGGTTGTTCTGCCTTACTTTCATTGCAATTTTAAAAAGTTTTAGCAAACATTTTAAAACTCTATTGGTAGTCATTTAGTTAGTGGTGGGGGCAGCCCCCTTCTCCCCAGCCCAACCTCATTAAAAGCAACTTCCATCCCCACACTCTTTGCAACATGCCCACTCCCACCCTCCCACCACAGTACCCACAATTGTAGCTTTCATTAAAGAAAACTCCCACAGTGGGCAACTGGCACAACTCGCCCACCTTCACGACTGGCCACACTCTCCTCATGCCATTGTTTTCTTTCATAAATCATCTTCTCATCCCTGCAGCAGTACCCAAGGCCCACCCCTCTCCTCCCCAGCACCCAAACTTCATAAAACGTAACTGTTCCCCTGGGGACAGAAGGCAACCAACATAATCTGCCCTCCTCCACAGCTATCTGCCTTCTTGTGAATGATGCGCCCATGTTTGCTCACATAGTAAACCAGCTGATCATGTGATTGCATCTCAACTTTAAGATCATCCACTAGACAGCTTAGCAGCATCCAAATTCTGCAGCAAAAATAGATGCAATTGCAGTAAACAATGGTGCAAAGTGTTTCAAGGTTGTACCTTTGTCACGGAAGTCGTGCATACCATGATTTTCCCACTTCAAAGCAAACATCATCATTTTTGGCATTTTCCATGACAACACTATGCTTTTTAGGACATCCCTGGTTTTCAGAGTATGTAAATGACAGGTTCACAATGTTGTGCCTCACCTCCGCGATTCACTTGGTCTACAATCAGCCCCCTGTGACAGGGAGCTCCTGCCACTCTTGAAGACCGACCTTTTCTTAAATCTGTTGCAACAGTTCTTCTATTTTCTTAGCCTAATCTATCCTTTACTATTACTAGTCCATAAAGTTGGCCACCTATGGGCACCCACTTCCCTTTCTTGACTATGCTATAGTGTCCTCTTTAATTTTCCTTTTTCCTCTCAGATCCTCGTACAGGGAGGTTATTTTGGTGACCTCCAAACATATGTAAAACAGGTTGTGTTTATCATTGTTGGATTTAGTATGTAATAGCACTATGTCATAAAATACCTTGATGTATATACCTTATGTTTATGAAACCTGTAAATGTTGAAAATACCATAGTATTAGATGTTTTTAATAAAGGTAAAAAGTACTAGGTGACTATTATAGAAATTAAGTTAGTTGTGCTATTTAAAATGCATGTAAATTGCTGTAAACGGAATAAGTCTGAAATGTCATGGTGATTTGCATATATCACATGATGCTTTGCATTATGGAAGTATATATGATGTTGTATTTCTTTGAAACTTGATTTGTTGCCAATGCCCTTTGGGGTAACCCATGTTTCAGTGTTTCTGCACTGAGGTTCTTTGTTTTTAGCTTGTTTTGTTTTTTTCTTTTTGAGCCCTCACTACCCAAGCAAACGGGGCCCACATAGGGATGAAGGGTTTTCACTGAAAAATGGTTAGATCAAATATCAGTGTCAGTAGGCGCTGGCTAAGTGCAGAGATAGGACATACGTAGTCTGTTGCTGCAAACTGATGGACTGAAGAAGGAATATGGCATTGCAGAAGCTTATTTCCTGTACTTTGAATAAACATCACACAAAGATTGTGTGTTGAACCTGAAGTTCGGTGTCTGGTCCATCTGTTATCCCATAACCCCTCCACATACCCCTCTGTGATTCACGACTTGCACTAGAGCTGTGCAGTGTGGGACTTCATACTGTAATTCAAGTGGGATGGTAATCCCACTTCTGAAATGCATTCCAAAATGTCTGTTTTAGTGCCTCGGAATTCCAGAAAGCATTTTTATGTAAACCTTGGAATAATATTCCGCAGATTATGTAATCTTGTTTTTTTAATATATATTGTTTGGTTACCAGATAAGGTCCACTAGGCCCAAGGCCTGTTTTCAGGTGTAACTCCTAGGTGATACTACCCCAAGGGATACTACCCCTGCCTGCGTGACCAGATGCAGGTTGAGGGGCCTGGGTACTGAAAATGGGTGCCTCCACCTGGAGGACAGGGTTAGTGGTAGCATAGCTGACCTGGGTACAGCCCTCTGGGACACTGTTACCCCCTTCTTTTCCCTCTAGAGGCCTAAATAGTTCACAGAATACACAATTGCAATTGACACATGACCACAGTTTTAACTCCACACTTGTTTCACTTACCACCAGGGCTGGTTCAGCGGGCTCGGCCCTGGAGACCCCTGTAAAATAAGATTTAGCACAACAACCAACAGTATTTCAATGCTGTTTGTACAGAGGTACACCACAACCAGTTTCAATGCAAAAAGATTTAGATCTGATTTATTTAAGGGGCAGTAACAAGGAAGGGGACAAAATCTAGCGGTTGATTTGAGATCTGAAAGATTTAGGTTATAAGGCATGCACTCAAAGGTCCCTGTAACACAGTCACACACACTCTGAGTACCCAGGTGGAACTACAGGCTAGCCCAAAGCATTGCCCGGGGTAGGCTGGCGTTGCAGCTGTTGTTGTGGCCCTTAAGAAGAAAGAAAAACACAACTTGCATTTTAACCCTTAATTTGTCATCTGGAGCCAGATGGTTCCATTCGTGACAAACAAAACACTTAAATCAGATGACATACTTTGATTAGGTTGTTGTTGCAGGGAGCTACCCTGTGATTTACTCACAATACCCAGACAGGTTGCAGGATGGATGAAACTGGAGACCTCAGGATGAAGTGCTGGTTTGCCAGGAGAAGCAGGGAGCACACGATTCACCGTGGTGTTGTTCCTGTTCATTGGTGTTGAGCAGGGAGCTGAATCCCCAGGTGGGTCTCTAATTAGTTGGTTCTCTGTGGTGTGAGCGGCTGTCTGGGCTGGGGTGGCGAGGCCCAGACTGGGTGAACAGTTCGGAGACAGTCCAGTAAGTGCTGGATGCAGCTTCCAGCAAGCGTAACACATTCAAACATTGGGGAACCAAATCACGACCCACTATCAGCTTTCAGCATACTTATAGTAAAAGCAAGGCAATACCACAGTTTGGATAACAGTCCGGTTGCAATATACAGGATCTTCTGCGCAAACCGTACACTCTGCGGTCGTGGTGAAAGTCCTGACAGGCTGATCGCATAGATGCAAATCTTCTGTCCTCTTCAGGTGAGACTAGTCACAAATTCAGACTAAAAGACACAGGTTCGGATAAAGTCCAGTTTAAGCATTCACTCTCTTCACATGGAAGATGGTGGCAGGCAGGCCAAACACAGTCTTCCCCCTGATTTCCCCTGTGCACTACGCAGGAACAGCTGCTCGAATCTCTTGAGCTGTTCACTCTCTCAACTCTATCTCCTCACTAACTGTCAGCTGCAGGCAGCTTGGGACTTTCCCAGTGATCCAAAAGGTTCGGTTGACTGATCCATCTGTCTGTCACAGCTAGAGCTCCCCCTCCAGGTCCATTTAGGCACCAAAGGGCAAAAACTACAATTCCTACAGAAATTCACTGCCACAAGACCCCTGGGGACAGACTGAATTTTAGGGTCCCCAAAGGTACTGATTGGTCCAAATTGCCAGTCCAGAACCAAAATGGTGGTGATTAACAGAAACGTCCATGCTGCAAAGAAGGTAGGTTAGACAAACTACGATATCATTATTAATAAAGCAGATAATCAGCAGTCACAGCTCTTTGTATGGCTCCCTCTGCACAATTAGAGATGGCAGAATGGAGCGATAACACTGCAGCACTGGTGGGACTCAAGCCTGAAACTACACAGCCCCTACCCAGATTAATTATACTCTAAGAAATAGGCAGATCTTAAAGAGACAGGCACGGAGGCTAATAGGGCACTCACATGCAACCACTTTTAAATTGTTAGAACACAGAATGCCAGCCTGGCAGTGAGCATTTAGGCAAGCCCAAGGAAGACTTTTGGGAACCCCCATTTGTAGGGGGGTTACACCCTTCCCTGACTAGAAAGAACTTGGCATCAGCGTCAAGTCTATACCATAATAGCATGGAAAAAGACAATATACTATACGAAATATATGTTCCATTAACATACAAGACAAAATAAAGACTGATGCATCAGTAAAACATAAACTTATCACTTTACTATACTTATTTAATATTCTCTACACACAAACTATATTCATAATGACAACAGCTTTGCATTTTTCATACATTCAATACTGATTCCACTATGATTTACTCAATGATAGTACTATAATTATTCATATAATGATTTCTTGCACTTTAAACAATACAGATGGGGACCCATTCCTATCAGCTAACTTGGAACTAGATGGGGCAGGGGCACCATGTTCTGAGGAAAGAACAACTAACTTAGAAGTGGCAGACAGGCTCAGTTTAGGCAGTGAGCTCTTTGAAATGTAAACACCCTTGTGAACAACATTGAGAGGCAGATCCACAGGCCTCCAAGGGGAGTCAGAGCTGAGGCGCATCACTGGTTTTACAGCTAGTCCATATTTTCTGGGAGGAACAGACACAGGCTCTGGGCAGTCAACACTGGCATTGGTTTCTTGTCCTGTTGTGAGGGGTGCCTCTACACTGGTTGAAATGTCCATATTGGGAACACAGTCAGCTCCTTGCACTGCAGATTCTGTTTCCACAATACCTTGCTCATTATTATCTTCTGAAGAGGGCCCAGGTTGCTCATCCTGAGGATACTCTGACATAATTGGACTTTGTGGCACTGAAGGGGTGCTGTCAACCTTTCATAGGGTTCTTCAAGGGCTGGTATGTCATCAGAGAGATTTACCACATCAGATTCCTCCTTGGGTAATTCAAACAGTTCTACTAGACACAAAGAATCTGCTACTTCAGACGTAATACTTTGCACCTCACTTTCAGGGGGCATTGGCTTTAAGAAGGAAGCCGGAGGGTTATACAGTCCCAAAGGCCCAGCTTCATCCCCCATAATTATACATAGGGTTACCTTGAAACAATTGACTCCATTCATAGGAAGGGTAATAAGAATGGTTACACTCACTATCGTCAGAGGTGGACTGACAGTCACTATCATTCTGGGCCTGCCGGGGGGAAGGCCTTGGGTCTGAAACAACTGGGGCAGGTTGACTCTGTCTCTTTTTAGCAGCAGCACAAGTCACTGGCCCAGGAGAGGTAACATCTGATGGTTCAACGTCAATGATCACTTGGCCAGTGGGCAGTACATAGTTCCTGTGCATGGTCTTGACAGCTTTAGGATCATTCTTAGGGCGCACTTTGTACACAGGTAAATCATCCAACTTGCTGACTATTACATGTGAAAGATGGTGTCACCTATTGGCAATTTTATGCTTGCCATGCAATCCCAAATTATGTAATAGCACTCAATCACCAGGCAGCAACTCCTGAGCCTTTACCCGTCGATCATATCTCTCTTTGTTTGCAAGATTTCATTTGGCAGCCATTGTTTGAGCCAATTGGTATGCCTGGTTCAGTTGAGCTTTCAGTTTCTGGACATATTGTAAGTAGTTCTCAGCTCTGACCCCATCTGGGGAGACTCCAAAGCAGACATCCACAGGCAACCGGGCTTCCCTCCCGAACATGAGACGATAGGGAGAAAACCCAGTAGCATCACTTTTGGTGCAATTGTAAGCGTGTACCAAGGTGCTGATCTGCTGACTCCACTTGTCCTTGACTTTGGGATGAAGAGTGCCCAACATGTCCAGAAGAGTCCTATTAAAGCCTTCAGGCTGGGGTTCCCCTGAGGGTGGTAAGGAGTGGTTCTAGACTTTCACACCCTCCACAGGGACAGCATCTCCTTAATCAATCTGCTCTCAAAGTTTCTTCTTTGATCAGAATGGATACATTGGGGCGCATCATAATGGACAAAGAACTTTTCCACTAGCACCTTGTCCACCATAGAGGCCTTCTGATCCTTGGTCGGGAAAGCTGGTGCATATTGAGTAAAGTGATCAGTTACTACCAGTACATTGCCAGTGTTCTTCTGATCAGGCTCTAGACACAGAAAGTCTATACAAACCAGCTCCATGGGAGCACTGGTTGAAATGTTAACAAGAGGGGCAGCTTTCTGGGGCAAATCTTTTCTCTGAGGGCACCAACTACAAGTTTTGACATAGTTTTCATCATTGGCATCATCTTGGGCCAGTAGAATCGAGACCTCACCAAGTTGAGGGTCCGGTCAATATCGAGGTGTCCCATGTGATTGTGTAGGGACCTCAGTACTAGCTGCTTGAAGGCCGTGGGTAGCACCAACTACTGTTTGTCCAACTGACCTCGATGATCTACTGTCTCTTGATAGAGTAACTGGTCTCGCAACTTTAGTTGGGGGCCTTCCTTATATAATAATGCAGTTCGTAAATCTGTAGAACGCAGTTTAGACACATCTTTCTCCACACGAAGGGCATCAAGTGCGGACTGGATCATGGGGTCTTGGGATTGAGCCCTCTGAATGCTGTCGCTATCAAACTGTGGCAAGGATCTAATGTCCAATGCAGAAAAATGACAATAGGCTGCACGTATGCAAGTATCAGGGGGCACCAGACAGTCCACCAGATAGTCCACTGTATCTGCGGATGGCTGCTCGTCTTTGTCAAATTTTTGGCACAATGCTTTAATAGAGTGTTCTGACAGCCTCACCCAATTGTCTTGAGGGCTTGACCACCGTGAAAGAGCATCGTCATCGATATGGTTCAGACCAGGCCAGTATTCAATCGCATAATCATAAGTCGACAGGGCAGAAAGCCACCAGTGCCCAGTGGCGTCCAGTTTTGCTGAGGTCTGTACATACATTAGGGGGTTGTTATCAGTTTTTACCAATATTTTGGCCCCATAGAGGTACTCGTGAAATTGGTCGACTATGGCCCACTTAAGAGCGAGAAACTCCAACTTGTGAACAGGATAATTTTGCTCAGATGGTGTCAGGCTTTGACTGGTGAAGACCACAGGTATCAGGCAATTGTCATAATCTTGATACAACACAGCCCCGAGTCTCTTCAGGCTGGCATCAGTATGTAGGACATATGGCTTGGTAGGGTCAGCATAGGCAAGTACTGGGGCGTGAGTAAGCTGACAGATGATCTCATAGAATGCCGTCTCGCACTCAGGGGTCCAACAGGCTCCAAATGGTTCACCTGTTTGGAAATGCTCCTTTTCTTCTTCCTTGAGGGATCCCTTCTTGTACCTGTGGTTGGTAGGAGGATAGCCTTGAGTGAGATTGAGCAGTGGCTGGATTACCTTTGAACAGTCCTTAATGAACCAGCGATAATAGCCAAGAACCCCAAGAAACACTGCAGTTCTTTCAAGTTAGTTGGCTGGGGCCAGGTTGTCACAGACTCTACTTTACTGGGGTCTGTCTGTATTCCCTCAGCTAACACTATATGTCCCACATATTTTACAGATGTTTGGAAAAACTAACACTTATCTATAGATAGTTTGAGGCCAAATTCTTACAGGTAGTCAAGAACTTTGAATGACCTGGTCTCATGTTCTTCTAGGTTGCGTCCGAAGATGATGACATCATCCAAGTAGACTAGACATTCTAATAGATTCATGTCTCCTACTGCATGTTCCATCAACCTCTGGAAAGTGGTGGGTGCACCCAAAATCCCCTGAGGCATCCTCAGAAATTTGTAGAACCTCAAGGGACAGATGAAGGCTGTTTTCTCATGGACCTCTAGGGCCATTGGGATTTGATAATATCCGCTTCGTAGATCAAGTACTGAAAACCACTGACTCCCATTCAGGCAGTCCAGGGCATCCTGTATGCGGGGGGCATGGTGTATTGATCTAGTACAGTCCATCAGTTTAGGGTCTGATAATCTATACACATCCTCACTGACCCATTCTTCTTGAGCACAACTACGATGGGAGACACATAGGGGCTTCTTGACTCTTGAATAATGTCAGCAGCTAGCATCTCCTGTAGGTGCCTCAGAACATTGTCGATGTCAGCTGGGGCAAGATGGAGGGACTGCTCCCTGAAAGACCTGTCATCGTGAAGTCTGATAGTATGCTCAGCACCATGGATGCACCCCACATCCCACTCCTTTAGGGAAAATACTTAGTCCATCTGGGCAAGTTTTCTACTGACCAGAGTCTTCCATTCAGCAGACAGTGGGGAATCATCAAAGTTGAATAGGTCGGGGGTCACCTACTCCTTCTCACCGGAATGTTTGTTGTTGGGCAGTACTGCAGTGTCCACACAGTGAACCATAGCTAACGTACACCCCCTGTTCACTCAAATTTCTTGATCTGACACATTCTGTATTTGGACCATCACTCGCCATGCATAGGCATGGGCACTGGCAGGTAAGATATTGGGTTTAACCAATAACCCCTCTGACAACTTCCCATCACCGGGTGCATCCAGCATCAATATTTTATTTTTCACGTCCTTTCTAAGGTGAACTTCTCCATGAATGGTGTACTGAGCATTGGGTGATAGTACCAGAGACTTGGGATTTTTCTTCCACACTATCCCCACTAGCTCATCGCTGTCTGCATCTGTAATCTGTTTTTGCAGGTCATAGGCTGTCTTTATTTAGGCTGGAATTCTCAGGGCCTGCCCTGTCCATTGCCCTTGTTTCTTATGACACAACTGCGCTAGTCTTCCAAACATGTGGGCATTGGTTCCAGTGAGCAAGGGAACCCCATCATACAATTCAGTAGAAGGGCACACCAGAGCTAGCATCTCTACTTGTTCATCCACTCCGGTCACCGCAGTAGGGAAAGACAGCCAGATCCGAATATATCCCAAGTAAGGGTAGGACTTCTCGCTTAACCCCCACACATGCAGACCCTCCAGGGGCTGCAGGGGCACATCAGGCAGCTGTTTTCGGTACCAGTCTTGAAACACTATGGTCACTTGTGATCCGCTGTTGAGCACGGCCCTTGCAGATACCCTATTCACTGTTACGGTGGTTTCCATTGACGGGCCTACCACCTCGGACCAATCTGGTGAAGGGGACTTAGTCATCTGTTTTATGGCAGTCTTAGAGGAATAAGTCTTTCTCACAGGCGCAGTCTAAGGCCTTATATTTCTTCACTGAATTAAAGCCAGTAGCCTAGTAATAACCTTTCTCAGATTCTCGGGCAAGCTGCAGTGGAGCTGGGTATGCCCATTTTCCCCACAGTGGTAACAAAAGATGGGTTCTTTAGAGTCTCTTGGGGAAGGGGAAACCACTCCTCTGTTTAGGCGTGGTAGGCGAGTCCCGGGGTCCCTCTCTGATCCAGGGGTTCGCTTTCCCTGCTTTCTGAGCCTCTCCAGGAGTCAGTTACTTGAATGGCCCTAATGAGGTCTCCTACCTGGGCTGTCAACTCTCATACTTCTTCCAGCAGATTACTCTCCATCTGAGTTTCAGAGGAAATTACATGCACCCCCACCCCTCCAGGCGGGACCTCACTCTTTTGCTCGAGAGGCACTTGACAAGGGTTTACATCTTTTGCCACCTCGTCAGCTTGTTGGCCGGCTCTCAGCTCTTTTAGTTCTTTAATTAGTTCCTTCATCTGTTGTAGTTCAGACTCATAGCTTCGATCAGGGGTCTGACTGGTACAGGCAGCCCCAACATAGGGCTCCAACCCCTCTTCATCATTTTCTGCTTCACGAATCTCTTTCATAAGGTAGCATTATTCAGGAGGATTTGCCTTCCTATCTTGCAATTTCAGTTTCAACATCATCGCACTAGAGTACCTGGCGGATTTCAAAACGTGCTCTAATTGGACTCGATTCAGTTTACTGGCAGGCACTCCCCCTTTTCTATGGGCCTTCTGCAAGGCCCGTTCAATTCTAGTAACAAACATGGACAACGTTTTGTTCTTCCATTGTTTGGCAGACTTAAACTTCCACATCAGGTCTTCCCCTGACTTAGTGCTGCCAAAGAGTCCCTCCAGGGCAGACAGGTACTTGGCAGCAGTGGCCTCAGGGCTGGTGGAACAAAGAAAACAGATGGCCTCCAGTGTAGGGCCCCGCAAGCTCTCCATTAGTCTTTTTCTTTTCTCTCCCGCAGAGCACTGCCACTCCTGTATTAAGGGGTAGCATAATCCATCCATGTTTCCAGGTTGTCCTCCCCCACAGGCACTGGGACCATGCCCAAAAAGAGTCTAAGTCTACGGTAAGAGTCCATGTGGGGGGGGGGGTGGCTTAGCTGTTGAACTGAATGGCAGCTTAACTTTTCGGAGCTGCTGCATGTGGACATCTATGGAGGGTTATACCAAGCAGAAGAACCGAGAAATATGTCAAAAGAGCTCCAGTGCATGATTATAAAGAAATTTTAAATGTAGACAGCCGAAAATAGCCAGAAAGCCCTTTTCAATATTGCGGCCTGCAAAATGGCGGAGGCGCTGGGCTCGGGGCTCGATCTGGCATACTTCAACAGCCTATTCAAAAAATTACTTCACAGGATGGATGAAGTAACCAATGCGTCGCATCACACCACAGAAGCAATTAAAAACTTAACAGGGCGGATAGTAACACTTGAACAGAAAACGTTGGCGCAAGAATCCGAAATTGAGGACATTAAAGGAATGCAGAGGGATCAGCAGGGAAAAATCAATATGCTTATGGCCAAAGTTAACGATTTGGAAAATCGGAGCAGAAGGAATAACCTACAGGTAATAGGGTTCCCGGAGGGTGTGGAGAAAAGACACTGCCCTGTTCCTTCAACAAGCCCTCCCCGAGATCCTCGGACTGCAAGCAGATTTTCATCTAGAGATAGAAAGGGCACATAGAGCTACTTTTCCAGCGCCAGTTAAAGGAGGCAAACAAAGGCCTATTTTGTTTAAATTACTTTCATTCAATACATGGCAGACTTTGCTACAGCGTGAAAGGGAGGTGGGTCGTTTGAGCTGGCAGGAGCACCCCATATCGTTATATCAGGACTTTTCCAGGAAGTTGTCAATTAAGAGAAGAGAATATACTCCTCTGAGCCATAAGATGCAAAAACTGTGGATTCAGTACCCTTAAGGTACCTCTCCACAATGCAGATAGTGCACAACGGGATCCCACTCCTTTTTGAAACTCCGGTAGCCCTGGAGTACTTTTTGAACAGGCACTCAGGTGAACCGTCTAGCCTTTCCACTCACCCAGACCCCTCGGAACCAGAAGAGATGGTGACAGACCCTGAAATGCAGTCTGAGTCATCTACTGGCCTCCCTCGGCGAAGCAGAAAAAGAACAGCAAGAGATAGTCATAGGCGAAGAGATCACCCCCATATCAGAACCAGCCTGTATACTGAGACAGCAGATCGAGAGGTACAACGCAGTGAAAGTACAGCCCTGGTGCGCTACATGACACATAATCCCTACGAAGCACTGAGATCTCCCTCGCCCCCCCCCAGCGCACATTTTGAGGAAGGAATCTCCAGAGCAGAAGACCCCCAGGTCAGTTGTACTACATGGAATGTGGCGGTGTTGGAGGGTAACGGTGACGAGGAACCGCAGAAGGAACAACACCCCCAGGCACATCCAAAGGCTGCGAAGGATACCAGGCCACTGAAGCAGCGACATCGAATCATCAGAATCCTTGAGAGGAGCAGCAGCCTCGGGTGTTAATTAGATAAGTAATGCTTCTGTTTTAAACATTGGGCAGCAGGAGGTATCCGGGTAGACCAGATGCTACCTGGGCTGGGGTGCTGTTTATGGTTTGATTTAAAAATCGAGGCCCATGAGATCACGAGACACTGGGACTTTGACCCCTCCAGGGCATATTGATCTCAGGGCTGGAGCCAACCCTCTGCAGGTGGTTCAATATGGGGTGGGCAGGGACAGTAACTAAACAGAATACAAAGCTGCACATGCAATTGAATCTGGGGTATGTTACGTGCGTTGGGAAGCATTTTAGAGGCGCTTTTGGAGGTTGGATATCGGGTGATGGGATGTATATGGGCCTGGGTACCTCAAGATGGAAGATCAGTCAGCCAGTGCTACATGGTTGTGCTTGGAGGGTAGACCCCGGTTATGACGAGTACAAGGGCCGGTAGCCGGGTGGGGTATGAGACAAGCCTAGGAAGCTCTCAGCCAAGGTTTAAGGGCCCTTTCTGTGCAGCAAACTGTATTTACCCTAATGATACTAGGGGAAGGGATATAACACCAGGGAGTACGCAGACGGAACTTCCCCGTACATGGGTAACCCTTGCCTTGTTTTGTAATGGCCGACTGACTGCTAGGTTATAGAAGGTATTTAGAAGGATGCAGTCTGTCCCCTTGGGGTACGTCTTGGCACGCAGCTTCCCCTTCCCTCAACTGCTATGATCTTTGACAAACAGAGTAGGGCTGGGTCGAGTTATGCCCAGACTGCTACGTCCCCGGGAACTATTCTGCAGATCAGGCCTCTCCTTGGGAGGCAAATGATCCTATATGCAAGAAGGCTCCAACGGAGCATGGAAGAGCAACATGTAAATAGGTTTAGTGTGTAGTTGTTTTGTGTCGTTGTGTTTAGGACTTTAGGGTGGTACTTATCTGACGTGTTTTACAGTATAACCTGGTTGTCAAGGAAGGTCAGGAGTACGTGCATAGATATTGGTAGACTGGTTGTACAAGGTAAAGGGAGCCTAATAGTGTCACAAGGTCTGGAACCCCAATCTGGACTGGGCCATGGGTACCGGTGAGTGGCAAAGTGGTGCCTTCCCATCTTCACCGGTGGTTCGAACTTAGTATTTCACATTTCATTGCTTTTCAAGGGTTACGACTATGGCTGAATTAACCTGTATCACTTGGAATGTGAGGGGTATGAATACGCTGGTGAAGAGGAAGAAGGTACTGTCACATCTGAAAAAGATTAAAGCCCAAGTGGTTTTCCTGCAGGAGACCAAACTAGATGGGAAGGGTCATGGGCTGCTTAAAAGGGACTGGGTGGGCATAGAGATCCATGCCTCAGCTGCTACAAAAAAGCGTGGAGTAGCTATATTAATACATAAGCAGCTACATTGGTCTCTCACTGCTTCTAGGGCGGACCCACAAGGCAGATGGGTGATAGGTACATTTCAGACTCCCACGGGGCCTATAGTACTGGGGAACATTTATGGGCCAAACGAGGACGATGCAGCCTTTTTCCACCAAACCTCCCAAGTGCTTTTAGACATGAATAAAAATAATATGCCCACCATTTTCAGAGGGGATTTTAATCTAGTGCCAGACCCTATGGTGGACAAAACCCCTAATAAAAAAGACACCGCCCATGGGAAGGGTAGGAGAGCCTTGATAAACTGGATGGGTGATCAAGGCTTGACAGATATGTTGCGGGCATTGAATCTCAGGGGGAAAGATTATTCATTTTATTCACCGGTACATAATTCCTATAGCTGTATTGATTTTTTCTTAACATCTCCTCAGATTACACAGGCAGCTAGGGAGTCTAATATATTTCCTATTGTAATATCGGACCATGCCCCTGTGTGTTTGTCTGTAACATGGAGCCCCGTGCCCCCACTTCTACCTCTTGGAGGTTAGACCCCTTCTTAATAAAGGATGTAAAGTTCCTAGAATGGGCTAAGGTGGAGGCTCAGAGATTTTTTTTTTGAAAACCCAGCACAGGATACCACAGCTGGGGTCAGGTGGGAAGCTTTTAAAGCCACCATGAGAGGCAGGATTATTGCCTATGCAGGGGCGAGAAGAAGAGATGGAGAACAAAAATTAAAGAACTTGGAAGAGGAACTCAAAGAAGTGCAGAGACAGCATAAGGAGCAAAGAGGGAAAGCAAGGCATGATTTTCTCCGTAGAAAGATAATAGGTCTTGAAATGGAGATAAATTCTCTTTTATCACGGAGGGCTGAACTCTCTATATTGAGACTGAAGCACAAATACTGGGAAGAGGGGGGGAAGGTGTTAGCATATAGGTTAAAGAAACAGCAAATAGACTGATACATAGCCGGGCTGAGAGATACTGCAGGATGGGTGCGTACTAACAGTGGAGAGTTAAATGCAGTCATGGCAGAATACTATTAATCCCTGCATGCCTCATCTAGATAGGCAGATCCCCAAGTAACTCAGGTTTTTCTAAAAAAACTGAAACTCCCCTCTATAACTTCACAGCAGGCAGAGCTACTGGATGCCCCATTAACTATAGAAGAAATAAAAAAGGCCTTACTTTCTTTCAAACCAGGAAAGCTCCGGGGGACAGCTATTCAGTGGAATTCTAGCAGGCCTTAGCAGACATTATTGCCCCAATACTTTAACAAGTTTATGTTGCGGCAGAGGTGCAAAGGATATTCCCACCCACGTTACGTGAAGCAGTTATCACCATACTGCCCAAAAAAGGGAAAGATCCCACTTCCCCTGGTAGTTACCGGCCGATCTCACTCTTAAATGTAGATAGTAAAATATTTACCAAAGCATTAGCACTAAGGTTGGGTCCCCTGTTACCGCAGTTAATTCATCCCTCTCAAGTACGGTTTATCCCTGGTAGGTGCAGTGCAGATCATCTCAGAACCTTAACTAATTTAGCCTATATCGCGTCTCAACTATATACCCCAGCAGCGGCGGTAGCTATAGATTTCGAAAAGGCGTTCGATTCCCTGGAGTGGGATTATCTCCATGAGGTGCTGGGTAAGCTGGGAATAGGCCCTCTCTGTTGATCCTGGGTAACAGCCCTGTACACTTCCCCAATGGCCAGACTATTGACCAACTCTACCCTATCTCCACCCTTCAAGTTGACACGTGGTACTAGGCAAGGTTGCCCTCTTTCCCCCCTCCTATTTGTGTTAGCTGTAGAGTCTTTAGCGGTGCACCTTCGGAGTAGTCAATCTATAAAAGGGATATTAGCTGGAAATACAGAATACACCACCCTTTTATATACTGATGACCTCCTGGTCCCTAATCAGCGGATGCAGCTGAGGCACTACCCTTCATACTAAGCTGCCCTCGCCACTTTAAGGAATTTCTGGACTTCAATTAAATGCCACTAAAACTGAAGTTCTCCTGTCAATTCAGGTGTCAACCATCGGTACCAGGGACACGGGCTTGAAGTGGGCAGGGAAAACATCACATATTTAGGTATTTGTTTCTCTGCCGAATTCTTGAAACTATGGGAACATAATCTCTGCCCTCTTTTGTTGGAAATACAGGAAGATATGTCCAAGTGGACCAAACTTCATCTATCCCTAGCTGGTAAAATAGCCATGATTAAGATGATCCTGGCCCCCAAATTTTTCTATTTCCTGGCACACATCTCCCTCTCATTACCACAAGGCTGGGTCCAGAAGATAGATAAGGCAATAGGGAGTTTTCTGTGGAAGGAAACCCCTAGGTATAGTAGGAACAAACTTGGACGCATTGGGCGTGGGGGATGGTGTCTTCCTGGTTTACAGGTTATAATGGGCATTTCACTTGGCACAGTCAATACACTGGTTGGGGTTAGGTTCCTCCCCTCAGCCACAGTGGGTGGATATAGAGCAAGCTGTAAGTCAAAAATTTCTCTGTCATTGCTTGTCTATAATAAGTCCAACAAATTTAAAAATCATCCCATGATAGGGCCGTTGCAATGTTGGGGAAAAAGTAAGGAGAAAGTTGAAGGTAGACTTAGCACCTATCAAACTAACTCCGCTATGGGGAAATGGTAACCTTGGTATAGACAAAAAAGCGGTGTACTGGAAGAGCTGGGTAGACAAGGGCATTACCAGGTTGGAAGATATATTAATCTCGACCTCCTTGGTAGTGGACTCGTTTGCTAACCTGCCGGTCAGATGGTCAATTCTGACTTCCAACTTCTGGAAATATTTACAAATACGCAGTGCAGCCCAAAAATATCTGACCCAGGTGGCAAAAAGAGATACCTTGAATACACCTTCCTGGATAACAAAAAAAAAAGGGCTGGCCAGTTCAGTCTACAGTGCTCTCCGAGACTCAATATCCTGCCAAATTGAAAAGTCTAAACAGAAATGGGAAAGGGCTTTACAACTGGAGATTACAGATGTGCAGTGGAAGGAGTGCTGGAAGGGGGCTCAAAAGCATTTTACAGATGCGAGAAGTAAGTTAATACAAAATAAAATTCTACACTCCTGGTACCGCACACTGGTAGTACTACAGAAGGCTGGGGTAATAAAGTCTAATCTGTGTTGGAGATGTAATTCTCACCCCGGGGACTTGGCCCATATACTTTGGTCCTGCCCAATGATACAGCCAGTGTGGGACAATATTTGTGAAGTGGGGGCCAAAGTGTTAAAAAAGTGCATTTCTCGGTCCCCATCCTTGCTTCTACTGGGTATGAAGTCAGAAGCACCCCATTTAAGAAAGCTTGAACATCGTTGGCTAGCTCTGTGGGCCATGCAAGCGAAGAGGTTTCTTGTATGTAGATGGCGGACCACACTGATACCTAGTACCCAAGAACTCCTCGCCTCTATGGTTCACATTGCTACTATGGATAAACTCTCCCACTTGATAAGTAATTCCCTAGTAGTATATGAGGATTGTTGAACCCCCTTTGTTAGATATGCCACCCTAAGACCAGAGTGGGCTGAAATTGTACAACCAGGATTTCTACTAACATAACAGGATTATGTAAACGGAACTGTCAAACTTGGCCAACCAGGACTGTATGTATAGGTGGCACTATAATGCCTCCTTACTCATATGTAGTGTACCTGATAATATATAGAATAGTGGTTCTTTGTGTTTGTTTCTTTTAGCTAGGTGCCAGAAGCCTGGACAGCACCAGAATATAAGAGTTTTTCCATTGTTTGAGGTATGACTGTGGAGCATGGAAGCCTTGCCTCTCCATCACTTTAAGATAAGAATCGTATATAGTGAGGTAAGTACAGGTCATATGTAGCATTGCCTTTTCTGCTCCTATGTTGAGTTGTATATGTAACCAACAACTCATTACTAGACTCCTGTTCAGAATAAGTGCTATCATTACTGTAAAGAAAATGGAAATAATAAAAATTTAACAGCTAAAAAGAGTCCATGTGTACAGGCGGTATCATTATGGGAAAGGTTACCACAGGAGAAGCTCTAGGGTGACAGGAGATGCTAAAGGAACTGCAAGGGAGTGGTGTCTTCAGAAAGATCTAACATCTTCAATAACTTTTAGGCAGATCGCCCCTCAGTGGCTAGCAGCCTAAGTAATTTGTCTTTAAACCCCTCTATACTTAGGGATCTCCCAGAAGCAGCCAGGTCACTATGCAAATGAATGACCCTCCACACTTTCTGGGATCCTTCAGGCAAAATAACAGGGGGCACTTTCTCAGGATCTATGGGGAGGCTACAGGAGAGGAGGCCACCATGGTTTGGTCGAACATATCCGAGTCCCTCCTTTCACCTCAACCTTCCCAAATACTTAACTTGTTTAATAATCTCTATAATAGTTGCATTAGTGGCTCCCAATGGGATGTCCATTAACAAAAGGGCCTGTTAGGGGTCTACTCCCTTAGCTTCGCTCCACCCCATCAAATGGTGCACTAACAGCTTATGGGGCAATCTTAAACTTAGGCGTAGAAAGCGCCTCCATCTTGTTACAAATTTTAAGCGTGGGGTTGTAGTACCCACTTCTGACCACTAGAAGGCACAAATCCCAGCGGTGCCTACAAGCTGTAACCTCTAGGTGGTGCTACCCCAAGGGATAATACCCCTGCCTAAGTGACCAGATGCAAGTTGAGGGTCTGGGTACTAAAAGCGGGTGCCTTCACCTGGAGGACAGGGTTAGTGGTAGCGTAGCTTACCTGGTACAGCCCTCGGGACACTGTTACCCCTTCTTTTCCCTCTAGTGGCCTAAATGGTTCACAAAATACATGATTGCAATTGACACATGACCATAGTTTAAACCCACACTTGTTTCACTTACCACCAGGGCTGATTCAGCTGGCTCGGCCCTGGAGACCCCTGTAAAATAAGATTTACACAACAACCAACAGTATTTCAATGCTGTTTGTACAGAGGTACACCACAACCAGTTTCAATGCAAGAAGATTTAGATCTGATTTATTTAATGGGCAGTAACAAGGAAGGCAAAATCTAGTGGCTGATTCAAGATCTGAAAGATTCAGTTTATAAGGCATGCACTCAAAGGTCCCTGTAACATAGTCACTCACACTCTGGGTACCCAGTTGGAACTACAGGCTAGCCTGAATCATTGCATCTGTTGTTGTGGTCCTTAGTTTTTGTTTTGTTGACGGGTAAGTGCACTAGACAAATCCTGCCTATTTTCAGCACGACCGAGGAGGGGATACAAATGAATGCCAACTGACCTTGAACCAGATTAAGCTTTGGAAGAAAGAAAAACACAAAATGCACTTTAATCCTTAATCTGTAATCTGGAGCTGGATATACACAATCAAACAAAACAATTAAATCAGATGATACACTTTGATTAGGCTGTTGTTGCAGGGAACTACCCTGTAATTTGCTAATGATACCCAGACAGGTTGCAGGATGGATGAAATTGGAAACCTCAGGATGAAGTGCTGGTTTGCCAGGAGAAGCAGGGCCCACGCAATTCACCATGGTGTTGTTCCTGTTCGTTGGTGTTGAGCAGGGAGCCAAATCCCCAGGCCAGTCTCTCGTTGGTTGGTTCTCTGCAGTGTGAGCAAATGTCTGGACTGGGGTGGCGAGGCCCAGACCGGATGAACAGTTCGGAGACAGTCCAGTAAATGCTGGATGCAGCTTCCAGCAAGCTGGACACATTCAAACAGTGAGGAACCAAATTGCGACCCACTATCAGCATTCAGCACACATAGTAAAAGCAAGGCAATGCCACAGTTCGGATAACAGTCCGGTTGCAATATACAGGATCTTCTGCGCAAATCGTATGCTCTGCGGTCGTAGTGAAAGTCCTGACAGGCCAATTGCACAGATACAAGTCTTCGGTCCTCTTCAGGCAAAACTAGTCACAAATTCAGACTGAAAGACACAGGTTCGGATAAAGTCTGGTTTAAGCATTCTCTCTTCACACAGAAGATGGTGGCAGGCAGGCCAAACACAGCCTTCCTCAAATTTCCCTGTGCACTATGCAGAGCAGCTGCTCGAATCTCTCGAGCTGTTCACTCTCTCAACTCTATCTCCACACTGACTCTCCACTGCAGGTTGCTTGGGACTTTCCCAGTGATCCAAAAGGTTGGGTTGGCTGATCCATCTATCTGTCACAGCTAGAGCTCCCCTCTAGGTCCATTTAGGTGCCAAAGGCAAAACTACAATTCCTACAGAAATTCACTCACACAAGACCCCTGGGGAAAGATTCAATTTTAGGGTCCCCAAAGGTACTGATTGGTCCAGAGTGCCAGTCCAGAACCAAGATGGTGGTGATTAACAGAAAAGTCCATGCTGCAAAGAAGGCAGGTTAGACAAACTGCGATACCATTATTGATAAAGCAGATCATCAGCAAACAGTCACAGCTACTTGTATGGCTCCCTCTGCACAATTAGCGATGGCAGAATGGAGCGATTACACTGCGGCCTGGGTGGAACTCGAGCCTGAAACTACTCAGCCCCTGCCCAAATTAATTATACTCTAAGAAATAGGCAGCTCTTAAAGAGACAGGCATGGAGGCTAATAGGGCACTCACATGCAACCACTTTTAAATTGCTAGGACACAGAACACCAGCCTGGCAGTGAGCATTTAGGCAAGCCCAAGACAGACTTTTGGAACCCCATTTGTAGGGGGTTACACAGGGATGACCCCAGAGCACTGGAGAGGTTAAGTGACTAGCTTAGGTCACCCAGTATGCAAGTGGAGATTGTGGGAATCAAACCAAGGTCTGCTAGATGTATCAGGCTCATTCACAGCTCATTACTCTAACCTCTAGGCCAGGGTTTCTCAAATGGTGAGCCAGCCTCCCTGGAGGCCCCAACCTGTTCAGGGAGGCTCAAGCAAGCCTTAAAATGTACTATATTGAAATGTCAAGTTTTGGATGCTTTGTGTGAAAGGATGCAGCAAACTGAAAGCAAATAATGGCATGCAAATTTATGTACAAAATGGTTACCAGGAAAACACACTCAACAAACATTTGTTTCCAGGTATGACATGGGGGAACATCTGAATGGAGGAAATACAATTCTTGGAAACTGCAAAATAAAATGCAAAATAATACAAATGGATAGGAACAAGATAACAATCGACCCATTATAGTGGCTGCAGAAAAGCACAAATACAAATGCTAAGCAGAGAGATACTAGGAGCAAGGCCAGGAGGGAGCAAAACTGTCCCGGAGAAGGTGTTTAAGGGCAGGGTAAAAGTGACAAAGAAAACAGCCTGACTCATGGAGGTATTGCAACAAGGGGTAAATAGGGCCAAAACTCAGAAGTGTGGAGTGAGTAGGCTGACCTGGGGGTTATAGAGAGGGAGAATAATAGGGTCAATAAATGAGAATACACTCAACTACTCCCATGCACTTTATTGTATACTTCCTGTAATGTGCAACGATGATAGCTGTTCTAACTATGGGGAGGCCAAAATAATTTCTATATTAGAGGCTCAAGATCTTTTCAAGGCTTGGGGAGGCTCACTATGACAAAGTGTGAGACCTCCTGCTCTAGGCTATACTGCTAGCTCCATGGTTTGCTGAAAAGGAAGCTGCGCGTTACTTAAACCATTGAATACTTCCCATTGTTTGTAAACTGCGGATTATAATCCACCTTTATAAAAATCTGTTCTGCTCTCAAATTTTGGAATTCTATTTCTGATGCAATTTACAGACTTAGATGGGATTTCTGAAATCCTAAGGAATTCCGACAGAAGCAGAATCTGAAAACTCTGCACAGCTCTTGCTTCAATGTGAGCCTTAGCCTCCCAGCGGGCAGCACAATGCGCTTCCTTCTGCAAATAAGCTAGCTTAAAAATATCATTTTTAAAATTCATAAATCTTTGTTGATGTGCTTATATAAAAATATGTCAAAATAAGGGTAATTTGTTGAACACACAATGGATCATGGCTTTTGTGACTTCTTTTATTTCACGGGTAAGATTTTCAAAAGCGTGCGCGGGGCTTGCACCAAGCGCAGCACCACAACACTCAGGCTTTGGCGGTGCCAATCCAGTCACCGTAACCGCGCCCAATTCCGCAATCTCGGGTGCAATTGTGACAATTTTCACTATTTACAGCAGCTTGAGCCAAATATCTGGCACAAACTCCCTAAAAAGGTCCCCAGGATTGCTACAAGTTAGACCAGAAAAAGTTGGTCTAGCCTGCGGTAGTTGCCACATGGGATAGAAACTCCCGTTAGATCACCACAAGTCCCTTGTACCGTATTGTCGGCGCACCTGGGGCTTGTGGCAAACTAAGTCTTTTGAAACTCCTGCCTCATGACTTCTGTCATTTTGACCATGACAATACCATGCTTTTCTCAAAATTTCCAATAACAAAAATATAGCCCTTGCATGACTTTTAAAAGTAGCAGTGTGGCTGCTCGGATGTAGTTGTGCAGAAACAGACACAGCATGCATCTGCATCCACATCTGTCGTTTTGAAAATCCATCCCTTTATGGTGCTTCTCAGATTTTCTGGACATTTTTCTAGAGCAGTGAGTGAGTGTTGTCATTTCCCACCCCCCCCCCAACAATGTCATTTTTTCCCCCTCTACAGCGTTAAATGTGTCAGTTACAATACCAAAAACTATTTATGTGTTTTGCTCATCTGATAGCAGTGTCAAAATCTCCATATTGCCCTTCTGTGACATGATAATCTGGTAAATAGTGATGCAAAACAGAGTCAAAGTAACAAAATTGAGATGGGGTGATAAAGAGGTAAATCCAGAGGATCAACTCATTTCTTTATCATGACCTTAAAGGTATTTTATTGTTTATATCGAGACAATTAACTGGCATCAGGCGATGTCTGGAGCAAACCAATTATCTCTTGCTGAATTTCTCATGTACTTTCTCTTCCCACATAACTCTGCCAAAAGCTCTCCTGCCTTTCTCAGTATGAATAATCCTGTACATCTGAGTGGTTTCACGGTGCTTTTTGCTCTCAAATAATCAGAAGGGCAAGGCTGACAACTGACAACCAAGCAGAGGAAGTTGGAGGTCACTGGTCAAGTGAGGAGACTCCATTATAGTGTTCTGGTATTTGCCTGCAGATATGTCTCTTGTCAGTCAACTCTCTCCTTATAATATGGGTCATGATGTCCACCACAAATACTGTTCTCTGATTGGATGGGCCAGCTCATCTGCCAAACCTCAGTGTACACAAAGACAATGCCACATTTTCTAAACTAAAACTTTTAGTGCCTCTGTACAGTATAAGATAAATGACACATTCCAGGGCACTGCGTTCATTGAGATATGTAGCTCCCATCTGAGTCTGAGTCTTGAGGTCACAGGTGACAGCTCATTTTAGGGGAGGGCTACATACACACCAGTTTTACCTCTTAACTTGGCTTCTGGGGTTTGAGGTGACCGCCCAGGCACTCGACGACAAGGGCCACTGGAACTCAGCCCAGCAGCAGAGACTGAAATCGGGGATTGCCAGAGCCTGTAAGAGGTAAAGTGTCCTGCACTACAGCCTGACTGTTGTGAGGCACTTCCCACCCCAACCAGCCTCCCACCCAGGGTCGGTGCTCCATATATTGCTGCTGGCAGGTCACATGATGTGGCATGTGACCTACCCTTTTTTTTTTTTTTACCTAAGTGTCCACTTTCCCATTTGCAGGTTATAGGCACCAACCACTAGGGGTCACTGCACTTTCCACTCTAGCTCTTCTCTCTATATCCCTCCTAGCTACTGCTTCACAGCTGTCCCACTAGAGGTCACTGCAGTTCCCTTGGATTCCTTCTACTACCTACTTTCTGCACTCATCCTATCTCTAAGCAACTGCTAATATCAAACCTGGTACCCTTCTCTCTATATTCTACTGACTATCCTCTGAGCCAATAAACCAGGCCAACAACTTCCTCTATTTTTATGCTCTTAACCATACCTCACTCCCTCCTGCCCAGATTTAAAAAATTGGCCCTGTCTACACTCTGTCCCTGAGCTGTGTTCAAGCCCAGTGCCCTTGCAGTCAGAGTCAGCTGCTCTACCTCTGCACCACAGTGCCTACCTACTTTATACTACTTTCTAAGCCTCTTAATCACTTACCTACCCAATCTGCCAAATATAGGTTTACCTCTTCTTCCTGCTGCCTGCAGGATTTGAACCCTGCACCCTTGTTTCCAAGGTCCACAGTTCCACCACTCACCTAGAACACCTGCATATTTTTACTGCAGGATTTCATAACTATAAAGAACATACTAACCCTGTGACACAACTAAAGTGTTATCTAAGTGCTTCTACAAACCTGAACCCAACTCCCTGCTGCTACAGCCACTAGTCTAGCTCTCTTCTATTACCCTGATCAAGACTTGAACTGGATACTCTATGCACTTCAGGCACATACACTACCACCACACCATAGCAGCAACTAGACTCTGAGGTGATCTCTCACTACTATCTCCCCTCTTTCATCCTAGTCCCCCCATTCTTTCCTCACTTCAGCTCCACCAGCCTTCCCAACTATGCACATGCATCCCCTGCTCGCCAGTCTATCTCTTCTCCTCCTCCTCCCTTTGCCTTCCACATACCCTGCTGTCCCTATGAACCCTCAGCCTCACTACTCCAGTGTTCCTACCTACCCTCCTGTCCTCCCCTCCTCCTTTACCACTGCTCCTACCCCTCCCTCCTCCTCCACACATCCCATATGCTCCTCTCCACCTCACCCCCCCTTCCAGACATCACCTGTCCTCCCCCCACAGCCCCCTTGCACTTCTGATCACTCAGGCCTTCTCTGCCTGTGCTACCCTACCCACCCTTGTGCAACCAAACCCCATTCCTTATTCTATCGCCCCGCGAACTCTCCATCTGCCTCCCTCTGACCAGAGCACTTCTCCTCCTTCTACTCCTAACAGGAACATACACCCAACCCAGGCCCTGCCCCCTCCCATCCACCCACTCAGCCCACTGGTCTTGGTAGCCTCCATGAACATATGCAGCCTGCTGAAGAAATTTGACGCCCTACAGTGCTGGGCCTTGGCTCACCAACCAGACATCATAGCCCTGGTTGAAACCTGGCTGTCCAAATCAACTCCGGACTCATTTGGACTCCCTCCCAGGCTATACCTTATACCGGGAGGACCAAAACAAACGAGGGGAGGCTGTGCAATCTACACCAGGGACACAATACCTGGACACGCCTCCCCACCCCTGCCCTCATAAATGGGGCCCAGGCCCTTACCTCAGACTCACCCCAGACCCTCTAGGAGCCCTCTCTATCTCACCACAGCCTACGTTCCCCAAAGAACCAGCACCCAGCCCTGATATCTTTAACGGACTACCTGGCCACCCCTCCACCATAAGGCAGAACAAATCCTAGTGGGGACCTTAATGTAAATTGGCTCAGCACCTCCTCATCCACCACCAGAGACTCATTTGCCGCCAAGATCTGACACAACTCGTCACCCAGCCCACGAGACTTAACCCTAAGAGTGGTACCAGCACCCTGCTGGATGTTATTATAACTAACCGACCCATAAAATCCAAAACATCCAGGTCCTCCCAGACTCCCTGGTGACCACTCCCTATCCTATTCCACTGGGTAGCCCCTAATCCCAAACCCAAAGCCCAGACCACCCCTCCGCAGGTGCCTCGCCCTGGTGGGCTGAAGAAACTAAGGCACTCCTCACCCAGATAGACTGGTCCCCATTCAGCAGGCAACCAACATTGATACTGCCCTCACCTTTTTCACTCACACCTTCAACATGGCCTGTGATCTCTTTGCACCCTTAACCAAAACCTGGTCCAAAAAACAGAACGCACCCTGGGTTAGCCCGGCCCTCCTACAATTACTTAGAAACTGGAATAACCTCTGGCACCTTGCCACTGAAACAGGTCGTCTGTCTGATAGGCAAGCATACAATGCAGCCCGAAATAAATGCTCATGGGCCATCAGGAAAGCCAAGGCAGACCATTACCAGGCCTCCCTTACCTCCTCCTGGGGCTCAGCCCGGACCTTCTGGGATAATATTAAGCAACTCAGTGGTAAAGCTTGCTCCCCTGCCCCATCCCAGTTCACTAGAAATGGCACAACCTCCACCGAGCCTGCCACCATAGCTAACTGGTTCAACACCACTTTCACTGACCTTAGCTCAGTCCTCCCTAGTAATTTCTTTGACCCTCCCCCCAGCCAAACTCCCCCTGTCCTCCAGCACCCCAGCTTCCTCCTGTGAAAGATTTCCACCCAGGAAGCCAGACCCATCCTATTCAAAGCTCTCAATGGCAACAATCCCGGCAGTGACTCACTGGACCCCAGCATCCTCAGGCTGGTGCTAGATGAAGTCCTTGCACCTCTCACAAGCCTAATTAACCAGTCACTCTGCCTAGGACAATTTCCCACAGCTTGGAAAACAGCCATTATCACACCTATTCATAAAGGAGGCGACAGGTCATCGGCCAACAACTACCGGCCAATCTCCATCCTCCCTCCCTCTCTAAAGCCCTGGAGAAAGTGGTGGCCATTCAAATCACTGATTATCTGGCTAAGCATAACATCTTATGCCCAGAGCAACATGGCTTCGTGCGGTTACAGTACCAGCACTGCCCTTATTGAATTCTCCAACTTCCTACACTCCTCCTTGGATACCAGCTCCTAGCTGGTGCAGTGTTCATTGACCTCTCAAAGGCTTTCGACACTGTCTCCCATCCACTGCTGCTGAATGCACTCTGCCTCACTGGTCTCTCGGCTGGCCCCTGGCATGGTGTGCTAGCTATCTTGACACTCGATCCCAGTGTGTCAAGATTAATACTACACTCTCCGATACCATCCATTCTCTCTGGGGTCCCCAAGGCTCCATCCTGGGCCCCTTCTCTTCTCGCTGTATCTGAACACCCTGCCCAGTGCATGCTCTGGCAAAATTCTGCTATGCAGACGACGCTGTCCTTTTGCCACCCACCGTAATCCCATCTCCCTACAGGACTCCCTACAGCAGTCTTTCAACAGTGCGAGGCTTGGTTTAAGGAGCGCAGACTCGTCATCAATCTTAAGAAAACCAAAACTATGCTCTTTTCACACCCCCAAAACAAAGCTAGCAACCACCCACTCTATATCCTTCCAAGCACCAACCAACCACTGGAACAAGTCTGCTCCTACAAATACCTTGGGGGTTACCTTGATTCAGCCCTCACATTTCCACAACCACATCGCGCCCTAACATCCGCCACCAACACCACGGCTTGGCATCCTATTCCGCCATAAACCTGCCTTCCCAAATGCTCTCGGCTAGCTGTTACATCGTCCGTTCTGTCCCTTGTAGACTATGGTCTACCAGTATACGGTGCTGCCGACACCACTGCACTCAACAAAATTCACCTAACCCTGAATAAAGCGTGCAGATTGATTACTGGTGCCCCCAGGCTCACACACACCTGTCAGCTATATGTCGATGCTAACCTGCTTACCCTGGATGAACGGCTCCGATACCAGACCTGTCTCCTCACCAAAAAAACCCTACTCGGGCTCTCCCCCCCTGGGGTAACGGCATCCATCCACCAGAGCCCTCCCACCATTGCAACACGGTCTTCCTACAAGACCACTCTAAAGGTCCCCAGAACGAGAACCAGCCGTGGCCAGAGGTCCTTCAGCTATAGAGCCCCAACCTGGTTTAACTCTCCGCCACCATCACCAATGCCATCACCATCTCCACATTCAAAACCGCACTGGAACCACATCTTCAGCATCCGTAACTGCTCTGTCTCTGAACATAGCCGCCAACTCTTTTTCTCTGACAATGCCCCCGGGCAGCTCTCCACCCAACCATCCTCCACCACTCCCTGTACACCATGCCTAGGTTTAACCTGGCCAGTGCCAGCTGTTTCAATGTTTATCTACCAGAATGCTCACTTGATACCGACTTGTGTAATACCTGTTATCAATTACATGTACCCTGTACCCAATTGTATTTGTCTGACCACAATGTACGTGGCATCTCTGGTGAATGCCTATTGATTTTTGCAAATCTTTGCTATGTAAATCAAACGCAATGTATGTCTTATGTGACGAAGTAATTTTGGAAACGAGCCTCTGGCTCAAAGGTTGTAAACTGATTCTTAAATAAATAAATAAATAAATAAATAAATAAATCAACTGGACTAGAAAGGAAAGGTTAATGAAATGAAACAGGTCTTAAGCAAAACACAGGGGCGGATATTCAAACTCGCCCAAGAAGTGCCTTAGCAGGAACAGCGCAAGTCAATTGCGCTTGACACGCAACACGCGATATTCAAACATGGAGCAAGACAAATATGCAAGCAGCCAACATCTGAATATTGCACAACCTGCGCCATAGCACAACCAGGAAGGGAAGCTGAGCAGAGATGATGCACAAAAGCGCAACAAAGGTGGCCCAGCTGAGCAGTCCAGAGCGCCACAGTGCAAGCAAAGAGACCCCAGCAGCACAGCAATGGAACTGCACAACCAGAGAGTTAGGCAGGGCCCACCACCCATGCAGATGGGCACAGGGACACACTGCAGAACCAACAATGTACCCCCACCCCAAGCACAGCATAACTGGGAGAGATGGAACAGACCATGGGGCCAAGAGAAAGCACATCCCGGCCGTGTTACTGCAGCACACCCACTGGCAAGCTGAGACTGCCGCACAAAGGGGGCGGACCACCCCAGTGTCCAGCAGCCCCCCGTGTGCACAGCACTCCCAGCACTGTGACCCCAAGACACCACCCATGTGCAGTGACCAGCACTGCAGGAATCCCCAGGCCCCGGCACACTGCAACCCGTGAACCACAGAACTATACCAGCCAAACCCACCATGACACCCAGCAGTGGATGGCAGCACACAGCAATACTGACTGGAAGCCACACCCACACCAGAGACACCACCCCACACATGCACACACATACCCATGATCATACCAACCCAGATGCCATACACACTCAGCAACTGAGCACCTATAGCCAGCTGCAATCAGAGACCACCACAGTATTCATATCAAAATATAAATGTAATGCTGAAGATAAACAACAAGAACAACAAACTACTATCAACATATTTACAAAGCAGGGGTGGGGGTATGGGTATGAGGTAGGAGTGGGTAAGAGGCAGGGTGAACAACCGGGAGAGGGAAGGTGGGTGTGCTGTCCTTCAACTAGTGCCTGGAAGCCTGCCCTCCTCCTGTCTGGTGCTGTGCCTGTGGCCTCCCCGTGCCGCATCCCATGCCGCTGCAAATCCTGTAGAATGGTGTGGGTGTCGATGGCCACCTGAGTGAGCCTCCGCAGTCCCTGCTCAATACGTCTCAGGATCCGGATACCTAGGACAAGGGATCAGAGTCAATGGCTGTGACTGTCCACATCCCTGAATCCCACCCATCATGCATGGCATACAGCCAAGTGCCCTGCTCCTGTGATGGACTGCACCCACCCACAGTGACCGTGCACAAGACATGCCCAACCAGGCAGCAATAGCCATGTGTACCACTGCACACACACACCGCCCATGTCCATCACCGCACAACCAAGGCTGCCCAGTGATGTGGCTCTGTGGTGGGATGGCAGTGTCACAGCCATGTGCCCAGTGCATGCATGGACCACCAGTGACGCACACACACACACATGCAGTGCCACTGGACAGTGATGACTGACACATGTTGCGTGCAATGCAGTGTCATCCATGGAAGGTGGCCGTGCCCCCCCCCAGCATGCACTAGCATCCATGATGTAATGACACTCACCTTCATCAAGCTGCTGCTGCAGGTGCTGCTGTGGCTACGGCTATGGCTGCTGCTGCTGCTGCTGCGGCTGTGGCACAACTCCTCCACCAGCCACCCCGGCACCGCCATCCTAGGCCTCAGCCTGTGCCCGCCTCTGCTCCTCCACACCTGTGGGAGACAAATGAAGAGAAACACATCAGTGAGATCCCAAAGCAGACAGCCCCTTGCCCCATTGAGTGTGCCTGCCCACACAACCAGACCCAAACAGCACACACCTGCAAACACATTCACAGCAAACCATAGCCAAACTCACCCCCATGCACAGGTCACATTAGACAGTGTCACCCATGTGGACAATACCGGTGCATACACAGCACACCCACCTGGCCTAGGCACAATGCACCTCCTGGCACGAGATCTGAGGCGCTCCAGCAGAGCACACTCCCTCCTCCGCAGGTCACTGTAGCGGTGCCTGCACTGCTCAGGAGTCCTCCTCCACCCAGTGGCCTGCTCCAGGGCAGCAGCCACCTGCTGCCACACATGGTGCGTGCCACCTGCAGGGGCACTCCAAACAGTGTGCCATGGTGAGGCTCCACCACAGCCACCAGGTTTGCAACCTCCAAGGCCCCCACAGTGGAGCTCTCCTCGTGCCATTTCAATTTTACAGTGGCAATATGGCGCTCCACAGCGCGGCAACCCCACGTGGAAATGTTGCGCAATAGAACTCCATCAGTCCCTATCGCGCTGTTCATACAGCGCCATCGGTCCTCATTGCACTGTCACCAAACAGCGCGATAGAGCCGTACACATGCCAGACGTACAGCGCCAGGGGGCAAAGGTCGGGCACAAGGTCAGCGGTCAGTGGCACAAGGCCACGCACAGCACCATCGGACGTCTACACGTTCTGCATGAACGGTCACCTGCATGCCAGTGCCACAGTGGACTATTGCGCAGTTGTGCCATAGCGCCATTTGGTGCCCAGCGCTGTAGCGCCACTGGCACAATGGTGGCCGTGTTCTGAATTTCTGATCGCGCACAGCATGTCATCAGCACGGCAGACACCTCCGTAGGCTACCTGGGCATGCGCAATGCGGTGTACTACACAGTCACAGAAATGTGCCATTGGCTCAGCCGGCTCAACCGTATTGCGCAAAGCGCAACGGCACGATATTCAGCCGACACATGCAAATCATCTGATAAGCCATTCAAAGGCGCAGTGGCGCGATTTGCATGTCATTAAAGTTGAGCCACTCCTAATTTGCATGCATTGCACTATAAATATCGACATTGGGCTGCGCTGGCCAGATTCGGTTACTGCAGGTGAGAGGTGAGTTGCATGCTGTGTGATGTTCTGGCCAATGGTCATGGGATAACGCTGTAGACTGCACAGTGACAGGTGTCCACTTCCACCCATACAGACCGACATGACCAAGCAGAGCCAAGGTGAGGGTGAGGATGGTGGGTGAAGGAGGCCCAACTCACCAAGGCAGAGACAGAGGCCCTTCCAGGCCTACCTGGAAGAGGAGCCACTACTGAGTGGACGGCGGGGCACCCCTCAGGCCCGTGCGGCTGCATGGGAGGGGGTAGCTCAGGCAGTGAACCTGCACGGAAGCCACCAGCGCTCCGTGCAGGAATGCAAAAAGAAGATGGGGACAGACCGCAGAAGGGTGAAGGAGAAGGTGGCAGCCCTCAGGGTGGAACGCGCTGGCACAGGTGGGGGCCAGCCAGCGGTGGCGGAGCTGACCCTGGCTGAGGACCGACTGGCTGCATCAATGCAGTGGAGTGCTATAGAGGGCATACCAGGAGGTGGATTCCAGACAGGTGGAAGCCCATCACTGCATGGTATGACATGGTGGTGGTGTTTGGGGGAGGTTGATCACATGCACTAACATGTCCTCACTTTCTGTTACAGATCCCGTTCATCTGCAGGGGACGGTGGTGGTGGGACCATGCAGTGAGGAAGACCTGCCAGAGCTGGAGGAGGGTCCATCCACCTCTGTCGCCAGCCGGCATGCACTGCACCAGCATGCACGCCTGGCTGCCACCTCTGTTGTCAGTGAGTCAGGTGTGGGGGGTGCACAGCCTGTGTCTCAGCAGTCTGGCATGCAAGCATGCCAGCACGCTGTGACTGTGGCTGTTGCACATACCTGCACCATTGGTGATGCAAGGACTGCAATGGGCAGTGACACGTGTGTGTCCCATGACGGACACACAGCAGGCCAGCACGTGCCCCTGGGCCTAGCTGGTTGCAATGTGTGTGCCAGCACATCAGCACAGTCCCAGGCTGTGCCTGTCAGCACCGGTGGGGCAGCACCGGTGGCTGTGCAGGTCTCTGGCACTGTTGCGGCCACAGCAGTGGAACGAGTGGTCCCTGGGGCACAGCAGTTGGAGGGTCAGCAGCAGCAGTCACCCACCAGGTCTGGGGGTACAGGGTCCAGCGGTGGCACATGCACACCGCCTGTTGACTTGCCCACACCTGGTCCTGGTGAACAGCACCCACCCTCAAGGGGTGTTGAGCATCAGGCCCTTCCATACCCTGGGGGACAGGATGCCGATGTGGCACAGGACCCATTTGATGAGCACACCCACCTGCTACGGGAATCAGTACAGCAGCAGGGGCGGGTTGCAACATCTGTGGAGGCACTGTGCGTGGCTGTGGAGCGGCACAGCAGGGACAATGCTTTGATCCTTGCAGAGATGGTCCAAATGCGGATGGATGTGACCTCTGCCATTGACAGGCAGACCCAGGCATTGGTCGCTGTCGTGGCTGCATTGGGCACACAGTCAGGTGCCCCGTACCACGCACCCCACACAGTACGCTCTCCACTCCCTGTTCCTGGCTTCGTGCGACACCCAGCCTGTCGACGCTGGGTTCTGCTGTGGCTATCCCAAGCACCCTGGTGCAGGTATGTTTGGCATGCTGCAGACCCCTGTGCGGACAAGGTCACGATCATGCAGTGGGACCCCTGGTGGTCTATCGGTGCCACCACCGTGGCCCATGCTCAGCCTGCCAGTGCTGCTGGGTCACGGGCGGCCACCATGCATCTGAGGTGGCTGTGGCACAGTGCAACATGACTGACCTGTCTCCCAGTGTGGGCCCTGTCTGGTGCTGCCCTCTGTGCAATGTGTGCATGGTGGGCAGTGCACTGGTGGGTGCCCTGCCCAACATGCCGACACACGGACCACCTGCACACCCACCCGACTGCTGTCCACAGGTGCGTGTGCATGATGATGCCTGCATTGTACTGTACACCAAGGTGCAAGGGTGCCCAGCATCTGACACATGTACTTGGACAGTACAGGTGGTGGGGGTGGTCTGTGGATCTGTGTGTTTGACATGTCTGTTCCTGCTCTGCTGTGCACCTGCCCATGTACGCTTTGTGCCTGGTGTGTGTGTGTGTGTGTGTGTGTGTGTGTGTATGTGTCCATATGACTGTTCACCCCTCCCTGATGGTGTGTTCGTGTGCCTGGACCCTTCCACTCCCCTTGCCGTTATGCACCCCTGGTGTGTTACCCTGTGTGCCTGTGGGTTGCGCCTGGACAGTGTTGGTTGCACATGGCCCCTTGACTTACCTGTGTTGTACAAAATGCTCCTCTGTGATGGTGTCCCAGTGCAGCTGGGCCTGCCGGATCAGTCGGGGGTCCCGCCATCCAAGGGGGGGCTGCTCATCGCCATCATCACCAGCGTCGCTGGCATCCCCATCGCTGTCCCCCTCCTCAACCTGTATGGCTATCCCACAGTCTTTGGCCATGTTGTGCAGGATACAACAGGCCAGGAATATCCCACAGGCCTTTGAGGGGCTATACTGTAGGGCACCGCCGGAGGTGTCTAGGCATCGGAAGCGTGCCTTTAGCATCCCAAACACCCACTCGATGATGTTGCATGTGGCGGCATGTGCCTCATTATAGCGCTGCTGCGATGGGGTCATGGGGCGCCGGTACGGTGTGAGCAGCCAGGGACGGAGTGGGTATCCGCTGTCACCTGTGTGGAGATAGTGGAGATAAGTATCATGTTCAGGTCCATATTGCCCATATCTCTGTGTGCCACTACCATGCCACCTGTGGCATTCCCACCCTTGCCCCAAGTTTGCAATTCCTACATGCGTACTCACCCACTAGATGGCCCGTGGGGATGTCCCCACTCTGGAATCGATGGCACAGTGCGGACTGATACCTTATGAAGGCATCATGTGCTCCACCAGGGTGTGTGGCACAGACATTGATTATGCACCCACTGGCATCACACACCAGCTGGCAGTTGACACTGGAAAAGCCCTTCCTGTTCCTGTATGCGGCCCCATCAGGGCCAGGTGGTGTGTGAATAGCCACATGGGTGCAGTCTATGGCCCCTAACACGCCAGGCATACGTGCTACCCTGTGGAACTCCTGCATGTTTGCTGTACGCCCTGCCACAGTGCTGGGGAAATGGATGTGCTCCACAGCATGTGGAAGCAGTGCGCTGAGGAATTGGGTGAGGATGCGTGACGTGGCTGACTGTGTTATGCCTGTGGTGTCCCCTGTCAGCCTCTGGAAGGTACCCGTGATGAGCAGGCACATGCAGGCTGTTACCTTTGTCTCCACTGACAGAGCGTGACTCCGTCGTGAGGGTGCCTGCATCACATCACTGCACAGCTCACAGAGCTGCCTCAGTATTGCCCTGTTCAGGTGGTACCGGCCTACAAATCTCGTCTGAATACAGCTCAAAGCTGATGCAGGCACGGTACTGCCTGTTGGGGGCATACCACCAACGGTCCTTCCACGGCCACGTCCCCTGCAGCATGCCTTCTCACCCCTCATTACAGCTTCCATGTGGAAGCTGGTACTGTCCATCTCCTGGCTTGTGTCTCCCCTGCTGTTGTTGATCTGTTGCCCCGCTGTCCTGACTGCTACCTCACTGCACCGGGTACACCTACTGGCCTCTGCAGTCTGTGGCCCCGCACACCCTCCCTTGTCCCTGTTCTCTCCTGTGCACTCCCAGGCCTGCACTCTTTGCCACTGTCTCCCTCTTTTTCCCTGCCTCATGTGGCTTCCCTGTAGCATTCTTGCGCCTCTTCCTTGAGCCTTTTTATTTTGGCTCATTTCCGCCGTGGCGCACCTTCCGGCTCATCCGCTGTTGCGCATTGCGCAAGTCTTTAAATATCGCATTGCACTCTTTATGCATGGGTCCACCCCCTTCGGTTGCGCATGCCTTCATTTGCATTGCGCTGTTGCTCAGCCTGATTTCAGTGGCGCAACTGCCTCCTGCTGAATATCTCAGAATGGCGCAAATTCGGACTTGCGCATGCGCAACCCTTTTGAATATCCCACCCAAGGTCTACACCAGTGAAATAAAGTCTAAATCATGAATCCATTTTAATCAGTGTTTCATTTACTTTGTTTAACCTGCTGTCAGGGTGGCATCACAAACCAGTTCACATTCCGAAACAAGTTTCAATCAATTTCAGTGTGGAAATTGACTCCCCAAAAGGGACAATTCTTCCAGAAAGGCACAGTTCCTATTTGGTTCTGAATTTCATCTGAAGATGTGGGTTGGTTGCACTGGTGGTAACCCAGTAGGTCCAGCGACTTACAGTTTCTTGTTTATTTCCTCCCAGAGCCACACCTGGGGACACAAGCTACACATTTAGTTGTATTCTCAAGAAGAGGCAGTTGTTTACATTTCATCTTTTGTTTGTATTAATAAACGAATTGATTGATTGTAATTTGGATAATACTTTTAGAGCACAAGGGTAACCAGTCAACATGCTGACTGAAGTACAGCTAAGGCATAACAGCGAGTCAAAAATAGTGTGATGAATAATGCTGCAGGGATAATGTTGTGTCTGATTTCACCCTGTGTTATCTGGTGCATGGACTGGAGTTGTTCTCTCTCTCTCTCTCTCTCTCTCTCTATATATATATATATATATATAATCAGGTGTGGGGCAGATCCCTGCAAGGGGATGCGGTTGGCAAAGCCCCCCCGTTAGAATGTAAGTAACTTGCAGTGTGCTGTATGTAATTCAGTGGTGTTTTGTGTTGGTTTTCCATCATGTGAGGTGCAGGTCTGGAGTGTCTCTGTTTCTGTCATAGTGGCTGCTGTAGGTAGGTTATCAGGTCTTGCTAAAGTTCACCTGTATTGTGCACTTACTTTTCTGTCCGGTGAGGACTGGGGTGCAGCACAGCTGACTCGTGTTTTCGCAGTACACATTTGCAACCTCTTAAGTACTGTGTTTTCACTGTCACGATTTAGTTTGGTGAGTGTGTCGACTCTGATAGATCTGTACTTTCAGGAGGCTGGTTTGCACTATTTTGACTGTTCAGCATTTCGTCAGTGAGCTGTGTCTGGCGTCACTGTTCTTCCATAGTGCTTTTTGCCAGAAACGTTTTCCTTTTTGGTGTTATGAACCAGTGCCGGCACAAGTACTTTTACAAAGGTTCTGCATCAACCGACAAAGTTACAGTAAAGATAAAGACAGAGCAAGTGAGCAAATTCAGGGAAATGTTTGTCGAACAATCAAGGTACACATGTAGAATGAACATCATGTAGATTGCAAAATTGATCAATCAAGGACAAATTAAGGCAGCAAACTGCATACAGATACAGTAGGTAAAATGCTAAGTGAGACTATAGCTAGCACATTAGCAGTTGCAGTTACAGTGAACTGCTAAAGCAGTCCTGGTCAATCCTGTGGAGGTTCAGCATGGATTCTAGCAAGTCGTTTAACCAGTCTGCAGCCCTAACAGCAAAGGAGTGTTTACCAGCTGAGTTCTATGGAGTGGTATTTCAAGGGCATTCCTGGCCATGCTCCAGGTGTTATATTGTTTTGCAATGTAGTGGAAATATTTTTTAGAGCAGGGAGTGTTAGGCCCCAGAGCTTTCTTAGCTAGTAGACAGGTTTGAAAATTTACTCTACTAGGCAGGGGTAGCCAACTGGTTAATGTGAAAAGGGAACAGCTTTGGGCACGTTTGTTAGCCCTTAACACAAAGCGACATGCTTTGTTACATATCACCTTGACCCTGCTTAAAACTGAGTCATAGGCAGCTGTGTAAACAGGTAGGCCATAGTAAATTGGGGCAGTATGGCACCAGACACTATCAATTTCCTGGTGTCTGCAGTAAGGTTGCTCTGATTCCTGAAAAGGGCACCCATCCTTCTGTTTACTGAATATATTTCTATGTCAAGGGGGGAGACCTTTCTCTTCATCTAAGGGTAGTGAAAAGCACATTTTTATGTTCATCGTGCATGAAAGCACAGATGAACATGTTGATATGAGAGTTACTAGATAGGGGCATGAGGGGTGCAAGCCCAATGGAGAGCAGTGCTGTAGGGGCTGGTCTGAGGCCCTCATTATGTTTGTCATGCGTGCAAGCACAGATAAACATGTTGCTATGAGAGTTGCTAGAGGGAAGTGTGAGGGGTGCCAGCCCAATGGCCAGTGCTGCTGCAGGGGCCGGTCTGTGGCCGGCAAATCAGCAGGCAGTGTCCTGATGACACTGGTTTGCTGAGGGGACTTGTCTCGGCCAACATATTAAAGGACAGAGCCGACGCTGAGCGTGGCTCTGTCCTTTAAAATGCAAGCCCATCAGCTGCGGCTTAGGTGTCTTTCCTTGTTAAAGATTGTCATCTTTCCTGTTGCCACTTGGTGTGTCTTTTCTGGTTAAACAATTTCACTTTCCTTTCCAACACTGGGATGCCCAGTCCGGTGTGGATGCACCCCCAACCCATCTATATCCCTAGGCGACATCGGGTACCCAACCCTGTGTGTCACATCCTCCCTCCCACCACTATTATGGCACACAGGGAGCCCACCCAAGTGTGCTTGAATTTATATTTATTTTTTAACCTGTAAATGAAGAAAACCTTACCTCGCAGTCTTTTTTTTTTTGTTACCTGTAAAAACGAAAACTGTCTCTCGTTGTCTCCCCTGCCCCCCTCCCCAATCCCGACCCACATTCCGGCAGATGCGATCTTATTGCATAGTTTCTATGCAGGCTCGTAACTTTGTAAATTTCTCATATTTTTCACTCCAGATTTTCAACATTGCCATTTTTTCACACCTCCTCATGAACAGTACAACTGTCATTTTTCACATCCTGCCCAAAATGTGTTTTAGCACCTGTGGCGCTGAATGGCACAGTAGCTGCGCGAAATCACCTTTTGGAATTGAATAACAAAATGATAGTGCCACTGTTCATGAGGTGGTGTCCCAAAAAGCCCATGTTGAAAATTTGGAGCAAAAATACCAACATACATCTGGGGCGTTAGGGTTCCCAACTGTAATGCCCCCAACCCCCATAGACACTGACAGGCGTTGGGTGTGTGCCTTGGAGTCGTCAACTGTAATGCTCACACCATTCCACCCCCAACCCCACTCTGCAGCCAGTGACAGGTATCGGTGTGTGCCTTGGAGTCTTTGGTCCAAACGTTACCCCATTCTCTTGTACTGCACCCATCTCAGCTTATTTCATTCTGGAATGGGGTGAGCATTAGAGCTGAAGACCTCAAGGCACACCGTGATGCCTGTCAGTGTCTGCAGGATGGGGGTTGAATGGCGTGACATTATGACCGGTGACCCAAAGGACACTCCCAATGCTCATCAGTCTCTGCAGGGTGGGGGTGGGGGTGGGCATTAGGGCTGGAAACTCTAATGCCTCATTAAGGAAGTAAATCAGTGAGAAACATTTGATGTCACCTACCTTGATTTCAGCAAAGCCTCAACAACGCACAACATAGAAGGCTGATTAACAAGATAAGTAGTTTGGCAATGGGGCACAAGTTGATAAACTGGGTTGAAACTGACTGTCGGATAGGAGGCAGAGTGTGGTCGTAATGGGATCCAATCCGGGGAGAGGGGGCGACCAACGGGGTACCTCAGGCATAAGTCCTGGGACCAGTCCTGTTCAATGTCTTCATACAGACATTGCAGAAGGGCTAGAAGGAAAGGTCTGTCTGCCTGTTTGCAGATGACACCAACATTTGTAACAGAGTGAATACTCCAGAAGGGGTGGAGAAATGAGCAGGGGCATGGAGAGGCTTGAACAATGGTCTGAGGAGTGGCAACTGAGGTTCAATGCAAAGAAGTCCAAATAATGCACCTGAGAAGAGGGAAACCTGGGGGAGTTATTGGATGGGGTGGAGGTGCTTATGACCACCTAGGAAGAAAGAGACCTAGGAGTTATCAGTTCTGATGACCAAAAGGTGTTACAGCAGAACACGATGTTGTAAGGATGGCCAGTGGCATGCTGGGGTGCAGAGCATCACTAACAGAAGGCATGAGGTGGTGATGCCATTGTATAATGCACTAGTGTGGACTCACCTACAGTACTGTGTGCAAATCTGGAGGCCGCAAATGCGCAAGGCCATTGACGGGGTGGAGGCAGCCCACAGAAAGGCAACCAAGATGGTACATGGCTTGCAACACAGAACATATCAGGAGAGATTAAAAGGACCTCCATGTGTACATACTGGAGGAAAGAAGGGAGTGGGGGAACATGATACATACGTTTAAGTACCTCAAGGGCATAAACAAGGTGCAGAGGTGGACATCTTTCAGTACATCAAGCATTCGACATTGACAAATGCTTGTTTTTTATCCTAAAAAAAAAAAAAGTCTATCATTGTCCGCTGTGTAACACCCCCAACAATACAGACACTGGGGTGCCCAACCCTCAGTGTCCTCATCTGTTCAGCAACTCCTCAAAAAGAAAATGTCCCTTGTCTTTTCCCCTGTAAAAAGAAAACATCCATCGTTGTCCGCTCTGCCATTGCCCAACCCCTACCCTCCCACTCAGGACCCACCAGCCCACCCCTCCCTCCCCATACTTACCCACCGGAGCTCCGTCGTCGTAATCTACCTTGGACTTCAAGCATGTCTTCGGTCTTCAAAGCCCAACCGCGAACTGAGGTAAGCGCTTCAATGTATTTCAATGTGGTTTTTGGTGTCTATGTATTTCAATAGGGTTTTCAACTTAGTGGCATAACTTGGCCATTTTTAAATTTTTTGCCCCAAATTTTCAGCATATGTTTTGAGGGACCCCAACCCACAAACAACTTCACTGAAACAATTTTAAAACGCCCCCCCATGACACCAGTGTACACAATGAACATTCAGCATTGACAAATGCTTGTTTTGTTTTGTTTTTTGGTAGTTGATGACTAATTGTTAGAGAACCAGTTTTCTAAGGCCTCGAAGTTATCCTGTAGTAGGTTATAGGTGAGACTGTCAGGGTTGGTGTTCTTAATGTAGATGACCGTGTTATCTGCATGTAGGAGAATATTAGCTGACTGACATGTATCAGGCAATTGGTTAATAAAAAGGCTGAAGAGGAGAGAGCCCAGAATGGAGCCCTGTGGCACACCTATGGATACTCTCTGGGTGTCAGACAGGGAACCATCAATTTTCACACACTGTGTGCATTCTGATAGGTAGCTTTGGAACTGGGCTACTGAGACCCAAGGAGCTACTGAGGCCAAGGAGCTTACGGAGCAGGAATTTATGGTTGACCAGATCAAAGGCCTTTGTTAGGCCACTATAAATGGCACCCACCATGTTACTGGTTACTGGTATCAAGGGCCTCATGCATGTAGTTGGTGTATTCTATCAGTGCTCATTGATGCTGTGGCATTTCCTAAAGCCATGTTGCTGGGCACATTGTAAATAATTTGTACTTTTCAAGGTACATCTTAATCTGCTTAATCTGGTTCAATTTCAGTTGCTTACCATCTGTATCTCCCGTCGCCCCTGAAAAAGGGACTTTCTAGGCCCAGTGGGCTTCCTGGGTCAACAAAATTCAACAATCAACAAGTGGCAAGCTGGTCCAACACAATTCTTTCCAGAGTCTTAGACAAAGGAGAGAGACTTGAGATGGGTTTGCAGTGACCATCGCGGATTTCCATTTCTCGGGGAAGTGGGAGTACCACAGAGAGAAACCGAAAATGCTGGAGATGAGCTAGGTGAGATCCTCCAGAGCCAGAGCTAATATCTACACGTCACGTATGTCCCTCCCCAACCTGGTTTTGCCAAGGGCCTTTCTGATATATTTGGGGGTATGTTTAACTGAGACAGCCTTAAAAGTAGAATATGGGGTGCCATAGGTTGGTGTACTCTAGGAGGTTAGCTTCATTATCAGGGTCACCACGGGGGGGGCCAACTCTGAGGTCAGCAAAGGCTTCATTGAATCTATTGACTATCTTGTAAAGTTCAATAACCTCTTTCCTGTCAACCATAACCATTGTTGGGGTCATTCTTTTCCCCTTTGCCAAGGGGCTCCAAAACATTTTCTCAAAATCTGTTTCCCTTTCTCCAATTTTGGGTTTGCTGGGCCTTGCAGTACTAAAATGTGGCCAGCCTACTCCCTTTGGTGCATTTGTTTCTGGCGTCTTCATATTTTTGGAGGTGTGCTGGGGACCCAGTCTCCATGGCCACCGTCCACAAACTGTCCCTCCCTTTATGAGAGCAAGGAGCCCAGGGGTGATTCAAGCAGATGGTGAGCCCCTAACCTTACATTTTATGAGGGGTGCAGATTTGTTGTAGACTTTGGTGAATTCCAATTCCATAATAAAGAATCCAAGGGCTGAATTGATGTCAGGTATGGCATCTAGGAATCTCGAGTCAACCAGGGCCATTTGGGATTGAAGTCAAGCAGCTTACATTTGTTAAGGACCCGGCTAATGATAAGTCATGGGGCTCGGGCTGTTAAATTGCCCACATGCATTGTACCGGTGAGTGGTCACTAAAGATGTCAGGCAAAACCTTAACTGTTTTAACCCTGTCAGGGTGAGTTACCAGAACCCAGTCAATCAGAGTCACGGTGCCAGTTCTATATTTAGCTCTGGTGTTTTTGATAACCATTTGGGATAGGAACAGGTTGGCAATGTTGTCCCAGTGGCCAAAGTTGGACTTAGCAACCGAGTTGATATGAAATCACAGGTGACTATATGCTCCCAGTTTTGGTTGATTTGTTTGAAGGACATAGTAAAGCAGTCAAGGCCATATTGGTGTTTACCAGGGGGATATAAACTGACAAGAAGATGAGAGATTTCTGTCTTTGCCCCAACAATAGTTTAATAGTCAAGCATTCACAGTCCCTGTCCAGATATTTGATTTTCTATGTTTGGAGCTTTGTAGGCTAGACTTAAAATAGATGAGGCAGCCCCCTCCTTACCTCCCTACCTTGTCCTCTCTAAAGAAGTTAAACCCTGGTAGGGAGATGACAAAACTGGGTATTGGGGGACTGAGCCAGGTTTTAGTAAGGGATATGACATCCGGTCATACTACTGTAGCTCAAACTTTGAGTTGTGTAAATTTGGGTAGAAGGCTTCCTTTATTTAGTGAGACTAACTTTAGTTGCCTTTCGTTGCATGGACCAGGGCCGAGGTTATTCACTAGGCCTGGGATGAGTGAATGTTTCCCTGTTAGTGTTAAGTCTTGAGGCTTCAAGATAATGTCTCAGGATTTTAACCTGAAGGGCTAAATCCTATATATGACCCTGGTAACCCTGAAGTTCGGGAACTCTCATAGCATTAGTAACACCAGATGCAAGTGCTCTTTGGGTAAGGTGAGGTGCTGGGAGACATGACATTGAAGGGTAGCTCTGGAGGGTTGAGGGGCAGTGGGATCAACCTATATCTGGAGGGGGAGTTACACCTACCTCACTCAGTCAGTGAGGTCTCAGGACTTATTAAAATCTACTTATTTATGTTTTTGGTTACCAGGTAAGTGCACTGATTCAGAGGACCATTTTCAGTCACAACCCGGGCCACCAGGTGGCGACTGCAGTGGTACAGAGTAGATACAATAATTAATCTATACCATTTTTATACAGTAGAGCATAATTGAACAATGAAACAGACATTTTTACATATGTTCAACCAACATGGCAAACAAAGTACCCTAAGAGAGTAGGAAGCAGTGTTAATGCATACGTACAATGCATGTAGGTTTCTGCTGGGGCCAGTACAATTAGCAGTGGTGTTGCCATTGGTCTCAAAGGGGATAGGCCCAGCACAGGAGGCAATAGACCATTGCAGAGGCAGTTCACTGGGAGCCAAAACCCAACCTAGTTACCGGGCTTAATCACAAGTTAGTGTTAAATGCTTTAGGATTGGGGCAACTTAGCAGGGTATCCCTAAAGTATCCCTAGAGAACTTGGTCATACAATTGAGAGTTAGGGTCCATCCAGAAAGGGAGTGAGCAGTAGGCTAGGAATGCACAGGTTACCATAAGCAGCTTAATACTCAGAATACTCAGCAAACAGATTGCAGTATGGGTCCACCCAGGCAGGGTGTATGGCATAAGATGAGCTGATAATACAATCAGTTAGTTTAGGTCCAGCCTGATAGGTTGCACTCAGTGGGCTTAATGAACAGGGTGATAAACAGCATCAATATGAAGTGGTAACCATTTACACTTACTATCCTGACAGCATAACGCAGTGGTTTAAGCTCTGAGATGCAAACCTGGAGACCTGGGTTTGAATCCCACAGCTCCCACTTGCATACTGTGTGACCCTGAGCAAGTCACTTAACTTCATTGTGCTCCCAGGTCACACCTGTAAACAAGCTTCAGATTAGTGTGTCTCTCCTGGTTAAAAAAAATTGGATGTTTGGTCCACCCAGATAAGGTGTATGCAATCAGCTCAGAATGACCAGTTACCATCCACACCAGCATAAACAGTTTACCAATACCACTTAATGGCCAGACAGAACAAGTTGGAAGTTAGGGTCCACCCAGATAGGGTCTTTGCAGTATGCTCAGGGTGAGCAGGTTACCAACACCAAGACAAACAGTTTACCAAATTACACCTAGCAAATTGAAAGTTTAGGACCACCCAGACAGGGTGTATGCAGTTGGCTTAGAAGGGCCTTTTTTGGCACCAACTATAGTTACAATTGCAGTTACACGTGGGGTTCCTGTAACAACAGGCAGTAAGTTCACAGCAGTGTTACATGCAAATTCACAATCAGATAAAGACACAGTGTACCTCTTAGCATTTCTTCAATTAGCATATACTGGGCAGATCAACTGAGTAGATACTGAGTGCATAGTTATACACAGCACACCCCAGTACATTGCTCAAGTAGTTTGCACAAGAACAGGAAGTAGGAAATGGGCAGACTAGGTGGGCCAACAGTCTTTATCTGCTGTCAAAGTCTATGTTCTATGTTTCTATGTTTCTAACAGTACTCACATGCAGCAACAGTTAGCGTACCAGAGCAGTGAGGGGCAGTATGGCTGGCTGTCTTCTTGGCTGACTTCAGAGAGACTCCTTAGGTTGATGTCCTTTGCACTACAGTCCTTCACACAGAGGGGCTGCAGTGTGGAGGGACTGCTAGTACAATGTTCTTTTTGTGGAGAGAGTGTTGCTCCACCCAATCGCTGCTTGAGCTGCCTGACTGGCAAATTAGAGCCCAGGGTCAGAGGACCCGCAAGTCTGGAATTCAGCATCATCCGATGGAGGAGAGGGGTTGCAGATTTCAACCTCACAATCCCAGCTGGTTACAGTGCCTTTCAGGGCTGATGGTGGAAATGGTGCTTGTGAATGGAAGAAAGCCACCTTTGAGTTGTAGAGTATGGCACAAGATGCAGAGTTTAAAGTCTGGTGCTTTGTTCGCTCTGCCCACTCTCCACTTCAGCTGCCTCACTGGCAGATTAGAGAGTCCCGGGCACAGGAGCTGGCAGGTCTGAAGACGGCATTGTCTGATGGAGTGCTGAGCATTCATTCTCTGGCACAAAGGGGACCTGCAATCATGAAGGACCCCAGGGTCCTTCCCTCAACTGAGGGACTGCTCTGAAGTAGCCTTCATCTTTCACAGAACCCATAGCCCAGAGTCAAGTTACCCATTGAGTGTGAGTCAGCTCCTGTCTCCTCAGGACACAGAGGGCAACTTAAAGGTTTTCCTACCTCCAACTCACACTTAGGCACCTATTAAGCATGGAATGTGAACCAATCTTCTTCACATTCCAGCTTGCTTCCAAATTTAGGGGGTAACTGATGGTATAATTAAATTCTATGCTAGTACGAAGTAAACACCTCCTGAAATTTAGCGGGCAATGATGAAATAGGTCCAGCCGGGGGACTGCAGCTGACCCCAGACCTAAAGCACCACCTCCTGCTTCACTGCCCCCATGAGCCAAAGGGTCCCAATCCAAATTATCTAGACATCCTGGAGAACATTTTTGTTCCTCTTGCATAAAGGGGGAACCAGTGATACGCATTTATGGTCTTTTGCCACACAATTTAAAACTCTCTTTAGCTCCTCCCTTCTCCTCTGTACTTAGGGAACCTAGACTTTGATAGGGCAAGTGCCTTAGCAGGCATGGCTCAGGTGTGGCTGCCAACATGATCCAGAAAGTCTGTGATCTTCTCCAGAGTAGGGAATCTAAAGTACTGGCATCAAGAGCATGCATGCAGTATGCTATACCCATTGAGCTTTATTTAAGCCAATGTATGTAAACTGTGCCTGTATCTCTGCTTGCTCCCAGTTCCATTATATCCTTATATCGGGACCATTATGTATTGTTTACCCTTCATGTATCTCAATTGCACTGTTTGTCATTCACCTGTGTATTTGCTCCCCCTTCCCCCAGGATGCATCTGGAATTGAGCAGTAGCCTGCTCAGCATGCCTTCCTGGTTAAACGCTTGAATAAATAAATAAATAAATAAAATGCTGCCCTCTCACCAGCTGCCAGGGGCCTTCCAGCTCCTGGCAGCGGTCCATACCTGCTAGCTTCCTGGGTACAGAGCAGCTGACCAAGGAAACTGAGGGAGCCTCTGAAGTTAACTCTTTATGGCCCAGAGACCCGGTGTGGGAGGATATACTATGGTATCTCTAAACTCAATTTCCTGAGTCTGAAGATACGACCCCACAGGCCCGAACTGAACATCCCCGAGTCAATCAGATGCCCGAATATATGGCTTCGGGCATCTAACTGAAAATAACAGTGCAAGTCGGGGGTCTTCACACCCGGAACCCCCCATGGAGGGGTCTGCCCCCACACCACCCGGAACTAATATACAGTATCTAACTCCGAGGTTGAGCGGACCTCGGAGTTATGAAAAAATAGTTATGGGGGTACGAACCGGCATTAACAAATTCAGTATGCAGCAGTGGGATAGAGCCTGCACCTAGTAGAGAATGCTGGCCGAGTTGCCAGTGGTTTAGCCCACAACACCACTGGGGCAGCTCGTCCAGACACCCGATTCCTCCACATCTTCACGTCCATCCACAGGGGTAAGATAGGAAGCCATCACATCCGCTACCTTACCCCTGTAACATTCGCCGGGTTGCCGTCATGCGGGGCTGCTCACTATCTGGACAATGAACCTGTCAGGCAATACTGCCCGGGCAGGTCAGTGTCAGGATAGTCAGCCTCGGCACAACATAAGGGTACCGTTTGGGAACCTATGGGAATCTGGGGATTACAGATATACAGCATATACTGTATAGGCATTCCACCAGTGTGTGCTGAGACTTACTCAGTCTGTAGCCTCATGCCTCAACACACACCAGAGGAGTGCCTGTATATCACTAGAAAGCATACACTGTTGGGTATTACTGCTTGTATACACACTGACAAAAGCTTTATAATTATAAAGAAACAAGGACTGAAAGTGAAGGGAATTCAATTTCTGTTTAGCCCCATAAATGTCTGGCATGGTATGTGTTAGCAGGCTAGGACAAGTTAGGGAGTTTAAGATTCCTCAAATAACTTTATCCCTGAGCTTGCTCTCCTCCAACCAATCCCCTCTCCCCTCAACACTGGAGGCATGAGCAAACATTCCTCCTAATCTCTGACACCAAGCCACCCATTCTTACCTGTCAGTTCTGTAAACAGAGGCAGATGGAGATTGTCGCACCCCCACCCCGCCCGCCACCACCATCACCTTAATCTCACTAAAACAAATTACTGATCACACTTGGCCTCGGAGGAAGGGTGGGGTGCCTTCAAATACCAGGCACTCATCTCTTGGAAAGAGACAATTAAAGGTATCAAGTCTTCTCAAAAGAAAACATAGAGGCACAAGCCAGAACAAGACTGGCATGGAAATCTGGGGACATACCTGACTTTTTAAAGCAACAGTTCATGTTAAAAAAAATTTTTTTTCTACATATTTTATTGTGCACACCTTACACAGGTGGAAGATGTTATTTCTATGCTGAACTTACAACACTTTATGTTAAACATATGTTATAACCTTCATTATCTGGTCCTTTTCAATACCCCTATGGCAATCCCTACTGTTCATTTTGTTGCCAGATCTATTACTATGACACCAAGTTTCATTTTATGTTCACCTTGGACCCTATGCACTATTGTGTCCATCACACAGTGGGTCTGGCATAATGGTTGCACATTACTAGTGACATGGGCATGCGTAGCATGCCCTGGCATGCATCAAGGTGTAAGAGGTGGGCACCAGGGCTCATCCCAGCTGTGTAGGTGCTCACAGGGTAGTGCACAGGTAGGGATGGGTGTGCTGTACAGAGCCTGAACACCCATGATCTTACCATAGATGGCCATGCGTAGTCTGTGGCATACACCTGCTGCACATAGCATGGAGCATCCACATGCATAACAGGGTGTTGTGGACGCCACAGACATCTGTAGGTGGGGGCTGGTATGACCATACAGAAGCAAGCATCCCACAGGTCTGGAGCGGTGGGGCAACATTCACATGCCCCTGCTATGTGGATGTCATGCCCGAACACATGACACAAGGAACTATAGCAACCCCATCCCCATTAGGACCAGGAATGGCCACAGAGATGCTGCCTTGTGTGCCCTGGAGTGGATCAGGGCACTACTGTACGAGGATGAGGATGACTGCCTCTGTGGGGTGGCCAGGCTTGTAAGTGTAAGTATGCCTGCGGTACACCTGCACCCATCGGGGGGGCACTCCACAGCCATCACTAACGCCTGTGTACTTGCCATTGCAGGCATTCCAGGGATGCCTAGCCGAGATCCTGTTGCAGCTGAAGCCACATGAGTCAAGTGTGTCATGAACGAGGTGACAGGAGGCCCTGACACAGGCCATGCGACTGCCAGAGGGGCTTGAGTACATCAGTGAGTACTACTGTGATGACTATGGGAGTATGGAACAGGATGGTTCATCCTTGAACCCAGCATGGTGAGTACAGCCACCAGCCATGGCAGGGCCACCTACAGTGGGGGTGAATGGGGCAGGTGGGGCACATGGCCATGAGTGATGTCAAGCCAGGGGGATGAGCTGTCCAGAATGTTGTAATATCTGTCTCACACCTGCCTTTTCACCTGCAGGATACCCCCACCATTACTGATGGTGATATGGCCACAGAGGGATAGACCTGACATCATTGATATAAGCCCAGAACCCCCATAACATGCATTAGAGAAGTGGGAGAAGGCAGCACACACCATGTACTATGGGGTAACAATTATCCAGACCTGGATCAGATAGTGGCCAGGGGACACTGACATTTACGGCGGTGGCTCCTGTGGGTAGTTGGTACCTGACCGCCTGACTTGAGATTCATGCCACTGGATGCAGGCACCATAATGGTACAGTCACAGACTGCCCCAGGGATGTGTAGCATGGACTATATGGGACTCTAGCACATGCTGTGTACACAGACTGTATACTATATGGTACAGTACCAAAGCCTATTTATTTTTTGATACAGGAGATGAAAAGAAAGAGCAGTAGCTAGTGAGGAGAGTGTAACTCTGTGTAGATCTGAGGGCACCTCAAAGCTAGATTATTTATTTATAAAGACTTGGTCAAAATGTAACCACTAGGTGGCGCTATCCCTTGGGCTACTACCCCTGCCTGCTTGGCTAGTAGTAGGTTAAGGGGCCCGAGTTCTGAAATGGGTGCCTCCACCCGGAGGTCAGGGTTGGTAGTGGTCAAGCTAACCTGGGCACAGCCCTCCAGGACACTGTAACTCCTCTCTTTCCTTACTAGTGGCCAGAACAATGCACAATAATCACTTTCACAATACCCCTGATATGCCACACAAGTACCCACACTGTTTGCACTTACCACCAGGGCTTTCCTCTGGCTCGACCCTAGGGACCCCCTGTTAAAAAAGGTTATACACAGCAAATAACAGCAGTACAGTACTCTTGCACAAACTGGAACCACAGTCAAGGTAAATGCAAAAAAGAGTTAGATCTGATTTATTTAAGGGACTTGAACAAGGGAGGGGCCTAATCAGGTTAATTTGCTTAAAGGCTGAATTAATCGAACAGTTATGCATGCACTTCAGGGTCCATAAACAGTCACAGATACCCAGATGGAGAACGGTGGACTAACCAGGAATGTTGCAGCTGGCTGGGACCCTGTGATGGAAGAAAACAACATGCACCGCACACACTAATTGTAATCTGGAGCCGGAGGGCTCAATTCGTGAAAAGAAAACAACAAGACATCAGATGACACACTTTAAAGTAGGCTGTTGTTGCAGGAGCTACCCTGATGATTACTCATGATACCCAAGACTGGACACAGGCTGGACGAAAATGGAGACTGCAGGTGGTTGATCTGGAGTGTCAGAAGAAGCAGGGCCCACATGATTTGCCGAGGCATCATTCCTGTTCAAGCGTGGAGCAGGGGGATGATCCCCAGGCAGGTCTCTTGTCGATGACTTTCTCTGTGCAGCGGGTAGTCTGGCTGGGCCAGTGTGGCAAGGCCCAGACTAAATGGAGACAAATTCGGATACATTCTGTTTTGGGCTGGATACAGCTTCCAGCAAGCTGAACACAGTTCACACAGTGGGGAACCAAATCACGACCCACTAACAACTCACAGCACATTTACGTGTAAGAAAATTCTACTGTACTAAGCAAACCTCTATCTGGTCACGATCGCAAAGTCTCTGCACAAACTGGGGATTCAAAAGCAGCTGGAAATCCTGACAGGCCGATCGCATTCAGCAAAATCTTCGGTCTTCTTCAGGTATGAAAAAATCAGTGGCTTACTTCATTCTCACAAACTTGGATTTAGTCCAATATAATTCTCTTCTCTCCCTCTCAGGGGCAGCAGGCAGATGTGTGGGCCACAACTCAGGCCTTTCCACAGTTCTCCCGAACAAAACTACTCAGATGGCTGCTTGACTGTTTCAAGCTGTTGCTTCTTCAGCTCCCAACTTAGATCTGACTCAACTGCCAGCAAGCCTGGGACTTTCCCCAGAATTCAAAAGCTTCAGTTGGCTGATCTGTCTGTCAGTCACAACAAAGGCTCTCCTTCAGGTGCAAAAAGGAACCCAAAGCCCCAAACTACAATTCCTACAGATTTTGACTCCAGACAGCTCCTGTAGTCTGGCCCCATTTTAAATCCCACCAGTACTGTTTGGTCCAATTTGGCAATTCTCGACCAAGATAGTGGAGATAAACAAAACAGTCCTTGCTGCAAAGAAGGGAGGTTAGACAAACTACAGTATCATTATCACTCTAAATGATTTTCAGCAAATAGTTACATCTTTCAACAGAGCTCCCTCTCAGATTACTTATGACTGCAATCCAGGCAGCTTTTAAAGAGACAGTACACAGAGGCTATACAGGCACTCTCTGGCAATCACATTTAAACTGCTAAAATGCAGGACACCAGCCTGGCAGTGAACATTTAAGCAAGCTAAAGGAAGACTTTTCGAGAACCCCCATTTGTGGGGGGGGGGGTTACAAAAGCATATCAGAACACATAACTTCATGGAAATGAAAATGTGAGGGCAGTTACATAGAAGTTGACGGCAGATAAGGACAGCAAGGCCCATCTAGTCTGCCCATTTTTCTACCTTATAAATGTGCCATCAGCCTTTGCTCTGTCAATGGTCTATCTATTCATACTCATCTGTATTTCTCCCTTATGCCTAGCCCATGCTTGTTTGAAGCCCTGCACTGTATTCATATCCACCACTTCCTAAGGTAGGCCATTCCATGCATCCAACATCCTTTCTGTGAAAAAGAACTTCCTTACATTACTCCTGAATCGGCCTCCCTCTAATCTCATGCTGTGTCCTCTTGTCCTGCTATTTTTCTTATATTGAAACATGTTAGACTCTTTCACCTTGTTAATGCCTTTAAGGTGTTTAAATGTTTTGATCATATCACCGCTCTCTCTCTCCTTTGCTCTAGGATATACATATTGCGCTCCATTAATCTGTCCCCATATGTTTTCTGATGCAGTCCCTGCACCATTTTGGTTGCCCTTCTCTGGACTGCCTCAATTCGGTTAATGTCCTTGTGAATGTGTGGCCTCCAGTACTGCATGCAGTACTCCAGATGGGGCCTAACCAGTGTCTTGTAAAGAGGGATTATTACCTCCCTCTTCTGACTTGTGATATCCCTACTAATACACTCTAACATCCACCTAGCCTTATTTACTGCTTTAATGGTCTGCTTGGATGATTTCAGGTCATCTGTGATGATGATGCCCAAGTCTCTTTCTTCCCTTATGACTGCCAGCAACTCCCCTCCCAGCCTATAGCTGCTTTAGGTTTTCTCTTCCCTATGTGCATGATCTTGCATTTCTTTGCATTAAACCCCAGTTGCCACTCTTCTGACCATTTTGCTAGTTTATCCAGATCTCTTCTCATTCTGCCCACCCCATCTGGATCATCTACTCTGTTGCAGATCTTGGTGTCATCTGCAAACAGACAAACTTTACCTTCCAGTCCATCTGCAATGTCATTGATGAAGATATTGAAGAGGACTGGCCCCAGAACTGATCCCTGAGGTACCCCACTTGAGACTTGCATCTCTTCTGACTGTGTGAAGCAAATAAACAAAACAAAACGATGTAAGAAACCACTATGGTTCTCAAAGGAGGTGGCAGTGATGGTTCAAGAGAAAAAGAAAGCATTCAGAAAGTACAATGAATCACTGAAGGAGCAGGACAGAGAATTGTATCAGTTAAAGCAAAAGGAAGCTGGGAAGGCAGTCAGAACAGTAAAGGCCCGAACCGAAGAAAAGATAGCCAACTCAGTTAAGAAGGGGCACAAGACCTTTTATAGGTACATCAGGAAGCGAAGGAAGACTAAGGGAGGGATAGTGAGGCTTAATAAAGGGAGGGGGGTGGGCAGAAGGTGACTGTGAAAAGCAGAGATACTAAACAAATATTTTTGCTCAGTATTTACAAATGAAGAGGGGGAGGTACCTAAAACAAACAATAGAAACACTCTGGATACAGAAGTCGATACCAGCCCATTTACAGAAGAAAGAGTCTGAAAGAACTCTTAAAACTGAAGGTGGACAAAGCAATGGGGCCTGATGGGAATCATCCCAGAATTCTAAAAGAACTAAGGGTAGAACTAGTGACACCACTGACTACCCTCTTTAACAAATCATGGGAGGATGGGGTGGTACCTGAGGACTGGAGGAGGGCAGATGTGATTCCCCTTCACAAAAGTGGGAGCAGAGCAGAAGCAGGAAACTACAGACCTGTTAGTTTAACCTCAGTGATAGGGAAAATGATGGAATCACTTCTGAAGGAAAGAACTGTCGAAGTACCTAGAGGCCAGAGGGCACAGGACCCAAGGCAGCATGGATTCACAGTGGAAGGTCATGCTAGATGAATCTAATAGATTTCTTTGACTGGGTGACCAAAGTAGTAGATCAGAGAGGGCTGTGGACATGGCCTACCTAGACTTTAGCAAGGCATTTGAATCAGTCCCACACAAGATTAATATACAAGTTAGCCAGCCTGGGTGGGTCCCAAGATGATAGCCTGGGTAAAGAATTGGCTGGAGACTAGGACACAGAGAGTAATAGTAAATGGAGTCCACTCTGAAGAAAGGGGGGTTACTAGTGGGGTACCGCAGGGTTCAGTATTAGGACCGGTCCTCTTCAATGTCTTTGTAAGTGACATTGCAGAGGGACTGGAAGGAAAAGTGTATCTCTTTGCAGATGACACAAAGATCTGCAACAGAGTTGATGCACAAGGTGGGGTGGAAAGGATGAGAAGGGACTTGGCAAGATTAGAGGAATGGTCAAATGTGTGGCAGCTTAGATTTAATGCTAAGAAGTGCTAGGTAATGCACCTGGGAAATAAAAACCCAGGTGAAGAGTACACAATGGGGGGTGAGATTCTAACAACAATAAAAATGGAAAGGGACCTGGGGTAGTCACATCAGATGACTTAAAGGTGGGAAAGCAATGGAGAGGCAGTAAGGAGGGCTGGGGAGATACTGGGATGCACAGGAGAGGCATCACCGTAGAAAACAGGAAGTTGTTATCCCTCTGTACAGACAGCTGGTGAGACCCCATCTGAGTACTGTGCAGTTCTGGAGACCCAATCTCCGCAAGGACATAGACAAGGTGGAAGCTGTCCAGAGGAGGGCAACTAAAATGGTGCAGGGTCTGCACCAGAAGACATATGAAGAGAGACTAAAGGAGCTTAATATGTATAGCCTCGAGGAAAGGAGGGAGCGGGGGACATGATAGAAACTTTCAAGTACCTCAAGGGAATCAACAAAGTCCAAGAGGGTAGCATCTTTCAAAAAAAGAGGTGTGCAAGAACAAGGGGCACAATTTGAAGATGGGGGTGGCTCAGAGGTAATGTAAGGAAGTATTTTTCACAGAGAGGGTTGTGGATGCATGGAATGGCCTTCGGAGGAGGTTGTGGAGTCAAAAACAGTGGTTGAATTCAAGCATGCATGGGACAGCCATAAGGCAATTTAGGGAATGGGGTAGAAAGAAGTAGGCTGCTGGTTAACTAGGATCTGCAGCTTATCCATTAGGTAGGAAATGGGCAGACTGGGTGGGCCAAGTGGTCCTTATCTGCCATCAAATTCCATGTTTCTGAGTTATGTTTCTATACCATCTACCACCACTCTGTTTTCTGCCCATCAACCAGTTTGCCACCCAGTTGACCAACTTCTGACTCACCCGAGCCTACCTAGCTATTAATCAATCTTCTATGTGGAACAGTATCGAAAGCTTTGCTGAAGTCAAGGTAGGCGACATCAATTGCTCCCCTTGTTCCACCACTATGGTTACCAGTCAAAGAAATCTATGAGATTAGTTTGACAGGACCTTCCTTTGTAAACCCATGCTGTCTTGGATCCTGTGTTCTATGGATTCCAGGTGTTGCACTATCCTTTCCTTAAGTAGTGCCTCCATAATCTTGCCCACTACTGAGGTAAGACTGACTGATCTGTAATTCCCTGCCTCCTCCCTGCTACCACTCTTGCGCAGCGGGATCACATGAGCCCTTCTCCAGTTACCTATATAAAAATAATTTCCTATCATCTTTAAAGAAGTTGAAGTTAAAGTTCTACAAGCAGAACGTTCTATGCCGAGCCAAAGCCCTGAATGAAATATTGTCAGGCCTCTATGCCAAAATACGACAGGAGAGACAAGTGTCAAAGAAAACAAGCATTTGACAATGCTGAATGTTCGTTGTGTGCATTAGTATGATGTGAGGTGGGAGGGGATGTTTGAAAATTGCTTCAGTGAAGTTGTTCATTATGACACTAAGTTGAAAACCCAATTGAAATACACTGATGCCGAAACCCCTTTGAAATCGTCTCAACTATATACCCCGCAGTAGCTATAGATTTGACGTTGATTATGGGTGGGATTATCTCCATGAGGTGCTGGGTAAGCTGGAATGAGCCCTCTCTGTTGATCCTGGGTAACAGCCCTGTACACTTCCCCAATGGCCAGACTATTGACCAACTCTACCCTATCTCCACCCTTCAAGTTGACACGTGGTACTAGGCAAGGTTGCCCTCTTTCCCCCCTCCTATTTGTGTTAGCTGTAGAGTCTTTAGCGGTGCACCTTCGGAGTAGTCAATCTATAAAAGGGATATTAGCTGGAAATACAGAATACACCACCCTTTTATATGCTGATGACCTCCTGGTCCTAATCGCGGATGCAGCTGAGGCACTACCCTTCATACTCGCTACCCTGCGCCACTTTAAGGGAATTTCTGGACTTCAATTAAATGCCACTAAAACTGAAGTTCTCCCTGTCAATTCCAGGTGTCAACCATCGGTACCAGGGGACACGGGCTTGAAGTGGGCCGGGGAAAACATCACATATTTAGGTATTTGTTTCTCTGCCGAATTCTTGAAACTATGGGAACATAATCTCTGCCCTCTTTTGTTGGAAATACAGGAAGATATGTCCAAGTGGACCAAACTTCATCTATCCCTAGCTGGTAAAATAGCCATGATTAAGATGATCCTGGCCCCCAAATTTTTCTATTTCCTGGCACATATCCCCCTCTCATTACCACAAGGCTGGGTCCAGAAGATAGATAAGGCAATAGGGAGTTTTCTGTGGGAAGGGAAACCCCCTAGGTATAGTAGGAACAAACTTCGGGCGCATTGGAGCGTGGGGATGGTGTCTTCCCTGGTTTACAGGTTATAAGTGGGCATTTCACTTGGCACAGTCAATACACTGGTTGGGGTTAGGTTCCTCCCCTCAGCCACAGTGGGTGGATATAGAGCAAGCTGTAAGTCAAAAAATTTCTCTGTCATTGCTTGTCTATAATAGTCCCCCAACAAATTTAAAAAATCATCCCATGATAGGGGCCGCTTGCAATGTTGGGGAAAAAGTAAGGAGAAAGTTGAAGGTAGACTTAGCACCTATCAAACTAACTCCGCTATGGGGAAATGGTAACCTTGGTATAGACAAAAAAGCGGTGTACTGGAAGAGCTGGGTAGACAAGGGCATTACCAGGTTGGAAGATATATTAATCTCGACCTCCTTGGTAGTGGACTCGCTTGCTAACCTGCGGTCAGATGGTCAATTCTGACTTCCAACTTCTGGAAATATTTACAAATCGCAGTGCAGCCCAAAATATCTGACCCAGGTGGCAAAGAGATACCTTGAATACACCTTCCTGGATAACAAAAAAAAGGGCTGGCCAGTTCAGTCTACAGTGCTCTCCGAGACTCAATATCCTGCCAAATTGAAAAGTCTAAACAGAAATGGAAAGGGCTTTACAACTGGAGATTACAGATGTGCAGTGGAAGGAGTGCTGGAAGGGGCTCAAAAGCATTTTACAGATGCGAAAGTAAGTTAATACAAAATAAAATTCTACACTCCTGGTACGCACATGGTAGTACTACAGAAGGCTGGGGTAATAAGTCTAATCTGTGTTGGAGATGTAATTCTCACCGGGGACTTGGCCCATATACTTTGGTCCTGCCCAATGATACAGCCAGTGTGGGACAATATTTGTGAAGTGGGGGCCAAAGTGTTAAAAAGTGCATTTCTCGGTCCCCATCCTTCTACTGGGTATGAAGTCAGAAGCACCCCATTTAAAACTTGAACATCGTTAGCTAGCTCATGGGCCATGCAGCGAAGAGGTTTCTTGTATGTAGATGGCGGACCACACTGATACCTAGTACCCAAGAACTCCTCGCCTCTATGGTTCACATTGCTACTATGGATAAACTCTCCCACTTGATAAGTAATTCCCTAGTAGTATATGAGGATTGTTGAACCCCCTTTGTTAGATATGCCACCCTAAGACCAGAGTGGGCTGAAATTGTACAACCAGGATTTCTACTAACATAACAGGATTATGTAAACGGAACTGTCAAACTTGGCCAACCAGGACTGTATGTATAGGTGGCACTATAATGCCTCCTTACTCATATGTAGTGTACCTGATAATATATAGAATAGTGGTTCTTTGTGTTTGTTTCTTTTAGCTAGGGTGCCAGAAGCCTGGACAGCACCCGAAGTATATAAGAGTTTTTCCATTGTTTCGAGGTATGACTGTGGAGCATGGAAGCCTTGCCTCTCCATCACTTTAAGATAAGAATCGTATATAGTGAGGTAAGTACAGGTCATATGTAGCATTGCCCTTTTCTGCTCCTATGTTGAGTTGTATATGTAACCAACAACTCATTACTAGACTCCTGTTCAGAATAAGTGCTATCATTACTGTAAAGAAAATGGAAATAATAAAAAATTTAACAGCTAAAAAAAAGAGTCCATGTGTACAGACGGTATCATTATGGGAAAGGTTACCACAGGAGAAGCTCTAGGGGTGACAGGAGATGCTAAAGGGAACTGCAAGGGAGTGGTGTCTTCAGAAAGATCTAACATCTTCAATAACTTTTAGGCAGATCGCCCCTCAGTGGCTAGCAGCCTAAGTAATTTGTCTTTAAACCCCTCTATACTTAGGGATCTCCCAGAAGCAGCCAGGTCACTATGCAAATGAATGACCCTCCACACTTTCTGGGATCCTTCAGGCAAAATAACAGGGGGCACTTTCTCAGGATCTATGGGGAGGCTACAGGAGAGGAGGGCCACCATGGTTTGGTCGAACATATCCGAGTCCCTCCCTTTCACCTCAACCTTCCCCAAATACTTAACTTGTTTAATAATCTCTATAATAGTTGCATTAGTGGCTCCCAATGGGATGTCCATTAACAAAAGGGCCTGTTAGGGGTCTACTCCCTTAGCTTCGCTCCACCCCATCAAATGGTGCACTAACAGCTTATGGGGGGGCAATCTTAAACTTAGGCGTAGGAAGCGCCTCCATCTTGTTACAAATTTTAAGCGTGGGGTTGTAGTACCCACTTCTGACCACTAGAAGGCACAAATCCCAGCGGTGCCTACAAGCTGTAACCTCTAGGTGGTGCTACCCCAAGGGATAATACCCCTGCCTGCGTGACCAGATGCAAGTTGAGGGGTCTGGGTACTAAAAACGGGTGCCTTCACCTGGAGGACAGGGTTAGTGGTAGCGTAGCTTACCTGGGTACAGCCCTCCGGGACACTGTTACCCCCTTCTTTTCCCCTCTAGTGGCCTAAATGGTTCACAAAATACATGATTGCAATTGACACATGACCATAGTTTAAACCCCACACTTGTTTCACTTACCACCAGGGCTGATTCAGCTGGCTCGGCCCTGGAGACCCCCTGTAAAATAAGATTTAGCACAACAACCAACAGTATTTCAATGCTGTTTGTACAGAGGTACACCACAACCAGTTTCAATGCAAGAAGATTTAGATCTGATTTATTTAATGGGCAGTAACAAGGAAGGGGCAAAATCTAGTGGCTGATTCAAGATCTGAAAGATTCAGTTTATAAGGCATGCACTCAAAGGTCCCTGTAACATAGTCACTCACACACTCTGGGTACCCAGTTGGAACTACAGGCTAGCCTGAATCATTGCATCTGTTGTTGTGGTCCTTAGTTTTTGTTTTTGTTGACCGGGTAAGTGCACTAGACAAATCCTGCCTATTTTCAGGCACGACCCGGGGAGGGGGGATACAAATGAATGCCAACTGACCTTGAACCAGATTAAGCTTTGGAAGAAAGAAAAACACAAAATGCACTTTAATCCTTAATCTGTAATCTGGAGCTGGATGGCTCAGTTCGTGACAATCAAACAAAACAATTAAATCAGATGATACACTTTGATTAGGCTGTTGTTGCAGGGAACTACCCTGTAATTTGCTAATGATACCCAGACAGGTTGCAGGATGGATGAAATTGGAAACCTCAGGATGAAGTGCTGGTTTGCCAGGAGAAGCAGGGCCCACGCAATTCACCATGGTGTTGTTCCTGTTCGTTGGTGTTGAGCAGGGAGCCAAATCCCCAGGCCAGTCTCTCGTTGGTTGGTTCTCTGCAGTGTGAGCAAATGTCTGGACTGGGGTGGCGAGGCCCAGACCGGATGAACAGTTCGGAGACAGTCCAGTAAATGCTGGATGCAGCTTCCAGCAAGCTGGACACATTCAAACAGTGAGGAACCAAATTGCGACCCACTATCAGCATTCAGCACACATAGTAAAAGCAAGGCAATGCCACAGTTCGGATAACAGTCCGGTTGCAATATACAGGATCTTCTGCGCAAATCGTATGCTCTGCGGTCGTAGTGAAAGTCCTGACAGGCCAATTGCACAGATACAAGTCTTCGGTCCTCTTCAGGCAAAACTAGTCACAAATTCAGACTGAAAGACACAGGTTCGGATAAAGTCTGGTTTAAGCATTCACTCTCTTCACACAGAAGATGGTGGCAGGCAGGCCAAACACAGCCTTCCCGCAAATTTCCCCTGTGCACTATGCAGGAGCAGCTGCTCGAATCTCTCGAGCTGTTCACTCTCTCAACTCTATCTCCACACTGACTCTCCACTGCAGGTTGCTTGGGACTTTCCCAGTGATCCAAAAGGTTCGGTTGGCTGATCCATCTATCTGTCACAGCTAGAGCTCCCCCTCTAGGTCCATTTAGGTGCCAAAGGGCAAAAACTACAATTCCTACAGAAATTCACTCACACAAGACCCCTGGGGAAAGATTCAATTTTAGGGTCCCCAAAGGTACTGATTGGTCCAGAGTGCCAGTCCAGAACCAAGATGGTGGTGATTAACAGAAAAGTCCATGCTGCAAAGAAGGCAGGTTAGACAAACTGCGATACCATTATTGATAAAGCAGATCATCAGCAAACAGTCACAGCTACTTGTATGGCTCCCTCTGCACAATTAGCGATGGCAGAATGGAGCGATTACACTGCGGCCTGGGTGGAACTCGAGCCTGAAACTACTCAGCCCCTGCCCAAATTAATTATACTCTAAGAAATAGGCAGCTCTTAAAGAGACAGGCATGGAGGCTAATAGGGCACTCACATGCAACCACTTTTAAATTGCTAGGACACAGAACACCAGCCTGGCAGTGAGCATTTAGGCAAGCCCAAGACAGACTTTTTGGAACCCCCATTTGTAGGGGGTTACACAGGGATGACCCCAGAGCACTGGAGAGGTTAAGTGACTAGCTTAGGGTCACCCAGTATGCAAGTGGAGATTGTGGGAATCAAACCAAGGTCTGCTAGATGTATCAGGCTCATTCACAGCTCATTACTCTAACCTCTAGGCCAGGGTTTCTCAAATGGTGAGGCCAGCCTCCCTGGGGAGGCCCCAACCTGTTCAAGGGGAGGCTCAAGCAAGCCTTAAAATGTACTATATTGAAATGTCAAGTTTTGGATGCTTTGTGTGAAAGGATGCAGCAAACTGAAAGCAAATAATGGCATGCAAATTTATGTACAAAATGGTTACCAGGAAAACACACTCAACAAACATTTGTTTCCAGGTATGACATGGGGGAACATCTGAATGGAGGAAATACAATTCTTGGAAACTGCAAAATAAAATGCAAAATAATACAAATGGATAGGAACAAGATAACAATCGACCCATTATAGTGGCTGCAGAAAAGCACAAATACAAATGCTAAGCAGAGATACTAGGAGCAAGCCAGGAGGAACAAAACTGTCCCGGAGAAGGTGTTTAAGGGCAGGGTAAAAGTGACAAAGAAAACAGCCTGACTCATGGAGTATTGCAACAAGGGGTAAATAGGGCCAAAACTCAAGTGTGGAGTGAGTAGGCTGACCTGGGGGGTTATAGAGAGGAGAATAATAGGGTCAATAAAATGAGAATACACTCAACTACTCCCATGCACTTTATTGTATACTTCCTGTAATGTGCAACGTATGATAGCTGTTCTAACTATGGGGAGGCCCAAAATAATTTCTATATTAGGGGGAGGCTCAAGATCTTTTCCAAGGCTTGGGGGAGGCTCACTATGACAAAGTGTGAGACCTCCTGCTCTAGGCTATACTGCTAGCTCCATGGTTTGCTGAAAAGGAAGCTGCGCGTTACTTAAACCATTGAATACTTCCCCATTGTTTATGTAAACTGCGGATTAGTAATCCACCTTTATAAAAATCTGTTCTGCTCTCAGAATTTTGGAATTCTATTTCTGATGCAATTTACAGACTTAGATGGGATTTCTGAAATCCTAAGGAATTCCGACAGAAGCAGAATCTGAAAACTCTGCACAGCTCTTGCTTCAATGTGAGCCTTAGCCTCCCAGCGGTCAGCACAATGCGCTTCCTTCTGCAAATAAGCTAGCTTAAAAATATCATTTTTAAAATTCATAAATCTTTGTTGATGTGCTTATATAAAAAAATATGTCAAAATAAGGGTAATTTGTTGAACACACAATGGATCATGGCTTTTTGTGACTTCTTTTATTTCCACGGGTAGGATTTTCAAAGCGTGCCGCAGGGCTTGCACCAAGCGCAGCACCACAACACTTAGGCTTTGGCAGTGCACCAATCCAGTCACCGTAACCGCGCCCAATTCCGCAATCTCGGGTGCAATTGTGACAATTTTCACTATTTACAGCAGCTTGCGCCAAATATCTGGCACAAACTCCCTAAAAAGGTCCCCAGGATTGCTACAAGTTAGACCAGAAAAAGTTGGTCTAGCTCATGTGTAGTTGCCACATGAAGAAACCTCATAGATCGCCACAAGTCCCTTTGTACCGTATTGTCGGCGCACCTGGGGCTTGTGGAAAACCAAGTCTTTTGAAACTCCTGCCTCATGACTTCTGTCATTTTGACCATGACAATACCATGCTTTTCTCAAAATTTCCAATAACAAAATATAGCCCTTGCATGACTTTTAAAAGTAGCAGTGTGGCTGCTCGGATGTAGTTGTGCAGAAACAGACACAGCATGCATCTGCATCCACATCTGTCGCTTTGAAAATCCATCCCTTTATGGTGCTTCTCAGATTTTCTGGACATTTTCTAGAGCAGTGAGTGAGTGTTGTCATTTCCACCCCAACAATGTCATTTTCCCCTCTACAGCGTTAAATGTGTCAGTTACAATACCAAAACTATTTATGTGTTTTGCTCATCTGATAGCAGTGTCAAAATCTCCATATTGCCCTTCTGTGACATGATAATCTGGTAAATAGTGATGCAAAACAGAGTCAAAGTAACAAAAATTGAGATGGGGTGATAAAAAGAGGTAAATCCAGAGGATCAACTCATTTCTTTATCATGACCTTAAAGGTATTTTATTGTTTACCTTATATCGAGACAATTAACTGGCATCAGGCGATGTCTGGAGCAAACCAATTATCTCTTGCTGAATTTCTCATGTACTTTCTCTTTCCCACATAACTCTGCCAAAGAGCTCTCCTGCCTTTCTCAGTATGAATAATCCTGTACATCTGAGTGGTTTCACGGTGCTTTTTTGCTCTCAAATAATCAGAAGGGCAAGGCTGACAACTGACAACCAAGCAGAGGGAAGTTGGAGGTCACTGGTCAAGTGAGGAGACTCCATTATAGTGTTCTACAGGTATTTGCCTGCAGATATGTCTCTTGTCAGTCAACTCTCTCCTTATAATATGGGTCATGATGTCCACCACAAATACTGTTCTCTGATTGGATGGGCCAGCTCATCTGCCAAACCTCAGTGTACACAAAGACAATGCCACATTTTCTAAACTAAAACTTTTAGTGCCTCTGTACAGTATAAGATAAATGACATTCCAGGGCACTGCGTTCATTGAGATATGTAGCTCCCATCTGAGTCTGAGTCTTGAGGTCACAGGTGACAGCTCATTTTAGGGGAGGCTACATACACACCAGTTTACCTCTTAACTTGGCTTCTGGGGTTTGAGGTGACCGCCCAGGCACTTTCGGCGACAAGGGCCACTGGAACTCAGCCCAGCAGCAGAGACTGAAATCGGGATTGCCAGAGCCTGTAAGAGGTAAAGTGTCCTGCACTACAGCCTGACTGTTGTGAGGCACTTCCCACTCCCAACCACCCAGGGTCGGTGCTCCATATATTGCTGCTGGCAGGTCACATGATGTGGCATGTGACCTACCCTCCTTTTTTTTTACCTAAGTGTCCACTTTCCCATTTGCAGGTTATAGGCACCAACCACTAGGGGTCACTGCACTTTCCTCTAGCTCTTCTCTCTATATCCCTCCTAGCTACTGCTTCACAGCTGTCCACTAGAGGTCACTGCAGTTCCCTTGGATTCCTTCTACTACCTACTTTCTGCACTCATCCTATCTCTAAGCAACTGCTAATATCAAACCTGGTACCCTTCTCTATATTCTACTGACTATCCTCTGAGCCAATAAACCAGGCCAACAACTTCCTCTATTTTTATGCTCTTAACCATACCTCACTCCCTCCTGCCCAGATTTAAAAAATTGGCCCTGTCTACACTCTGTCCCTGAGCTGTGTTCAAGCCCAGTGCCCTTGCAGTCAGAGTCAGCTGCTCTACCTCTGCACCACAGTGCCTACCTACTTTATTACTACTTTCTAAGCCTCTTAATCACTTACCTACCCAATCTGCCAAAATATAGGTTTACCTCTTCTTCCTGCTGCCTTGCAGGATTTGAACCCTGCACCCTTGTTTCCAAGGTCCACAGTTCCACCACTCACCTAGAACACCTGCATATTTTTACTGCAGGATTTCATAACTATAAAGAACATACTAACCCTGTGACACAACTAAAGTGTTATCTAAGTGCTTCTACAAACCTGAACCCAACTCCCTGCTGCTACAGCCACTAGTCTAGCTCTCTTCTATTACCCTGATCAAGACTTGAACTGGATACTCTATGCACTTCAGGCACATACACTACCACCACACCATAGCAGCAACTAGACTCTGAGGTGATCTCTCACTACTATCTCCCCTCTTTCATCCTAGTCCCCATTCTTTCCTCACTTCAGCTCCACCAGCCTTCCCAACTATGCACATGCATCCCTGCTCGCCAGTCTATCTCTTCTCCTCCTCCTCCTTTGCCTTCCACATACCCTGCTGTCCCTATGAACCCTCAGCCTCACTACTCCAGTGTTCCTACCTACCCTCCTGTCCTCCCCTCCTCCTTTACCACTGCTCTACCCCTCCCTCCTCCTCCACACATCCCATGCTCCTCTCCACCTCACCCCCTTCCAGACATCACCTGTCCTCCCCACAGCCCCTTGCACTTCTGATCACTCAGGCCTTCTCTGCCTGTGCTACCCTACCCACCTTGTGCAACCAAACCCCATTCCTTATTCTATCGCTCCCGCGTAACTCTCCATCTGCCTCCCTCTGACCAGAGCACTTCTCCTCCTTCTACTCCTAACAGGGAACATACACCCAACCCAGGCCCTGCCCCTCCCATCCACCCACTCAGCCCACTGGTCTTGGTAGCCTCCATGAACATATGCAGCCTGCTGAAGAATTTGACGCCCTACAGTGCTGGGCCTTGGCTCACCAACCAGACATCATAGCCCTGGTTGAAACCTGGCTGTCCAAATCAACTCCGGACTCATTTGACTCCCTCCCAGGCTATACCTTATACCGGGAGGACCAAGGCAAACGAGGGGGAGGCTGTGCAATCTACACCAGGGACACAATACCTGGACACGCACTCCCCACCCCTGCCCTCATAAATGGGGCCCAGGCCCTTACCCTCAGACTCACCCCAGACCCCTCTAGGAGCCCTCTCTATCTCACCACAGCCTACGTTCCCCCAAAGAACCAGCACCCAGCCCTGATATCTTTAACGGACTACCTGGCCACCCTCCACCATAAGGCAGAACAAATCCTAGTGGGGACCTTAATGTAAATTGGCTCAGCACCTCCTCATCCACCACCAGAGACTCATTTGCCGCCCAAGATCTGACACAACTCGTCCACCCAGCCACGAGACTTAACCCTAAGAGTGGTACCAGCACCCTGCTGGATGTTATTATAACTAACGACCCAAAAATCCAAAACATCCAGGTCCTCCCAGACTCCCTGGTGACCTCCCTATCCTATTCCACTGGGTAGCCCCCAATCCCAAACCCAAAGCCCAGACCACCCTCCGCAGGTGCCTCCGCCCTGGTGGGCTGAAGAAACTTAAGGCACTCCTCACCCAGATAGACTGGTCCCCCATTCAGCAGGCAACCAACATTGATACTGCCCTCACCTTTTTCACTCACACCTTCAACATGGCCTGTGATCTCTTTGCACCCTTAACCAAAACCTGGTCCAAAAAACAGAACGCACCCTGGGTTAGCCCGGCCCTCCTACAATTACTTAGAAACTGGAATAACCTCTGGCACCTTGCCACTGAAACAGGTCGTCTGTCTGATAGGCAAGCATACAATGCAGCCCGAAATAAATGCTCATGGGCCATCAGGAAAGCCAAGGCAGACCATTACCAGGCCTCCTTACCTCCTCCTGGGGCTCAGCCCGGACCTTCTGGGATAATATTAAGCAACTCAGTGGTAAAGCTTGCTCCCCTGCCCCATCCCAGTTCACTAGAAATGGCACAACCTCCACCGAGCCTGCCACCATAGCTAACTGGTTCAACACCACTTTCACTGACCTTAGCTCAGTCCTCCTAGTAATTTCTTTGACCCTCCCCCCAGCCAAACTCCCCCTGTCCTCCAGCACCCCAGCTTCCTCCTGTGAAAGATTTCCACCCAGGAAGCCAGACCCATCCTATTCAAAGCTCTCAATGGCAACAATCCCGGCAGTGACTCACTGGACCCCAGCATCCTCAGGCTGGTGCTAGATGAAGTCCTTGCACCTCTCACAAGCCTAATTAACCAGTCACTCTGCCTAGGACAATTTCCCACAGCTTGGAAAACAGCCATTATCACACCTATTCATAAAGGAGGCGACAGGTCATCGGCCAACAACTACCGGCCAATCTCCATCCTCCCTCCCCTCTCTAAAGCCCTGGAGAAAGTGGTGGCCATTCAAATCACTGATTATCTGGCTACATAACATCTTATGCCCAGAGCAACATGGCTTCCGCGCAGGGTTACAGTACCAGCACTGCCCTTATTGAATTCTCCAACTCCTACACTCCTCCTTGGATACCAGCTCCTAGCTGGTGCAGTGTTCATTGACCTCTCAAAGGCTTCGACACTGTCTCCCATCCACTGCTGCTGAATGCACTCTGCCTCACTGGTCTCTCGGCTGGCCCCTGGCATGGTGTGCTAGCCATCTGACACTCCGATCCCAGTGTGTCAAGATTAATAACACACTCTCGATACCATCCATTCTCTCTGGGGTCCCCAAGGCTCCATCCTGGGCCCCTTCTCTTCTCGCTGTATCTGAACACCCTGCCCAGTGCATGCTCTGGCAAAATTCTGCTGTATGCAGACGAGCTGTCCTTTTGCCACCCCGTAATCCCATCTCCCTACAGGACTCCCTACAGCAGTCTTTCAACAGTGCCGAGGCTTGGTTTAAGGGCGCAGACTCGTCATCAATCTTAAGAAAACCAAAACTATGCTCTTTTCACACCCCAAAACAAAGCTAGCACCACCCTCTATATCCTTCCAAGCACCAACCAACCACTGGAACAAGTCTGCTCCTACAAATACCTTGGGGTTACCTTGATTCAGCCCTCACATTTCCACAACCACATCGAGCCCTAACATCCGCCACCAACACACGGCTTGGCATCCTATTCCGCCATAAAACCTGCCTTCCCAAATGCTCTCCGGCTAGCTGTTACATCGTCCGTTCTGTCCCTTGTAGACTATGGTCTACCAGTATACGGTGCTGCCGACACCACTGCACTCAACAAAATTCACCTAACCCTGAATAAAGCGTGCAGATTGATTACTGGTGCCCCCAGGCTCACACACACCTGTCAGCTATATGTCGATGCTAACCTGCTTACCCTGGATGAACGGCTCCGATACCAGACCTGTCTCCTCACCAAAAAAAACGTACTCGGGCTCTCCCCCCTGGGGTAACGGCATCCATCCACCAGAGCCCTCCCACCATTGCAACATGGTCTTCCTACAAGACCACTCTAAAGGTCCCCAGAACGAGAACCAGCCGTGGCCAGAGGTCCTTCAGCTATAGAGCCCCAACCTGGTTTAACTCTCTCCCTGCCACCATCACCAATGCCATCACCATCTCCACATTCAAAACCGCACTTCGGAACCACATCTTCAGCACTCGTAACTGCTCCTGTCTCTGAACATAGCCGCCACCTTTTTTTCTTTTGACAATGCCCCCCGGGCAGCTCTCCACCCAACCATCCCCTCCACCACTTCCCTGTACACCATGCCTAGGTTTAACCTGGCCAGTGCCAGCTGTTTCAATGTTTATCTACCAGAATGCTCACTTGATACCGACTTGTGTAATACCTGTTATCAATTACATGTACCCTGTACCCAATTGTATTTGTCTGACCACAATGTGACGTGGCATCTCTGGTGAATGCCTATTGATTTTTTGCAAATCTTTGCTATGTAACCGAAACGCACTGTATGTCTTTATGTGACGAAGTACCTTTGGAAACGAGCCTCTGGCTCAAAGGTTGTAAACTGATTCTTAAATAAATAAATAAATAAATAAATAAATAAATCAACTGGACTAGAAAGGAAAGGTTAATGAAATGAAACAGGTCTTAAGCAAAACACAAGGGGCCGGATATTCAAACTGCGCCCAAGAAGTGCGCAACAGCAGGAGCAAGCGCAAGTCAATTGCGCACATGCGCAACACACGCGATATTCAAACATGGAGCAAGACAAATTGCGCAAGCAGCCAACATCTGAATATTGCACAACCTGCGCCATAGCACAACCAGGAAGGGGAAGCTGAGCAGAGATGATGCACCAAAGCGCAACAAAGGTGGCCCAGCTGAGCAGTCCAGAGGCGCCACAGTGCAAGCAAAGAGACCCCCAGCAGCACAGCAATGGAACTGCACAACCAGAGAGTTAGGCAGGGGCCCACCACCCATGCCACAGATGGGCACAGGGACACACTGCAGAACCAACAATGTACCCCCACACCCCAAGCACAGCATAACTGGGGGAGAGATGGAACAGACCATGGGGCCAAGCATAGAAAGCACATCCCGGCCGTGTTACTGCAGCACCCACTGGCAAGCTGAGACTGCCGCACAAAGGGGCGGACCACCCCAGTGTCCAGCAGCCCCTGTGCACAGCACCCAGCACTGTGACCCCAAGACACCACCCATGTGCAGTGACCAGCACTGCAGGAATCCCCAGGCCCCCCCCGGCACACTGCAACCCCGTGAACCACAGAACTATACCAGCCAAACCCACCATGAGCACCCAGCAGTGGATGGCAGCACACAGCAATACTGACTGGAAGCCACACCCACACCAGAGACACCACCCCACACACATGCACACACATACCCATGATCATACCAACCCAGATGCCATACACACCACTGCAACTGAGCACCTATAGCCAGCTGCAAATCAGAGACCACCACAGTATTCATATCAAAATATAAATGTAATGCTGAAGATAAACAACAAGAACAACAAACTACTATCAACATATTTACAAAGCAGGGGTGGGGGTATGGGTATGAGGTAGGAGTGGGTAAGAGGCAGGGGTGAACAACCGGGAGAGGGAAGGTGGGGTGTGCTGTCCTTCAGCTAGTGCCTGGAAGCCTGCCCTCCTCCTGTCTGGTGCTGTGCCTGTGGCCTCCGCCGGTGCCGCATCCCATGCCGCTGCAAATCCTGTAGAATGGTGTGGGTGTCGATGGCCACCTGAGTGAGCCTCCGCAGTCCCTGCTCAATACGTCTCAGGATCCGGATACCTAGGACAAGGGATCAGAGTCAATGGCTGTGACTGTCCACATCCCTGAATCCCACCCATCATGCATGGCATACAGCCAAGTGCCCTGCTCCTGTGATGGACTGCACCCACCCACAGTGACCGTGCACAAGACATGCCCAACCAGGCAGCAATAGCCATGTGTACCACTGCACACACACACCCATGTCCATCACCGCACAACCAAGGCTGCCCAGTGATGTGGCTCTGTGGTGGGATGGAGTGTCACAGCCATGTGCCCAGTGCATGCATGGACCACCAGTGGCGCACAACACACACATGCAGTGCCACTGGACAGTGATGACTGACACATGTTGCGTGCAATGCAGTGTCATCCATGGAAGGTGGCGTGCCCCCCAGCATGCACTATCCATGATGTAATGACACTCACCTTCATCAAGCTGCTGCTGCAGGTGCTGCTGTGGCTACGGCTATGGCTGCTGCTGCTGCTGCTGTGGCACAACTCCTCCACCAGCCACCCCGGCACCGCCATCCTAGGCCTCAGCCTGTGCCCGCCTCTGCTCCTCCACACCTGTGGGAGACAAATGAAGAGAAACACATCAGTGAGATCCCAAAGCAGACAGCCCCTTGCCCCATTGAGTGTGCCTGCCCACACAACCAGACCCAAACAGCACACACCTGCAAACACATTCACAGCAAACCATAGCCAAACTCACCCCCATGCACAGGTCACATTAGACAGTGTCACCCATGTGGACAATACGGTGCATACACAGCACACCCACCTGGCCTAGGCACAATGCACCTCCTGGCACGAGATCTGAGCGCCCAGCAGAGCACACTCCCTCCTCACGAGGTCACTGTAGCGTGCCTGCACTGCTCAGAGTCCTCCTCCACCCAGTGGCCTGCTCCAGGGCAGCAGCCACCTGCTGCACACATGGGTGCGTGCCACCTGCAGGGGCACTCCCCCAAACAGTGTGCCATGGTGAGGCTCCACCACAGCCACCAGGTTTGCAACCTCCAAGGCCCCCCACAGTGGAGCTCTCCTGCGTGCCATTTCCAATTTTTACAGTGGCAATATGGCGCTCCACAGCGCGGCAACCCCACGTGGAAATGTTGCGCAATAGAACTCCATCAGTCCCTATCGCGCTGTTCATACAGCGCCATCGGTCCTCATTGCACTGTCACCAAACAGCGCGATAGAGCCGTACACATGCCAGACGTACAGCGCCAGGGGGCAAAGGTCGGGCACAAGGTCAGCGGTCAGTGGCACAAGGCCACGCACAGCACCATCGGACGTCTACACGTTCTGCATGAACGGTCACCTGCATGCCAGTGCCACAGTGGACTATTGCGGTTGTGCCTGCGCCATTTGGTGCCCAGCGCTGTGCGCCACTGGCACAATGGTGGCGTGTTCTGAATTTCTGATCGCGCACAGCATGTCATCATACGCAGACACCTCCGTGGCTACCTGGGCATGCGCAATGCGGTGTACTACACAGTCACAGAAATGTGCCATTGGCTCAGCCGGCTCAACCGTATTGCGCAAAGCGCAGCAGCCACGATATTCAGTCCGACATGCAAATCATCTGATAAGCCATTCAAAGGCGAGTGGCGCGATTTGCATGTCATTAAAGTTGAGCCACTCCTAATTTGCATGCATTGCACTATAAATATGCGACATTGGGCTGCGCTGGCCAGATTCGGTTACTGCAGGTGAGAGGTGAGTTGCATGCTGTGTGATGTTCTGGCCAATGGTCATGGGATAACGCTGTAGACTGCACAGTGACAGGTGTCCACTTCCACCCATACAGACCGACATGACCAAGCAGAGCCAAGGTGAGGGTGAGGATGGTGGGTGAAGGAGGAGGCCCAACTTCACCAAGGCAGAGACAGAGGCCCTCTTCCAGGCCTACCTGGAAGAGGAGCCACTACTGAGTGGACGGCGGGGCACCCCTCAGGCCCGTGCGGCTGCATGGGAGGGGGTAGCTCGGGTAGTGAACCTGCACGGAAGCCACCAGCGCCTCGCAGGAATGCAAAAAGAAGATGGGGACAGACCGCAGAAGGGTGAAGGAGAAGGTGGCAGCCCTCAGGGTGGCACGCGAGTGGCACAGGTGGGGGCCAGCCAGCGGTGGCGGAGCTGACCCTGGCTGAGGACCGACTGGCTGCATCAATGCAGTGGAGTGCTATAGAGGGCATACCAGGAGGTGGATTCCAGACAGGTGGAAGCCCATCACTGCATGGTATGACATGGTGGTGGTGTTTGGGGGAGGTTGATCACATGCACTAACATGTCCTCACTTTCTGTTACAGATCCCGTTCATCTGCAGGGGACGGTGGTGGTGGGACCATGCAGTGAGGAAGACCTGCCAGAGCTGGAGGAGGGTCCATCCACCTCTGTCGCCAGCCGGCATGCACTGCACCAGCATGCACGCCTGGCTGCCACCTCTGTTGTCAGTGAGTCAGGTGTGGGGGGTGCACAGCCTGTGTCTCAGCAGTCTGGCATGCAAACATGCCAGCACGCTGTGACTGTGGCTGTTGCACATACCTGCACCATTGGTGATGCAAGGACTGCAATGGGCAGTGACACGTGTGTGTCCCATGACGGACACACAGCAGGCCAGCACGTGCCCCTGGGCCTAGCTGGTTGCAATGTGTGTGCCAGCACATCAGCACAGTCCCAGGCTGTGCCTGTCAGCACCGGTGGGGCAGCACCGGTGGCTGTGCAGGTCTCTGGCACTGTTGCGCCACAGCAGTGGAACGAGTGGTCCCTGGGCACAGCAGTTGGAGGGTCAGCAGCAGCAGTCACCCACCAGGTCTGGGGGTACAGGGTCCAGCGGTGGCACATGCACACCGCCTGTTGACTTGCCCACACCTGGTCCTGGTGAACAGCACCCACCCTCAAGGGGTGTTGAGCATCAGGCCCTTCCATACCCTGGGGGACAGGATGCCGATGTGGCACAGGACCCATTTGATGAGCACACCCACCTGCTACGGGAATCAGTACAGCAGCAGGGGCGGGTTGCAACATCTGTGGAGGCACTGTGCGTGGCTGTGGAGCGGCACAGCAGGGACAATGCTTTGATCCTTGCAGAGATGGTCCAAATGCGGATGGATGTGACCTCTGCCATTGACAGGCAGACCCAGGCATTGGTCGCTGTCGTGGCTGCATTGGGCACACAGTCAGGTGCCCCGTACCACGCACCCCACACAGTACGCTCTCCACTCCCTGTTCCTGGCTTCGTGCGACACCCAGCCTGTCGACGCTGGGTTCTGCTGTGGCTATCCCAAGCACCCCTGGTGCAGGTATGTTTGGCATGCTGCAGACCCCTGTGCGGACAAGGTCACGATCATGCAGTGGGACCCCTGGTGGTCTATCGGTGCCACCACACGTGGCCCATGCTCAGCCTGCCAGTGCTGCTGGGTCACGGCGGGGCCACCCATGCATCTGAGGTGGCCGTGGCACAGTGCAACATGACTGACCTGTCTCCCAGTGTGGGCCCTGTCTGGTGCTGCCCTCTGTGCAATGTGTGTCATGGTGGGCAGTGCACTGGTGGGTGCCCTGCCCAACATGCCGACACATGAACCACCTGCACACCCACCCGACTGCTGTCCACAGGTGTGTGTGCATGATGATGCCTGCATTGTACTGTACACCAAGGTGCAAGGGTGCCAGCATCTGACACATGTACTTGGACAGTACAGGTGGTGGGGGTGGTCTGTGGATCTGTGTGTTTGACATGTCTGTTCCTGCTCTGCTGTGCACCTGCCCATGTACGCTTTGTGCCTGGTGTGTGTGTGTGTGTGTGTGTGTGTGTGTGTATGTGTCCATATGACTGTTCACCCCTCCCTGATGGTGTGTTCGTGTGCCTGGACCCTTCCACTCCCCTTGCCGTTATGCACCCCTGGTGTGTTACCCTGTGTGCCTGTGGGTTCGCCTGGACAGTGTTGGCTGCACATGGCCCCTTGACTTACCTGTGTTGTACAAAATGCTCCTCTGTGATGGTGTCCCAGTGCAGCTGGGCCTGCCGGATCAGTCGGGGGTCCCGCCATCCAAGGGGGGGCTGCTCATCGCCATCATCACCAGCGCCGCTGGCATCCCCATCGCTGTCCCCCTCCTCAACCTGTATGGCTATCCCACAGTCTTTGGCCATGTTGTGCAGGATACAACAGGCCAGGAATATCCCACAGGCCTTTGAGGGGCTGTACTGTAGGGCACCGCCGGAGGTGTCTAGGCATCGGAAGCGTGCCTTAAGCATCCCAAACACCCACTCGATGATGTTGCATGTGGCGGCATGTGCCTCATTATAGCGCTGCTGCGATGGGGTCATGGGGCGCCGGTACGGTGTGAGCAGCCAGGGACGGAGTGGGTATCCGCTGTCACCTGTGTGGAGATAGTGGAGATAAGTATCATGTTCAGGTCCATATTGCCCATATCTCTGTGTGCCACTACCATGCCACCTGTGGCATTCCCACCCTTGCCCCAAGTTTGCAATTCCTACATGCGTACTCACCCACTAGATGGCCCGTGGGGATGTCCCCACTCTGGAATCGATGGCACAGTGCGGACTGATACCTTATGAAGGCATCATGTGCTCCACCAGGGTGTGTGGCACAGACATTGATTATGCACCCACTGGCATCACACACCAGCTGGCAGTTGACACTGGAAAGCCCTTCCTGTTCCTGTATGCGGCCCCATCAGGGCCAGGTGGTGTGTGAATAGCCACATGGTGCAGTCTATGGCCCTAACACGCAGGCATCGTGCTACCCTGTGGAACTCCTGCATGTTTGCTGTACGCCCTGCCACAGTGCTGGGGAAATGGATGTGCTCCACAGCATGTGGAAGCAGTGCGCTGAGGAATTGGGTGAGGATGCGTGACGTGGCTGACTGTGTTATGCCTGTGGTGTCCCCTGTCAGCCTCTGGAAGGTACCCGTGATGAGCAGGCACATGCAGGCTGTTACCTTTGTCTCCACTGACAGAGCGTGACTCCGTCGTGAGGGTGCCTGCATCACATCACTGCACAGCTCACAGAGCTGCCTCAGTATTGCCCTGTTCAGGTGGTACCGGCCTACAATCTCTACGTCTGAATACAGCTCAAAGCTGATGCAGGCACGGTACTGCCTGTTGGGGGCATACCACCAACGGGCCCTTCCACGGCCACGTCCCCCTGCAGCATGCCTTCTCACCCCCCTCATTACAGCTTCCATGTGGAAGCTGGTACTGTCCATCTCCCTGGCTTGTGTCTCCCCCCCTGCTGTTGTTGATCTGTTGCCCCCGCTGTCCTGACTGCTACCTCCACTGCACCGGGTACACCTACTGGCCTCTGCAGTCTGTGGCCCCGCACACCCTCCCTTGTCCCTGTTCTCTCCTGTGCACTCCCAGGCCTGCACTCTTTGCCACTGTCTCCCTCTTTTTCCCTGCCTCATGTGGCTTCCCTGTAGCATTCTTGCGCCTCTTCCTTGAGCCTTTTTATTTTGGCTCATTTCCGCCGTGGCGCACCTTCCGGCTCATCCGCTGTTGCGCATTGCGCAAGTCTTTAAATATCGCATTGCACTCTTTATGCATGGGTCCACCCCCTTCGGTTGCGCATGCCTCATTTGCATTGCGCTGTTGCTCAGCCTGATTTCAGTGGCGCAACTGCCTCCTGCTGAATATCTCAGAATGGCGCAAATTCGGACTTGCGCATGCGCAACCCTTTTGAATATCCCACCCAAGGTCTACACCAGTGAAATAAAGTCTAAATCATGAATCCATTTTAATCAGTGTTTCATTTACTTTGTTTAACCTGCTGTCAGGGTGGCATCACAAACCAGTTCACATTCCTCAACAAGTTTCAATCAATTTCAGTGTGGAAATTGACTCCCCAAAAGGGACAATTCTTCCAGAAAGGCACAGTTCCTATTTGGTTCTGAATTTCATCTGAAGATGTGGGTTGGTTGCACTGGTGGTAACCCAGTAGGTCCAGCGACTTACAGTTTCTTGTTTATTTCCTCCCCAGAGCCACACCTGGGGGACACAAGCTAGGCACATTTAGTTGTATTCTCAAGAAGAGGCAGTTGTTTACATTTCATCTTTTGTTTGTATTAATAAACGAATTGATTGATTGTAAGATTTGGATAATACTTTAGAGCACAAGGGTAACCAGTCAACATGCTGACTGAAGTACAGCTAAGGCATAACAGCGAGTCAAAAATAGTGTGATGAATAATGCTGCAGGGATAATGTTGTGTCTGATTTCACCCTGTGTTATCTGGTGCATGGACTGGAGTTGTTCTCTCTCTCTCTCTCTCTCTCTCTCTATATATATATATATATATATAATCAGGGGTGTGGGGCAGATCCCCCTGCAAAGGGGGGATGCGGTTGGCAAAGCCCCCCCGTTAGAATGTAAGTAACTTGCAGTGTGCTGTATGTAATTCAGTGGTGTTTTGTGTTGGTTTTCCATCATGTGAGGTGCAGGTCTGGAGTGTCTCTGTTTCTGTCATAGTGGCTGCTGTAGGTAGGTTATCAGGTCTTGCTAAAGTTCACCTGTATGTTGTGCACTTACTTTTCTGTCCGGTGAGGACTGGGGTGCAGCACAGCTGACTCGTGTTTTCGCAGTACACATTTGCAACCTCTTAAGTACTGTGTTTTCACTGTCACGATTTAGTTTGGTGAGTGTGTCGACTCTGATAGATCTGTACTTTCAGGAGGCTGGTTTGCACTATTTTGACTGTTCAGCATTTCGTCAGTGAGCTGTGTCTGGCGTCACTGTTCTTCCATAGTGCTTTTTGCCAGAAACGTTTTCCTTTTTGGTGTTATGAACCAGTGCCGGGCACAAGTACTCTTTTACAAAGGTTCTGCATCAACCGACAAAGTTACAGTAAAGATAAAGACAGAGCAAGTGAGCAAATTCCAGGGGAAATGTTTGTCGAACAATCAAGGTACACATGTAGAATGAACATCATGTAGATTGCAAAATTGATCAATCAAGGACAAATTCAAGGCAGCAAACTGCATACAGATACAGTAGGTAAAATGCTAAGTGAGACTATAGCTAGCACATTAGCAGTTGCAGTTACAGTGAACTGCTAAAGCAGTCCTTGGTCAATCCTGTGGAGGTTCAGCATGGATTCTAGCAAGTCGTTTAACCAGTCTGCAGCCCTAACAGCAAAGGAGTGTTTACCCAGCTGAGTTCTATGGAGTGGTATTTCAAGGGCATTCCTGGCCATGCTCCCGGTGTTATATTGTTTTGCAATGTAGTGGAAATATTTTTTTAGAGCAGGGAGTGTTAGGCCCCCCAGAGCTTTCTTAGCTAGTAGACAGGTTTGAAAATTTACTCTACTAGGCAGGGGTAGCCAACTGGTTAATGTGAAAAGGGAACAGCTTTGGGCACGTTTGTTAGCCCTTAACACAAAGCGACATGCTTTGTTACATATCACCTTGACCCTGCTTAAAACTGAGTCATAGGCAGCTGTGTAAACAGGTAGGCCATAGTAAATTGGGGCAGTATGGCACCAGACACTATCAATTTCCTGGTGTCTGCAGTAAGGTTGCTCTGATTCCTGAAAGGGCACCCATCCTTCTGTTTACTGAATATATTTCTATGTCAAGGGGAGACCTTTCTCTTCATCTAAGGGTAGTGAAAGCACATTTTTATGTTCATCGTGCATGAAAGCACAGATGAACATGTTGATATGAAGTTACTAGATAGGGGCATGAGGGGTGCAAGCCCAATGGAGAGCAGTGCTGTAGGGCTGGTCTGAGGCCCTCATTATGTTTGTCATGCGTGCAAGCACAGATAAACATGTTGCTATGAGAGTTGCTAGAGGGAAGTGTGAGGGTGCCAGCCCAATGGCCAGTGTTGCTGCAGGGGCGGTCTGTGGCCGGCAAATCAGCAGGCAGTGTCCTGATGACACTGGTTTGCTGAGGGGACTTGTCTCGCCAAACATATTAAAGGACAGAGCCGACGCTGAGCGTGGCTCTGTCCTTTAAAATGCAAGCCCATCAGCTGCGGCTTAGTGTGTCTTTCCTTGTTAAAGATTGTCATCTTTCCCTGTTGCCACTTGGTGTGTCTTTTCTGGTTAAACAATTTCACCTTTCCCTTTCCAACACTGGGATGCCCAGTCCCGGTGTCGGATGCACCCCCCCAACCCATCTATATCCCTAGGCGACATCGGGGTACCCAATCCCTGTGTCGGCATCCTCCCTCCCCACCACTATTGCGGGCACACAGGGAGCCCACCCAAGTGTGCTTGAATTTATATTTATTTTTTAACCTGTAAATGAAGAAAACCTTACCTCGCAGTCTTTTTTTTTTTGTTACCTGTAAAAACGAAAACTGTCTCTCGTTGTCTCCTGCCCCTCCCCAATCCCGACCCACATTCCGGCAGATGCGATCTTATTGCATAGTTTCTATGCAGGCTCGTAACTTTGTAAATTTCTCATATTTTTCACTCCAGATTTTCAACATTGCCATTTTTTCACACCTCCTCATGAACAGTACAACTGTCATTTTTCACATCCTGCCCAAAATGTGTTTTAGCACCTGTGGCGCTGAATGGCACAGTCACTGCGCGAAATCACCTTTTGGAATTGAATAACAAAATGATAGTGCCACTGTTCATGAGGTGGTGTCCCAAAAAGCCCATGTTGAAAATTTGGAGCAAAAATACCAACATACATCTGGGGCGTTAGGGTTCCCAACTGTAATGCCCCAACCCCCCATAGACACTGACAGGCGTTGGGTGTGTGCCTTGGAGTCGTCAACTGTAATGCTCACACCATTCCACCCCAACCCCCACTCTGCAGCCAGTGACAGGTATCGGTGTGTGCCTTGGAGTCTTTGGTCCAAACGTTTACCCCATTCTCTTGTACTGCACCCATCTCAGCTTATTTCATTCTGGAATGGGGTGAGCATTAGAGCTGAAGACCTCAAGGCACACCGTGATGCCTGTCAGTGTCTGCAGGATGGGGGTTGAATGGCGTGACCATTATGACCGGTGACCCAAAGGACACTCCCAATGCTCATCAGTCTCTGCAGGGTGGGGTGGGGGGTGGGGCATTAGGGCTGGAAACTCTAATGCCTCATTAAGGAAGTAAATCAGTGAGAAACATTTGATGTCACCTACCTTGATTTCAGCAAAGCCCTCAACAACGCACAACATAGAAGGCTGATTAACAAGATAAGTAGTTTGGCAATGGGGCACAAGTTGATAAACTGGGTTAGAAACTGACTGTCGGATAGGAGGCAGAGTGTGGTCGTAATGGGATCCAATCCGGGGAGAGGGGGCGACCAACGGGGTACCTCAGGCATAAGTCCTGGGACCAGTCCTGTTCAATGTCTTCATTACAGACATTGCAGAAGGGCTAGAAGGAAAGGTCTGTCTGCCTGTTTGCAGATGACACCAACATTTGTAACAGAGTGAATACTCCAGAAGGGGTGGAGAAAATGAGCAGGGGCATGGAGAGGCTTGAACAATGGTCTGAGGAGTGGCAACTGAGGTTCAATGCAAAGAAGTCCAAATAATGCACCTGAGAAGAGGGAAACCTGGGGGGAGTTATTGGATGGGGTGGAGGTGCTTATGACCACCTAGGAAGAAAGAGACCTAGGAGTTATCAGTTCTGATGACCAAAAGGTGTTACAGCAGAGCACGCATGTTGTAAGGATGGCCAGTGGCATGCTGGGGTGCAGAGGCATCACTAACAGAAGGCATGAGGTGGTGATGCCATTGTATAATGCACTAGTGTGGACTCACCTACAGTACTGTGTGCAAATCTGGAGGCCGCAAATGCGCAAGGCCATTGACGGGGTGGAGGCAGCCCACAGAAAGGCAACCAAGATGGTACATGGCTTGCAACACAGAACATATCAGGAGAGATTAAAGGACCTCCATGTGTACATACTGGAGGAAAGAAGGAGTGGGGAACATGATACATACGTTTAAGTACCTCAAGGGCATAAACAAGGTGCAGAGGTGGACATCTTTCAGTACATCAAGCATTCGACATTGACAAATGCTTGTTTTTATCCTAAAAAAAGAATCTATCATTGTCCGCTGTGTAACACCCCAATATACAGACACTGGGGTGCCCAATCCCCACGTTCCTCATCTGTTCAGCAAACTCCTCAAAAGAAAATGTCCCTTGTCTTTCCCCTGTAAAAAGAAAACATCCATCGTTGTCCGCTCTGCCATTGCCCAACCCCTACCCTCCCACTCAGGACCCACCAGCCCACCCTCCCCTCCCCATACTTACCCACCGGAGTCTGCCGTCAGAATTCTACCTTGGACTTCAAGCATGTCTTCGGTCTTCAAAGCCCAACCGCGAACTGAGGTAAGCGCTCAATGTATTTCAATGTGGTTTTGGTGTCTATGTATTTCAATAGGGTTTTCAACTTAGTGGCATAACTTGGCCATTTTAAATTTTTGCCCCAAATTTTCAGTATATGTTTTAGGGACCCCAACCCACAAACAACTTCACTGAAACAATTTTAAAACGCCTCTATGACACCAGTGTAATATAATGAACATTCAGCATTGACAAATGCTTGTTTTGTTTTGTTTTTTGGTAGTTGATGACTAATTGTTAGAGAACCAGTTTTCTAAGGCCTCAAGTTATCCTGTAGTAGGTTATAGGTGAGACTGTCAGGGTTGGTGTTCTTAATGTAGATGACCGTGTTATCTGCATGTAGGGAATATTAGCTGACTGACATGTATCAGGCAATTGGTTAATAAAAGGCTGAAGAGGAGAGAGCCCAGAATGGAGCCCTGTGGCACACCTATGGATACTCTCTGGGTGTCAGACAGGAACCATCAATTTTCACACTGTGTGCATTCTGATAGGTAGCTTTGGAACTGGGCTACTGAGACCCAAGGAGCTACTGAGGCCAAGGAGCTTATGGAGCAGGAATTTATGGTTGACCAGATCAAAGGCCTTTGTTAGCCACTATAAATGGCACCCACCATGTTACTGGTTACTGGTATCAAGGGCCTCATGCATGTAGTTGGTGTATTCTATCAGTGCTCATTGATGCTGTGGCATTTCCTAAGCCATGTTGCTGGGCACATTGTAAATAATTTGTACTTTTCAAGGTACATCTTAATCTGCTTAATCTGGTTCAATTTCAGTTGCTTACCATCTGTATCTCCCGGTCGCCCCTGAAAAAGGGACTTTCTAGGCCCAGTGGGCTTCCTGGGTCAACAAAATTCAACAATCAACAAGTGGCAAGCTGGTCCAACACAATTCTTTCCAGAGTCTTAGACAAAGGAGAGAGACTTGAGATGGGTTTGCAGTGACCATCGCGATTTCCATTTCTCGGGAAGTGGGAGTACCACAGAAGAAACCCAAAATGCTGGAGATGAGCTAGGTGAGATCCTCCAGAGCCAGAGCTAATATCTACACGTCACGTATGTCCCTCCCCAACCTGGTTTTGCCAAGGGCCTTTCTGATATATTTGGGGGTATGTTTAACTGAGACAGCCTTAAAAGTAGAATATGGGGTGCCATAGGTTGGTGTACTCTAGGAGGTTAGCTTCATTATCAGGGTCACCACGGGGGGGGCCAACTCTGAGGTCAGCAAAGGCTTCATTGAATCTATTGACTATCTTGTAAAGTTCAATAACCTCTTTCCTGTCAACCATAACCATTGTTGGGGTCATTCTTTTCCCCTTTGCCAAGGGGCTCCAAAACATTTTCTCAAAATCTGTTTCCCTTTCTCCAATTTTGGGTTTGCTGGGCCTTGCAGTACTAAAATGTGGCCAGCCTACTCCCTTTGGTGCATTTGTTTCTGGCGTCTTCATATTTTTGGAGGTGTGCTGGGGACCCAGTCTCCATGGCCACCGTCCACAAACTGTCCCTCCCTTTATGAGAGCAAGGAGCCCAGGGGTGATTCAAGCAGATGGTGAGCCCCTAACCTTACATTTTATGAGGGGTGCAGATTTGTTGTAGACTTTGGTGAATTCCAATTCCATAATAAAGAATCCAAGGGCTGAATTGATGTCAGGTATGGCATCTAGGAATCTCGAGTCAACCAGGGCCATTTGGGATTGAAGTCAAGCAGCTTACATTTGTTAAGGACCCGCTAATGATAAGTCATGGGCTCGGGCTGTTAAATTGCCCACATGCATTGTACCGTGAGTGGTCACTAAAGATGTCAGGCAAAACCTTAACTGTTTTAACCCTGTCAGGGTGAGTTACCAGAACCCAGTCAATCAGAGTCACGGTGCCAGTTCTATATTTAGCTCTGGTGTTTTTGATAACCATTTGGGATAGGAACAGGTTGGCAATGTTGTCCCAGTGGCCAAAGTTGGACTTAGCAACCGAGTTGATATGAAATCACAGGTGACTATATGCTCCCAGTTTTGGTTGATTTGTTTGAAGGACATAGTAAAGCAGTCAAGGCCATATTGGTGTTTACCAGGGGGATATAAACTGACAAGAAGATGAGAGATTTCTGTCTTTGCCCCAACAATAGTTTAATAGTCAAGCATTCACAGTCCCTGTCCAGATATTTGATTTTCTATGTTTGGAGCTTTGTAGGCTAGACTTAAAATAGATGAGGCAGCCCTCCTTACTCCTACCTTGTCCTCTCTAAAGAAGTTAAACCCTGGTAGGAGATGACAAAACTGGTGATTGGGGGACTGAGCCAGGTTTTAGTAAGGGATATGACATCCGGTCATACTACTGTAGCTCAAACTTTGAGTTGTGTAAATTTGGGTAGAAGGCTTCCTTTATTTAGTGAGACTAACTTTAGTTGCCTTTCGTTGCATGGACCAGGGCCGAGGTTATTCACTAGGCCTGGGATGAGTGAATGTTTCCCTGTTAGTGTTAAGTCTCTTGAGGCTTCAAGATAATGTCTCAGGATTTTAACCTGAAGGGCTAAATCCTATATATGACCCTGGTAACCCTGAAGTTCCGGGAACTCTCATAGCATTCGTAACACCAGATGCAAGTGCTCTTTGGGTAAGGTGAGGTGCTGGGAGACATGACATTGAAGGGTAGCTCTGGAGGGTTGAGGGGCAGTGGGATCAACCTATATCTGGAGGGGGAGTTACACCTACCTCACTCAGTCAGTGAGGTCTCAGGACTTATTAAAATCTACTTATTTATGTTTTTGGTTACCAGGTAAGTGCACTGATTCAGAGGACCATTTTCAGTCACAACCCGGGCCACCAGGTGGCGACTGCAGTGGTACAGAGTAGATACAATAATTAATCTATACCATTTTTATACAGTAGAGCATAATTGAACAATGAAACAGACATTTTTACATATGTTCAACCAACATGGCAAACAAAGTACCCTAAGAGAGTAGGAAGCAGTGTTAATGCATACGTGACAATGCATGTAGGTTTCTGCTAGGGAGTACAATTAGCAGTGGTGTTGCCATTGGTCTCAAAGGGATAGGCCCAGCACAGGAGGCAATAGACCATTGCAGAGGCAGTTCACTGGGAGCCAAACCCAACCTAGTTACCGGGCTTAATCACAAGTTAGTGTTAAATGCTTTAGGATTGGGGCAACTTAGCAGGGTATCCCTAAAGTATCCCTAGAGAACTTGGTCATACAATTGAGAGTTAGGGTCCATCCAGAAAGGGAGTGAGCAGTAGGCTAGGAATGCACAGGTTACCATAAGCAGCTTAATACTCAGAATACTCAGCAAACAGATTGCAAGTATGGGTCCACCCAGGCAGGGTGTATGGCATAAGATGAGCTGATAATACAATCAGTTAGTTTAGGTCCAGCCTGATAGGTTGCACTCAGTGGGCTTAATGAACAGGGTGATAAACAGCATCAATATGAAGTGGTAACCATTTACACTTACTATCCTGACAGCATAACGCAGTGGTTTAAGGCTCTGAGATGCAAACCTGGAGACCTGGGTTTGAATCCCACAGCTCCCACTTGCATACTGTGTGACCCTGAGCAAGTCACTTAACTTCATTGTGCTCCCAGGTCACACCTGTAAACAAGCTTCAGATTAGTGTGTCTCTCCTGGTTAAAAAAAAAAATTGGATGTTTGGTCCACCCAGATAAGGTGTATGCAATCAGCTCAGAATGACCCAGTTACCATCCACACCAGCATAAACAGTTTACCAATACCACTTAATGGCCAGACAGAACAAGTTGGAAGTTAGGGTCCACCCAGATAGGGTCTTTGCAGTATGCTCAGGGTGAGCAGGTTACCAACAACACCAAGACAAACAGTTTACCAAATTACACCTAGCAAATTGAAAGTTTAGGACCACCCAGACAGGGTGTATGCAGTTGGCTTAGAAGGGCCTTTTTTGGCACCAACTATAGTTACAATTGCAGTTACACGTGGGGTTCCTGTAACAACAGGCAGTAAGTTCACAGCAGTGTTACATGCAAATTCACAATCAGATAAAGACACAGTGTACCTCTTAGCATTTCTTCAATTAGCATATACTGGGCAGATCAACTGAGTAGATACTGAGTGCATAGTTATACACAGCACACCCCAGTACATTGCTCAAGTTAGTTTGCACAAGAACAGGGAAGTAGGGGAAATGGGCAGACTAGGTGGGCCAAGCAGTCTTTATCTGCTGTCAAAGTCTATGTTCTATGTTTCTATGTTTCTAACAGTACTCACATGCAGCAACAGTTAGCGTACCAGAGCAGTGAGGGGCAGTATGGCTGGCTGTCTTCTTGGCTGACTTCAGAGAGACTCCTTAGGTTGATGTCCTTTGCACTACAGTCCTTCACACAGAGGGGCTGCAGTGTGGAGGGACTGCTAGTACAATGTTCTTTTTGTGGAGAGAGTGTTGCTCCACCCAATCGCTGCTTGAGCTGCCTGACTGGCAAATTAGAGAGCCCAGGGTCAGAGGACCCGGCAAGTCTGGAATTCAGCATCATCCGATGGAGGAGAGGGGGTTGCAGATTTCAACCTCACAATCCCAGCTGGTTACAGTGCCTTTCAGGGCTGATGGTGGAAATGGTGCTTGTGAATGGAAGAAAGCCACCTTTGAGTTGTAGAGTATGGCACAAGATGCAGAGTTTAAAGTCTGGTGCTTTGTTCATCGCTCTGCCCACTCTCCACTTCAGCTGCCTCACTGGCAGATTAGAGAGTCCCGGGGCACAGGAGCTGGCAGGTCTGGAAGACGGCATTGTCTGATGGAGTGCTGAGCATTCATTCTCTGGCACAAAAAGGGGACCTGCAATCATGAAGGACCCCAGGGTCCTTCCCTCAACTGAGGGACTGCTCTGAAGTAGCCTTCATCTTTCACAGAACCCATAGCCCAGAGTCAAGTTACCCATTGAGTGTGAGTCAGCTCCTGTCTCCTCAGGACACAGAGGGCAACTTAAAGGTTTTCCTACCTCCAACTCACACTTAGGCACCTATTAAGCATGGAATGTGAACCAATCTTCTTCACATTCCAGCTTGCCTCCAAATTTAGGGGTAACTGATGGTATAATTAAATTCTATGCTAGTACAAGTAAACACCTCCTGAAATTTAGCGGGCAATGATGAAATAGGTCCAGCTGGGGACTGCAGCTGACCCCAGACCTAAAGCACCACCTCCTGCTTCACTGCCCCATGAGCCAAAGGGTCCCAATCCAAATTATCTAGACATCCTGGAGAACATTTTGTTCCTCTTGCATAAAGGGGAACCAGTGATACGCATTTATGGTCTTTTGCCACACAATTTAAAAACTCTTTAGCTCCTCCCTTCTCCTCTGTACTTAGGGAACCTAGACTTTGATAGGGCAAGTGCCTTAGCAGGCATGGCTCAGGTGTGGCTGCCAACATGATCCAGAAAGTCTGTGATCTTCTCCAGAGTAGGGAATCTAAAGTACTGGCATCAAGAGCATGCATGCAGTATGCTATACCCATTGAGCTTTATTTAAGCCAATGTATGTAAACTGTGCCTGTATCTCTGCTTGCTCCCCAGTTCCATTATATCCTTATATCGGGACCATTATGTATTGTTTACCCTTCATGTATCTCAATTGCACTGTTTGTCATTCACCTGTGTATTTGCTCCCCCTTCCCCCAGGATGCATCTGGAATTGAGCAGTAGCCTGCTCAGCATGCCTTCCTGGTTAAACGCTTGAATAAATAAATAAATAAATAAAATGCTGCCCTCTCACCAGCTGCCAGGGGCCTTCCAGCTCCTGGCAGGGTCCATACTGCTAGCTTCCTGGGTACAGAGCAGCTGACCAAGGAAACTGAGGGAGCCTCTGAAGTTAACTCTTTATGGCCCAGAGACCCGGTGTGGGAGGATATACTATGGTATCTCTAAACTCAATTTCCTGAGTCTGAAGATACGACCCCACAGGCCCGAACTGAACATCCCCGAGTCAATCAGATGCCCGAATATATGGCTTCGGGCATCTAACTGAAAAATAACAGTGCAAGTCGGGGGGGTCTTCACACCCGGAACCCCCCATGGAGGGGTCTGCCCCCACACCACCCGGAACTAATATACAGTATCTAACTCCGAGGTTGAGCGGACCTCGGAGTTATGAAAAAATAGTTATGGGGGTACGAACCGGCATTAACAAATTCAGTATGCAGCAGTGGGATAGAGCCTGCACCTAGTAGAGAATGCTGGCCGAGTTGCCAGTGGTTTAGCCCACAACACCACTGGGGCAGCTCGTCCAGACACCCGATTCCTCCACATCTTCACGTCCATCCACAGGGGTAAGATAGGAAGCCATCACATCCGCTACCTTACCCCTGTAACATTCGCCGGGTTGCCGTCATGCGGGGCTGCTCACTATCTGGACAATGAACCTGTCAGGCAATACTGCCCGGGCAGGTCAGTGTCAGGATAGTCAGCCTCGGCACAACATAAGGGTACCGTTTGGGAACCTATGGGAATCTGGGGATTACAGATATACAGCATATACTGTATAGGCATTCCACCAGTGTGTGCTGAGACTTACTCAGTCTGTAGCCTCATGCCTCAACACACACCAGAGGAGTGCCTGTATATCACTAGAAAGCATACACTGTTGGGTATTACTGCTTGTATAGCACACTGACAAAAGCTTTATAATTATAAAAGAAACAAGGACTGAAAGTGAAGGGAATTCAATTTCTGTTTAGCCCCATAAATGTCTGGCATGGTATGTGTTAGCAGGCTAGGACAAGTTAGGGAGTTTAAGATTCCTCAAATAACTTTATCCCTGAGCTTGCTCTCCTCCAACCAATCCCCTCTCCCCTCAACACTGGAGGCATGAGCAAACATTCCTCCTAATCTCTGACACCAAGCCACCCATTCTTACCTGTCAGTTCTGTAAACAGAGGCAGATGGAGATTGTCGCACCCCCCCCGCCCGCCACCACCATCACCTTAATCTCACTAAAACAAATTACTGATCACACTTGGCCTCGGAGGAAGGGTGGGGGTGCCTTCAAATACCAGGCACTCATCTCTTTGGAAAGAGACAATTAAAGGTATCAAGTCTTCTCAAAAGAAAACATAGAGGCACAAGCCAGAACAAGACTGGCATGGAAATCTGGGGACATACCTGACTTTTTAAAGCAACAGTTCATGTTAAAAAAAATTTTTTTTCTACATATTTTATTGTGCACACCTTACACAGGTGGAAGATGTTATTTCTATGCTGAACTTACAACACTTTATGTTAAACATATGTTATAACCTTCATTATCTGGTCCTTTTCAATACCCCTATGGCAATCCCTACTGTTCATTTTGTTGCCAGATCTATTACTATGACACCAAGTTTCATTTTATGTTCACCTTGGACCCTATGCACTATTGTGTCCATCACACAGTGGGTCGGCATAATGGTTGCACATTACTATGTGACATGGGCATGCGTAGCATGCCCTGGCATGCATCAAGGTGTAAGAGGTGGGCACCAGGGCTCATCCCCAGCTGTGTAGGTGCTCACAGGGTAGTGCACAGGTAGGGATGGGTGTGCTGTACAGAGCCTGGAACACCCATGATCTTACCATAGATGGCCATGCGTAGTCTGTGGCATACACCTGCTGCACATAGCATGGAGCATACCACATGCATAACAGGGTGTTGTGGACGCCCACAGACATCTGTAGGTGGGGGCTGGTATGACCATACAGAAGCAAGCATCCCACAGGTCTGGAGCGGTGGGGCAACATTCACATGCCCCTGCTATGTGGATGTCATGCCCGAACACATGACACAAGGAACTATAGCAACCCCATCCCCATTAGGACCAGGAATGGCCACAGAGATGTTGCTTGTGTGCCCTGGAGTGGATCAGGCACTACTGTACGAGGATGAGGATGACTGCCTCTGTGGGGTGGCCAGGCTTGTAAGTGGCATGCCTGCGTACACCTGCACCCATCGGGGCACTCCACAGCCATCACTAACGCCTGTGTACTTGCCATTGCAGGCATTCCAGGGATGCCTAGCCGAGATCCTGTTGCAGCTGAAGCCACATGAGTCAAGTGTGTCATGAACGAGGTGACAGGAGGCCCTGACACAGGCCATGCGACTGCCAGAGGGGCTTGAGTACATCAGTGAGTACTACTGTGATGACTATGGGAGTATGGAACAGGATGGTTCATCCTTGAACCCAGCATGGTGAGTACAGCCACCAGCCATGGCAGGGCCACCTACAGTGGGGGGTGAATGGGGGCAGGTGGGGCACATGGGCGCATGAGTGATGTCAAGCCAGGGGGATGAGCTGTCCAGAATGTTGTAATATCTGTCTCACACCTGCCTTTTCACCTGCAGGATACCCCCACCATTACTGATGGTGATATGGCCACAGAGGGATAGACCTGACATCATTGATATAAGCCCAGAACCCCCATAACATGCATTAGAGAAGTGGGAGAAGGCAGCACACACCATGTACTATGGGGGTAACAATTATCCAGACCTGATCAGATAGTGGCCAGGGACACTGACATTTACGGCGGTGGCTCCTGTGGGTAGTTGGTACCTGACCGCCTGACTTGAGATTCATGCCACTGGATGCAGGCACCATAATGGTACAGTCACAGACTGCCCCAGGGATGTGTAGCATGGACTATATGGGACTCTAGCACATGCTGTGTACACAGACTGTATACTATATGGTACAGTACCAAAGCCTATTTATTTTTTGATACAGGAGATGAAAAGAAAGAGCAGTAGCTAGTGAGGAGAGTGTAACTCTGTGTAGATCTGAGGGCACCTCAAAGCTAGATTATTTATTTATAAAGACTTGGTCAAAATGTAACCACTAGGTGGCGCTATCCCTTGGGCTACTACCCCTGCCTGCTTGGCTAGTAGTAGGTTAAGGGGCCCGAGTTCTGAAATGGGTGCCTCCACCCGGAGGTCAGGGTTGGTAGTGGTCAAGCTAACCTGGGCACAGCCCTCCAGGACACTGTAACTCCTCTCTTTCCTTACTAGTGGCCAGAACAATGCACACTAATCACTTTCACAATACCCCTGATATGCCACACAAGTACCCACACTGTTTGCACTTACCACCAGGGCTTTCCTCTGGCTCGACCCTAGGGACCCCCTGTTAAAAAAGGTTATACACAGCAAATAACAGCAGTACAGTACTCTTGCACAAACTGGAACCACAGTCAAGGTAAATGCAAAAAGAGTTAGATCTGATTTATTTAAGGACTTGAACAAGGAGGGGCCTAATCAGGTTAATTTGCTTAAAGGCTGAATTAATCGAACAGTTATGCATGCACTTCAGGGTCCATAAACAGTCACAGATACCCAGATGGAGAACGGTGGACTAACCAGGAATGTTGCAGCTGGCTGGGACCCTGTGATGGAAGAAAACAACATGCACCGCACACACTAATTGTAATCTGGAGCCGGAGGGCTCAATTCGTGAAAAGAAAACAACAAGACATCAGATGACACACTTTTAAAGTAGGCTGTTGTTGCAGGGAGCTACCCTGATGATTACTCATGATACCCAAGACTGGACACAGGCTGGACGAAAATGGAGACTGCAGGTGGTTGATCTGGAGTGTCAGAAGAAGCAGGGCCCACATGATTTGCCGAGGCATCATTCCTGTTCAAGCGTGGAGCAGGGGGATGATCCCGAGGCAGGTCTCTTGTCGATGACTTTCTGTGCAGCGGGTAGTCTGGCTGGGCCAGTGTGGCAAGGCCCAGACTAAATGGAGACAAATCGGATACATTCTGTTTTGGGCTGGATACAGCTTCCAGCAAGCTGAACACAGTTCACAGTGGGGAACCAAATCACACCCACTAACAACTCACAGCACATTTACGTAAGAAAATTCTACTGTACTAAGCAAACCTCTATCTGGTCACGATCGCAAAGTCTCTGCACAAACTGGGGATTCAAAAGCAGCTGGAAATCCTGACAGGCCGATCGATTCAGCAAAATCTTCGGGTCTTCTTCAGGTATGAAAAATCAGTGGCTTACTTCATTCTCACAAACTTGGATTTAGTCCAATATAATTCTCTTCTCTCCTCTCAGGGGCAGCAGGCAGATGTGTGGCCACAACTCAGGCCTTTCCACAGTTCTCCCGAACAAAACTACTCAGATGGCTGCTTGACTGTTTCAAGCTGTTGCTTCTTCAGCTCCCAACTTAGATCTGACTCAACTGCCAGCAAGCCTGGGACTTTCCCCAGAATTCAAAAGCTTCAGTTGGCTGATCTGTCTGTCAGTCACAACAAAGGCTCTCCCTTCAGGTGCAAAAAGGAACCCAAAGCCCCAAACTACAATTCCTACAGATTTTGACTCCAGACAGCTCCTGTAGTCTGGCCCCATTTTAAATCCCACCAGTACTGTTTGGTCCAATTTGGCAATTCTCGACCAAGATAGTGGAGATAAACAAAACAGTCCTTGCTGCAAAGAAGGAGGTTAGACAAACTACAGTATCATTATCACTCTAAATGATTTTCAGCAAATAGTTACATCTTTCAACAGAGCTCCTCTCAGATTACTATGACTGCAATCCAGGCAGCTTTAAAGAGACAGTACACAGAGGCTATACAGGCACTCTCTGGCAATCACATTTAAACTGCTAAAATGCAGGACACCAGCCTGGCAGTGAACATTTAAGCAAGCTAAAGGAAGACTTTTCGAGAACCCCCATTTGTGGGGGTTACAAAAGCATATCAGAACACATAACTTCATGGAAATGAAAATGTGAGGGCAGTTACATAGAAGTTGACGGCAGATAAGGACAGCAAGGCCCATCTAGTCTGCCCATTTCTTTTTCTACCTTATAAATGTGCCATCAGCCTTTGCTCTGTCAATGGTCTATCTATTCATACTCATCTGTATTTCTCCCTTATGCCTAGCCCATGCTTGTTTGAAGCCCTGCACTGTATTCATATCCACCACTTCCTAAGGTAGGCCATTCCATGCATCCAACATCCTTTCTGTGAAAAAGAACTTCCTTACATTACTCCTGAATCGGCCTCCCTCTAATCTCATGCTGTGTCCTCTTGTCCTGCTATTTTTCTTATATTGAAACATGTTAGACTCTTTCACCTTGTTAATGCCTTTAAGGTGTTTAAATGTTTTGATCATATCACCGCCTCTCTCCTTTTGCTCTAGGATATACATATTGCGCTCCATTAATCTGTCCCCATATGTTTTCTGATGCAGTCCCTGCACCATTTTGGTTGCCCTTCTCTGGACTGCCTCAATTCGGTTAATGTCCTTGTGAATGTGTGGCCTCCAGTACTGCATGCAGTACTCCAGATGGGGCCTAACCAGTGTCTTGTAAAGAGGGATTATTACCTCCCTCTTCTGACTTGTGATATCCCTACTAATACACTCTAACATCCACCTAGCCTTATTTACTGCTTTAATGGTCTGCTTGGATGATTTCAGGTCATCTGTGATGATGATGCCCAAGTCTCTTTCTTCCCTTATGACTGCCAGCAACTCCCCTCCCAGCCTATAGCTGCTTTAGGTTTTCTCTTCCCTATGTGCATGATCTTGCATTTCTTTGCATTAAACCCCAGTTGCCACTCTTCTGACCATTTTGCTAGTTTATCCAGATCTCTTCTCATTCTGCCCACCCCATCTGGATCATCTACTCTGTTGCAGATCTTGGTGTCATCTGCAAACAGACAAACTTTACCTTCCAGTCCATCTGCAATGTCATTGATGAAGATATTGAAGAGGACTGGCCCCAGAACTGATCCCTGAGGTACCCCACTTGTGACTTGCATCTCTTCTGACTGTGTGAAGCAAATAAACAAAACAAAACGATGTAAGAAACCACTATGGTTCTCAAAGGAGGTGGCAGGATGGTTCAAGAGAAAAGAAAGCATTCAGAAAGTACAATGAATCACTGAAGGAGCAGGACAGAGAATTGTATCAGTTAAAGCAAAAGGAAGCTGGAAGGCAGTCAGAACAGTAAAGGCCCGAACCAAGAAAAGATAGCCAACTCAGTTAAGAAGGGCACAAGACCTTTATAGGTACATCAGAAGCGAAGGAAGACTAAGGGAGGGATAGTGAGGCTTAATAAAGGGAGGGGGGTGGGCAGAAGGTGACTGTGAAAAGGCAGAGATACTAAACAAATATTTTTGCTCAGTATTTACAAATGAAGAGGGGGAGGTACCTAAAACAAACAATAGAAACACTCTGGATACAGAAGTCGATACCAGCCCATTTACAGAAGAAAGAGTCTGAAAGAACTCTTAAAACTGAAGGTGGACAAAGCAATGGGGCCTGATGGGAATCATCCCAGAATTCTAAAAGAACTAAGGGTAGAACTAGTGACACCACTGACTACCCTCTTTAACAAATCATGGGAGGATGGGGTGGTACCTGAGGACTGGAGGAGGGCAGATGTGATTCCCCTTCACAAAAGTGGGAGCAGAGCAGAAGCAGGAAACTACAGACCTGTTAGTTTAACCTCAGTGATAGGGAAAATGATGGAATCACTTCTGAAGGAAAGAACTGTCGAGTACCTAGAGGCCAGAGGGGCACAGGACCCAAGGCAGCATGGATTCACAGTGGGAAGGTCATGCTAGATGAATCTAATAGATTTCTTTGACTGGGTGACCAAAGTAGTAGATCAGAGAGGGGCTGTGGACATGGCCTACCTAGACTTTAGCAAGGCATTTGAATCAGTCCCACACAAAAGATTAATATACAAGTTAGCCAGCCTGGGAGTGGGTCCCAAGATGATAGCCTGGGTAAAGAATTGGCTGGAGACTAGGACACAGAGAGTAATAGTAAATGGAGTCCACTCTGAAGAAAGGGGGGTTACTAGTGGGGTACCGCAGGGTTCAGTATTAGGACCGGTCCTCTTCAATGTCTTTGTAAGTGACATTGCAGAGGGACTGGAAGGAAAAGTGTATCTCTTTGCAGATGACACAAAGATCTGCAACAGAGTTGATGCACAAGGTGGGGTGGAAAGGATGAGAAGGGACTTGGCAAGATTAGAGGAATGGTCAAATGTGTGGCAGCTTAGATTTAATGCTAAGAAGTGCAAGGTAATGCACCTGGGAAATAAAAACCCAGGTGAAGAGTACACAATGGGGGGTGAGATTCTAACAACAATAAAATTGGAAAGGGACCTGGGGGTAGTCATATCAGATGACTTAAAGGTGGGAAAGCAATGTGAGAGGGCAGTAAGGAGGGCTGGGGAGATACTGGGATGCACAGGGAGAGGCATCACCGTAGAAAACAGGAAGTTGTTATCCCTCTGTACAGACAGCTGGTGAGACCCCATCTGGAGTACTGTGTGCAGTTCTGGAGACCCAATCTCCAAGGACATAGACAAGGTGGAAGCTGTCCAGAGGAGGGCAACTAAAATGGTGCAGGGTCTGCACCGGAAGACATATGAAGAGAGACTAAAGGAGCTTAATATGTATAGCCTCGAGGAAAGGAGGGAGCGGGGGGACATGATAGAAACTTCAAGTACCTCAAGGGAATCAACAAAGTCCAAGAGGGTAGCATCTTTCAAAAAAAGAGGTGTGCAAGAACAAGGGGGCACAATTTGAAGATGGGGGTGGCTCAGAGGTAATGTAAGGAAGTATTTTTTCACAGAGAGGGTTGTGGATGCATGGAATGGCCTTCCGGAGGAGGTTGTGGAGTCAAAAACAGTGGTTGAATTCAAGCATGCATGGGACAGCCATAAGGCAATTCTAGGGAATGGGGGTAGAAAGAAGTAGGCTGCTGGTTAACTAGGATCTGCAGCTTATCCATTAGGTAGGGAAATGGGCAGACTGGGTGGGCCAAGTGGTCCTTATCTGCCATCAAATTCCATGTTTCTGAGTTATGTTTCTATACCATCTACCACCACTCTGTTTTCTGCCCATCAACCAGTTTGCCACCCAGTTGACCAACTTCTGACTCACCCCGAGCCTACCTAGCTTATTAATCAATCTTCTATGTGGAACAGTATCGAAAGCTTTGCTGAAGTCAAGGTAGGCGACATCAATTGCTCCCCCTTGTTCCACCACTATGGTTACCCAGTCAAAGAAATCTATGAGATTAGTTTGACAGGACCTTCCTTTTGTAAACCCATGCTGTCTTGGATCCTGTGTTCCTATGGATTCCAGGTGTTGCACTATCCTTTCCTTAAGTAGTGCCTCCATAATCTTGCCCACTACTGAGGTAAGACTGACTGATCTGTAATTCCCTGCCTCCTCCCTGCTACCACTCTTGCTCAGCGGGATCACATGAGCCCTTCTCCAGTTACCTATATAAAAATAATTTCCTATCATCTTTAAAGAAGTTGAAGTTAAAGTTCTACAAGCAGAACGTTCTATGCCGAGCCAAAGCCCTGAATGAAATATTGTCAGGCCTCTATGCCAAAATACGACAGGAGAGACAAGTGTCAAAGAAAACAAGCATTTGACAATGCTGAATGTTCGTTGTGTGCATTAGTATGATGTGAGGTGGGAGGGGATGTTTGAAAATTGCTTCAGTGAAGTTGTTCATTATGACACTAAGTTGAAAACCCAATTGAAATACACTGATGCCGAAAACCCCTTTGAAATACATTGAAGCACTTACCTTAGTTCACGGTTGGGCTTTGAAGAGCGAAGATGTGCCTACAGTCCAAGGAAGATAACAGCGACTGACCTCCAGTGGGTAAGTATGGGGTGGGGTGGGGTGGGGTGATGTAGGTGGGGGGTCCTGGTGGGAGGGTGGGAAGTTGGCTAATGGCACAACGGACAATGATGGATGGTTTTCTGTTTTTACAGGGGGAAAAAAAACAATGAGGGAAAGTTTTCTTTTTTACAGGGAGTTTTCTGAACAGATGAGGACACTGGGGGATTGGGCACCCCAGTGTCCGTATACTTTTTTGGGGGGGTTATTCAGCGGACAACAATGGACAAACAGATGAGGACACTGAAGGCTTGGGCACTCCCGGTGTCTGTATACTGTTTGGGGGAGGAGGGTTACACAGCAGACAACAATGGACGGACAGATGAGGATACTGGGGGATTGGGCATCCCCAGTGCCTGTATACTGTTTGGGGGAGAAGGGTTACACAGCGGACAATGATGGATGGTTTTCTTTTTTCCAAGATAAAAAACAAGCATTTGTCAATGCCGAATGGTTGATGCATTGGAATATGTCCACCTCTGCACCTTATTTATGCCCTTGAGGTACTTGAACATATCTATCATGTTCCCCCACTCCCACCTTTCCTCCAATAAGTACATATAAGTACATAGTGAGGCCCTTTTAATCTCTCCTGATATGTTTTGTGTTGCAAGCCATGTACCATCTTGGTTGCCTTTCTGTGGACTGCCTCTACCCTGTCAATGGCCTTGCGCATTTGCAGCCTCCAGATTTGCACACAGTACTATAGGTGAGGCCTCACTAGTGCATTATACAATGGCATCACCACCTCGGGCCTTTCATCTAGTGATACCTCTGCCTATGCACCCCAGCATGCCACTGGCCATCCTTGCAACATTTGTGCTCTGCTTTGACACCTTTATGTCATCAGAACTGATAACTCCTAGGTCCCTTTCTTCGTTGGTGAACATCAGCACCTCCCCTTCCCCGTCCTGTAACTCTCTACAGGTTTCACTCTTCTCAGGTGCATTATTTGCACTTCTTTGCATTGAACCTCAGGTGCCACTCTTTACACTATTTTTCAAGCCTCTACATGTCCCTGCTCATTTTTGCCACCCTTTCTGGAGTATTCACTCTGTTACAGATGTTGGTGTCATCTACAGACAGGCAGACAGACCTTTCCTTCTAGCCCTTCCACAATGTCTGTAATGATAACATTGAACAGGACTGGTCCCAGGACTGATCCCTGAGATACCAGACCAGACCTGGGTTTGAATCCCACAGCTTCCACTTGCATACTGTGTGACCCTGAGCAAGTCACTTAACCTCCTTGTGCTCCCAGGTTCTCCTGTAAAAAAGCTTTCAGCTTAGTGTGCTATACCTGGTTAAACAACTAAATAAAAAAAAAATAAAATAAAAAATACCCCCGAGATACCCCACTGGTCACCCCTCTCTACCCAGCTTGGATCCCATTACCACTACCCTCTGCCTCTTGTCCATCAGTCAGTTCCTAACCCAGTTTATCAGCTTGTGCCCCATGGCCAGACTACCCATCTTGTTAATCAGCCTTCTGTGTTGGACGTTGTCGAAGGCTTTGCTGAAATCAAGGTAGGTGACGTTAACCGTCCCTCCCTAATTTACTTTCTTAATGAGGCATTAGGGTTTCCAACTCCAACCCCCCGCCCCCACCCTGCAGAGACTGACAGGCATTGGGGTTGTCTCTTTGGGCCATTGGCCAGAACACTCATGCCATTCCACCTTCACTCTGCAGACACTGACAGGTGTTGTGGTCTGCCTTGGCGTCTTCAGCCTAAATGCTCACCCCATTCCATAATGAAATAAGCTGAGATGAGTGCAGTATAGGAGAATGGGGTGAACATTAGGGCCAAAGACTCCAAGGCACACCACGGTGCCTGTCACTGGCTGCAGGGTGGGGCTGGGGGTGGAATGGTGTAAGCATTACGGCCAGTGACCCCAAGGCACACGCCCGATGCCTGTGAGTCTCTACAGGATGTGGGCGGGGGGTTACAGTTGAAAACCCTAATGCCCCAGGCGTTTCTTGGTATTTTCATTCAAAATTTTCAATATGGGCATTTTGGGTCCTTACCTCATGAACAGTGGCATTATCATTTCGTTACTCAATCTCAAAAGATGATTTTGCACAGGGACTGCCCCATTCGGTGCCACAGATGTGGAAACACATTTTGGGCAGGATGTGAAAAATAACAGTTGTACCGTTCATGACGAGATGTGAAAAATGGTAATGTTGAAAATCTGGAGTGAAAATCTGAAAAATTGGTGAAGTTACGAGCATGCATAGAAACTGTGCAACACACACCTGTAACATGGTCCTTTTTGGAATGTTTTCACCAAATTTTCAACATGGCCATTTTGGGACCTCCTCTCATGAACAGTGGCATTGTAATTTTGTTAATCTGTTACGAAAGTTAATTTCACATAGTGACTGCGCCATTGTGCAACAAAGATGTGAAAACACATTTCAGGCAGGATGTGAATAATGACTGTGGTACTGTTCATAAGGAGGTGTAAAAGAATGGCAATGCTGAAAATCTGGAGATGGTGAAGTTATGAGCATGCTTAGAAACTGTGCAATGTACACTCCTAACAAGGTCATTTGTGGGAATTTTTTTCACCAAATTTGCAACTTGGGCTTTTTGGGACCCCACCTCATGAACAGTGGCACTGTCATTTCATTAATTGGTCCTGAAAGATTATTCTGCGCGATGACCACAAAATCACCTTTTGGGACCAAGAAACAAAATGACAGTGCAATGTTCATGAGCTGGGGTCCCAAGAACCCCATTTTGAAAATTTGGTGCCAAAATTCCTAAAACTGGCTGAGATATCAACATAAGTTGAAAGCCTCCCGTTGACTCTCATTACAAGGCTTACCTTTGAGTCTTCAGTTTGCCGGTCAGCTTTAAAGAGTGCAGACGTGTGTCCCGGTCCGGAGAAGATGACAGTGCTGATCTCTGGTTTTAAGTATGGGGTAAGGGGGCTGCTGGGAGGTGGGATGCTGTGCAGAGGGAGGGTCAGGATGGTGGAGGAGGACTGGGAGACGATGAAGGGTCATTTTTTTTTACAGGTCTAAAAAAGTGGTGAGAGACATTTTTCTTTATTTTAGGGGGGGAATATTTAAATTCATTTAGGCACACTGGGGTGGGTTCCCAGTGTGCCACAATAGTAGTGGTGTTGGGGGGGCATGCAGACACGGGGATTGGACACCCCGATGTTGGCAAAGGAAATAGACACATTTGGGGTGGGAGGGGCACATCTGACACCAGGAGTAGGCAGCCCAGTGTCGGAAACATAAAAATAAACATTATTTTGGTACACTGGGGTGGGCACCCAGTGTGCCACAATGGTGGTGGTGGGGGGGGCATGCTGACATGGGAATTGGACACCCCAATGTCAGGGCATGGGAATGGGTACTGGAGGGTGACGGGTGGACAGCACACAGTGGAAGGGTGGGGAGGGTTTTATTTGTTGCTGGGGGCAGAGACAGGAGCAGAGAGGATAGCATGCAGTGGGCAGGAGTGGGAGGATTGTCTGCTTGCCTGACTGATCAGTCTACCTGTACTTCAAAGGACAAAGCTGTGCTGCAACTGTGTCAGCTCTTTCCTTTGAAAAACTTGCCAAGACCAGCCCCCCTCACAAAACCAGTGTCATCAGGACACTGCCTGCTGATTCGCCTGCCTCAGACCAGCCCCTACAGCACTGCTCTCCGTTAGGCTGGTACCCCTCACGCCCCTCTCCAGCAACTCTAATATTAACATGTTTGTCTGCGCTTGTGCGCACAATTAGCATAAAAAAAGAGGCAAAGGTTTAGGACTGCTCTCTGTCACATGTCACAAATAACAAAAAGAAGAATGTCACAGGGCAATAAACACATTCTAGTGAAGAAAGCATTCCAAGTACTCCCAAAAAGTCCTGGAGTGGTAAGGACCTACATCACTGAGGAATTCCGACAGCTTTTCTGGAATCTGATCATAGTCCTGGAGTGGAAATATCCATTATGACACTCTTGGAGTGAAAATGAATGATGTATTTCCATTCACGAATCAGTCAATGGAAATAAATATGGAATATGCCATGGGCTGGCTAAAACTATTGCATTTATCTGTATCTGCAGTTTTTGACCCCTACTGGCCTCAGGTGTGGCAGAGGGAAAGGTATTGTACTGGTACAAACGTTGTGCTGTAACATGGTGAACTGCAGGCTCAACTAACAAATCAAAACTGCTGCTATGAAACAGTTAGAGCACAAGAACATTGTGTACAGCGCAAAGGATTCTGGGTCTAGAGATTCTGGTTCAAATCATAGCTGTTAACCAGTTGTGTGCCAAATGTTGTTTTTTTTTATTGTGAACATTTATACAGGGTAACTCTGTGGTGACTCCCTCCACTCTTTCTCAATTAATATTCTCCTCCACGATTTCACTACTCATATGTGCACCTGGATCTAACCCCCTGTCCTGCTGTCACTCTACTGCCCCTCTCCCCTCCATTCTCCCCCATCTTCCTCTTTCTGTTACCTTCCCCTTACCCCTCCTCTCTCCTCCCTTCCCCTCCCAACCCCCACCTCCTCCACAACCCGTAGTCTCCTTGGTGATGCCCTCTCCCACAAAAGTGTCTATTACACAGAAAGTGTGCAGAGCCTGCTTCTTTTAAATGTGGAAGATGAGATTTTTCACAAGATCTTGTTCTGAAGCTCGGCAGAACACATTTTGATATGCAGAATTATCTGACCTTTATCAATTATTATTGTAATTAAAATGTTATTCCTAAACCTAATGAAACAAGAAAAACGTGAAGTAAAATTGTGACATACTGTAGCCTATCAAAATCTTGCCTGCCACATTAGAAACATAGAAACATAGACTTTGACGGCAAATAGGGACCGCATGGCCCACCTAGTCTGCCCATTTCCCTACCTACAGGATAGGCCGTAGATCCTAGTTAACCACAGCCTATTTCTTCCTACCCCCCATAAGAACTGCCTTATGTCTGTCCCATGCATTCTTGAATTCTCCCACAGTTTTAGACCCCACAACCTCCTCAGGAAGGCTGTTCCATGCATCCACTACCCTCTCTATGAAAAAATACTTCCTCACATTGCCCCTGAACCACCCCCTCTCTATCTTTCAATTCTGTCCCCTTGTTCTTGCACGTCTCTTTTTCTGAAAGATGCTACCCTCTTGGACTTTGTTGATTCCACTGAGGTACTTAAAAGTTTCTATCATGTCCCCTCTCCTTCTTTCCTCAAGGGTATACATATTAAGCTCCTTTAGTCTTTCCTCATATGGCTTCTTTTGCAGACCCTGCACCATTTTAGTTGCCCTCCTCTGGACTGCCTCTATCCTGTCTATGTCCTTGCGGAGATGGGGTCTCCAGAACTGGATGCAGTACTCCAGATGGGGTCTCACCAACTGTCTGTACAGAGGGATAACAACTTCCTGTTTTCTGCTGGTGATGCCTACCCTATTAATGAGTTACATTCTACACAGTGCCCTAATTACACTATTCAGCAGCTGATTCTGTTTACAGTTGGAATATCTCAGCTGTGTTCTTATTTTGTAAGTCACATGCAGGCATGCACATCATATATGTAACACTCTTGCCATGTGAGGGCACTGTGCCACTTGTAAGCACTCTCTCTATTTCGCTACCCAATGGTTAATTTGCAACCAAAGAATGCTCTAAGCCATGTGATTGCCATCTGATATAAAAGGAGAGGTTTGCATCCATTTTAAAGTGTTGGGTAATAAAGAGAAAAAGATGCAGGAGAGGAGCTGGCTATGAGCAGCAGCTGCATTATTCCTAGAGGCTCTCGTAGTTCCCATTGCCAGCTCACAGGTGGGTTCTCGATCACAAATCGAAGGAAGAAGGGATTGTGCACCCCAGTCTGCTAGGAGAGATCCTGGGCTTGGATAGATGGATCATCCTTTCATTAACATTAGTTGGGCCCTGTTTCAGTTGGGTGCAAAACACAACACTGGATGGTATGTGGACTGTGCGGGCATGTGTGTCTCTCAGGTCTTACAGTCCATCTAGGTGTTGCCCAGTCTTGCACCCCTATGGCTGCCCCAGAAGATAACTAGGCTAGGGAAGTTTTGTCTGTTAGGGGACCTCCACTCTTAGCCCATAAGAAATGCCCATTCTATCTGGTTTCCTGCCTGGAAATCCAAGTTCCTGTGGCTACCCTACCTTGTGGTGTCCTATAAAGGACAGTAGGAGATCAGAGCAGAGGGGAATGGGCCCTCACTCAGTGTACATAATTACATTGATGGGGAGGTCTGATATTTCCCTCACATCCTGTACCCCTTGACTACCTCGAAGCCTCAGATCTGGGGGTGGAACCAGTCGGATGGTCTGATCATTACACCGTGGGGTTCAATTTTGGTGCCCCCCCATAGGCCGACCCCTGTGGAAATTATTGCCGTTTACGAGATCTTAGCTCAGAAGGTCTAATGGCAGTACTTGACCTATCGTTTATTCCAGAGGCAAACAGCGACCCAAAGGATCTCGTGGTGGCCTATAATAGGGCCATCTTGAGGGCCCTTAATGTCTTTGCTCCTGTCTGTGTTCATCCTCTCTCCCTTCGCCCTTGGTCTCCATGGTTTGATGGAACTTTGAGGGAGATGTGGCGATTAGGATGAAGGTTAGAGCGTTGCTGGCGGAGATCTGCCCTGGATGCCGACCACCTTAGATTGCTGGATCATTATCAAACCTATCAATCCGCAATCACCCATAAGAAGGTAGAGTTCCTGTCCGGGGAGATTGCGGCAACTCAGAATAGACCAGCTCAGCTTTTCTGGACTGTGGACAGACTGTGCAACCCAGCCTGTCTGCAAGTCCGGAAAGCGTTTTCGCAATCAGAGTGTGATGAACCTGTTCGATTCTTTGCGAGTAAGGTGGCTGACATCAGGGCAGCTATCCGACCAGCACACTCTATGAGTGTTGCTTCTGATCAGCACTTGGTCACTGGCCTTCAGCTTTCCAGGGGTGCCTTCGACCGCCCGGATTTCATGGATGTCATGAGGATTGTCCAAAGTATGTGCCCCACATGCTTTAGTCTGGACCTAGGACCAACTTCCCTTATTTTGGGTTGTATTGATTCCATCTGTCCGGTCCTTGCACGTATAGTTTGGTACTCTGTGGAAACAGGTGAGTTTCCTAACTCCCTGAAGGAGGCGGTGGTAACACCTCTCCTGAAGAAAGCTTCCTTGGACCCAAACTGCCATGCGAACTGCAGACCAATCTCTAACCTCCCCTTTTTAGGGAGGGTGGTTGAGAAGGTGGTAGCTGCTCAGTTGGAGAACCATTTAACCATCCATGACATCTGTGAACCTCTCCAGTCCAGTTTTCGAAAGAGGCATAGTACTAGGACAGCGCTGGTGTGGGTGCTCAATGATCTCCTGATGGCAAGAGATGGGAAAAAACATTCTAGCTTGGTTCTTCTGGATCTTCCCTCAGCGTTTGACACTGTGGGCCATGGGGTTCTCCTTGATCATCTGAGGTTCATCTGTGGCCTGTCAGGTACAGTCCTCAGGTGGTTTACATCTTACCTCACTGGAAGAACTCAGAGGGTGGTGTCTGGGCTTTATTCCTCGGACCCAATCCCTCTGTCATGTGGGGTTCCTCAGGGATCGGTGTTGTCCCCCATGTTGTTCGCAGTGTACATGCTGCCCCTCGGAGATATTGTAAGGAGGTATGGGCTGAGGTTTCATTGCTATGCTGATGATACCCAGCTCTACCTTTCTTTTGCACCCGACCAGGATGGAGCTGTCTCAGCCTTTAGTAACTGCCTCATAGAAATCCAAGAGTGGATGGATTTGAGCTGGTTGAGGTTGAACTCGGGAAAGACTAAGGTGTTTGTTGTGGACCCAGGTCACCGGATAGAGGGGTCAGGGGTAGGTTCAGCCTTGGGGCTTTTTCTCGGGGGTCTGTCTCTTCCAGACTATGAACAGGTGCGAAACCTGGGAGTAATTTTTGATGAAGGGCTGACGCTGCATGCTCAGGTGTTGGCCATTGTCAAAACTTCCTTTTACCATTTTAGGAATATCTCCAGGATTAAGCACCTTGTTTCATCTGGTGACCTTCTTATGTTGGTCCATGTCTTTGTGCCCTTGCACTTGGATTATTGCAACTCTCTTTACTTAGGGCTTTCTGGGGTGGAAATCCGCCATTGGCAGCTAATGCAGAATGCAGCAGCATGGCTTTTGACAGCATCCTCCTGGTCCTGCCATATTTCTCCAGTGCTGCGCGGTCCGCACTGGCTGCCGGTTCAATGGCGGATCACCTTTAAAGTCGGTCTTCTGACTTATAAAGCCCTACACAGACTGGGCCCTGGTTACCTGAACGAGCTTCTGATTCCCTACCACCCCGGGCAATCACTTCTCTCAGCTGGTGAGGGGTTGCTAGAGATTCCTAGAGTATGTCTAAAATCATCTGGGGCTTTTATGCATGCAGACCCTTCTCTTTGGAATTCTCTATCCCACTAGTTACAAGAGTGTGCGACTGTGGAAGGATTTAATAAAGATCTAAAAACCTATCTTTGGTATCATGCTTTTTGTGACTGATTTATTTTGTCTTATTTTAAATGTTTATTGCTATTTTTAAATTAAGTATGTTGATTTGTTATGTTTTTAAAACTGTGAGGTGCCTTGGTTTTGGAAAGGCACCATAAAAATAAAGTTTTGTTATTTTATTATTGCTACCTTCCCAGCTCAGGAAGACTCTTGCCATTGACACTGAGACAACAGAGCTGGACAATCCCCAAATTCTGGAGCAGTGACCTGGCAGAATCTATTCCTTATTTACAAGATCATGCTTAATCACTGAAATAGAAGCCACTGTGTCCCTTAAATCTTGTGTGATTTTCAGAATTCACAAAAACAGGGTGTAGATGAGGAGTGGAGTTAGAGGGGACTGCATTACCTGTGAGGGTCACTAGCTGCTGCATACTTACAGTGCTAGCCCATCTCTCAGCACTATGCTCCTTGTGTTTATTCTGTGGGCAATAATCGAATAAATGCCCCAGTTTCTGGCATATATAGCATCTCCACTCGCCTGAGTTTTTAGTTTTGGGTGTATTGGTGTTTTACCCCTTGATTTTGAGCTGAAGCTATTTTACTTTAGGCTGCCCTCCAGGCAAACCTTAAAAATCTCCTGCTGTCCCTATCCCCTCAGCAGTTTCCTTTATTATGATGGGAGCACTAACCAGCAGCCACACCCTCAATGCATGTGGCAAAATTGAGAGACATTAATCCAGTAAAAACACTTCTTTCGTCTTGTTAGCAGTAACTGTTTTGTTACCCTGTAGCTGTCATTCTAGCATATTGTACAGTTAAACACTCATTTCAGAATAACTTTCCAGGGTACTGTAACCCCCCTTCAAATGGGATTTCCCAAAAGTCTTCCTTGGGTGTGCTTAAATGCCCACTGCCAGGCTGGTATCTTGTGTCTTAGCGTTTTAAAAGTGTTTATGAGAGTGCCTTAATGCCACTGTGCTCTGTCTATTTAAGAGCTGCCTATCACGTGGTGCTTATTTAATCTGGGAGGGGGCTGAGTGTTTCTATGCTCGAGTCCCACCCGAGCTGCCAGATAATCGCTCTGTTCTGCCATCGCTATTTGCACAGAGGGAGCTCTATTAGCAGCTGTACATATTTGCTGATTATCTATTAGCATAGTAATGGTATTGTATTTTGTCTAACCTGTGTTCTTTGCAGCATGGACAATTCCGTTTATCACCACCATTTTGGTTTTGGACTGCCAGTCAGCACCAATCTGTGCCTTTGGGGACTCTAAAATGTAGCCTGTCCCCTGGGGTCTTGTGGGAGCAAATTTCTGTAGGAATTGTAGTTTTTGCATTTTGGTGCCAAAACAGACCTGGAGGGGGAGCCCTTGCTTTGACAGACAGGTGGATCAACCAATTGGACCTCTTGGACCGAGGGGAAATTACCAAGCTGCCTGCTGCAGTCAGTCAGTCAGTCTGGAGTTAGAGTATGAAGAGTAAACAGCTTGAGTAATTCAAGTAGCTGCTTTTTGGCCTGTCTGCCTGCAGTTCCTTGAGAGGGAATCCTCTGAAAGGCTTAGCAATTGGACTATATCCGAACTGGAGTGTGACAAAGCCACTGAAGAGTGGCCAGATTTGAACCTGAAGAAGATCAAAGATTTGCTGTATGCGATCGGCCTGTCAGGACATCCATTTACCACAGAATTCCCAGTTTTGCTCAGAGACACTGATGCTGCGGTCAGACTGCTTTCCGCATTGTGGTATGGTGATTGTTTTACTATAAATGTGCTGTGTGCTGTTAGTGGGTCGCGATTTGGTTTCCCACTGTGTAAATGTGCCACGCTTGCTGGAAGCTGTATCCAGCACTACCGGACTCAAATTCCTAACTGTTCCACTTGGCCTGGGCCTTGCCACCTGGCCCAGCCAGCTACTTCAGGCACAGAAACCATCATCAACAAGAGACTTGCCCGGGGATCAGCCCCCTGCTCAACCATCTAGAACATTAATGACACCTCGGTGACTCGTGTGGGCCCTGCTTCTCCTGGCAAACCAGTCATCAACCTGCAATCTCCATTTCATCTAGCCTGTGTCTCGTATTGGGTAGCATGAGCAACAATTAGGGTAGCTCCCTGCAACAACAGCTAAATCTCAAGTGTTGTCATCTGATTGCATTGTTGTTTTTCTTTTCATGAACTGAGCCTTCAGGCTCTAGATTACAAATTGTGTGTGGTTGTGCATGCCTTTTCTTTTCATCACAGGGCCCCAACCAGCTGTGACGCCAGCCTACCCCGGGCAATGTTCCAGGTTAGTCCACCTTACTTCCAATTGGGTACCCAGAGCATGTGACTGTATAGGGACTAATAGTGCATGCATAATTGCCTGACTAGATCAGTTTTCGAATCAATCAACCTGATTATGCCCCTCCCTTGTTCAATTCCCCTGAATAAATCAGATCTAACTTTTTTTGCATTTAATCTGACTGTGGCCCCAGTTTGTACCAAGAGCACTGTACTGTTGATATTTGCTGTGCCTAACCTTGTTTTACGGGGGTCTCCAGGTCAAACTGGTGGAACCAGCCCTGGTGGTAAGTGCAAACATTGTGGGGAATTGTATACTGAATAGGGGCTACTGTGAAACTGTTTGTTGCATATTGTCTAGGCCACTAGAGGGGAAAAAGGGGGGTTACAGTGTCCCGGAGGGCTGTACCCTGGTTACCCTTGTTACTAACAACCCTGTCCTCCGGGTGGAGGCACCCGTTTCAGTATCCAGGCCCCTTAACCTGCAACTAGCCACACAGGCAGGGGTAGTAGCCCTTGGGATAGTGCCACCTAGGGGTTACAGTACTATTTTAGCCCCTTAAATTTGAGCCTGTATGACTAGGGAGTCGATTCAAAGCATTTCAGTAAAACATTTGGTATCACGTTATGTTTCAGCGTACAGCTACCAAATATTTTTCACTTTTAAATAGCCTGTGCAATCAGCATAGTCTGTTTTGGCAAATGCCTCTAAGGCTTTGCCCATGAGTAATGGTGTGAGAAGCTGGCTTGTCTGCACAGCAGCAGGGCTGCTGTTTGTGATACCAGTGACCCAGGTTCAGGAATGAATCCAGGACGATGGCTGTCAGCCTGAGGGAGGATGGAGTGCCCCATAGAATGCTCTCCTCTCACTGTGAAGCAGCAAGCATCTGCTACTCCACCACCACTTAGGTGACCACAGGTCATCCCCAGCAGTGTTGCAGCTGGACTTGTAGCTAGGGAGGGGGCTTCTGACTAACTCTGGCATATAGGGTGCACTTTCCAGGTGCATGTGCACCAGTGAGACAACTCTGTCAGCATCCTGAGGGCAGGATAGAAAATCATTGGCACCTGACTGTATTTTTGTGAGATCCCCATGATGTATAAATTCCAACTGATTATGGATTACTGTCTGTAAGTTTGAACGAACATATGCACATTTCATATATGGCAAAAAAAATGAGTACCCTTCTGCATTACAAAAGCTTACTCTGAGTTTGTTGGAACTGTGTAATTTAACCTGGTTATGAGTGTAGCTGCATTCCACGTTCTGTGTTGTTAATTGGAGCTGGAGATCCCAGAAGTTGCGTTCATCTCTGCACTCCAGCACATTCTCCTTTGTGTCTACTTAATTCCTGAAGCCCTGCAGCATGATGTTAGCACTCTTGGGCCCCACAATGCTGATAGTTCATCTCACCACCCAGAACTTGGCTGTCCTGTGATGGGATGCCTGGGCCCTGCAAATCCCACCACAGAGGAACAAGTCTGTGGTATGAGGAGGTAGGGGGAAAGGGACAGTGCAGTTAAGATGGGGGTGGTGCTGAAAGTTTGCCAAGCCAAGTAGGGCATCTCCAGAAGGAAGGAGAAGAAAAATGGCATGAGGTGCATCACCCTAGAAGTCTTCTCCAACTTAAACTGCTGACATAATCTTTCATATGCCCATAGAAAAAGGTTAAGATCAACCCTCCAGTAAAATGGAAACCTTTTCAAAATGACATTGGGTTTTGGGGTTACCTTCCATGCCAGTACTTGCATTTGTTGCAGGTGCTTACTGTCGCAGTACCTCCATCTGTTTTGTATGCTCCCACATCTCCCTCTCATGTTGTCGTACTCTCTCGTCTGTCTTACTCCAGGTGCTCTTTCTCTCACTCCTCTTACATCAGGATCTGGTATTGGTAATCTTTATCTCACTCCGTTGCTTGGCACACTATCTCCTGCTCCTCTGCCTGGTATACCTTCTCTTGCTTTTCTACCTCTTTGCAGCTCTACCTTTATCAAGGCAACCTCCCGCCTTAGCCTCTGCCATGGTCTTGCCTGGTTCCTCAGTCCCCCAGCTCTGGTCTATTGCTCACTCTCTCTGTCTCCTCCTTTCTCTGACCCTGGTCTTATTGCTCAGCCAGTCTTCTCCATGGCCACAGCCTCCCATTCTGCCGGTCACTTTTCTCGTGAGACTATTAATTGCAACCTCTACTACTCTGCATAGTCAAGGTCGCTGCTTTGACTCAATGCCTGTAGTCCTTACAAAATAAACCTTTTAAATACTTCATGCATAGTGCCTATTCGCCATTCTATTCTCACTAGAAAAATAACAAGGGTAAAGAACAATATAGCAGTGTATGATGTGTCCCTTCATATATCTTGCTCTGTTATTGTACAGGTATGTTTACTGGCTCTCCATTCCTTTGAGTGCTTGATAAACATTGCCTCTTGCACATACACTACATTTCATGATCACCACTTCACAAATACTGTCACCAGCCTTTTGCAAATTTACCACTGGGCTGATCCTTCTTGGCCCACTTATGTGCACCTCACACAGTAAAAGACCTCTGGATATAGGACTCCCATCTCACTTCAGACACTGTTGAACGTGCTCCTGTATTAGAGGCAGATTCACTTTAACTCAGTACATGCTCTAAGAGATGAAACACAGAGTTGCCAGTAAAATAATTTAGCTGTACCTTCTAAAAACACAGCACAGTCACAGATTACCTAAATACAGAATATTTAATACTTGCAAAATGTACAAGATAAAATGGGGAAAGTCCAAACACACTAAGGAATCAAAATAAACAGGTATTCAAGATAGAAAAGTCAAAAACAGAAAAAAAAATGAAACATAGAAACATAGACTTTGACGGCAGATAAGGACTGATAGGCCCATCTAGTCTGCCCATTTCCCTACCTACAGGATAGGCCGCAGATCCTAGTTAACCAACAGCCTATTTCTTCCTACCCCCCACAAGAATTGCCTTATGTCTGTCCCATGCATTCTTGAATTCTCCCACAGTTTTAGACCCCACAACCTCCTCAGGAAGGCTGTTCCATGCATCCACTACCCTCTCTGTGAAATAATACTTCCTCACATTGCCCCTGAATCGCCCTCCTTCTATCTTTAAATTGTGTCCCCTTGTTCTTGCAAGTCTCTTTTTCTGAAAGATGCTACCCTCTTGGACTTTGTTGATTCCACTGAGGTACTTAAAGTTTCTATCATGTCCCCCCTCTCCCTTCTTTCCTCAAGGGTATACATGTTAAGCTCCTTTAGTCTCTCCTCATATGGCTTCTCTTGCAGACCCTGCACCATTTTAGTTGCCCTCCTCTGGACTGCCTCTATCCTGTCTATGTCCTTGCAGAGATGGGGTCTCCAGAACTGGACACAGTACTCCAGATGGGGTCTCACCCACTGTCTGTACAGAGGGATAACAACTTCCTGTTTTCTGCTGATGATGCCTCTCCCTATACATCCCAGTATACCCCCAGCCCTCCCTACTGCCTTCTCACATTGCTTGCTAACCTTAAAGTCATCTGATATGATTACCCCCAAGTCTCTTTCCTTTTTTGTTGTTGTTACTACCTCCCCACCCATTGTGTATTCTTCCCCTGGGTTCTTGTTTCCCAGGTGCATTATTTTGTTTGAGATTAATTCATTTCTAAGATTCTCTTATTACTCAGTTTCCTGGAAAGAGAGTTCTGGTCAGAGTTATATTTCTAAAAGTAAGAACTTCTCCATACAGGACATGGATCCGGTCATTCTTGGTTCCAGGAATACACTGCTATCAAATAGCTTTGTTTTTCTCTCTACCCTAGGCCTGACTGCCTTTCAAATGGCCAAACATTTAAGGATCTAGGGCTTTCCTTTCCCATAATTCCACAGGTTTGGCTATCCCATCTGTTTTAGTAATGTCCCCATGCTACACAAAGAATTAGGTAGTATGACTCCACGGTTCCACCATGCCGCATCAACAGGAATCCTGTTGAATGCCAGTAGAGCAACAGCACAATGCCGACACTCGGCATTGTGCCATCCAGGAACATAAATCTGCCCCCCGCACCCCCTGCACCAAAGATTACCAACTCCGAGTCAGAGTTGTTTTGGGGAGGCGGCAAACCCCCAGAGACAGTGGCATTGGTAAGACAGCAGACCATTACAGCAAACAGCCAATTCTGTTGCTGTACTGGTCTTCACTGTCTTACTGTCACTGTAGCAATGGTATACATGACTCCACACAGTCTCTCTAAAGTGGAACAGACCCATCCTGTGAAAACCTCCTCCTCAGTGGGAGCTCCTGGAAGGTTACGTATTGTATCTTAAATGTGTTTGACCATTAGATTGATAACAGGCTTCTCAAAACAATTACGTTTCTCATTTTAGTGGGTTAACTATTTTGGTCATCTGGATTCAAAACAGATTTATTTATTAATTGTATAATAATTGTATAATAAGATATCAAGAGACTGGAGAGCGTTCAGAAAAGGGCAACGAGGTTGGTGGCTAATGTTAGGGACAGAGACTATGAGGACAGATTGGAGGATCTGGGGTTGTACACACTAGAGTATAAGCATCTGAGAGGAGATCTGTGTATGGTGTATAGATCAATCAAGGACACCAATTTAAGGAGGAAGCTGGGACTTACACTTAGGGATCAGCATTATAATACCAGGAAGCACACATTGCAGTTAAAGGGTTAACATTTTAAGACAATAAAAAGGAAACAGTGGTTTAGTGTTAGGGTAATACCAGTCTGGAACAACTTGCCGAAGAGGTAGTTGCGAGTATGAACATGCTTGGGTTTAAGAGGGAACTGGACAAATACTATGTAGCAAAAAAAAAAAAATCACAAGTTAATATAATTAGGGTAACTGCGAGCACAATGGACTACAGTCCTCTCTGCTCAATTTTAAACCTATGAAACCTATGAAACTTTCAAGGCAAGGCAAAGTTTATTTGTAGAGCATCCTATCCACAGAGGCTCAGGGCTCTTCACAGAAACAAAATTCAATAGCTAACTCAATAAAAATTCATCATAGAATACATAACATTAAAAAAAAAAACTTGGTTATTTCAGAGCCTTCACATATGGGTCACACCTGTCTAACCCAGACTACCTTGATGCTATCCCATTAAGTACCTCTAGAACTAATCACAGAGTAATTACAGTGATCATTCCACCCCCAGCCACAGTATATATGGACAATTCATTTTAACAGGATAAAATATTTGCTGTAGAGAATAATTTTATTTTCCTCTGTGGCTGAAATCTGCTGCACAATGCAAAGATGGGCATTGCGGGATAGCGATGCTCGCTCCTGGTACATTGTGAGGCACAAGATAGACCGTGAATTGAGTCACACTTTATTATGTACATATCAATCAATCAATCAATCATTCAATCAATCAAATCTTTATTTATCTAGGTAAACATTGTTGAGCAAGCTCATTTATAAGATGGACCTGGTTAAGTCCAGATTATAATACAAAACAAGCATCAATATTTGCAGTGGGGATAAAGCATAGTGTAAGCACAAATCAGGAAAACACACATACATACATAACAGTTGATTTTAGAGCATCAACAAAACCAGTGAGCAGTGGGAACAGGCAAGTCCACAGAGATACAGTGATGGATTACAGTAATTTTCATAGGAAATAAAGGACAGGCGATGCCCGGGTATCGCCATCATGACAGACAGACAGAATTAAGTGATACAGCTTTTTCTTGACCATTCAAAAATTGAGTAAAACAGGTGTGTTATGTTTGAAGGAAGCAGGAAGCAGGCAGCCCACTAGGCAGTAACGTGGCATCTCCAGGGAACACTGGCACTGGGGCTGTGGGCAGCTGTACCACAGCGTACTGGAGGATGGAGTGAGCGAGGTGCTGGGGCATGGGAGGAATAGCACCTACTGCATATTTAATCCAGGGCTAGGTGCTAGCACTAGCTGTCCAGGCACAACAGACCGTCAGGCCATGGGCAGGTCACCAGACAGCTGCATCACCGATTCTTAAGATTTTTAGTGCAGGAAGAGTTTAAACCCTGGGCTAAGAATGTGTCATAAGTCCTGAAGCAAGTACAGGTACAGGCTGTGTATTTGACCCAGACAGTGGAAACTGTTTTTTGTGTTTATCTGTGTGTGCCTTAAAAGGCCAGGCCAGACTGTGTCAGGAAGTGCTTACATCATAGCTACTTATCAGCTAATAGCTTTGGAAGAGTCTTACAGACCTGAGAACAACAGTATTATAAGCAAGTGTTTTATAGCAAACTCATCAGAACAGCTAATATTCTTCAGGTGAAGCTACCTCTGGCTGGAAGCTGCAATACTGAACATAGGATTTGCAAGAAAGTGAGTTGTGCTCACAACAGAGGGAGGTGAACCTTACAATTGTCTTTGATTTGTAGCACATATTCTGCAGGTGGAGGCTACTTCTAACTGAAAGGTGAAACAAGGAACTTAGAATTATCAGGAAAGACAGTCTTTCAAGCAATAGAGGGAGGTGGATCTAGCTTTACTTTTGTTACAATTCTTAAGATTTTCAATACAGAAAGAGTTTAAAGCTCAGCTGCCTTATTTTGGGGCTGACTGCTTTCAGAGCACAAACCACCAGGCTGTTTTTGGGCTGGGGAGGTTTACCTGTGTCTGACTTGGATGTCTGGATTTTTCTCTGTTTGAGTAGCAGGGTATTTTCTCTGTTACATTGTTGTGTAGGGCATCTTGCTGACAGGAAGGCACTCATCGCAGCGGTGGGTCAGAGCTTTTAGCTGATTGTTTCGTGAGGGCACAGTTTAGGCCCAACTCCTGCCACCCTCACCCACCCACCCCTGGAAATAGTTCCTTTATACCTGGGGTTCTGACATCATTTTCTCAAGAGTGCAAGGTGCATATCACTGTCATATCCTCTAGCACACTGCACTGATAATATAAGCATACACATTGTATAAATATATATTTCTATATAACAAACAAAACACACACACACACACACACACACACACACACAAAGTAGATAAACATGTGGGGAGTAGTGGAATGTAATGGCTGTGGGGCAGCAGTCTTCGGGAGTCTTTCTGGAGGCTGAGATGCTGCCCTATTTGCAGACAACTCTCTGCCCAGAGGGAGGAAGTTGCCCGTCTTCAGGCCACACTGGACAGTAGTAAGGGAACCTTCCCTCAGGCCACACTGGACAGTAGGAAGGGAACCTCCTCCATCCAGGGAGCACCAGAGACACCACCACTACCTCAGAGGTTTCGAAGAAAGCACAGCAGTTGGACCACAGTGGGCTCAGGGAGGGTGAGGATGGTGGAACAGAGGCACACCCAGTCAGTTGTTCCACTCCACAATCCATACACCATTCTGGGGGAGCATAGCTCCCCTATGGATGCACCCGCAGAGGAGACTAAGGAGGCTGAGGACAACTGTCACAAGGGAGGCCCACAGGAAGGAGGCAGAGGACACCACAGGGAAAGGAAGCAGCTCCTGGTGGGGGACTCAATTATTAGGGGGATAGAACTGGGGGGAGCAGGGAAAACTGAAGTAAGGTGCCTGCCTGGTGCCATGGCTCAGAGGGACAGGAAGCACATCCTCAGGATCATGAGAATAGCTGCACGGGAGTCTGAGCTGGACATCATTGTCCGCCTAGGGACAAATGACTTGGCTCATCATGAGATCAGAGCAGTGCAGGAGGACTTTGTAGAGTTGGGGAGGGGCCTAAGACAAGTAGCACACACAGTACCCTTCTCAGAGGTGCTGCCTGTCAATGGCATAGGTGAGGCGAGGGTACTTTGCACCATGCAGTTTAATGAATGGTTGAAAAAATGGTGTGGAGCACAGGGGTTTGGCTTCATTGGGGACTGGGGTTCCACCTGGAGGACACCAGCCTATACTGGCAGGATGGTCTGCATCTGTCCAGGAAGGAACAAGTCTTTTCGCAATCGGTTTAAATGCTTCATTGGCAAGCTTTTAAACTAGTCAAGGGGAGGCACTGATAAGCAGCAGGAAAATCCCAGCCTCTCCCTACAAAACAGGGTACTAAATGAGAAAAAGACTGAGGTAGAAAGGTCAGTGGGGGATGCTGCAACAGAAGGTAAAGCCATCAAAAAATGGAGAGCAATGAGTACCAATGCCCGTAGTCTGGGTAACAAGCTTCCTGAATTAGTGGCCTTGATGGAGGAGGAACATCTGGATATCATGGCAGTCACAGAAACATGGTACACACAAAACCATGACTGGGATGTAAACATACCAGGATACACTATCTACAGGAGGGACAGGGAGGGTAAAAGAGGAGGAGGAGTAGCTCTTTACATAAGGGAAGGAATCAAAGCAACAGAACAAAAGGGTAAACAGGGAGGAGAAGAAGCACTGTTGGTAAATTTGGAGACAGGCAATGGCACCACAATCCGCACAGGGGTTGTATACAGACCCCCTTCTCAGGGGGAGGAAATGGACAAGGAAATGATAGAAAGTATACTTAGAATGGCAGAAAAAGGGGAGATATTGCTGATGGGTGATCTGAATATGCCAGATGTTAACTGGAGTGCAGTTGCAGCAGCCACTTCGAAGAGTGGGGTTATTCTAGATGCCCTACGGGGGCATGCCTTAGACAACTAGTACTGGAGCCCACTCGAGAGGGAGCAATCTTAGACCTGGTTTTCTCAAATGGAGATGGAGAGAGGATCACAGATGAGAAGTGGGTAGCCATCTGGGAACTAGCGACCATCGAACAGTATGATTCACAATAAACACAGCAATAGAGTCAAGCCATACAAAGGCAAAAGTACTGGACTTTAGAAGAGCCGACTTTGCCAAAATGGGTGAGTACCTAAGGAATGCACTAGCAAATGGGCAGGAAGGAGGGGTGGAAGAACAATGGGGAATAATAAAAACTGCCATCACAGAGGTAACAAGCCTTTGTCTGAAGCAAATAAACAAAATAAAACGATGTGAGAAACCACTATGGTTCTCAAAGGAAGTGGCAGTGAAGGTTCAAGAGAAAAAGAAAGCATTCAGGAAGTACAAGGAATCACAGAAGGAGCAGGACAGAGAACTGTATCAGGTAAAGCAAAAGGAAGCTGGGAAGGTAGTCAGAACAGCAAAGACCCAAACCGAGGAAAAGATAGCCAACTCAGTTAAGAAAGGGGATAAAACCTTTTATAGGTACATCAGGGAGCGAAGGAAGACCAAGGGAGGGATAGTGAGGCTTAATAAAGGGGAAGGATGGTGGGCAGAGGGTGACTGTGAAAAGGCAGAGGTACTAAACAAATATTTTTGCTCAGTATTTACAAATGAAGAGGGGGAGGTACCTAAAACAAACAGTAGAAACACTCTGAATACAGAAATTGATACCAGCCCATTTACAGAAGAAAGGGTTCTGAAAGAACTCTTAACACTGAAGGTGGACAAAGCAATGGGGCCTGATGGGATTCATCCCAGAATTCTAAAAGAACTAAGGGTAGAACTAGTGACACCACTGACTACCCTCTTTAACAAATCATGGGAGGATGGGGTGGTACCTGAGGACTGGAGAGGGCAGATGTGATTCCCCTTCACAAAAGTGGGAGCAAGGCAGAAGCAGGAAACTACAGACCTGTTAGTTTAACCTCAGTGATAGGGAAAATGATGGAATCACTTCTGAAGGAAAGAATTGTCGAGTACCTAGAGGCCAGAGGGCACAGGACCCAAGGCAGCATGGATTCTGCAGGAAGGTCATGACAGACAGATCTGATAGATTTCTTTGACTGGGTGACCAAAGTAGTAGATCAGGGAGGGACTGTGGACATGGCCTACCTAGACTTTAGCAAGGCATTTGACACAGTCCCACACAAAGATTAATATACAAGTTAGCCAGCCTGGGGTGGGTCCCAAGATGACAGCCTAGGTAAAAGAATTGACTGGAGAATAGGACATAGAGAGTAATAGTAAATGGAGTCTACTCTGAAGAAAGGGGGGTTACTAGTGGGGTACCGCAGGGTTCAGTATTAGGACCGATCCTCTTCAATGTCTTTATAAGCAACATTGCAGAGGGACTGGAAGGAAAAGTATATCTCTTTGCAGATGACACAAAGATCTGCAACAGAGTTGATGCACAAGGTGGGGTGGAAAGGATGAGAAGGGACTTGGCAAGGTTAGAGGAATGGTCAAATGTATGGCAGGTTAGATTCAATGCTAAGAAGTGCAAGGTAATGCACCTGGGAAACAAAAACCAAGGGGAAGAGTACACAATGGGGGCAGGGGTGAGATACTAACAACAACAAAAATGGAAAGGGACCTGGGGTAGTCATATCAGATGACCTAAAGGTGGGCAAGCAATGTGAGAGGGCAGCAAGGAGGGCTGGGGGATACTGGGATGCATAGGGAGAGCATCACCAGTAGAAAACAGGAAGTTATTATCCTCTGTACAGACAGCTGGTGAGACCCCATCTGGAGTACTGCGTGCAGTTCTGGAGACCAATCTCCATCAAAGACATAGACAGGATGGAAGCTGTCCAGAGGAGGGCACTAAATGGTGCAGGGTCTGCACCAGAAGACATATGAAAGAGAGACTTAAGGAGCTTAATATGTATAGCCTCGAGGAAAGGAGGGAGAGGGGACATGATAGAAACTTTCAAGTACCTCAAGGGAATCAACAAAGTCCAAGAGGGTAGCATCTTTCAAAAAAGAGGTGTGCAAGAACAAGGGCACAATTTGAAGATAGAGGGCAGCTCAGAGGTAATTTAAAAGTATTTTTTCACAGAGAGGTTGTGGACGCATTGAGCGGCCTTCCGGAGGAGGTTGTGGAGTCAAAAACAGTGGTGGAATTCAAGCATGCATGGGACAGTCATAAGGCAATTCTAGGGGGTTGGGGTAGGAAGAAGTAGGCTGCTGGTTAACTAGGATCTGCAGCTTATCCATTAGGTAGGGAAATTGGCAGAGTGGGTGAGCCAAGCGGTCCTAATCTGCCGTCAAATTCTATGTTTCTATGTTTCTATACCCTGGGGTGCCTGGGGCCAGTCACGGTCAACAATTCAAAAGGGAGTTTAATCGCTCATCATCCCGATAATAACACTTTAGCCATGTGGAAGGATTACATCGGTCAGGGAATGAAGCAGATACAGCTGTTTTTAGCAGAGTATGGCCGACCATTCAAATTTTGGCCGGCATTGGAAGGATCGCCAGGCGAGAACTGCAGGAGCCAATCAGGAGCAGGGGCTGGAAGGCACACATAATCTAACTGGTTGTGGCATTAGCAGTACTTTGTTAGAGAAGAGTCCGGGGGAATGGTCTCAGATGGCGGCTTGTGAAGGTGCAACCACCCAGCGGGTAGAGATTTTACGCTTTGGGTTCAGATGTCTCTGTAAGAATTATCTATAATGCATGAGAGGGGTACAGGGACTGGAAGTAATAAATACATGTAGATTGATAAAACATGCACAAAATGACCCGGGGTATGGCCGGACATGACTAAGACCAGACTCTGGGGAGCAAGCTAACAGCAGTTAATGATTAGGAGCCGGGGTAAAAGTTGCAGTGCTCGCACACACCTTGGGCTTATAATGCCTTGAAAGCTTTAGCACTTTGGAGGTAACTTAATTTCAGTAGTTTTTGCATTTTATTCTACAGGGTCATCAGCGTGAAGCTAAAGGCCATTCTGCCATAACTGGTGGTAGCTTTAGGGATGCATAGAGAGATATATGATGAACTCCTTAGGCTCTGTGGTCCCAGCTCACTTATGGGAAGACATTCAGAAATGTAATGTGGGAGCCTTTTTAAGATAGCTCTGTAGGTCCAAAGGACTGCATTTCTTTCACACCTGTATGTAAGGGATGACCATCCTACAGCTTTGTTCAAAAGGCAGTGATGGGTAGAGAGGGGAAGACCGGTAATGTACCTGATGGCTCTGTGAAACAGCGTGTCCAACTTGATAATCTCCATAGTCGATTAGGGAGAGAAAGGTAGATTGGACTAGTCTCCGTTTAGCATCACAAGTGAGGAACTGGCTAATTCTGTAGAATAGACCCAACTTCTGTCTTAGCTTCTTTGCCAGGTCTTCAACATGCTCAGAAAATGTGAGGTTCTGGTCTAGCCACACTCTTAAGTATTTAAACTTAGGGATAAAATCCAATTTCTCTCCTAGAATTGTAGTAATCAGAGGCAGTGACATGGAGCTGGCAGGATTTGTCATTTGGCTATAGGGTGTGAACAATCAATCAATCAACTTTATTTACCCAGGCATAAACACCATTGAGCAAGCTCATTTTCAAAGTGGTCCTGGACATTAATACAATACAATACATAGTCACAGATGCAGTAGCCAACAATGCAGAAACATTGTACAGGTGTAGGTCAATATAGGCCTATACATACAGGTCTAACAGTTACGCGCAATTACAATTCATAAAGAAGTTCACAGGAGAGAGACGACAATCCTAGGCTGTCTCCAGTAAGTAGAAGCTAGTACATTTTTGATAATAAATAAGGAGAAAGGGGAAAGATAATAAGAAAGGTGAAAGAAGGGAGCGAGAGTGTGCTAGTATGAGGGAATAGACTGATAAGGACCAGGATTAGAGGAGATAGGCTAGTAAGTGCTGAGTATCTCTTACTAGGGGTGTGAGGTGGGTGAGATTCTAAACGTAGAATTTGTGGGAGGAGCCAGAAGCTAAGGGCTCACAGCCGCCTAAAAAAGCTGCATGTTTCCTTCAGATAATCAGCTATCAGAGCTTAGAATGTGAAAAGACTTGGAAGTGAAGGAAGCTTTAATGAACTTTGCATAGCATTCCAAAGCGATGGGAGTGAAAAATTGATTGCTGTCAAGCCATAGGTTGTTTTTACTCTAGGAATCTGGAAGAGTATGGAGAAGTGTCTCAAGATCCCTTGACACGTTTGAAGAAGCTCGAAATGTCTGCAGGAAGATGATCAGATAGTGCTGTAAAGAGCCAGAGGAGAGCATTTCTTTTCCTCCTAGTTGAGAGTGAGGACCATCCCGACTCCTGGTACAGTAGGCAGTGGTGAGTATAACGGGGTAGGTTAAGGATAAATCTTAAGGCCCGGTGGTGAGGACCATCCTGAGTCCTGGTATAGTAGGCAGTGGTGAGTATAACGGGGTAGGTTAAGGATAAATCTTAAGGCCCGGTGGTAAAGAGTGTCAAGTTTGTTGAGTACCGTTGAGGGGCAATGATTGTAGAGAAAGTCAGCATAGTCCAGTACGGGTAGGAATGTGGATTGTACTAGTCTCTTTCTGGCTTCTAAGGTAAGCAGATGTTTAATATGATAGAATAAGCCTAACTGCTGCCTTAGTTTTTTCGAGACTTCATTCAGGTGGCACAGAAAGTTAAGCTTATTATCCAGCCAGAACCCTAGGTATTTAAAGGTATCAACTGTTTCAGGGGGTTCATCTAAAAGCATTAGGATCTGGGGGATATTTGTTGATCCGAAGGCTGCCTTTGTTGAGAAAATCATGGCTTTAGTGTTTTTGGTGTTGAGGAGGAGCTTGTGTTTGATGAGGTTATATTGGAGAGTGGTGAAGTCTTGCTGTAAGTTTTCGTGGGCCAAGTCCAAGGATGAGTTTGTAGTGTAGAGTACAGTATCATCTGCAAATAAGTGCACATTGGCTGTGCACAGATGTGAGTCCAAGTTATTGATACAGATTGCAAAGAGGATTGGGCCCAGGATGGAGCCTTGGGGGACACCTCGTAAAAGAGATTTTTGTGGAGACAGATTACCTGCAGCTTTGACTTGTTGTAACTTGTTGGTGAGGTAGTTGGTGAACCATTTGATGGCAGAACTATCAAGACCAATATTACTCAGTGCAGAAAGCATGATATTATGAGCCACGGTATTGAAGGCCTTACTATGATCAAGGAAGAGGGCAAATACATACTTCTTAGAATCCAGTGCAATTTGCCAATTTGTGGTTACTTTTGCAAGGGCAGATACTGTGTTATGTTTGGCTCTAAAGCCGGACTGTGCCAGGTTTAACAATTTTTGCAAATCCAAGTGTTCTTTAATTTGGGCATTGACAATTTTTTCAAGTAGTTTTGAAAGGAAGGATAGTATAGAAATGGGCCGGTAATTGTTCAGATCGCTCGGATCCCCAGACTTGAATAATGGTAAGATGTTGGAAGTTTTCCATGAGACAGGTAGCTCACCCTGTTTCAGGGAGGAGTACTCCATGAACCAGTGCAAGGATGCTGAGTCGAGGCCAATGCTCTTCAGTGTGGAGATTAGCAGGCTATGGTCCACCGTATCAAAAACCTTGCTAAGGTCCAGGAATACTGCGCAGACAAAGTTTCTGTTGTCAAGGTCATTGTACCAGTCGTTAGTTACTTTGGCAAGGGCTGAGATAGTACTATGCTTAGACCTAAAAACCGACTGCATAGGGCTTAGTAAGTTGTTAACTTCCTGGTATGCTCTAAGTTGATTGCTGACAACTTTTTCCAGGAGCTTAGACAAGATTGGTAGTAAAGAGATCAGTCTATAGTTATTGAGGTCGCAGGTGTCCCCAGATTTGAACAACGGGATAACATGGGCAATTTTCCAAATGGTGGGAAGGGACCTTTGGGACAGTGATAAATTAAATAGATGTGTGATAGGGACAGCATGGACGTGATACATAATTTTTATAACGTAGGGATCCAAGGAGTCAGCTCCAGCGCTCTTTTTTACATCCAACCGAAGTATCAGACCTTTGACCTCCTTCAATAGTACAGGTTGGAAAGAGAAGCCAGGTACCGGGGCAATGGTGTCTACACAAGGGACACTTAGCTTAGACCATGCCAGGGCTGTGGGGGAATTATCAAAGGCCAGTCCAGCTGTGGCAAAATGATTGTTGACAGCTTCTAAGATCCCCTGTTTATCACATATAGTTTTCCCTTCAGATGCGATTTTTGATGGCAAAGAGTTACCTGGGGTGTGGCTGGACATATCCTTAATTGTCCTCCAGAATTTAGAGGAGCACTTTGCAGCAGAGTTCAGCTCCTTAAGATAGAATGATGCTCTGGTGTCTCTGATTATTTTCGTGCATGCATTACGTGCCTTCCTAAATTGGCACCAGTCTGAGTCCAGTTTCGTCTGCCACGCCTTTTTCCACAACTTGTCCCTGCCTAGCAGGGCAGTTTTCAGTTCAGGTGTGAACCAGTGACAAGTTTTGCTTTTTACTCTTGATTTTCACTGTCGGGGCTTGTGCATCTAGGGCTCCTACTAAAATTTCATTAAATATATCGTATGCACATACAACACAATCCTATTAGATCATGAATCAGTCCCACCTTCTTGGAATTTAGCACAAATATCTGTCATACTGAAGCCAGGCAAGGACGCCCAACTCTGGTTCGTATAGACCGATCTTCCTCCTCCCAGTAGGCATGAAAATTTCAACAGGTATAATGGCAGATAGACTTCAAATCTGTATATCTACATTGATTCACCCCAATCAAACTGGTTTCATAACAGGGAGGTTTCTTCAGGATAATATAAGAAGGTTGCTTATTGTCATATCAGCTCAGAGACACTCCACCTCATTTCAAATAGCCATCAGCATGGATGCCGAAAAGGTATTTGACAGGGTAGATTGGAATTTTATCTCCTCCACCCTGTCAAAATTTGAGCTGGCAGAGAATTTGGTTTCAATGATTTCTGCCTTATACCATAAACCAGAGGCCAGGATCAGGGTAAACGGCCACTTATCAGATCGTGTATCATTGCGGAGGGGTACCAGACAGGTCTGCCCCCCCCCCTTGATCTTCGCCTTAACTTTAGAACCCCTGGCAATCTGGATTCGTAATAACCCAAACATCACAGGGTGTTGGTGGGCACAGAGGAGCAAAAAGTAGCTTTATACGCAGATGATTCTCTGTTTTTTAAGGAATCCTTGGCATTCTCTACCACAACTTCTAGATACTTTAAAGATCTTCGGCTCATTGGCAGGGTATAAGATAAATCTCTCCAAATCGGAGGCCATGGTACTGAGTGGTACTCCCACAGCAGATTTTAAAAATGCTTTTCCCTTTACCTGGACAAGAAAAAATACCTTTAGATACCTGGGAATCAAGGTCTCGGCAGACACATCTAAATTGTTTCAAAGTAACTATATGAAACTCTACAACATATTACAGGGAGATACAGCTAGGTGGAAATTGTTGTCTCTCTCACTGTATAGTAGGATACACACGATCAAGATGAATGTGTTGCCAAGATTTTTATTCTTGTTTCAGATGCTACCTATAGACATCCCTAGATGCTTTTGGTCACAACTACATAAAACACTAACAAACTTTATCTGGGAAAGGAAAAGACCAAGGCTTCTCTTACGTATCCTACAGACAGCTAGGGAGGAGGAAGGTCTGGGCCTCCTTCATCTACCTTACTATTACTTAGCAGCCAAGGGGTCCCAACTTAACACTTGGGCAGAGAGAAGACAGGAGTCAGGGTGGTATCACCTGGAACAGAAGACAGTGTTGGGGCTAAAACTATGGACTGTCCCCACGAGTGTTATATATCCTGAAGTCTGGTCTCTTACTTCGAATCCCTGGCTGAAACATTCTATAAGGAAATTACGTAAGGTAACACACACCCCTAATCTTATAGGCCCACTCACCCTCATCAGATACAAGGTCACATTTACCCCTGCAAAGACAGACAAGGGATTCAGCTATTGGGAGGATAAGGGACTTACCAGATTTGAACAGATGACCAATAGCTCAGGATGTCTACCTTTGCAACTCTACAAGAGAGATTATCCTTACATTGAGAGGATTGTTTTAGATACCTACAGGTCAGACACCTGATCACTTCAGTAGAAACCTGACAGTTGGTCCGAAGAGAAAAGACCCCACTTGAACAGTACTGGTGGGACATTATTCGAATTAGGCATAAGCTAAGTTATATCTCTGTACTATATAAAGTGCTCCTCCCTTCCTCGGTCCCCTCGGTCCTGGAGGACATTAATAAAAGATGGGAGACAGATAGTGGAGATGGAGTGCCACAGGTAAGTTGGACCCAAAGGATCCAGGGAGGATGGCAAGTAACTTCCTCCTCAGGTTGGCGGGAATTCAACAAGAAGATTCTAACTTGGTACTTTAGAACCCCAGTTATCACAAAACACTTTCACCCTCAGGCATCACAGGCTTGTTGGAGGGATTGTGGGAACATTAGGGCAACCCACTACCATATATTCTGGGATTGTCCCAAAATACAGTATTTCTGGCAACAGATACATGCCATCATGAAAGATATGGTGGGGTTTACTCTCCCATTTACTTTTTTTAGATCTGGTACTAGGTCTACCTACACTGTCATCAAAAAAAGAAAGATTATTGAGCTGAGTCAGATTTTAAGGGTAGTTGCATTAAAATGCATCACTTCTACATGGCTGAGTTCTGAACCCCCCACAAGAAAACAATGGGTTTCTAGAGTAGATGAGGTGGAGAGAATGGAAAACATTACCTTCACAATTCATTTAGAAAGAGAGAAGTATTTATTATTTATTTATTTGCTTTTGTTTACCGGGTAGGTCACACTAGACAGCCAAGTGCCTATTTTCAGGTGCGACCCGGGAGAGTTACAAACTTAAGTCTGCAGGTACAGTGATGAATCAGTTTAACATGCAATGGACTATCCGGTGATATAAGAGAATGACAACCAGTAAAAAGTCACGAACCCGGAGGGTGTTACAGACGACCTGGGAGAGTTACAAGCTAGAGCATACACAAACAATGAGTGATTCAAAATTTACATACAATGGAAGAGCAGACAAAACCAAATAAGGCACTCAAAGAGGAAATGGCACGCTTTAGCATGGTTTGGATAGGTAGTTAACAGTGTTCCAAAGGTTTAGGACAAGATAGGTACAGTGCACATAATAACCACAACACAGGTTCAGTCCTATGATAAATCGAATAAGTGCCAGCATGTGGGGGACCTCAGGACGAGCCAACGGGGGGGGGGGAGAGGGCCAGGTGACCTCTTTCAGGAAGTAGGACAGGGAGTCAGACTGGAGTAGGGATGCCATTTAGCCATTACTTGACCAGTTGACGGGAGAATAAGTGCGGTGGACCCCGAGGGAGCAAAGACCCCCCATATCTGGAGACCATGGCATCTCTGGAGGGAGACAGGGGGGAGTTAGTGTGCTGATCGACCTAATAAGATGAAGAAGGGTTCCTGGAGTGGGAGGGAGGAGAATGAAATTCTAGATGCAAGGTCATACCTATAGAAAGATAGAGGAAGGGGAAGGAAAGTTATAGAATAATATGAAGGAATAAAAGGTTCACGAGCTGATGAATGTAAATAATGATATGATTTATGTTCTGGTTGTTGTTAATAATAGTAATAAAAATACCAAGCCAGAGGGAAGTGGGAATTAGAATGCTAATCAAATATATGACTATGTAATTTCTGACCTTAATGTAATGAAAAGCACCTGATTGGGGGTCGCAGAATCCCTGCACCGGACTGTTACCATCACATGAGGTCTTTGGACTCAGTGCAGTAATGGCCTCCAATTAAGCTTTTGTCAGAATGGACTACAGGAACTTTGATGAGACTTATTTTCTTTTATTGTATATACATGTCAAGGAATGGGGGGGGAAGGGGGGAAAAAAACTCCTCTCTCCTTTTCCCTTGTCTCTTGAGATTTCTCTTTACTCCCTCTAATGCTGGTATTGTATGGTTAAGTTCAGAAATAAGTGATATGTATGGACAATATGAGTATGTCCGATGTTTCGGATAATTATTTCTAACAATAAAAGTGACATGAGTAACAAAAAAAAGATATTGTATGCCGTGTTGACCTTGGTGGCTAGGTAGAAGTCTTGCCAGCATGGTGAATGTCCCAGTTCGTATGTATAAGTGACCACATCAAAGTTGCGCCGTGTCCTTTTAGTGATGAATTTGGTTAAAGGGCCTGTGTGATGTAGTGACCTGACTGTGGCAATAAAACAGTGGTCCCTGACATCGGCTAAGAAAGTTCCAGCATGCATGTAGAGATGCAGCTTATCAACTAATATGACATCCAGTAATGAGCTATTACATGGGTTCTTTTTATTAGGACGTGTAGGTTCTTGAATTAACTGCTAACCCACGAGCATCACAAAAGGTGCTTAAGGGAAAAGCAGCCTTGGAGAGCCAGTCAAAGTTACAGCCCCAAAGTATGATAGTTTTGAGATTCTCCTTCTCAATGATGTTACCAAGGTGAGATGAGAGTAGAGTTCCCGCAGATGGAGGTCTACAGCAACCAGTCACTCTAATGGCCAGAGAATTGGATAATTCAGTCTTCAGTGTCAGACATTCAAACTAATTTTTAACAGAGCTTGAATTCATACAGGATGTTGCAAATCTTTCCTTAACATATATAGCCACTCAACCTCTCCTAGTGGGTCTATCAGTTCTGAATATCTGGTAGGAGGGGATGCTAATCTCGCTGTCCTGGGAAGCTGGCCTGAGCCAAAATTCGGATATTGCCAGGACATCAGGTTGGGTATGGCTGATCCACGCCTGTACCATAGTGAACTTTTTTAGGAGGCTACCGGCATTGACATGCCAGAAGCTCATACCTTTGAGAGTGGCCGTATCTGGTGCAGAAGTGAGGGGAGAGATGGAGCCAGGGTTTAATTCGATGTTACCCGAGCATATCACTAAAAGAAGTAGCATCTACATTAAGCCAGCTAACATTAGTTTGAGAAGCTTGGCCCTGGTACACTTATGATTCTTAACATGATGTGAAAGCCTATTACCACCCCCAAGGGTGTACTGCCCTAGTGCTAGGTGAAGCAATACCCTGACCGAGATGTACAGAGGGTGGCTAATACAGTATGGAACAGAAGGGCTAACTTGAGGAGGCGGCTCAATGCGGGTACCAACATGAAAGGTATCCAGGTTGTGCTCTGACAGAAGTGCTATCTGCACGGCACATAAATAACTAGTGGGTAAATCTGTATATGGGGAGCACATTTTCAAGGGGTCAGACTCTGCATGCACAGGCTTCTGAGGATAAAATGCTACCTGTACACAACAGAGGATGATCAGTGTAGATATTTTTTTATTTGGTTGTTTACCAGGTATAGCACACTAAGCTGAAAGTTTTTTTTTTTTACAGGAGCAACCTGGGAGCACAAGGAGGTTAAGTGACTTGCTCAGGGTCACACAGTATGCAAGTGGAAGCTGTGGGATTCAAACCCAGGTCTGGTCTGCTGGATGTCACCAGATTTGCAGCTCAGAGCCTTAGACCACTGCACTATACTGCCTCCTTATATACTAGCAAGATATTAGAAAGGAGCCCTTCATGAGGATGCTATCCAGGCCACCCATTCTGAACGTAATAGAAGGAATGTTCAATACAGATTAGGGAAAAGGCACCTCAGGAGGAGGCGTCTGTGATGTCGGCCGGCTAACATAGGGGCGTTCCTAAATGGACAACCGAAGAATTGGAGAGGACGATGAAGACCTAGAGGCATGTTTTAGAAGTGGGTGGGGAATCTGTGTATTTATTAAGTGGAGGGGTGGGGATGGTGGGTGTTCGAAATTAGTGGCTTTTGCCATACCTTTCAGCTTGGAGAGTCTGGCTCGAGGTCTCGGGCGGCAGCTGTGGGAGCGCCGACCACCCGGTGTCCAAGAGCCTGCACCTGTGGGGCAGGGAGCTCCTGGAGAGCTGGCACTCAGCTGGGGAGAGAGGGAGAAGCACAAGTTTAAGTGCTGGCTGTGGACAAAGGACTGTCTGCACCAGCAAGAGAGCAAAATTTGCAGGACAAAGGGATGTGGATTCCCTTGGGCCTAAAGTTTGGCACACACACACAAGCTTCAGAAAGGAGCTGAATCACTTAAATCTGAGCCCTTTACACTCTAAACATTGGTAAAATAAAACTTTAAACAAACAGGATACAAGTAAATACAGCTTTTTTAAGAAGAGTTCGGCAAGCAAGTTCAATTTTGACAGGATTTTGAAGAAAAACAGTAGCAGACTGCAGGAGCCAATCGGAGGCCAGCACCTGAGAGCGCTCACGTTCTGATTGGTTAGCGACTTTTGCTGTACCTTTCAGTTTGGAGAGTCCTGGCTTGAGGTCTCGAGCGGCGGCTGTGGGAGTGCTGACCACCCAGTGTCCGAGAGCCTGCCCTGCGCCTGTGGGGCAGGGAACCCCTGGAGAGCTGGAACTCTGCTGGGGAGAGAGGGAGAAGCACAAGTTTAAATGCTGGCTGTGGACAAAGGACTGTCTGCACCAGCAGGAGAGCCAAATTTGCAGGACAAAGGGATGTGGATTCTCTTGGCGCCTAAAGTCTGGTGCACACACAAGCTTCAGAAAGGAGCTGAATCACTTAAATCTAAGCCTCTACACTTTAAACATTGGTAAAATAAAACTTTAAACAAACAGGATACAAGTAAATACAGCTTTTTTAAGAAGAGTTCAGCAAGCAAGTTCAATTTTGGCAAGATTTTGAAGAAAAACAGTAGCAGACTGCAGGAGCCAATCGGAGGCCAGCGCCCGAGAGCGCTCACGTTCTGATTGGTTGGCGGCTTTTGCTGTACCTTTCAGCTTGGAGAGAAGAAGACAGCAGAATAATGCCATTTGGTCTGTCTAGCATGGTTGTATTGCTAGGTCCATGGCTTAAGCTACTGATCTTGCCCCCCCCCCCCAACTCCAATCCTCTCTTACTAGGTTGACTAGGGAAGTACTGGAAGGGGTAAGGGACAAGAAAAAGGTGTTTCAGAAACTCAGGAAAACACGGGGGAGGGAGGTGTGAAGGAAAAGTATACAAAGGAGTCCAGGGAAGTTACCAGGCTAGTCAGAGTGGCCAAGGCCTCAAGAAAACTGAGACTGGCACAGGGTATTAGGGAAGGAGAAAAGGACTTCTTCAGATACCTTAGAGAAAGAAGGAAGAACAAGGACCAGATTGTGAGGATTAGGAAGGACGGAGGGTGGGTGGAGAAGGGGGGAGCAAGCAGAGGCATTAAATGAATACTTCTGTTCTGTGTTCTTGAAGGAGAAAGGGGCAGATACTCCCAAGGGGGGTAGGGTGGGTAGTGGAGGGATGGAGGACTGACATAGGGATTATGGAGGACAGGGTTCTAGAGGGATTGCAGGCATTAAGAAGTGGACAAGGCACCGGGACCAGATGGCATCCACCCTAGGGTACTCAGGGAGCTGGCAGAGATCCTGGCGGGGCCACTGACTGGCCTGATCACTACCTCCCTGGACACAGGATGCATGCCACAGGACTGGAGTATAGCCCATGTGGTGCCCATTCACAAAAGTGGCCCCAGGGATGAGCCTGGCAACTACAGGCCAGTGAGCCTCACATTGATTGTAGGGAAGCTGATGGAGACAATCCTAAAGGAGTAGCTGGTGACCTCCTTGGAGGACAATGGTCTCCAGGATGGTCATCAGCATGGGCTTGTCTCTGGCAGATCCTGCCAGACAAATCTAACTGAGTATTATGACTGAGTGATGAGAGAACTGGACAGGGGCCACGTGGTGGATGTCCTGTATTTGTACTTCAGCAAGGCCTTTGATTCCATGCCGCATGAGAGGCTTGGGGGGGAAGCTGGAATATGTAGGGGTGGGAACAAGGATGGTAAATTGGATCACCAACTGGCTGAATGGAAGGCACCAGAGGGTGGTGTTGGTGGTGGTAGGGTAGCTCTCATCACCAAGGGAAGTGACAAGCGGGGAGCTACAGGGATCAGTGCTGGGACCAGTGTTGTTTGGGATATTCATAACTGATATCTCACACAGGGTCCAGAGTAGGATCAGTCTGTTCATGGATGACACAAAGATGGGGGCTGTGGTAGATCACATCAAAGGCTGGAAGGGGCTGCAGGAGGACCCGAACAGACTACAGGAGTGGTCGGTAACATGGCAGCTGGGGTTCAACATCAAGAAGTGCAAGGTACTGCACTTCAGAGCTATCAACCAGGGGAGGAGCTATCAACTGGGAGGGGTACAGCTGGAAAGTAAGAAGGATGAAAAGGACCTGGGGGCGATTATAATGGGCAGCATGAACAACTCAGCTCAGTGCAGGAGGGCAGTGGCAAAGGCCAATAAGATGTTAGGGTGTATAATGAGAGGAATCTCCTCCGGGAATAGGGAGGTGATCCTCCCCCTGTACAGAACTCTAGTCAAGCCTCACCTAGAGTATTGTGTGCAGTACTGGTGCCCGTTCCTAAAGAAGGTCATCAAGTTGCTGGAGGGGGTGCAGTGTAGGGTTAACAAAGATGATCCAGGGATTTGAGGGAAGGTCCTATGAGGAAAGATTGGCAGAACTGAACACGTATTCCCTGGAGGAGAGGAGGGATAGGGGAGATATGATTGAGACATTTAAATACCTCAAGAGGATAAATAAGATTAATACAGAAGGGATTTTCCAGCTTAGAAGAGGGAGGGAGTTGAGGGGGCACCAGTTAAGGATGGGGAGGGGAGATTCCGGAAGAAATCAGGAGGCATTTTTTTCAAAGAAAGGGTGGTGGACAGGTGGAATGCTCTGCCCAAGGGGTGGTGTCCTGTAGCATGGTGAGTGGCTTTAGAGAGGTTGGGATAGGGTGAGGGGGGTATGATGAAGAGGGGTTGGGGAGGGAGGGAGGAGCAGCTGCAAGTCGAGAGGCTAGCTTCACAATTGAGCAGACTTGATAGACCATAAGGCCTGCTTCTGCTGGCATTTTCCTATGTTCATACGTATGTTTGTATCCTTTCCAGCTGCCCCACCCATGATCCGTACCTTACCTTTATTTCTATCCCAGACTCTCTTGAACCTGCCCACCATCTTCAATGAGATCACCTCCTCTGGTAGTGCATTTCAACCAGCCACAGAAGATATGCTCTGTAATCTCCCTCCCAACCCCCCAGTGCCAGCTTAAGACTGTGTCCTCTCATGTTACGGCTGCCACCTAGCCTAGACACCCTCCATATCCACCCTATTTATCCCTTTCAGGTACTTGAAGGTCTCACTCATGTTCCCTTTCTCCCTCCTCTCCTCCAGGGAGTACATGTTTGGTGCCCTCAACCTCCCCTCATATGCTTCACTCTGCAGACCCATGATCATCTTTGTTGCCCTCCTCTGGACTGTCTCCAGCAGTCTTGAGGTGTATGCATCAGTACCATACTGCATATTCTAGATGTGGCCTCACCAGTGACCTGTACAAGGGATGTATAAGCTACTCTTGTCTACTGCTGATCCCTCTAGCTATGCATCCCAACATCTTATTTGCCCTTGCTGCTGCCTTCTTGCACTGCATGGACTGCTTTAGGTCACCAGTGATCATCACTCCCAGATCCTTCGCCTCTTCCATTGCAGATACCCAGACCCCTCCCAGTTAGTACTCCGTCCTGGGGTTCCTGGCTCCAACATACATAATTTTGTATTTCTTGGTATTGAAGTCAAGCTGCCAAATCCTGGACCATCTCTCAAGCTTTCTTAGATCATCCGGTGGGTTCTGTATGCCTTCAGTTGTGTCCACACCTCCCACAGTGCTGAGTGTCATCCCTTATGAGGCAAATTTTGCTCTTAATGCTATGTAACACCCCCCCCAATTGGAAGCTTACCATAATGGCCCATTTCTCTCATTTTGCTCCCGTTCTTGGAGCACCTCATCTCTGCCTCCTAATGCCTCAGGTGTCCCTCCGGCCCACCTGGCATGTCACTGCCACTCAGGCCCAAGTCCATGTGTGCCCCAGAGTCCCAGAGAGCCCCCTACTTCATTTTGGCCCTTATCAGGCAGCTGGAGCACTGCAGAGCCACCAGACATTTTCCCTTAATCTTCACTGCTGACCGGCGAGCTTGCACATGCACAAAAGTGTGGCCCGACTCCCGACCACAATCGTGATCAAAAAATGGCTTCTCCAGTGGTCCCAGTCCCCAAATGGGCAGACCCTGGGGATGGTGACCATGGCTGCACAAGAGGAAGCCGCCGAATATTTTAAATAAAGAGCGCCAAGAAGCGCTGGTACAATGGGCTTATGAATATTAATGAGAACCCCTGCAAGCCCTATAAATATTGATGACCCATCTGTCCTAGCGCAAGAGGGTCATAAATGCTGGCACTAGCGACAAGTGTAAGAATGAACATAGATGTTTATTTAGGGCAGTACTGCACAGGGCACAATAGGAGCTAATGAATGGAGGGGTCATGTAAATAAAAATGCACTTGTACTGGCTGTACCAGATCACTAAAGTTGGGTCCTTTATAAACCACCTATCTGCTGCCCAGGGGCACTGTATTTCGGCAGCAGTGACAGGCCAGAGACTGAAGCAAAGTGTTTGAACTGGGCAGCACTCAAGAGGGTACAGTTATGGCTTTTGCACGCTGGGGCAAGGAAATAAATCAAGTAATTATTCTGGCTGCACCAGGACTTTATATTTGGGACTATGTTGAACTGCTTGGGGACTGTGTGTTTTAGCAGCCATTTCTGCACAGCAACAGCCAATCAGAAAGCCAGGATTTCAAACAAGAATTGTTGGGTCAGTGTCAAGGACTTGTGGGACATTGCCTGGTGCTTGTGGGGAAAATGCAGGGACCTAATTCAGGTGCCAATACAGGGAGCTTATTGTGCATCGAGTGAGGCTAATGAATATTCATTTTATGGACTGACAAGCAATTTCAGCCAACCGCAATGGGAGCAACAAGTAACTCAGCCAATCGGAAACCACAGAAGGACTCCATAAAAGACAGTGTTTTCCAGGCTGAGGTGTGTGTTCGAGTGGGAACCCCCCACAAGGGTGGGGGCTCAGGCCCCCAGCTAAACAAAATAGGCCTAATAATTCAGTGTGAGCCCTCCACGGGGGGGGGGGGTTCTTCTTCTGCCAGAGAAACAAGTGGCTACAAGCAGCAACAGTTGCTAGCCAGGGGGGTTGCCAGAAATTGTCCTCCAAGGGCTAGCCTTGTCCCTTATACATTGGGGAAATGTGGGAAGAAGTCAGCATCCACCTGCAGTTGTGAGACAGCTGCAAAAGATGCTTCTGCCTCAGCAGTGAGAGTGCTGAAGAATCATCTGCAACTTCCAGCAAAGGAAAGTATCAAGACTCCTTCTGAGTGAGTAAACCTCTACTTACAAAAGCAAGCTTTAAAAGAACTGCAAGGAGCAACGAAGCCCAAAAAGTTGAGAAAGTGACTGTCTGTCTGTCTGTACCCTGAGTCTGTCTAATGCTGCGAGAGGGTGGACTTCTGTTGCAAGTGATCGGAGAAGGGTCCAGTATTCACGAATGTGATGTGACTGTTTAACAAGTGCCTACAGGACTGGAAGGGGAGTACCCAGAGCACGTGGCTCTTCCTGACATTGCCTGGGAGGCTAGTACCTGTCCAATTGGAGCTGCTAACACCAGCGCAGCTAAGGGGGACTTTGCTGATCTTGTTGATATGCCTAAATGTCCAGTTGGAGCTGCTAATGCCAGCAAAGCCACAAGGGACTGTGATGTTTTGATCCATGCTTGAGAGAAGCTGCAGTAACCGAATCACCAATTCAAAGTACAGTGAAATGGTCTGGTATGGACTGTGAGCAATTGGGTCACCCTAACCTTAGGGAGAAAGCACCCACCTGTGTGAATGTCTGTATCTAAAGCCAAAAGGACTACACCGGCCACACTGGCCCATGGTTGAAGGGACTGTGAGCAATAAATGTGCTAAAATAATAAATGTGCTGAAAGCAGCGCATCCATCAGATTGGCCTGGGACACAGCCTGGTAGTGTGCTGCCTAGGGCACAGCTCTGTGTGCTTCCCCTGAGATGCATGCCTAGACATGGGGTTTGAAGCATGCCAGCCCCGGTCCCAGCCTGGTCTTTCCAGAGAGTGATTTCAGCTTAAAGAGGGGCACTGCAAAAAGAAGTTAAAGTGCTGTTTCCATCTGCAAGAGCTGTAAGACCCATGTAGTCAGTAATAGGCAGCTGACTGTAGCCTTTGCCTGCATCTTAGCTTCCAGAGTCAGAGCCCTCCTGCTGAAAATGCCTAGTTCTGCCTTGTACAGCTTGATTGTGACCTACTGATGAGGACTTCTAAACCGTGAGTACACAGGGACTCAATCCTTGTTGTTGGAGGGCCATATAAATAGTTTAAAGTGTTGTTAGGCCCTGCAGCTAGAGCCAAACCTTCTAAATCAAATGGGGGTTAAAGTCCACAATCACCACAGTCAGGTTGCAAGTTAAAAGTAAAGTTATAGTTAAATCTGCTTTTTTCTTTAAGGGCCCCACCTAGCCGGCCAACGACAGCTGCACCGAACAACTGGCCTGCACCTTTAAGAACTTTAAGTACCGGGCACCCCAATAAAGGTTTTGGGATTGCGAGGTCCTAATGCATCTCTGAGACTGGTACCAGTGTGGGTTTAAATAACTGTTCATCTTTCTACTGTAGCCAGCTTACATAGCAATCAGGGATCTGAATGCCTCCGAGGTTCGTGGATGGCCACTGTGATTAATGTTTAAACTTGAATGCAAACTGATTAAACCAATTCAAACCAATCAGAATAAATTGTAAATAGCTTAAGCTCTGCTTCCAATTTCCCTGCTCCTAACCCTTCCCCCTGTAAACAAATTGTAAGATGTTTTTGCATATACAGTAACTGTCTCGTGAGCATATTATTAGAGTCAATAATTCAGAAATGTCTTAAATGTGGGGAAGTGTTTATTGGGTCATGCTTGGGTTGGCACTATGGTATTGTGGGTGTGTACAGCATCCCAGAGGGTTGTGCCAGGTTTAAGCTAGCCCACGTGTAACCCCCCCTGCAAATGGGGGTTCCCAAAAGTCCCCTAATAGCTTGCCTAAAGGCCCCAGCCTGGATGGTGTTCTGCACTTAAGCCGCCTATTTGTGAGTGCTTTTAGAGACTCTGGTACTGTCTCTTTAAGAGCTGTCTGCTTACAGGCAGGGCTGGAACCTAGGGGGGCTGGTGGTTCCTTGCTCGAGCCCCGCTCGAGCTGCTGACAAATTGCTCCGTTTCTGCCATCGCTAAGTGGGCAGAGTGAGCACTACCCAGGAAGTTAACTGTTTGCTAGCGATCTGTTAGAGTGGTGATGAAAATGTAAGTTGTCTAACCCACCTTTCTTGCAGCTGGGACTCTGTGTGCTTTGCCCCTCCATTTTGGATCTGGACTGTAGATTAGATCCAACCAGGAGGGAGGGGCAACTAAAATGGAGTATTGAGCGACCAACCAGGATCAGGACTCTCTCGGGAGCTGGCTAGCAATGGGGGATATAGCCAGTAATTCTGGGAAGTGAAGTTCTGGACTGTGGCGCCTTTTCGCACCAATGGGGGAAGCTTTGAGTGACAGACAACTGAAGCTCACCAATTGGGCCGGGTGGCACCGACTGTAATTCCCTGCCTAGTGACTGAGAAGGCAGATCTGTTGTGGCCGTGACTGGGGAAGGCGCTCTGGGCTTCCGCGCTGCCCAGTTTTGCGTGGGAGCGCGTGTGGAGGCCGAAAGTCGGGTGGCTGCTTTGCAGGGCAGACTTGACTGAATCGCTGTAACCAGGGAACCAGGGCTTACCTCAGAGGACTGAGAAACTGCTTCACCGCTCCGGTCTGTCAGGAGAGTGAAGCTGCATCACCTAACTCCCGGTTGGCAGTAAGTGGGAACGGGATATGAGAGCAGCTGCCTGGTATGGTAACCTCCTTTTACATATAAATGTGTGGGGTGTGTCCTGTTCACAGAACCCTATTCCCCTGCTGTGTGAAAGGCGTCCAGCCAAAAGTAGTGAGTGAAAATCAGGGTAGCTCCCTGCCAGCTGTACCACTGAATTGCAAGTTTTTCATCTGATTTTCTTTCTTGATACATGAACTGAGCCAACCGACTCCGGATTACAAATTGGGTATTGTGCAAGTGTTTTCCATCTCAGGGCCCCAACCAGCTGCACCGATCCTGGCTAGCACCCCCCCCCCCCCCATCCTGGGTACCCAGTGAAAGTGACAATTAGGGACTCTGACATTGTGTACAGTGCTGTGAATATTAGTGTGATTGATCTAATTAACCTGATTTCCCCCTGCCCTTGTTGCCATCCCCTAAATAAATCAGATCTGGTTGTTTCAGCAAAGTTACACTGACTAAGATATGTGTTTGTGTTGAAATATCGTACAGTGGCTATTGCATTACATCATCTTGCTTTACAGGGGGTCTCCAGAGTCAAGCTGACCGAACCAGTCCTGGGGGTAAGTGTATGCTGTGAAGGTACTTCTGATATATTGTGTGGGCCACTAGTGGGAAGAAATGGGGGTTGCAGTGTCCCACAGGGCTGTGACCAAGTCATACCAGACAGTATTAACCCTGACCTCTGGATGGAGGCACCCGCCATAGGACCTAAGCCCCTCAACCTGTCAGTAGTCAGTCAGGCAGTGGTAGTAGCCCTTGGGATAGCGCCACCTGGGGGTTACACACATAAGTATATTTTGGGTGGAGGCACTGCGCAATATGTTAACTTGGGGGAATGGTTTCAAAATACAGTGAAAACCCAGGCCCCTCAACCTTGTTAGTGGCCACCAAGGCAGGTGTAGTGTAGCCTTTCAGATGGACTGCGCCAGTGTTACAGCCATTTCCAGTGTCATGGATGAAGATATTGAACAACACCGGTTCCAGCACTGAGCCCTGCGGGGTCCCACTGGTGACCTCCCTGGTGCTAGTTAACTCTCCCCCTACCACCACCCTCTGCGTCCTGTCTCTCAGCCAGTTTTCTACACATATGGTCATCTTCGACCCAACCCCAGGATCCACAGACTTCCTGATCAGCCTCTTGTGGGGTACTAGTGGGGTACTGCAGGGTTCAGTACTGGGTCCAGTCCTTTTTAATGTCTTTATAAGTGACATTGCAGAGGGACTGGAAGGAAAAGTATGCCTCTTTGCAGATGACACAAAGATCTGCAACAGGATTGCTACACAAGGAAGCATGGAAAGGATGAGAAGGGACTTGGCAAGGTTGGAGGGATGGTCAGAAGTATGGCAGCTTGGATTCAATGCAAAGAGGTGCAAAATAATGCACCTGGGAAACAAAAACCCAGGGAAAGATTATGCAATGGTGGGGTGTATAGTAACAACAACAAGCCTTTGTCAATGCCGAATGTTTGCTTGCTGGCATTGGCAGTGGTAGTGTAGAAGTTACAGAGCTGCGTAATAGGAATGGCAGTGAAGTATTGAACTGAAGCCAACCCCACCACCACCCTGCAGAGAGTGACAGGCATTGGGGTGTGCCTTTGGGTCGTCGGGCATAACGACCACGCCATTTCACCACACCCCACCCTGCAGACACTGACAAGTGTCACGGTGTTCCTTGGGGTCTTTGGCCCTTATGCGCACCCCATTCCATTAGGAAATACGGTGAGATGGGTGCGATATAGGAGAATGGGGTGAACTTTGGGGCCGAAGAGTCCAAGGCATACCTCGATGCCTCTCACTGGCTGCAGGGTGTGGAATGGTATGAGCATTACAGGCAAGAATCCCAAGTCACACCCCTGATGTCTGTCATTCTCTACAGGGTTGGGCGTTATGGTTGGAAACCCTAGTACCTCAGGCATTCATTGGTATTTTCACTCCAAATTTTCAACATGTTTTTTTGTGACCCCACCTCATGAACAGGGGGACTATCAGTTTGTTGACCGAAAGCTGCTTATGCACAGCGACTACAGCATTTAGCACCACAGGTGCAAAAACATTCCGAACAGGATGTAAAAAATGACAGCTGTACTGTTCATAGGGAGGTGTAAAAAATGGCAATGTTGCAAATCTGCAGTAAAAATATTTAAAAAAATGGTGAAGTCACGAGTGTACATAGAAACTGTGCAACGCACACCCGTAATATAATTAGGTTGGGGATTTTTTTTTTACAGCAGATTGTCAACTCAGGCATTTTGGTGCCTCCGATCATGAACAGTGTCACTGTGATTTTCTTTATCTGTCCTGAACAATGATTTCCCACAGCGACCACGCATCTCTGCGCTGAAAGTGTGAAAACACACTTCAGCCATGTTGTGAAAAATGACAGCTGCACTGTTCATAAGGAAGTGTGGAAAATGCCACTGGTGAAAGTCTGGACTTAAAATATTACAAAGTCATGAACTTACGAGAGTGCGTGGAAACTGCGCAATGCTCACTCGTAACACAGTCATTTTATGGACTTTTGTCACCAAATTTTCAACATAGCCATTTTAAGACCTCTGCTCATGAACAGTGTCACTGTGATTTTCTTAATTTGTCCCATACATTGATTTCGCACACCGACTGTGCCATTGTGCGCTACATGGGCGGAAACATGTTTAGGGTGAGATGTGAAAAATGACAGCTGTACTACTCATAAGAAGGTGTGGTAAAATGGCAATGTTGAAAATCTGGAGTGAAAATATTGAAAATTCGCGAACTTACGAGCGTGCGTAGGAACTGTACAACGCACGCTCATAAAACAGTCATTTTTTGGAATTTTTTTCACCAAATTTTCAACATAGCCATTTTAAGACCTCTTCTCATGAACAGTGTCACTGTGATTTTCTTAATTTGTCCCGTACATTGATTTTGCACACCGACTGTGCCATTGTGCGCTACATGGGCGGAAACATGTTTAGGGTGAGATGTGAAAAATGACAGCTGTACTACTCATAAGAAGGTGTGGTAAAATGGAAATGTTGAAAATCTGGAGTGAAAATATTGAAAATTCGCGAACTTACAAGCGTGCGTAGGAACTGCGCAATGAACGCTCGTAAAACAGTCATTGTTTGGAATTTTTCTACCAAATTTTCAAAATAGGCTTCTTGAGAGCCCACCTTATGAACACTGGCAGTGTCGTTTCATTAATTGGTTCCAAAGGTGATTTCGCCGCAGTGACTGCGTGAAATCACCTTTGGGCCCGAATAACGCCATGACAGTGACAGCATTCATGGAAGGGGTCCCAAAACCCCATGTTGAAAATTTGGTGCAAAAATTCCAAAAATGCCTGAGATATGCAACAAAATAAAAAACCTATCTATCCCATTATACAGCTTACAGGCATTTCCTCAGTTCAGGTCGACTTTGAAGAGTGCAGACGCTCTTCCCGTCCACCAAGATCGCCGCGCCAGACTCTGGAGGTAAGTATGGGTGAGAGGGGGTGTGGGGAGGCAGGGTGTGCAGTGGTGGGTGCGGGTTGTGAGGAGGCGGGGAAACTAGCGTGGGACCGCTTTTAATTTACAGGTTGTTTTTTTTTTTTTTTTTAAACTGACGACGTTGACGCTTGCCACACTGGGGTGGGCTCCCTCAGAGTGGCACAAGGACAGCTGGTGGGGGGTCAGGAGCCACGGGGATTGGGCACCCCCGCCATAAGATCAGTTGCCACGCTGGGGTGGGCACCCAGCGTGGCATGTGGAAGGCTTTGGGGAGCGCAGCACAGCCGACGAAGATTGGGCACCTTCTGGCCGGCTATACGTGTGCGTAGAGGGCAGCACGCAGGCAGGCGCGTGTATGTGTGTGTGCGTGTGTGTAGGGGGAGCTGCGCATGAGCAGGCTATATCTGATCGCTGCTCACTGAAGCGTAGCTCCCTTCAACTGTACGCCACTGCATTTTGGAGCTGTCAGACAGCTCCAGCATGCATTGGCGGACTGGGGCCGCGCCTGCCAACACACTGACTGAATTGGAAGAGGGGGTGACACACCTCTGAAAACTCGGATGATGGCACTATGTTTCTTGCACATGAGTGCAAGCAAACATAAAAATGGAAAGGGACCTGAGGGTAATTATATCAGATGACCTTAAGGTTAGCAAGCAATGTGAGATGGCAGTAGGGAGGGCTGGGGGGATACTGGGATGTATAGGGAGAGGCATCACCAGCAGAAAACAGGAAGTTGTTATCCCTCTGTACAGACAGTGGGTGAGGCCCCATCTGGGGTACTGCATCCAGTTCTGGAGACCCCATCTCTGCAAGGACATAGACAGGATGGAGGCAGTCCAGAGGAGGGCAACTAAAATGATGCAGGGTCTGCAAGAGAAGCCATACAAGGAGAGACTAAAAGAGCTTAATATGTATACGCTTGAGGAAAGGGGGGGGGAACATGATAGAAACTTTTAAGTAGCTCAATGGAATCAACAAAATCCAAGAGGGTAGCATCTTTCAGAAAAAGAGATGTGCAAGAACAAGGGGACACAATTTGAAAATAGAGTGGGGACGGCTCGGGGCAATGTGAGGAAGTATTTTTTTCACAGAGAGGGTAGTGGATGCATGGAACAGCCTTCTTGAGGAGGTTGTGGGGTCTAAAACTGTGGAAGAATTCAATAATGCATGGGACAGACATAAGGCAATTCTTGTGGGAGGTAGGAAGAAATAGGCTGTTGGTTAACTAGGATCTGCAGCTTATCCTGTAGGTAGGGAAATGGACAGACTAGGTGGGCCAAGCGGTCCTTATCTGCTGTCAAAGTCTATGTTTCTACAGTCAAAGGCTTTTCTGAAGTCCAGATACAGGATGTCCACCACAGAAACTTAGAATCTGACAACAGATAAGGACCACTTGACCCATCCAGTCTGCCCATTTCTCACTGCATATAGTACACTATTACATCAGACTGTGCCCAATCTACAGCTCTTTCTCCCTCTCCCTTTCCACTATGATTCCTTTGTGTTTATTCCATGCATTCTTGAACACTCCCACTGTTTTTCCCCCACCAGCTGGAAGGCTGTTCCAGGAATCCACCACTCTTTCTGTAAAGAAGTACTTCCACACATCTCTCCTGAATCTACCCCCCCCCCACAGCTTCGTAGCATGTCCCCTTGTTCTTGAGCACCTTTTTATCTGAAAAATGCTCCTCTCCTGTAACTTATTTACCCCTGTGAGGTATTTAAAGGTCTCTATCATATCTCCCCTTTCCCTCCTCTGTTCTAGGGTGTACATATTGAGGTCCTTAGTCTCTCCTCATAGGGCTTTTGATGCAGACCCTGCACCATTTTAGTTGCCCTCCTGTGGACTGCCTCCACTCTATGTCCTTCCAAAGATGTGGTCTCCAGAACTGGACATAATACTCTAGGTGGGGTCTTGCCAGCGATCTACACAGAGGCAACACCACCACCCTCTTTCTTCTGGTGATACCCCTCCCTATACACCCAAGCATCCCACTTGCTCTCCCTACTGCCCTGTTGCACTGCCTGGGCCTGGCCACCTTTAGGTCATCCAATATGATTACCCCAGGTCTCTTTCCTGCTTGCAAGTCATCAATACCACTCCACATATTTTGTACTCCACCCCTGAGTTTCTGTGCCCTAAGTGCATTATTTTGTACTTTTTCACATTGAAACCCAGGTGCCATACCCTTTGACCATTCCAGTTTTCTCAGGTGTCTGCTCATCCTTCCACCCCCCACCCCGGAGTGTCCACGTGCAGCAGATTTTTGTGTGAAGACCTTCCCTTTCAGCTCTTCTGCAATGTCACTTATAAAGACATTAAAGAGGACCAGTTCTAGCACTGATCCCTCAGGCATCCCACTGGTCGCCCTCCCTTCTCTGGAGTGAACTTCACTTACCACCACCTTCTGTTGCCTATCCCCTAACCAATTTCTTATCCTGTTTACCACCTTTGGACCTACTCCTAAACTACCCAGCTTGCTTACTAGTCTCCTATGTAGAACAGTGTCAAACACCTTACTGAAATATAGGTAGGCCACATCCCCTGCTTCACCCTGATCTAGTTCCTTAGTCACCCAATCAAAGAAATCTATCAGATTCATTTGTCATGATCTCCCTACTCCCATGAAACCATGCTGCCTTGGGACTTGTAACCCACTGGATTCAAGATATTCCACAATCCTTTCCCTCAGCAGTGATTCCATTAACTTTCCCACCACCAATGTCAGACTGACTGGCCTACAATTGCAAGTCTTCTCCCTGCTACCACTTTTGTGTAGTGAGATTACATCTGCTCTTCTCCAGTCCTCTGGAGTATCTCCTGTCTCCAGTGAGCTGTTAAACGTAACTATCAGAGGTGCAGCCAGTATTTCCCTGCGCTCCCTCAATACCAGTGGATGACTCCATCTAGCCCCATTGCTTTGTCCACCTTCAGATTAGCAAGTCCCTTTATGGCTCTCCTCTCACCACTTGGCCACTGTCTACTGCCTTAGTGACCCAGTCAAAGAAGTCAGTCAGATACTTTTGACATGATCACCGTCCCATGAACCCATGCTGCCTTGCATCCTGGAGACCATACTCCTCTAGATATTCTACCAGTTTTTCCTTTAGTATCGTCTCCATGACATTGCACATGATTGAGATCAGACTGACTGGTCTGTAGTTCCCTGGGTCATCTTTGGGACCACTATTGTGAAGGGGCATCACACATGCCATTCTTCAGTCCTGAGGTACCACACCCGGCTCCAGGTACTACACACAATCTGTAGGCATCGGGGATGCTCAGCAATGGCACATCACTCTGCCACACAGACTAGTTCTGGAGTGACTTTTTTTGCCTCTTCTTGTGGTGGCCAGAGAAGGCAGGGGGTGTCATAGAGGCTATGCATTCCTCTCCAGGGAGGAACGGGCACAGACACTGTTTGCTCTGTCCAGCTAACCCCCTTTCCCAAGTTGTGAACTAGATTTGGAGAGCTCAGAGAAGACTGACAGGTGCAACCACTACTCCCATTGCAGCCAAGGTCAGGTACCATGATGAGGCTACAAGACATCAGGTGTGCGGGAAAGGGGATCTGGGTATCTACAAGTATAAAGACAACTGAGAAAAGCAAGTAATCCAGGAATTTGGCAGGGCAGATTTGACAGCACCCTATAAGAGGAAGATCACTGTCATTATGGAGACAGCCAAAAGTACAATGAATAGAGAAGGATCTAGCCTGCTAAATGAGGCAGCAACAGGTTAGTACAGGGAGGGACAGCTGGAAGGCTCCAATATTCTTGCCACTCCTGCCATTGTAGACAGCGGTAAGAGGAAGAGGGTAATATAATGGGTGGGAACTTGTATGCAGTACTGTGGACTAGTATGGAGTAGTATGGTGGCAACAGGACAGCCATGGTGGGCAAGGGAGATTGGAGGATCCAGCCTACCAGGCAAGGCAGCCATTGGCCAGAATAACAAAAGTGGCCATTGGAAGGCACTCCTAAACCATGGTATATTGATCCCAGTCAGAGCAGACAGCAGTAGGGCACCAAATGACCAGGCTGTGATGGATTTCCCCTTGTCAGGGTAGGGAGCTATAGGAAGTCATCTGAATTCAGGTGGCCAGGAGGATCCTCTTCAACCAGTTAGAAGTTCAAGGATCAAGGAGGTGGGAATCAGAGGGTAGGAGGGAGCTGTACCTTTAAACTTTTAAATTGTGTCCCTTTCATTATAACTGCTATAAGCAGCCTTAAGGGAAAGGGGACTAGTTTTCACATCAAACTGGTGAATGCAAACAAACATTTTGAACAGTTCCATATTCACTGTGACAAGTCTGAAAAGATAACCTTTGAGGTGCCATCCAACCACGTAAATCCATTAGCTCTGAAAGCTATGGCTGACCTCTTTTCTTGCTGCAGGAAAGGTGCAGCAGTGGCAGCCCTCAGCATCACAGTGGGGGGTGAGGGAGCAGGGAAACTGAGTGAAAAACATGGATAATAGAAATGGCTTCATGCTCCAGTGCTGTCAGTCCCTCACTGATTAGCAACATCAAATGAATCACAATGTGGAAATGCCAGGAATGTAGCTGCCCACACTGTACCTGACCCGTGGCTAAACAGAGGGCTATGCTTCCAATGCTATCAGTCCCTCACCTTTCAACTGCACCTGGGTTCAAGTCCCAGCTAAGGCACTTACGTCTTTCTTCCTTCTGTTTGTATGAGTTCCATAAATATGCACACCACTCTCTTGTGATTGAAACTGTAATTGTCTGTGCAGCACCAGGTTGTGCATTAGAGAAGGAGTAAGGTGCCTCAGGACATTGCAGGTTCCAGTTGCCTTGGTAGCGAACCTGGCAGTGCAACTGAAATGGTATTCCAGGTGGCCTGGGTTCAAGTCCCAGTTCAGGCACTTACTTCTTTCTCTCTTCTGTTTGTATGAACTCTACCCACCCACACTGTATCTAGACCTGTAGATAGGCAGAGGACTTCAAATTCCAGTGCTGTTAGCTCCATTTCATCAGTACCAAAATCATTGCAGTGTGGGGAAGCCTGTGCTGTATCTGGCCCTTTGGAAAAATCAAAGAAATTCAGTCAGCTTCTTCTGTCAGTCCCTCATCTTTCACAGAACAAAATACATTACAGTATGGGGAAGCCTAAACTGCTCTTGCCCACACAATACCTTGCCCTGTGGATTAACAGATGGCTTCAGTCTTAAGGGTTGTCAGTCACACACATTCACCAGCACTAAATGCATCACAGTTTGGGGACATATGCACTATACTTGACTCTGTGCATAAACAGAGGGATTTAGACCCCAGTGTTCTCGGTTCCTCACCTTTCACCAGCACAAAATACATCACAGTGTGACAAAGTTTGCACTGTACCTACTCACACTGTACCCAACCCTGTGGATAAGCAGAGTATGTCGGTCTCCAGTGCTATTTGTCACTCATCTTTCACTAGTAATAAGCACATCACAGAGAGGGGACACCCCCACTGTTCCTGCTCAACACTGTAGCTGGCCTTGTAGTTAAATAGACAACTTCAGTCCCCAGTGCTCTCAGTCCCTCCCATAGTACTCCATATAAGGTAAATAACAACCTGTTTTCCCTCACCATTTTGTTTTTGTATATTCCCTGACCTACGCAGCCAGTATAGTGTTATGCTTGTGCAACTGTGTTAGTTTCGTTTTGGCTTTTCACACTATCTATTCCAGAGGAATTACCACCCTGTAGGGGTACGAAAGGCAAGTAACCCTCAGAGAGGGTTCCACCCCTAGAGGTACCATAGGATGATTCCCATGGCTAAAAGTACCTTAGGAATCCCCCTAAGAAGAGAGTGCTGCCGCTGGAGGAGAAGGAGGGGAGGATGGTGGGGCAAAGAAAAAATGCTTATCAATGAGGCTGAGAGGAACTGCTTATATAGCTCAGGAAGTGGAAGTGGCTGACTGCTTGGCCACTGAACTCCAGGCAAAGCCTTTCCAATTCACTGACCTATGCAGGCAGTATAGTGTTATGCTTGTGCAACTGTGTTAGTTTGGTTTTGGCCATTTGCACTCTCTATTCCAGAGGAATTACCAGCCTGTAGGGGTACGAAAGGCAAGGAACCCTCAGAGAGGGTTCCACCCCTAGAGGTGCCATGGGACGATTCCCGTGGCTAAAGGTACCTTAGGAATCCCCAAAAGAAATGTAGTATAATCATCCCCGAAAAAGGAGGCAACACAAAGCATATGAGCAAGCAGTAACTGTGACATAGGAGCAGTAACTGTAACGTAGAAGTAGAGAAGCACAGACAGTTTGATAATGCAATGAAATGCTCAGTTGGATAACGTAATGAATACCCAGGCTTGCATAGCATGATACTGATTGTTTGCATTGAGATTAGGGGATCCCGCTAAGGAGAGAGGGAACAGCAGGACTTTATCCACCTCCATCCAACAGCGGAACCTACCTAAAGAAACTAGGAGAAACAACTATGTTAACTAAATGTTATGACCTGAAGCAATGGAGGAGAGAAAAAAAAAACATATGAGGAGGAAATCTCTGGGGATCCAAGGCATAGATCACCGTCCCTCCAGGCTTGGGATAGTTTATTTGGTGATGGCTCTGCAGCTGCAATTTGGAAAACCCAATTAAAGGGAGGTAGAAAATATTCCAATTTGGAGGAAGGCTCTCACTCAACCCCTCTAGCGGGAACACAGTGGAAGATTGCGAGAAAACTCTGCAACAATATGTGCATCCAAGGCACAGGAGGAGAGCAACAACTGCTGAGGCACTCACCTGGCCTACCCATCCTAAATCAAACCAGGTGAACCAGAGGCAGTCATAGGGAGAATGCAGTGAAGGTGCCTTGCTAGGGAAACCACTAATGCCAATGGCTTCCCGTTATAGTGGAACACTAGAGCCAAAGGAGGTAACGTTTTCCACCCTTCACTGCTAGTCTTAAATTCTGCACCAGGAGCTGCTGTTGCGTAGCAGGCAGCTAAAGCCAAGCCCAGGGCAAAGACATTCCCAACTATGGGCCAGGTGAGAAGGATCCCACCCCAAGCTGGACATGCTCAAGCTGCGGACTAAATGCAGAGCGAGACCATCGGCTGCAGGAACCCTGCACCAGAATAGAATGGCTGGCATGCCCCAGAAATTGATTGAGAGCTGAAAAGCTGGAGAGCTGAATGTGCGCAGCATGCTGAGATCGTAATGAGCATTGAGTGCTGAGACCTTGCAAGGTCGAATGCAGATTGAATGCAGAATCCCAGAGGCTGAAGCCGATGGGATGGTTGTAGGCATGAAGCAATGGTCTGTTTGAGCAAGGAGCAATGGTTGCATAAGAAAGTGTGGACCTGCACGTAGCTCAGTAAACAGAGTAGTAATAAGTGGACCTGCACGTAGGTCTGCATAACGTCGGGCAAACAGCACTGAATAGTGGGGCAAGCCAGCTAGGCATTTCAAAGCCAAATCAAGGTGACAAACTCTGAGGATTTTCGGTGGCAAAGACGGGATTTAGAACGGAAATAATTAGCCACATTGGCCATGACCCCCCAAAACACCTCCGAGTCCCCACCGTAGGACAAAGGAAGCAATGGAAGGGCCGAGAACCACATGTATATATTAAAGCTAATTTAATATCCTTAGCAGGAGCTTTAGCTAACCTCAGAGTAGAACAAGGTAGAATAGTAATAGGAATAAATGAAGCAGTAGCAGTAAGCAATTATGCCTGTGAAGCAGTAATCAAAACAATTGAGCACACTGACTTGTAACTGCAATAAACAAAATAAAAGGAGGCACAATGCTCTGAAAGTACTGTCACCAGGCAGTGCAATAAGACCACTGCAATGAGGTAATTAGAACAAGCATGAGTGAATTGTATAGCTAGGTTCAAAGTAAATCTGAGTCAGGTGAAAGTAATCCAGTATGCAACATGAAGCAGCTATAGTTGAGCTGAAACTCACAGATCAGGTTTGCAGTTGCAGTGCAAGTAATTTGAGAGTTGTGAGTAACTGAAAGCAAGTAGTATGAGCTCTGGAGCAGCAGTATGCTAGGAGCTTAGAAACAAAGCCCCCCCAAAAGACAAAACCAAAGACACACAAACACAGAAAACAGAGAATAAAAACAGAAGGAAGCACACACAGCTGAAGACAAAATACAAACCAGAAGCAAGGAAATAAACACAGAAGCCCTGCAGAGACAAGCAGGAGCAGCAAGGTGGGGGTGGCAGCGCAGGCCCCAGCCAGCCAGGGAGGCCCAACCAGCTCAGAGGACAAACGGACAGAGCCTTTGGCTGCAAAGAAAAAATGCTTCACAGTGAGGCTGAGAGGAACTGCTTACATAGCTCAGGAAGTGGGAGTGGCTGGCTGCTTGGCCACTGAACTCCAGGCAAAGCCTTTCCAATTGTTTATCCCTAACTCCACTTGTGCTTTTCACAGTGGCCTTGTACAACCTCCAAACTCCAGCAAGACATACCTGTCCCCCCATGATCCTCTGCAGCTTGCCCCCCAAGATGGGGTCCTTGGGTCAATATAACCCTTGGTAGTGGGGTCTGAGAATGCAGGGAGCTTACAATGACTAGGTGGGCACAATCTTTTCCTGTTTTCCCCCTAGCCCTTTTGACATTGACTCGTGGCTTTAGGGAAGGGGTGCCAGAATGCGGAGTACGTGCATCCCCTCCCTCACAGAGGCTTCAGCTGCACCACCACCTTGGTCCCCCCAAGTGCTAGTAATGTGGTGGGACTTGGATCCCTTTTCTCCTCAAGGAGATGAGTGTCCTGCAGGATGCTGTATCCTCCTCTTCCCCATCAGCCCACTGACAGTGCAGGCTCATTCCTGAATCCAGATCTCCAGCATCACAAGCAACAATGTTGCCACCACATCAACAGACCAGCCCCTACTCACCAAGACATAGGGCCTGATTTTCAAAGCCCCAAAAATGCCACAAGCCCCTGGTGCGCCAATCATTTGGCCCATGGTGCTTGTGGCATTCTCTCACCCGGCGATCAGGATTTTCAATCCCAAGCGCCAAATACCGCAAGTTAGATCAGCTTTTCCCTGGTCTAACTTGTGCCATTTGAGGGGCCCTTTTTATGGGGTTTGCACTAAATCTTTGATGCAAGCTGCCATAAAATGAGGAAACAGTCGCAACTGCACCCGATGTATTAAAATCGTCAAAGGAGTTTGGCGCAGCTGTGCCAAACAATGGGTGTGATGCAAGGCTTGATGTAAGCCCTGCATCACCCATTGAAAATCAAGCCCATACTCTTTTAAAAAAAATACTTGACGAATACCGACACTCACACCATCACATGAAAACACTCCAGCTCTAGAATACATGCCTTTGCAGTGCTGTTGATGCACTGGGGGAAGCAGCTCTCTTCTGGATCTGAAGCACTTTTGCTCAACAAGAATCAATTCCAATCCTCCAGTTTCAAAACTGGGGAGTACATTATTCTTTCACAAATTCAAGGTGTAATCTGTTCATCTCTGGCTAGTATAATCATTGTAGTCATAGCTTAGGGTGCTCCTGGTGTGTGGCTAATATGAATCAACCAAGTTCAGTGTGCCCCCCAGATACTGCCCTAAAACCTTGTGATCAAGGTTTCATACTTTCATCTAACTCATTTCCTCATCTTATCATGCTTTCAACAAGGGTTCTGTTAGCAGGCATCACCTGAGATGTGAAAAAGACAACCGCCACTTCCCGATATGCTTACCGACATAATCGGATTCTGAGCTATTTATTTCAAAATTTCAGCATTCAGTGTCAACAATCTAAATTCCAAAACCCCATGTCGGACACAGAGTCAGATTTGGAATCCTATTCTGCATCCAGTTAAACAGAAAAAAAAAGAGCCCCCTTCCTCCCCTTCCCTTTACCTGATGGCAAATTGGCAATGCTGCCGGGTAAGGTCCCAGGAGGCTCAGCTGCTCTATGAGAGACGACTGCGGTGCAGTGATGTCTGGCCAGCTCGGTCATGGTGCCAAAAAGTTCAAGTTGTCATGTCCATTTTAATTTTTTTTTTACCTTTGTTTTACCAGGAGAGACACACTAAGCTGAAAGTTTGTTTACAGGTGCAACCTGGGAGCACAAGGAAGTTAAGTGACTTGCTTAGGGTCACACAGTATGCAAGTGGGGAGCTGTGGGATTCAAACCCAGGTCTCCAGGTTTGCAACTCAGAACCTTAAACCTCTCCCATAGTATCCACAGTGTCCAGTTCAATAACCCCCCCCCCCCCAACAAACCTCTGCTCCAGTAAGCTATATCCTCCACTGCTACAGTAGGTACAAATTACATCAGCTAACCCCCACCCTAAGAAGTGAGTGGCACTTGGTCAACTTGGACAGTGAGGACAAGGGTCATGAAAGTTAAATAAAATAACTTTTTTTTATTGTCTGCTCCCTAGTCTAACTGGCGGCTAACCCCCAGAATCTCTTAATGCTGACCCCTTCCCGGTCACTAGGGACTTCTGGGAGGTTTCAGGCAAAACAAATATAGAAACACGGAATTTGTCAGCAGAAAAGGACTGCTTAGCCCACAAAATCTGCCTAGATTTCCCTGATCTAATCTGTCCCCACAGATCTGAACTGGTCTCCGATGACCCTCCCCTTCCCTGCCTATTTCTTAATATTCCCTTATGTCTAAACCACACATGCTTGAAGCCTCCCACTGTTTTTGCCTCCCACACATCTGTGGCAGTCTGTTCCAAGCATCTACCACCCTTTCAGTGAAGTAGTACTTCCTCAGCTCCTTTTTAAACTCCCTCCCCCCCAGCTTCATTGCATGCCCCCTGGTCCTGGTGCTCTTTCTCATTTGAAATGAACCCCCATCCTGCACCCTGTTCACCCCTGTGAGGTACTTGTAGGTCTCTGTAATGTCCCCTCTTGCTCCTCTCTCTTTCAGGGTGTACATGTTGAGATCCTTTAGTCTCTCCTCACGGGGCTTCTCATACAACCTCTGCACCATTTTAGTTGCGCTTCTTTGGACTGCCTCCACCTAATGTCTTTTCTGAGGTGCAGCCTCCAAAACTGAACACAGAACTCCAGGTGGGGTCTCACTAGTGAGTCACACAGTGACAACACCACTTCCCTCCTCCTGCTGGAGATACCCCTCCCTATGCACCCTGGCATACCACTAGCCTTATCTACTGCTTTGTCACTTTGTCACACTGTCATACTTTGAGAGTGTCAGGTATGATAACCTCAAGGTTCTTTTCCTGCTTAGTGACTGTCAGTATTCCCCCATCCTATACTCCGCTCCTAGGTTCCTATTCTCTATGTGCGTGATTTTGCATTGTTTGGCACTGACCATTCCATGAGTTTCCCAAGATCCCTGTAGATTCTCTCTACTCCTTCCTGGGTGTCCACCCTATTACAGATTTAGGTATCATCTGCAAAAAGACATTCCTTCCCATCCATTTCTTCTGCAATGTCACTTATGAAGACATTGAAGAGTACTGGTCCCAGTACTGAACCCTGTGGCACCCCACTGGTGTCTCTCCTATCATTAGAGTGAGAGTCATTAACCACCACTGTCTCCCACCTATCTGCTAACCAGTTTTTAACCCAGTTCACCACTTTGCATCCCACCCCTAGGCTGCTCAATTTTTTTTATTAGTCTCCTGTGCGGCACAGTGTCAAAGACCTTGGTAAAGTCCAGATAGGCCACATCCACTGCTCTTCCCTAGTCTATGTGCCTGATCATCCAGTCTAAGAAATCAGATTTGTCTGACATGCCCCCCCGCCCGTGAATCCATGCCACCTGTGATCTAACAGCCCACTGCATTCAAGATACTCTACCAACTTTTCCTTAAGCAGGGTTTCCATCAGTTTCCCCACCACTAAAGTGAGACTGACCAGCCTATAGTTGCTAGCCTCCTCCCTGCTGGTGCTTTTATGTAGAGGGACAATGTCTGCTCTTCTCTAGTCCTCCAGAACTATGCCTGTTTCCAGTGAACTGTTAAAAAGGCCATCAGTGGAGCAGCTAGCACCTCTCCTAGTTCCTTTAGTACCCTTGGGTGCATCCCATCCAATCCCATAACCTTGTCCACCTTCAGAGCTGCAAGTTCCTTCAGGGCTTTTTCCTCTGAAAATGGACTTGTGTCCACCCAACAGCAGCAACAGATGAAGAGTTAGACTGGGGAGAGGAATTTGATTTAATTTTCATTACCCATGTCCTCAGTGTCTGAGTCGATCAAGCACTACTCACTTCTTGGGGTCAGGGTTGGGGGGTGGGGTAGCTGATTGGATTTAGACCTACTGCAGCAGTGGAGGATAGAGGTAGCTCAGTGGAGCAGAGGCTTGTGGGAGTGTGGGAGTGAACCAGACACTGTGAACATTACTGGATTAAATGGACGTGACAACTTTAACTTTATGGCACCATACCAAACTCGCTGAACCACACCACAAAGCAGCCACCTCTCATAGGAGCAGAGCCTCCAGGGACCCTAGCCAGCATAAACATCAGGTAGGGGAAAGAGAAACGCTTTTTTTTTGTTCTGGGAAGGAAATGTTTACTGGGTGGGGAGGCAGCAGTCAACAGAAGTGGAGGTGGATGCAGAATAGGAACTGCCAATTCTGTTTCCATTCCAATTCCTGAATTGGCTGCAGAACGGAACTGGACTCAGAATTTCCAAAATTCTGATTTTAGTAAACAGAATGGAGACTTAGAATCTGATCAAACCTACTTCACTGTGACCCTCTTTGGTCAATTCTTACGCTATTCTATATTCATTGTTATGTTTGCTTGTACGCATGTGCTAGAAACATAGTGCCATCATACGAGTTTTCTAGAGGTGTGTCAGCCTCTTCCAATTCAGTCAGTGTGTTTGCAGGCGCGGTCGCAGTGCGCCAATCACTGCTGCAGCTGTCTATGACAGCAGGAAAATGCAGTGGCATACAGTTGAAAGGGAGGCTCGCTTCAGTGAGCAGAGCTCTCCCCACACACACACAACCACGCATATTGCAGTAGCAGTCGCTCCCTCCCAAGCGCACACACTGTGTGGCCGGCAGAGGTCTCAATCCCTGTCAGCTCCATGCCTCCCGCCCCAACAACAGCTGTCCAGGTGCCACGCTGGGAGCCCACCCAGCTGGCAAGAACTGTCATAGCCAGCGGGGTGCCCAATCCCCCATGACTCCACGGCTGCACCCCAAAAAAGCTTGTACTGTGCGCTGGGGTACCCCAAGCGTGTAAAAGCATATGGAGAAGGGGTGCCCAATCCCTCGTCGGCTCCAGCCCCCAAACAGCTCTTTTCAGCAGCTGCCACGCTGGGAGCTCACCCAAGCGTGGCAGACGTCCCGCGTTGTCTAAAAACCTATAAGAAGAAAAACTTCCTCGCAGTCCCCCCCCCCACAACCGCACCCACCCACTCGCACCCTGCCTCCCCACACCCTCACATACTTACCTCCGAGCTCGGCACGACAATCATCGGTGGACGGGAACACGTCCTGCACTCTTCAAAGCCGACTGCGAACTGAGGAAATGCTGGTAAGCTGTATAATGGAATAAATAGGGTTTTTCAACTTCGTTGCATATCTCAGGCATGTTTGGGAATTTTGGGCCCAGATTTTCAACATGGATTTTTTGGGACCCCTCCTCATGAATTCTTGCACTGTCATGGTGTTAATCGGGCCCAAAGGGTGATTTCGCAGTCACTGCATGAAATCATGTTTCAGGATCCATTAACAAAACGACACTGCCAGTGTTCATAAGTTGGGCTCTCAAAAAGCCTATGTTGAAAATTTGGTGAAAAAATTCCTAAAAATGACTGTTTTACGAGCATGCGTTGCGCGGTTCCTCACGCGCGCTCGTAAGTTCCTTAATTTTCAATATTTTCACTCCAGATTTTCAACATTACCATTTACCACACCTCCTTATAAGGCAGTATAGCTGTCATTTTCACATCTCACCCAAAGCGTGTTTCCGCCCATATAGCGCACAATGGCGCCGGTCGATTGTCTTGAATCAATGTATAGGACACATTAAGAAACCACAGTGACACTGTTCATGAGTAGAGGTCTTAAAATGGCTATGTTGAAAATTTGGTGAAAAAATTCAAACAATGACTTTTGAGCGTGCATGCAGTTCTCCGACGCTCGGAAGTTCGCAATTTTCAATATTTCATCCAGATTTTCAACATTGCCATTTTACCACCTCCTTATGACCAGTACAGCTGTCATTTCTCACATCTTACCCAAATGTGTTTCTGCCCATATAGCCACAATGGCACAGTCGTGTCTTGAAATCAATGTATGGGACACATTAAGAAAATCACAGTGACACTGGTCATGAGCAGAGGTCTTAAAATGCCTATGTTGAAAATTTGGTGAAAAATTCCAAAAATGACTGTTTTAGGGCGCGCCGCGAGGTTCCTACACGCTGGCAAGTTTGCGAATTTGTAATATTTGCATACCAGATTTTCAACAGTGCCATTTTACTGCACTTCCTTATGAGCAGTATAGCTACCATTTTTCACATCTCGCCCAAAATGTGTTTCCGCGCATATGGCGCACAATGGTACAGTGGGGTGTCGAAGCGATGTTTGGGACAGATTAAGAAAATCACAGTGACACTGGTCATGAGCAGAGTCTTAAAATGGCTATGTTGAAAAATTTGGTGACAAAACTCCATAAAATGACTGTATTCGCAGTGAGCATGCGAAGTTTCCACGCACCCTCGTAAGTTCATGAATTTGTAATATTTCCAGTCCAGATTTTCACCAGTGGCATTTCCACACCTCCTTAGAAACAGTACAGCTGTCATTTTCCACAACATGGCCAAAATGTGTTTTCACAGTTTCAGCGCAGAAATGCGTGATTGTGGGAAATCATTGTTCGGGACAGATAAAGAAAATCACACTGACACTGTTCATGATTGGAGGTCCCAAAATGCCTGTGTTAACAATCTGCTGTAAAAAAATCCCCAAACTAGTTACATTACGGGTGTGCGTTGCACAGTTTCTACACACGCTCGTGACTTCACCAGTTTTTTAAAGATTTTCACAGCAGATTTTCAACATTGCCATTTTTTACACCTCCCCATGAACAGTACCGCTGTCATTTTTCACATCCTGTTCGGAATGTGTTTTTGCACCTGTGGTGCCAAATGCCATAGTCGCTGTGCAAAAGCAGTTTTTGGCTAACAAACTGATATTGCCACTGTTCATGAGGTGGGGGTCACAAAAACCATGTTGAAAATTTGGAGTGAATACAACGAATGCCTGAGGCGTTAGGGTGTACGACCATAACGCCCCACCCTGTAGAGAATGACAGGCATCAGGGGCGTGACTTGCGATTCTTGCCTGTAATGCCGTACCATTCCACTCCACACACCCTGCAGCCAGTGAGAGGCATCAAGGTGTGTCTCAGACTCTTATTTAAACTTCACCCATTCTCCTACGCACCCATCTCACCCATATTTCCTGATGGAATGGGGTGTGCATAAGGCAAATACCCCAGGCACAGTGACACTTGTCAGTGTCTGCAGGGTAGGGTGTGGTGAAAATGGCGTGGTGGTTATGCCTGACGACCCAAAGGCACACCCCAATGCCTGTCACTCTCTGCAGGGTGGTGGTGGGGTTGGCTTCAATTCAATACTTCGCTGCCATTCCTATTATGTAGCTCTGTAACTTCTACACTACCAATGCCAGCAAGCAAACATTCGGCATTGACAAATGCTTGTTATAGTTGCCTTGCTGATTATGAGTTGAGGTCCTACTGTGTCTTTCCCCATTTATGCACAGACCTCCTCCCAGACTTCTTGTATCACATTTATAACGTGCAGCCTGAAATTATGTTCCCAAGTGGTGACTGGGGTGCAGGTTAAAAGGTAGTAGCCATTCTTCCATCCAGTCATTTACAAATAAAAGAAGTAACCTGCTCAACCCTGGCTAATGTAATCAATGTAGTCAGTCTAGCCTAGAGGTTATGGTAATGAGCTATGCATGAGCTTGGTACATCCAGCAGCCCTGGGTGTGATTCCCACAACCTACACTTGCATACTGTTTAACTCTGAGCAAATCACTTAACCTCACTAGTGCTCCCGGGTCATCCTTGTGTAACCCCCTTGTTACCCAGGGTTACTAGAATCCCACTTTGAACCAGTGGCAGGCAGGGAAAAGCAGCTTGTGAGACACCAGTTAAATGGGTTTCACACTGTCTCCCTCTGTCTTCAGTCTCAGCTGAGCTGGAGGGATGACATCACCATAGAATTCTCGCAGCAGCATAAGCCACATTGGAATGCAGCAGCAGGGGTTAGCTGTAGAACGTTGGGAATTTTCAATCCAATCTTAAGAAGAGTCTTGAAGAGTTCAGAGTGGGAGCAGTGAGAGAGGAGGAGGTGTGCTGCAGTTGGCAGCCCCTCAGAGCCTAGCTCTGATTTAGAGCTACATCAGAAAGTGGGTTGTGTGTTCTCACCCTAGAGAGGAACACAGAAGAGACCAGAAGGAAGTGGTAGAGACCGTTCCAATTGTTGTTCCAGTGCCACATCCCTGGAGGGATGGGGGGGGGGATTCAAGCATTTCAGGGGCAACCCCCTGGCCCTGCCTGGAAAGCGAAAAGCTGCCTGAAAGTGAAGATTGTACAGAGAGTACCTGAGATTCTGTGTTTTGGAAAAGAAGCCCTGGGGCACCTATATGCCACGGTGAGTCTGCTCTGATAACAGAGCTCATGTTCACCAAGACAGAGTTATGTAAAAGTACCTGCCTACTGTGGGATCAGGAGAAGACTTGGCAAGTACAGTGCTTTTAATTTGTGTATGGCTTGGAAGCATCTGAAACAGTGGGGGTCTAAGGAATGGACATAGCCACTTATGGAACTTTTTAAGTCAGGACACCACCTGAATACAGTGTAGAATGTTAAATGTGATATACATTTCGAGACAGCATCTACAACCAGTAGTTCAAAGAAAGGTGTTGTTCCAAATGAATGGCCGAGTATAGATTTGGGAGCAAGAGGTGGGAGACCCCCATCTGGAGTAACCAGGTTTACCTCTCCAAGTTCAGTTTGGGCACCTATAGCTTTCTCCCAGGCACTTGGACAGTGTCTGCAGAAAGTACCCATACGTGGGATTAAGGATAGTTTCTCCCTTTAGAGCTAGAAAGTGCTTGTGGGTGATTTAGGGAGCCACCATCAAACTCCGCGCTATATGGAAAAGTGTCCAAGTACTGGCCAGGGTGCCATGTCCAGGAATCAAGGTAGAAGAGTACCAGTTCAGGCTGAGTGAGCCCAGAGTTGTTCAGAACCTGAGGGTTTTTGTGTAGTAAAGAAGATGTGCTCTGTCCTCTGTAATCTGCATTACCAGCGAGTGTAACCCTGTGGGGGGCCATCTTTGCTTTGTTATTCCTGTGTTGATGTGAATAAAAGTCACACTCTAGAATCCCATCCCTGGTTTGGACATTTCAGTTATTGCTTCCAGTGTCCGGAGTTATTTGTGTTCCACTGGCTAGAAGTACAAACCTAGCCATGATGCTGAGCAAATAGATTTTCTCCCCGAACCTAGGGTAACAAGGAGAGAAAGGGTTTACACTTGAAAACAGGCACTTGTGCCTAGTGGGCCTTACCCAGCTACTGAAGAATAAAACAATATATATATTTTAGGGTGCTCCCGCTGAGTGGCTAATATGAATAGAAACATAGAAACAAAGAAGTTGTTGGCAGATAAGGGCCTCCTGGCCCACCCAGTCTGCCCTTCTTAGCCTGCCTACAGAGACAGCACAGACCCCACTCGGTCTCCCATTCCCCCCATACTTCTATAATCCCTTTGTGTCTATCCCATGCATTCTTGAATCCTGTAACTGCTTCGGCCCCTACCACTTCTGTCGGTAGGCTGTTTCATGGGTCCACCGTCCTCTCCATGAAGACGTTTTTCCTCACATTTCCTCCGAGCCTGCCCTCTTCTATCTTCATAGTGTGACCCCTTGTCCTCGAACATTTATTTATTTGGAAAATAGTTCCTTCCTGAACCTTGTTTGTACCTGTGAAGTACTTATTAAGGTTCATACTAAGGATTTAGGAGCTTAGAAGGCCCAAAAAGCCCATTATTTGCTCCTGTCCATTTACCCATAAATATGCTATTTTATTCCCTGCTACTAAATACTTGTCTAGCCTTCTTTTAAACTGTTCCCTTGTATCACTAGTCACTACTACCATGGGCAACCCATTCCATGGTCCCACCACCTTCTGTGTAAAGAAAGCCTTTCTTCTGTTTGTTAAAAACTTTTTACCTCTAAGCTGTAAGGGGTGACCTCTAGTGTTAAGTTCAGGGCTTTTAAATGTTAGTTGTAATTCCAGCAACATATCTTCGTTGTGTATTATATCATAACACATTAATAGATCCCCTCACTCTCCTAGTCTCCAGTGACATTAACCTCAGTTTTTCCAGTCTCTGTTCATAAGGGGTCCTCTCTTATATTGTATACCAATTTTGTGGCCCGCCTCTGCACCCTCTCGAGTGCCTTCACTCCCCCCCCCCCCATATATGGGTCTCTATACCTGACTACCATAGTCTAATATTGGTCTAACATATGCTCTATACAGAGGCATAACCACCTCTTCACTTCTACTCATGAAGTTTCTTTTTATTGCCCTCTGCACCTTATCTGATTTTGTTATATGGTTATTATAGTGTGCCTCGAAGGTTAATTTACTATTTATAATAATTCCCAGACCCTTTTCCTCTCCAGATTTTCTTGAGTTTTGGCCATTCAGAACATAATCATATTTCTTATTCCTCTTACCAAGGTGTATGACACAGCACTTCTCTAGGTTTAGGCTTATGCCCCTTTTATTTACCCAATCTTGAATGCTATCCAGATCTCTCTGGGTGGAGTTTATGTCCTCAATAGTTGTGGCCATACCAGCTAATTTTGTATTGTCTGCATATTTACTGATCCAGTTTAAGGAATCCCCTCTCGTAGTGTCTATAAATATCTTGAACAGCACCCGGCCCAGCACCGACCCCTGCGGGATCCCACTGGTGACCGGCACCGTCTCCAACATATATCCATTTATGCTAATCCTCTGGGTCCAGTGTCCCAGCCATGCATCCTCCCAACCTATAATCTGTTACCCAAGATTTTTCTCCTGCAAACATTTATTGAACTCATGATGGGGCACCTTATCAAATACCTTAGCAAAGTCCAAATAAATACAGCCCACAGGTTGCCCCCTATCCAGAACTGCTGCTATTTTTTCATAAAAACACAGCAGATTAGTAACCCAGGATCTCCCCTTACAAAAACCCTGCTGATCCCTATCTACCTGGTCTGTGGCCTCCAGGTGGTCATTTATATAATCTTTCATAATTGATCCCTTTAGTTTACCTAACACCGATGTCAGACGTATTGGTCTGGTCAGCTCTGGCCCCTCCTTCTTGTGTATCAGGACCACACTGGCCATTCACGAGCCCTCTGGTACCTCACTTCCTATTATTGTCTTGGTAAATATTATTTTCAGTGGTATAGTTATTGCTGGTGAAAGTGTTTTAAGTAGGGTATTGGATATATTATCTGGCCCTGCAGAGTATGTGTTTTTCAATCCTTTTATTTTTTCTGTAATCATTTCCTGTGTTATATTTATAATGGGTTCTAAGGCTTTATTCTTTATTTGCCCTTTCTTTGTTTTTTGTGAGAAAATAGAGCCAAAGTAATCATTGAATACAGTTGCCATTTCCCTAGGTTCATTTATGATTTTATCTCCTACTAATATTGAACAAAGATTAGTGTTGGTTTTACGCAAGGAGTTTACAGATCCATAAAATTCCCACATATTATCTTTTTGTGCTGTCCCTGCTAATTTATTTTCCATTCGTTGTTTACTTTCCTTTATTAATGTCTTACACTGTTTTTGCGTGCTTTTGAATTCGTCCCAGGTTTCCTGCTTTCCTCTCTCTTTGTGGTTTTTAAACAGCCTTTGTTTCTTTTTTAACACTCTCTTTATTGCTTTAGTAAACCATTTTGGTCTGATACCTGCATTGTTATACTGTTTGATTTTTTTTGATATTTTTGTCACATATTTCTTGTATGCATTTTTTGTTACTATCCCACATTTAATTTATTGATTTATCCCCAATTCTACTTCCCAGTTTATATTTTGAAGCTCTCTCAGAATATTTGGGATAGCAACTGTTTTACATTTATAGATTTCTCCACATCTCGTTATTATTGGTTCGTATTCTTTGATTGTACAAAATACACTGTTATGGTCATTAGTCCCCAGGGGTGGTTCCTCTACACACCTACTTATCTGTAACTCTCTTGTTGTTAGTACAATATCGGGGATGTGTTCTCCTCTAGTAGGCTGGTGTACATTTTGCGTGAGCCCTAGCTGGTTTATTATAGCCAAGAAGGTTTGACTAATATTTTTTTTGGCCATTTCCTGTCCCCAGTCAATATCTGCATAATTTAGATCACCCATGATGACCACGTCTCCCATCTCACATGCCTTTATTATTTCTTTGTTTATAATATGACTGATCTCATCTTCTGTACCCGGGGGGTCTATAGATAATCCCTAGTATAATAAAGGTGTTTGGTTTCAGTTCTATTCTAATCCATAGTGCTTCTCTATGTGTGCCCATCTCTTTACTTTTCTTAGAGATATTTCTACTTTTAAATTGTTTTGATATATATGCTGCTACCCCCTCCCCTTTTTTTATCCATCCTGTCCCAAAAATGGAGTGTGTATCTAGGTATGTCCCTTCCCCACTCGTCTCTGGCAGTCCACCAGTTCTCAGTTAGGCCAATGACATCTGTGTCTTTCTGTAAGGTGAGCAGTGCTTCTAGTTCTTCTTTTTTATTTTGAATGCTTCTAACATTTGCAAGTACACAACTCAGGCTGTTTTTTTGTGCCTATTTTTCTTGCCTCTGTTACTGTGATTTAGGTGTTTATCTGACTTAGCCCCATGCATGTTTCTCTTGGTTTTACTGTTCTTGTTTCTCCCCGTCCCCCCTTTCCTTGTTTAAACATTTACTGATAGTGATTTGAATACCAGTAGCCAGCGCAGTAGTCCCCACTCTGCTCAGGTGCACGCCGTCCTTTGCATATAGTACCTCATTTTGGTAGGTCTCTCATGTTTCAGTATAGGCTATTCCTCCCTCTGTGGATTTGTTTGCTATCCTGATATTTACCTGCTGTATTGTGTGATTTTTTTCACTATCACATTTTGTCCTAGGTAATATTCCTGAGATGGCTGGAACCTGCCCTGCCATTTTTACCTGTTGTGCACAATCCCATATTTCAGCCACTAAGTCTTTTTCATGGCCCCTTCCGATGTTGTTTGTTCCCACGTGAATGATGATTACTTGACTATCAGGTTTTGTATGCAATAGTTTAGGTAGTCTTGTTGCTATATCCTGTACCCTCGCACCTGGCAAACAATTTACCTCTATGTTGTTTTTATTTCCTTGGCAAATTATAGTGTCTGTCCCCCTTAATATTGAGTCCCCTATTACAAGGATACTTTCTTCTTCCTGTTCATCCTGCTCTGCTAATTTAATGTTTTCTGTATCAACTGCCTCCTGCTGCATGCTGTTTTCATCTGCCTTCTCCCCACTGCTGTTCTCTGCCAATGTAGCGAACGGGTTATGAAGCAATATTTCCCTACCGCCTAAAACTCTTCTCCTTATTTTTTTTGCCACTTTTGCAACCTGTGTCCACCCCATATCCTGTTACCCCATAGTTCCTTCCTGTGCCGGGCCTTCCTGTTGCTCCATTTGCACAGCTTCTGTCTCTGGTCCCCCTAGTAGCTCTGTTTCATTTCTATTTGTTAGTATTCTTGGAATATTGTTTAAGTCTTCCTTTAATTGTTTGATTTGTCTACAATGTTTACATATTCCTAGCTCTTGAGAGATGTTTGCTGGCTCAGTTGTGTATATTTGACATGCTACACATTGAAATATTTGGTTACTCTCCTTCATTTCCCTTAATATTATATCAATATTCACGGTAGGAACCATGTCTGCTACTTGCGTATTTGAACGGCCCTTTTTCAGTGTTTCCTTAACTTAGTTTTTGCTTCTGGCTTTGTTCAGATCCCTACCTTGTCTCCTTGGTCCAGCAGGACGCACATGTCTCTGCGTGCACTGCCGAGTGCTCAAGCTCTTGCCACTTGCTGTGGCGCTGCTGCTTTAAGCCCCGCAGGCCGGAAGTGCTTTCCCCGATTCCTCGAGTCACAAATCCAATTTAAGTTTAAATTTCCTCTTTAGTTAGCAGCCCGTACTATTGTTTGCATTCCTATGTCCCCCAAAACAGTATTCCTGTGTCCAAAACAAAATAAATATTTCCTTTTCACAACGTTATAGTCCCTAGCTGTCTGCTAGAAACTACCAAGCAAATCCCACTTGCTGTATCCTACTCCCGAGGGTATTTATATACCAGTGCATACAGTTTTTAGCCAACAAATGGTTTCAATTCCGATTTTCAGTTAGCTGTGCCTCAGCTCATGTGCCAGCGGCTAGCTCAGCAAACGTTCAATGGGAATTGACTTCTAGTAAGAAGCTTTGAATGTTTCTATTATATCCCCCTCTCTCTCCTTTCCTCCAGGGAGTACATGTTTAATTCCTTAAGCCTTTGCCCGTAGGACTTTTGATGCTGGCCATACACCATTTTGGTTGCCCTTCTTTATACCACCTCCACCCTATCTATGTCCTTGCTGAGATGGGGCCTCCAGAACTGAAAGCAGTACTGGAGGTGTGGCCTCACCAGTGATTTGTACAGGGACATTATTACCTCCGTCTTTCTGCTGGTGATTCCCCTGTCAATGCATCCCAGCTGGCAGCATCCCGCCAGCCTTGTCCACTGCCTTGTCACACCGTTTAGATACCTTCAGGTCATCAGAAACTATCACCCCTAGGTCCCTTTTCTGCTTTGTGACTGTTAATACCTCTTCTTCCAGTTGGTATTTTGCCCCATGGGTTTCTCTGCCCCATGTGTATGATTTTACACTTTTTTGCATTAAAACCCAGTTGCCAAACCTTTGACTATTCCTCTATTATTTTTAAATTGTCCCTCATTGTCTCCCCCCAGTGTGTCTACTTTGTTGCAGAGTTTTGTGCTGTCTGTGAACAGGCATACTTTCCCTTCCAGTCCTTCTGTAATGTCACTAATAAGACATTGAAGAGGACCAGCCCCAATACTGATCCCTGTGGCTCTCCACGTTCTCTGGTCACTTTGCCTATTTCAAAGTGAATGCCATTTACCACCACCCTCTGACTCCTACTGCTCAGCCAACTTTCTACCCATTTTACTATTTAGATCCTACTCCTCAGCTACCCAGCTTGCTTATCAGTCTTCTGTATTTGTTTGTTTGCTTAATGGATAAACATACTGGAATGAATTCCATTTTCAGATGCAACCCACAAATGACACAAGAAAGTTTACATGAATGTGGAACGGTGTCAGATGCCTTGCTGAAATCCAAGTAGGTCACATCCACCACTCCTCCCTGATCCACTTCTTTGGTTACCCAGTCAAAGAACTCTATCAAGTTTGTCTGGCAAGACCTCCCCCCTTTGAAATCATGTTGCCTCAGATCCTAGTGACTGTTGGCTACCAGGTATTATGAACTGGGGATCGTAAATGCAGCAATCTGATTGTCCGACAGCTCTTTAAACCATGATGATATCGAGCTACATCATCATGGCTTTAAAAAAGCTCCCACAACCAGCCTCCTCACTCACAGAATCGCCTCTGTTAGCAGCATTCCCCAGATCCCTCACTAGTTTCACAAAAGTCTGCCCACACAGAACATGTCCTCCTATATACTGCAACCAACCACAGATGTAAAAGAAACCAAATAAAAAACCAAAATCAATCCATCAGCAAGAGGAGGGACAGCTGCACAGCAGTTGTGGTCGGTAACTTCTCACTCAGTTTCAATAGCAGCAGCGTGCGACTGACAGTAACGGGCGAGTCTTTTTTTCTGTAGCAAATAAAAAACAAAGCGGGGCTCGAACAACACAATGGCTGCAACTCCTCCATGTGGTTTCTTACCAATGTACTGTCCGTTGTCTCACCCCAGCCACAACTCTCTTCTCCGCGCTGACTCGTGGCATTGGCACACCATTTCAGTGCACAGCTTTTTACTCCTTCATTTCAAAAAAACAGTAAGCTCCACAAATCCCTTACATGCCACTCGCTATGACAAAGGAACAGAAACCTCTTTAAAATAGCCACAGTTCACATCCGGATGCGATGTAGAGTGAGAGATGAGGTCACATGGACACAACAGCTCCACCTCTATCAACTACCAGTATAATAGCGCCACCTACTGTCTTAAGAACTATTTTATCAAAATGTGACCCTATACCACCCAAAAACTAATTTTAAAACGTTTTGAAACCTGTTTATTTTACTTTTTAATTTTTAAAACTTCAAACCCAGTTCATAATAGCAATAAGTCACTCCAGGGTGTGGTATATCATGGGATATCGTCACTTCTCGGATGGTTGGACGCACTCAGCCCCAACCCGAGACATAGATACATACATAGATACATAGACAGTGTGGGCAGATAAGGGCCTATGGCCCACCCAGTCTGCCCATTTCAGCTTGTAAGTTCAGTTTATGTTTTCCAAGAAGTCTGTTGCCCCTTACCCCTGACCTCCAGAATTCCTTTATGTCTATCCCATGCATTCTTAAATCCCGTGATTGTTTCAGCCCCCACCACTTCCTCTGGCAGGGTGTTCCACTTGTCCACCACCCGTTCTGTGAAGAAATTCTTCCTCACGTTTCCTCTGAATCGTCCTCCCTCCAACTTCATCCCATGCCCTCTAGTCCTGGAACATCTTTTTCGCTTAAAAATAGTGTATTCTGCACCCTGTTCCTCCCTGTCAGATACTTGTATGTCTCTATCATAGCCCCTCTCTCCCTCCTCCCCTCCAGGGAGTACATGTTCAGTTCCTTCAACCTGTCCTCATAGGACTTGTGATGCAGTCCATGCACCATGCATCCATGAGACGTGACGATATCCCATGATATACCACACCCTGTCGTGCCTTATTGCTTAATTATGAAATGGGCTTGAAAAATAATGCATGCTGATTGGCTGAAAGGCCATGCTAGGCATGCATTTATTTTTCAATAGATACCCGGCAAAAACAAGTACCAATCTGGGGTGCCCCATTACTTAGCATATTATTGGGCACCAGAATTTTCAGTCTGACCAGTCACCATTTTCTCTCCCTCACTTAGCAATCAACAGCCCCCGACCCAAACACACAAAAAACACAACACCAGCCTCTAGTTTAAGATGGCAGACACTCATCTGTCATAGTTTTTACAGACTTCAGACAGTCTAAAAGTTTTTTTTTAATCATCTGCACTAACATGTCACGCGCTCTTACTGGCAACTGATTCTCCTGCTCACCCTGCCTCCACTCGCACTAATCCCAAGACTTTAGAAAATCCAAGAAGAAAGCATAGCTACAGCAGTCATTTTCTTTGTTTTATACTACACTCCTTAATCCTTCTTATGTCCTCTCTTACTGTTGCAGTCCACCCCATGCACTGAACTTTTGCGAGTCGGAGCGAGCAGGTGGAATGCAGGACAGGGATCTTATTCTCCCTAATGTGAAATTGGTGTTATCAACGAAAACAAGATGTTGTTGATTTTACCCAGCTCTTTCCTGGAAACATACAGCCATCTCTACAAAATGGAGTACCTCACAAACAAAACTGTCTTGAGAAACCACAGAAATGTACCTCTGTTCATTTTTCCTCCCTGCTCAGCCGTCCGCCACCAATGCTCCTCGTCCAGGTTCCACATACACTGACAAACAAAAAAATGCTGAATGAATAAATAAGTAAAAATAAATGAATGAATGAATAAAAAAAAAAAAAAGAAAACCATTTAACTTGAGCCCTGTGTGTGTGTGTAACCCATGACAACCACCTCCATAATTAGCAACTACTGAAGCTCCAGTAGGACAAAAGTCCTTAGGGCATAATAAAAGCACAGCATTATAGTACAGGTGGAGGAACTATATTATTACAAAATACAGCAAACATCTAAGAGTTTTAATATTTAAACATAATAATTTTTTTTTCAAATATGTATCATATAGTTGCCCATTTTCTAAGTGCAATAGTATACTTCAGGATGGGCGAAATTGGGAAATACCGGACCTTCCAGGGGCTATAAGGCCCGCCGTCTATGGCACTAGGCCTCATTATGCCCCTGGGTGGTCCAGTATTTCCCAATACCGCCCACCCTGTTGGTATTATTGCTTACTTCCCCCATCCTTTCCTTCAATAGTGATTCCATTATCTTGCACAACACTGATTTCTGGCTGGCAGGCCTGTAATTCACTGCTTCCTCCCTATTTCCACTTTTGTGAAGTGGGATTACATCTGCCCTTATCACCTGATACCTCCTCTGTTTCTAATGATAGGTTGAAAAGGACCATCAGAGGTTCAGCCAGCACCTCTCTCAGTTCCCTCAATATTTTGGGTGCACCCTATCTGTCCCATTTGCCTTGTCTACTTTTAATGTTGTTAGTTCCTTGATCAGTCTTTCATCTGTAAAAGGACTTGTGCCCACCTCCTGTCCCATTGCACCCCTGTCTTTTAGCTTTGGCCCATTTCCTACCTCATCCTCCTTAAATACTGAGCAGAAGTATTTGTTCAATATATCAGCTTTTTGGTAGTCCTCTTCCACACATCCCACTCCTTCCCCCTTCAGCCTTACCTTTCCCTCCCTTTGCCTTTCTTTTTCCACTTATATATCTAAAATATGTGTTATCCCCCTTGGCCACTGATTTGGCAATCTTTTCCTCTGTTAGCACCGTTGCGCTCCTAACTGCCTTCCCTGCTGCCCTTTGTTTCTCTTGGTAAATCTCCCTATGCCCCTCCTTTTGTGTTCTTTTGTAGCTTCTAAATGTCATCTTTTTTGCTCTCACTTTTTCTGCTACTGCCTTGGAGAACCGTAGTGGCCTCCTTTATCTCTTGCCCTTGCTGACCTGCCTTATACAGAGGTTTGTTGTTTGTTCAATGCCCCCTTTTATTTTTGCCCACTATTCCTCGACTCCCCCAGTTTTCCTATCCCTGCTAGGGCATTCCAGATGCATTCTTCCATTTTCTTAAAGTCAACAAGCCAAGTCAAAAATCAGCAAGCAAAGTTCAATGAGCTCCCCCCTGATACTTCCCTAGACCCGTCTTTCGGATGAGACGTTAAACCGAGGTCCCATCTGCCTGGATTGGTGGTAGTTCAGGTGGATGTTAAAGATCCCATGGCACTTATCGAAAAAGAGTAGGGGAATTTCCCCGGTGTCCTGGCCAAATTTCCCTCATTCACTAAAAATACCACCAACAGCTTAATCTGGTTCAAGATCAGTTGGCATTCATCTGTATCCCCCCTCCCCCGGGTCGTGCCTGAAAATAGGCAGGATTTGTCTAGTGCACTTACCCGGTCAACAAAAGCTAAATAAAAATAAATAAATTACCTGTAATTGTACTTTTTATCATCTAATTCATTTCTTCTTATCATGCTTTAAACAGGATCATCTGAGATATAAAAAAGCCTAACAACCACTTCTCGATGACCCCTTTCTGTGAGGTCCTCCTACGCTATTCCGTATTCATTTTCATATTTACCTGATATGAGTTAAGGTTCTACTGTTTCATTCTCATTTTACACACAGATCTCCCTCCATCTTCCTCATCTCATGCAGTTTGTTAATAGTATGAGTGCTGAGCTCAAGGTGAGGAGCAGTGCAACCACCTTGGCAAGCAAGTGAACAGGAGAGAAAGGGTTAAGTAACAGGAAGAGATCCTGGTCAAGAAGGAAAGTCCCAAAAAGTCAGGTAGGCCCAACATGGCCACAGCTATGGGCTGAGAAGCTGGTAGGAATGCTAATATAGCTGTATGGTATGAGAGGGCATAGACCATAGGCTAGGATGAGTGTGGAGCCCCAAAGAGAGGGGCCAAGAGACTACTTTATTGACAAGCTGTTGAGCAGCTAAAAGAAAAGGAGGTAATGGATCAAAAGTGCAGAAGAGCAAAGGCCCCAAATTGAGATGACAGCCCCCAAAACTCAAGCCTAGACATCCAGGGAGAATAGCAGAGACAGAGGGATGCCAGCCAGCAGACATAGAAACAGCAAGGTGAACAGCCAGAAGAAGTGGAAGGAAAAGGAGAGAAGGGCATGCAAAAGCCAGACCCAATACCAGAGACAGGGTTGGCCAAGAAAAGGAGAAGGGAGGCAACAGCAGAACAGCAGCAAGTGGCTAGAAGCAAGTAGTGGTAGCCAGTGAGGCACTGTAGTACAACAGTTATGGGCAGAATGGAAAAGATAAAGTTAGAAGGCACCACATTCCAGCAGACAGCAAGCCTTGGTGGGAAAATGCTGCAGGCAGGTTGCATCTTGTGAGTGAGAGAACAACTTGAGCACCTGGGAAAATGCTATAGGCAGGAGATCCAGCAAGGCAGCTGAGCAAGAAAGGGCGCTCAGAGAGTGCAGTAATGCCAGTAGCAGTAGGAGGCATGAGTAGGAGGAAAAGGCAAGCATAGAGAAGCAAGGATCTGGGGTTAAACTGGGCAGAAGCCCACAGGAACTCAGTTCCACCACCTCTTAAAAAATTGTATGACAATTCTACCACCTCTGCCATCTTTCTCCCATTACTATAGGACAGTTCCGCAACCTAGAAATCTAGATGTGACAGACCCCCCCCCCAAAAAAAAAACATTTCTAAGTTAACTACTGGCCAAGATGGCAAACCAGGGAAGGCAGCTTGAGGCAGGAAATGGAGGAAGGATCCCAGTACAATGAGCAGGTGGCAAGAACCATAGCTCTAGATCTAGGCAGAAGAGACGAAAACTCAAAGGTAGAACAGTCTCACACATCAGAACTGGCAATCTATGGCCTGCATTGGGGAGCAGAAAGCTAGCAACAGAAATGGGGGTCCAGAGGACACCTAGGCATGCATGGTTAAATACTACATGGGGACAATGACAAGTGTCACCGACTGCCCCACCAAACCTCAAGCATAGATCATCAAGTACTGATAGAATACGCTGTCAGAAAAATCAATCAGTTTTTTTATTTCAAAGCCTGCCATATTGAATGTCACCTAATTTTCTTTTCTTTTTCCTATCTGGAAATTAAAAAAAAAATACTTCATTTATTTACTTCAAATTCAGATTAATACCTTTGAGTCGGGTGCTCGTTTACAAAGGCTCCAAGTCAGCAAGGAATACAAGACATTTACAGGTGATGAAACATTGCAGAACAGAAAGACATCAACTAACAAGTGGTATTAGTGTACAGTTATGACATTAAGCAGGGTACAACAAGTGAGGAGAAACAGGACCACACTTGTGAAGAAACATATTAATGCAGCACTAATTAAGTGCGGTACAGTGTTTAACAATCATGTTACAGTTCAGACGGGGTGCTCCCAGTCTATAGAAATGCAGTTTTAGCAGCCAAAGTGAAGCTTTGTCAAGGGGAGGTAGTAGGTGGTGGGAGGTGGGCAGTTGTGGAACAGGAGGGTGGGAGTGAGAGAGGGTAGTGCGAGAACGGCTCCCCCTTAATTTTTGAAATTTGTACCTTATTTTTGGAAGCCACTGGCCCTCACTTTTAAACAGCAAAAAATGTGTCTCTCTGTGGGGGTGAACACACTCTGTCTCTCTCCAATACATTCCCTCAGGGCGCATTGCCTCTGACCTCAAGACCGGCAGCATGCCACTCCATCACAGCCGGCAGCTGGCAGCTATGCAGGCTGTTGAACTGCTTATGAAAATAGCTGGAAGGCAGGATTTCAGGAAAACCAACCCAGCGGCTCCTCACCCAAAGGTACAAGAGTCTTTCAAGAATTGGTGGGTTGGGGGGCTTTATCAGTTATCCTTAGGCTCTTGAGAGATTCCATTGTGTTTTTCCCTCTTCAGGCTGTTTGTTTAAGCTATGGGGGATGATGGATGTGGCAGAAGGAAATGTTCTTTGAAAAGCTTATCAATACTGGGGTTTTGAAGAGTGTGTGGTGTGTGTGTGTGTGTGTGTGTGTGTGTGTGTGTGTGTGTATGTGGAGGTGCAGGGGCATTCCTTTAAAGGGACACTGTCAGTTTTTACTGTATTTTTAGGTCTTTGAGACCAGTAGTCCTGTAACAATATGCATGTCTTCTAAAGGCATGTATGCTCCCCAAACTGCCTCATTCTACTGTTTTTTAATTTGTTAATAAAAAATAAAGTTACACTTGGGCCGAGATTAGTCCCTGTTGCTCGTCCAAAGTCTGACAGTGTGCACTCCTGATATGAAAGGAACGTGCATCAATACAAGATGGCCCCTCCAACTGTTTATACATGAGCTGTACATTTTTATAACATGGGGTTGGAAAAAAAAGAAATCCAATTGGTAAAGCAGCATCAGGTGCCCATGGATTAAGCACTGTTAAACTCACAGTTGCTGTGAAATGTCCCCAAGGCAATATCTCTCATCTGAATTGAGACTCATTGCCTGATGAAGCAAACTTAATCAGCATGGCAGCCATTGAAATTGCCACAGACGGGCAGCACATTATGTAATGATGTGCAGCTTGGACACAGCAAGTGTTTCTGTTCCCCCTCCTGTTGCTTCTCTGGGTGTATGTGTTCAGTATTCAGACATGCAGTCAAGCTCTGAGTGTTTGTCTTCTCCCTCCCGTGCCTTCTCTGGAGTGAAGCTTCTCACCATGCAGTCAGAGTAGGCAGTTGATCTACAAAGAGAGACCCCACAATAATGTCCACTCCCTGTGCTACCCTTTTAGGCCATTCAGTCAAACTCCTCACCACAGTCGCTGTGGAGAGAGAGAGAGAGAGAGAGAGAGACACCCCTCCCTGATGATGTCCACTCCCTGTGCTACCCTTTTAGGCCATGCAGTCAACTTCCTCAACACAGTCAATGTAGAGAGAGAGAGAGACCCCTCCCCAATGATGTCCGCTCCCCATGGTACCCTTTTATGCCATGCAGTCAACCTCCTCTCCACAGTCAATGTAGAGAGAGAAAGACCCTTCCCCGATGATTTCTACTCCCCATGCTACCTTGATTCCCATGTACTGCTGTCATAGAAGCCTGTGCTCCATTAGGTGTCTCCCCCCAACGATGTCTGCTCCCCCATGCTACCTTGTTATCTGGTGAAGTGCAGCAGGGAGAGACGAACTGTTTGTCTTCCCCCTGCCATGCCTTCTTTGTGTGAGACTGTATCAGTGACCAGTTGTGTGTGTTTTTTTTTCCTTCCCCACATTACACTGTTTAAGATCTCTATATCTGGCAAATTGTTGGCTGTGCCACAGTGCAAATAGATAGTGACTGTCCCCCACTACGGTGGTAGCCAAGAGACCGGGAGACGTGTTCCTATCCCATGTCAGTGTTCATGACTGCAGCTTTGATTCTCCAGTACATACCTGATAGGCAAACTTTCCTCTCCGCACTGTCCCCATGAACAGTTCATGGCATGAGCAGTTCAGGAAGTGCTGGACAGGGGGGGAGAGAGAGAGAGAGAGAGCGAGAGTGAGAGAGACACGGAGCGAGCACCGTACACAGCAAGCAGAGAGATAGAGAGAGAGAGAGGCAGCTGCTAGGACTCGGGAGAGTGTTACACAGTACAAAGCTCATCCTGACACTTATGTCATGAACAGCAAATGTCAGAAATCATGCTAATACTACAGTTCTAGCATTTGTGTGTTCATAACATAAACGGGCTATGCATGACTTGTTGGGGACTACTTTTTCAGTCAGGAGGAAACAGTGGGGTTTATTTTATTTCAACAGAAACAAAACCCTTTCTGTTCATTATTTTGTTGCTAGACCCTATGTTACAAGTGCAATAACCCACTCCAGGGTATGGGGTTATTGGGGATTAATTAACACCTAGGTGCCATGAGGTCACAGGGCTGCACAATGCACCCAGGGTGTTGATTAATCCCCAATAACCCCATACCTTGCTGTGGGTTATTGCTTGCTTCAAACACCCTGATATTTTGATATGGCTTGCAATAAGGGCATATGTTGATGACAGTAATCTGAGTTTTATCTCGAAACAAGCATTAGAACACTGCAAATCTGCAATAGAAAATTGGAGTTGTGACTCTGGGCATGTGCACTAGCCCCAATGTCTGATTGGTCCTTTTTTAGCTCCTCCCTTTCCCAATTTCAGATTCAGTCCTATTGCGATTGCCATCTGAAATATTTCCAGGAAGAACAACCTGCTTTTTGATTTAACATTCAATAACTGACCCCAGCAGCAGCTCCCTCATTACCTCAGATAAATACTTCCTGGCCTATGCCACTATTGATGACACCATAAAAATATATCAAGCTATCTGGGCCTAGTGCCTGGCTCTCTATGGCTGATATTACAGATGCATTCAAATTGCTTCCCATCCATCCTCCCTTGTGGCACTTGTATGCCATTTGCTGGCAGAAAGAATATTTCTTTGCAGTCCACTCAACATTTGGATGTGAAATCCGGTCCCAAACTATTTGTGTTATTCACCAGTTCCCCATGTCGGATCCTCCTGAATATCTATAGACATCCATTTGTCGTCCACCTGTTGGACAATTTTGTCCTGGCTGATACCCCTGAAAGTCTTTCAGCTACAGGGATTAGCAAACCAAAAACAGCAAAATATGCAAAGAATAAAAGTGTGAGTACACAGTATATGCTGCAAAAGGGTTTATTGCGGGTACAAAAAGTCAGTGCTAAACACTGGTGCATGTGGCAGAGGTTCAAAGTGCTGGAGTTTAGTGTTGTCTTTTGTGCCCACAGTAAACCTTTCTGCATCATATGCTATGTACTCATACTCAGGATTTGCAATGCCCAAAAAAAGGAAATGTGTCTGGGAAGAGTCAGGCCAACTATGTGAGCCGTAGCTCAATGGTTAGAGCACCAGGATGGTATTCTGTGGGCCTAGCTTTAATTCCCAGTTGGTCACATTATTCCTTTCTCATTATGTTTTGTGTACGCATACTCTTATTTTTTGCACAGTTTGCTGTTTTTATTTTAGTGTGGCTTATAGTTTGGCTGAGTGCAGCATCATTTCCAGTGCGCCAGCCAGCCCTTGCTTTTGAGCTGCAGGGATTACCTGTTTGAAGAAGCTGTTTTCCTCCCTCGATATTTCCCTTGCAGAAGAGAAAAGCCAAGGCCCCATTACCATTTTAGGCATCAGACTAAATTCCATAAAGATGGAAGCAAGAATGCCCAAGGACAAATTGGATCACATCTCTAATCTGATCACTGCATTTTCCTTCTTCTGCACTAAAAGGAAGCTTCTTTCACTGTTGGGTTACCTACACTTTGCCATTAAGATTGTTCCACAAAGAGATTCATACCTTATTTCCTTTTATCTTATTTATTTGTTTGAATCTTTGACCCATCATATCACCATTACCTCTGCCACCTGTTCAGACCTACAAATGTGGGCCCACTACCATTCTACATGGAATGGAATCTCCTTACTTTTCCAAGCTCAAACACAACACTGTTCCATTGAAATCTTCACTGACACCCCTCCATCCTATAGTTTTGCTGCAATTTATGGTCCATCTTGGTTTACTCTCTCTCTCTCTCTCAGCCCCTGAAACTCTGCAGATCCCCAGTTTCATTTCACAGCTTCCCTATTTGAAATGTACCTCATCATTACTGCTGCATTTACGTGGGGGCACCTCTGGCATAATTAACAGGTTACCTTCTTCACAGAAAACACGGCGGCAGCTGACACAGTCACCAAAAGTTGTTCTTTCTCCTGCTCCACATAAATTTCCTCAGGAAATTAACTTGACCTGACCTTTCTTTCAACTTCAGAATCAACTGTTTTTACATTCCCGGTCCAGGTAATATACTACTGTATCTGACAGCGTGTCTCATTTTAATTTTAAGTGATTCCACAAGCCTATCCTCAAGGGAACCAATGCATGACGACTCCCCACCATTTATAGACCTCCACATGATCTGAACCACTATATTTCAGCTGCTAATCTCATGACTGAGAGATCTCTAGCTCCTTCCACCAAATCTGCTTACACTATAGCTCAGCCTGAACAAGACATTCTTCATGTTGTGCCATCCAATAGCCTGATCATTATGCACCATCTGTCCAGCAAATCTTAGCCTTTACTTCATAATGTCCCATCAATTTCAAGCAATCAGCTAACACCATAAAACAATACATATTCAGAATTCAGTTCCACATGAACTCAGGTGTACCAGACACAACTCCTTCCTTCCTACCTATCCATCATTCTGAGCAAAGCTTATTTCCTAGGCTTGACCAAACTAACTCCTAAAACTCCTTTGAGCAGAAATTCCCTTCACTATGGACTCTACTATCAATTAATGGAGTTGTCAGACATCAGTGCCTTTGGGATTATAACCGATTTACCAAGCTGCTGTGGCCCTAAACTTTTCTGGACTCTTCAGCTCTCATGACTTTGCAACTTACGCTACCAAGTTCTCCCTGATGTTCACCCCTCAGTTACAAGTCTAGCTTGAGTATCCTCTAATTTGTTCCTACTCTCTCTGTCAACCTCTAAATCAGATTATCTTAACAAAGGAGTGACAATACCCTACCATCCTACAAAGTCCACATAGTGTACTATTCAGATACTCAATCAGCTGTCTGCTCAAAGTCACCAGGCCATATCTTTGCCCTTCCAGACTGCAGAGAACAACGCCATCATCTTAACCTCCAGGTTCACTAAACATGTCAGAATACTCCTAACTCAACTGGGACTTGGTCATTATGTATACTCTGGCCATTCTTTCGGGATAGCTGCTGCTATCACAGCTTTCAGAAACAACATACCTGCCCACATCATTAAGGTCATGGGTCCCTGGGCTAGCCTGCTGTTGCGACAGTAGTGCAACCACTTGTGAAGCCAATGACCATGTTTTGGGAATGAGACTGCTGGGTCAGAGAGCTGGCCAGGGAGAGGAGGACAGAGTGTCTGAGGTATAGCGGTCTTCCTCATCTGGGGAGGGAGGGATCCCTACATTTGCTTGGACCCTAGTGGTGGCTGCAGGTGAGGGATCCTGGAACTACCAACACTTAGATTGGAGGAGTGGTGGGAATTGGTATGTTGTGTGCAGGATCATGCACAGTGATATCAATGGTGTAATTACATGTCTGCTCCACTTGGGGACCAAAAACAGGGGGAAAAAGGCAACTAGGCAGGTGAAGCTGTACTCTGCCCTCACATCCATCACTGGGCCTCTCCTGCCTGTAGCTGGATTTCCCCTAGCCTTTATCTCTACTGATGGACCAACTGGATGGAGAGGAAAATCTGCTCAGGAGCTGCAGGCAGCTCTGTCTTGGGGGGGGGGGGTTCTGAGGTGGAATTACCTAACAGTGAGTTGCAAGTGGACTAGGGGCCAGTGCTGCAGGTAATGGGGCCTCAGGAGGATGAGAGTCGGCGCTGGTGCAAAGCTGAAGTAGGTCCCAGTCCCTGAAGGAGGACGGATATTAAAAAGGGAGTTAAAAAAAAAGATCATGGGTTGCTGGTCATTCTCCTGCTTTGAAGCCTATGTAAAACATCCAAAGTCTAAAATCTACCAAACGTACATAAAGCAAGCCTCCTAAATTTAAATTATGCCCACAGGGAGGTCTGATCCAGTGCCTTGGATCCCCAGAGGTTTCCTCTGGAGGGGGTTTTCTTCTCCTCTGTGCTTTTGGGCCTCAGCTATCCATAAATTGGAGGAGGTGGAATTCGTATAACACATTCCTGATCTTTTGGCTTTTCCTTCTGCTGCAGTTTCTTTTAGCCTGGAGATTCTGTCTCTTGGCTTCTCTACTGAGGGTGCTAATAATCAGTGAGGGAAAAAACAAACTTACGCTGTACAAGCACCCTTTGTCTGCTGTACACTGAACAGCTATTTTTTTTTAGAGAATGCCATTTCACATATTTCAAAACATAAGGTAAGAGACCCATACTGAAAAATAATATATATTTTTCATGAGGCAAAACAATGTATTTTAATGATGATAGGAAATCATATATGTGCCATATATTTTATCATTCTGTCATAAAGTGCCCTTCTATTTTCCTTCCCATGTCAGTCATGTATTCTGATGTGGTTTGATCAATTACTGATGAAGCCATAGTAATGCCCTCCAATCTGGATTGGGCCGACCTCTCTGAAACAGATACTGCTCTCGCTTGTCCTATTTCTAAGACATTCCATGACATTACTTACACCATTCCATGTTACAGTATTCATCTGTATGGGCCAGTTTGGAGTATATGATGACACAGAATGTTCACTCAGTATGAAAAGAGAGCCCTGTAGCTGCTGAGGAAAGGGATTCAAGGCATTTACAAAGACGTTGAACATTTGATTATTAATTTAACACAAAAGGACAAAACAGACAATAATATAGGATAAATAGAAAGAAAAACAGAAGAGCATCTAAAAGTGCTAACATTAGCCGTCTTTTGGTATATTTAAAATATATTTTTTATTTATTTAGTTTTTGTTGACCGGGTAAGTGCACTAGACAAATCCTGCCTATTTTCTGGCATGACCCGGGGGAGGGGGATACAGATGAATGCCAACTGACTTTGAACCAGATTAAGCTGTTGGTGGTATTTTTAGTGAATGAGGGAAATTTGGCCAGGACACCGGGAAAATTCCCCTACTCTTTACGATAAGTGCCATGGGATCTTTAACATCCACCTGAACTACCACCAATCCAGGCAGATGGGACCTCAGTTTAACATCTCATCCAAAAGATGGCACCTCAGAAGTGCAGCACCCCTCTCATGCTGCACTACAGTGTCAGTACTGGGATATTAACCCAAGTGCCAGATGTGGGAACTGAACCCACAGCCCTCCGATCTCCCTGCCTCAGAGGCAAGTATGCTACCTACAGAGCCACTTACACTTTATGGCAGAATGATAAAATATATGGCACATATATGAGACTTTATGTGTTTATTTATGTATTTATTATATCTAAACAGTCTAGGGAACATATATGAAACATTCACAGAAGTCTTGTAATACCAAGCATGTAATATCACATATACTTCACCAGTGGTGAATAAATAATACTTCAGTTAATACTGCAGTCTGTAGGCAGAAGAAAGCTATAAGGCCAACCAGGACTGCCACCCACTTTTTAGAATTGTTAAGCCCCATCCCATTTAGAAATATGTTATTCAATATTGTTCTTAAGAACTGTTTTGGTTTTTACTGTCAGTGGCTGATTTAGACAAAATATTCCGCACTACCACCACCAGTTGTGTAATGAAAAATTTTCTTGCGCTGATTTTGAAGTTGTTAGATTTCAGCTGCTGATATGACCTCTTGTGATGGGAGTAACTTTTGTTTTCATTATTAACACAGCTTTAAGGTGACTATCTCTATTTGCATCACACATGCATAATAGGTCACCATATTATTTTGGGATAAATATTTAGTTTCATTTAGAACATATTATTCTCACTTAGAATCTGGAAACAGAACACAAGGGATATTGGACCACATCAACAATTCACAATAGAAAGAAAGATAGTTTTAAAGCAAAAATAAAGTACAACACTAATAAAAACTTTAAAAATAGTGTGGTATATATCAAATACTGTACACGCATTTGTCTCCAGCATGGGTGGTAAGGCCTTCATTCCAAACTTGTGGCTTTGCCACTCATTAGTTATGATCTTACTTCTCACTAGTGGAGATAAATGTGTTGCTGCACTGCAAACATTCTATATTCCCTATATATTGTTTGTATGTGGTGTATATATGACATATATTTTATCCACTTTTTTTTTTTAATATATCTCAACCGGTCACTTTTGGTATACAATGTTCAAGCGTTTTTGCCTTTTATGAAAAACATATTTTTTTTCTGTATGGGAAGAGAGAGAAAGAAGCAGCAGCTGAAACAGATGGTGAGGATCAAGGAGGCTGACTTTGGAATTCTTTTGAAAATGAGAGCAGGTGGTGCACACAGCAAGTCTATTGTATGTGGCGGTAGTGTGTTTGTGGTGGGGGGGGTACTGTGTCCGCTCACGACAAAACACACCTACTAGCCATCACCTGCTGTTCAGATTCCAGAGCCTGTATGACACACCCACCCAACTCCATCTGTCACAACCTTCCCTTCCCCCAACAGAATGTACCTGAGCCAATGAGACAGGAGCCAGAAATAATTAAAGGCAAATCCTCCCAGCTTTTCTCTTTACCCAACAATAAAGGCTTGTTTTAACCTTTTGTGTAGAATTTAGAGCAGGTGAAAGGTGATGGGCTGACAGCATTGAAGAGTGAAGCCCTCTGTTGTATGTTAATTAAAGCTGCGGAGGCCACTCTTACATAAGAGTGGTCTAGCGTGCATTCTTTTGTAAGAGACATGCAAACTAATACTGAGGCGTCCATGGCTGTGTTAAAGAGCTAGTGTACTGCCTGAATTTAATATTCATTTTCAAAGGTAGCAACCTATTACTTCTTGTGTTAATATTATTATTTTTTCCTTTCCCGTTTGCTAACTAGAGTATTTTTTTATTTGAGAACACTTATTGGGATGTGTGGAACAGCACTCTACCTGGAGGCTGACATAGCTAATTCTGTTCCTTATATATTATCAGTCCTATGACCTCACTGTTTATGATATCACAGCTAGCAAGAAGAGTCAATCACCCGCTGCCAGATCAGTCACTTATGATATCACAATAAGCTAAGTCATGATGCTGAGGAGGTGTGAATAGGACTATAATGAAATACTTTTAAGTCCCCTTCAAGGTAAAGTATTGATCTTAAAAGTCACATCTGATACTATCAGGTAGAAAACCCTTTAATGACTGAATGGGAAAAGAAGAATACTTTAGAAATAAAAAGTAAAAACTGACTACTTTTAAGAATTAGTAGCAATTTCTGCCAGCTAGTCTTGTTGTTAGTAACTTTTTTCAGATCTCATGAAGCAACTGAGTCAACTTTGAAAAATATAATACAGTACTTAGATATCAATAAGCTTATTTTTTGCAAAAAACGTTGTTAATGCACCAGTTATGGTAACTTAGCACACTTCCACAGCCCACCAGACAGCCCCATGAACTCTTCAAATCCATTGTTGCACTGAACTGCAATTTTTTGGCCCTGCAGTTCTGTAGGTGGACGAAGATTTCTCTTCTCTTCGCACAGGACATCTTGGGACCTGTGTGAATGAGGATACAATTCCACTATCTCAAAAAGAAAGGAAATTCTTTGCAAAAAAAACTTTGTTAATGCACCAGGTAGGGTAACTTACTGCTATATGAGTAGGGAAATGTGGCGTTAGGGTTTTAAAAAAAAAAGAATTTTCATCCTCTGGAGTTTTGCCCCATCCCCAAAGCCCACAACCCCCCGGATTTGGTTATTTAAAGTCCAGGGGTGTTGGGGGGGGGGCAAAGCCCCCTGCATAAAAAAAAAACATCCCATTGTTCTCAATGGGTGATGCGAGTTCCTTGTTTGGTCAGTGTTTTAACCAACATTTTTTAGGTTTGCCCAATATTGGTTGCAGCATTCTTTGCCATATTTTTTCGGCAGTGGCATTATGACCCAGTGCCTCATTGACCTTATAAACACAACATGTACCATTTATAGTATACTGGCTGATATGCCATTTCACACCAGAAGTACGAAAACACATCACATCCAGGAGGTAAAAAATGACATGTCTAGTTTATGAGATGGCATGGAAAAATGCCTATGTTGAAAGTTTGGAGTCAAAATAGTGAAAATTAGTGAAGTTATAAGTGAATGCTGAAATTCTGCAACATTCTCTCATAACCTGGGCATTTTACCAGATTTAGAAACATAAAAACATAGAAATGTAGAAGGTAACAGCAGATAAGACTGTGTGGCCCACCTAATCTGCCCCTTTTCCCTACCTAATGCAATATCGCAGACCCTAACTGATCTGCGGCTTACTCTCTTTTCCCTATTGCAAGAGTGCTCTTATGTCTGTCCCATGCATTCTTGAATTCCCCTACCATTTTTGTCCCCACCACTTCCACAGGGAGTAGACCAAATTGGCATAGCCTTCTTATTACCCCACCTCATGAACCCAGTAGTGAAATTCCTGCTAAAACATCATTCTGTAGCCTCGAAACATCATTCCACGCCACAGGTGCAAAAACACATTTTAGCCTATGCTTTATTCTTCTGGTGGCATACCCCTTCAGCCGCCCTGCTGCCACTGCCAAACTGGGGGGGCATCCAGATATAGTGCCCCCTGGATTACCCTCCCAGAGTGGATCCATTGGAACCTCCCCTCTGCAGCCCCAATGGTGCTCAGTCATGGGTGCAATGGGGAACCCCCTTGCATCCACTGTGGCCAGGAGGCATCACTGTGTGTGCCAGATGCTTTTTTTTGGTGCTTAGTGGTGAATTGGGGATGTGTCACATCAGACACCATGACACAACCGCTTCTAACAATGACAGCTGTCATATTCATGAGGTGGTGTGAAAAATTACTATGTTGAAAATGTGGGGTCAAAATATTTAAAATTGCCAGAGTTAAGAGCAACCAAGTAACAGTTCAATGTATGTAGAATTTACATTATTATTATGTCCCCAAATTTTCAACATAGTCTTCTTATGACCCCACCTTATGAACAAGGGCAGTGAAAATGTTCAATTCCCACACAAAAGGTGACTTTGACAAGTGACCGCAAAATCACCTTTCAGGTTTGATTTGTGTAATTCCACCACCATCAGTCATGAGGTAGGGTCCCAAAAAGGCCATGTTGAAAATTTGGGGTCATAATATGCAAAAATGACAATGGTGTGCATATTGAAGTACATTGAACTGCACTTACAGATAGTTTCTCATATTGCAGTTGGCAGTTCCAGCAGCAAGATGTGTCTTCCATCGGAGAGTGGATCTTCACCCTGGGAACTGTCCAGGTGAGTGAGGGTGTGTGGGTGTGTACTGAGGGTGTGGGGTGGTGGGTGCTGAGTAGTAGGTGGGGGGGTCAGATCGGCGAGGGACTGTTTTCTTTTTTGTACGTTTAAAAAAAAATTAAAGGACAGTTTTCTTTATTTCAGACTGGGGCGGTGATTGGAGGGTTGGAGGTGCCACTAAACACCAGAAAAAGGCGTAACTATTACAGGGATGGTGATCAGAGGGTGAGGGATGTCACTAGATACCAGGGAAAGACACAAATATTATGGGGATGGTGATCATATGGTGGGGGGTGTGTGCCACTAGACACCAGGTAAAGACACAGATATTACGAGGATGGTGATTGGAGTTTTTTTTTACCTTTTGTTATAGTTTTTTTTTTTTTTTTACCTTTCATGACAGTTTTTTTTTTTAACCAGTCGCACTGGAATGTTAACTCAAAAATTGTCATAACTTTAAAACGGTATAGTATTTTTTCACCAAACCTTCCAAAGGCACACCCTTGGCATGGGCGCCTTCAACCCTGAAACATTTATGGAAAAATCCCACACTGTCTAGGCTGTATCTGAGCGCAAAAACACACAATATTAGGTATAGGAAAACCAAATTATTTTTTTTTCTTCATTTTTTGGCTCTCCTTATCTCAAAAATGGAACAAGATGCTGTCAAAAAATGTTTCCTGTCTTGAGACTCTGGCAGCCTGACCCCACATGCCAAATTTTGGGTTATTTTGTCAAAGAACATAAAAGTTATTAAGTTGACAAAACTGGGGTTTAACATTAAACAGGCTACTCAACCATAACTATAGAGATGTGATTGCGCCCCTATAATATATCATTTATTCTATAATTATTACCCTTCTTTATTATGAGGGACATTTGCATGAAAACTGGAACTCTGCCCTATCTGCTCCAGCTGATTGTCTACTCCTGGCATTCCATTTCTGTCCATGACATCACAATCTGTTGCTGTATAGATAACTGTGATGCCATAAACGGGGTTATAATGTCAGGTCTACGCAAACAGCCAGAGTAGATAGTCAAGGGGACAGTGACCTGGTTTTCATGTAACGGACCTCAGAAATAAACAAAAAGGGGGATTAAGTATAGAAAATATGTAGAGGAGAGAAACAAAAAGAGAATCTTTTTGCTGAGTAAATACCTTTATTAGGCTAATAAAAAGTTAAAAGATACAAGCCTTTGAGGCCTGAATTCCTTTTCTTGAGGTATGTAAGAAGTGGCAGTCAGGCCTTGAAAACATGTATCTTTAACTTTTTGTTAGCCTAATAAAGATATTATCTTTACCTAGCAAAAATATTCTTTTTTTGGTTTCTCTTCTGCTTTTGTGTGGGCTAACACAGCACAACCCTACCTTGATCTAGAAAATATATGAAATCTAAGCTGCATTGTGCCTCACGTTTACATTTGTTTCAAAGTTTTCCCAGTGGCATCTGGGGCTCTTGATGGCCACCACAGTGCCTGATCAAGCCAATCAATTATATATTACACATTTGTGAAAACCTGTTTTAACATGCCCATTTCCAGGGCACCCGTTATTGAGACACTCTTTACAGAATAAGAATGTCTTGCATGCAGAGTGGTCAAGAGCACCCCCTCAATCTATACTTTTCCACAGTGTAAGGTAATGTGTGGGGCAAATACAGTGCAGTCTTCCCCTTTCTCCTGGATTTCCCCACTCTGATGGATTTAGTGCTGGTGAAAGGTGAGTGACAGACTGTGTTGTGAACTGAAGCCCTCATTATGTTTGTCATGCGTGCAAGCACAGACGAACATGTTGATATGAGAGATGCTAGAGAGAGGTGTGAGGGGTGCCAGACCAATGGCCAGTGGTGTTGCAGCGGTTGGTCTGTGGCCGGCAAATAGCAGGCAGTGTCCTGATGACACTGGTTTGCTGGCAAACATTCCAAAGGACAGAACTAGCACTGCGCGGGCTCTGTCCTTTGAAATGCGAGCCCTTCAGCTGTGGCTTAGTGTGTCTTTCCTTGTTAAACAATGTCCCCTGTCCCTGCTGCCACTTAGTATGTATTTTCTGGTTAAACAATTTCCCCTTTCCCTTTCCGACATTGAGATGCCCACTCCCAGTGTCGGATGCACCCCCCAACCCATCTATATCCCTAGCCAACATTAGGGAGCCCAATCCCCATGTCAGCATCCCCCCCTCCCCAGGGCATACTGGGAACCCACCCCAGTGTGCCTAAATTTATATATTTTTTTTTCCTGTAAATTAAGAAACCCTTCCGTCACGGTGTTCAGTTTGATGTCACCTGTAAAACGAAAACCGCCTCGTTGTCTCCCCTCCCCCATCCCGACCCTCCTCTGCGCCCCACCTCCCTGCACCCTCCCTTACCCCAAACTTACCCTCCGAGGTCAGTGGACGTGATCTTCTGTAGAGTGGGACACGTCTGCACTCTTCAAAGCCGACCGGCAAACTGAAAAAATGAAAGGTAAGCCGTATAATGGGAGATTCAACTTTTATTTATTTATTTATTTTTTGTTTACCAGGTAAGTGCACTAGCCAAAAAATTACTATTTTCAGGCACAACCCAGGAGAGTACAGAACGTGATAACATACATGACATTTCACAAGTGCATAACAGCATTAGGTATCGCTTTGTTTAGACCAGAGAACATAACATACATAACATTTCAAAAGTGCATAACAGCATTACATATTGCTTAGTTTAGACCAGAGAACATGGAATACAACAACATATCAATAACAGAGCAGCAGAGAACAGTACAGGCAATGCACAATAATGGCATAAGAGACAATAGTAAATGAGACTTCATACAAATAAACAAATGACGGCGAAAGTGTATCACTATGGGAAGCTCAGTCTCCTGAGATAAAATGTAGAAGGTGTAAGAGTACATAGGAACAATATAACTAGATATGTATGCCCTGAGGATAGCAGCTAGCTAGACGATAAAGGAAGGTCGTCACGGAACAAAACAGTATGAAGAGGAGGAGAAAATGTTGAAAGGACCGGTACAATTGGAGGGGTGTAGGCGGGCCTAGGTAGAGGCAAGGACAAGATTCGGCAAGGGTCAGGGCTGAGATCTAGGGATATGAAAGAGTGTGAGAAGGTGTCCAAGAAAACAGTAGAGTTTTGACTGTAGAGTGATAGGATAAAGGCAAGGAGGACCTAAAAGAGATCAGGTCAGATCGAAGCAAGTAATGGATTGGGAAGATGTGGTCAGGGATGGAAAAGCAGAGGAATATAGTGATAGATCAGAAAACATCCAGTTAAATGCATTAGCGATGGTATTAGGGTCATTACAGTGAGCTCCGTTGAGTACCATATCTGTAGGGGTAGTAGTTTGTGAGGCCCCAAGAAAAGACTTTATATGCTCCAGGCGGTTTGTAAGAACCCAGTCTATCAAGGTGCCTGATTTAGGTGGAGTAGGTGTTCTAATAGGTTCAGTTATTTTGGGCTCCAAATTTTCAACATGGGGTTCTTGGGACCCCACCTCATGAACATGTCAATGTTGCTTGCCCGGTCCAGCGATTTCTTGTGTCGCCATGCTGGAATTCACCCTTAGACCGAGTAATGAAATGACAGTGCCACTGTTCATGAGGTGGATTCCAAAAAGCCCATGTTGCAAATTGGTGCAAAAATTCCAAAAAATGACTGCGTTACACACGTGTGTTGCGCAGTTTCTATGCACACTCGTAATTTCACCAATTTTTAATATTTTCATTCCAGATTTTCAAAATTGCCATTTTTTCACACCTCCTTATGAACAGTACAGCTGCCATTTTTCATGTCTTGCTTGAAATGTGTTTTCGCATCAGATGTGCAGAATGGTGTGGTCACTGTGCAAAATCAACTTTCAGGATGGAGTAACGAAATCACCATGCTACTGTTCACGAGGAGATGTCCCAAAAAGCCCATGCTGAAAATTTGGTGAAAAAATTCCCAAAAATGACCATGTTACGGGCATGCATTGCACAGTTTCTATGCACGCTTATAACTTTGCCAGTTTCTCATATTTTTACTCCACATTTTCAACTTTGCTTACATAAAGATCCTCCAATGCAGTGCAAACAATGAAGTACAAAAATCACCGATGCAGCAGCTGGGATTGGCCTGACCTGGTTTCGCCTCTAGGGCTTTATCAAGGTCGCTTGATAAAGCCCTAGAGGTGAAACCAGATTGGGCCAATCCGAGCCGCTACGTCGGTGATTTTTATACTTTATTGATTTCACTGCACTGGAGGATCTTTATGTAAGCTATTTTGATTAAAAAGGCTTTTTACATGCTGTCTTGGTGCCATGTGTTTCCATGCTTGTTTTATGTTCTTATGCACTTAGCACATGAGTAGCTGAGTGGCTGTTCTGTGTTTAGATCTTCAGTATTGCCATTTTTTCACACCTCCTCATGAACAGTACAACTGGCATTTTTCACATCCTACACAAAATGTGTTTTAGCACCTGTAGCTCCGAATGGCGCAGTCACCAATTGAAATCACCTTTTGGGATTGAGTAATGAAATGATAGTGCCACTGTTCATGAGGTGGGATCCCAAAAAGCCCATGTTGAAAATTTGGAGCAAAAATATCAACAAACATCTGGGGCATTAGGGTTTCCAACTGTAGCACCCCACCGCCCCCCCCACCCTGTAGAGACTGACAGGCATCGGGTGTGTGCCTTGAGGTCATCAGCCATAATACTCACACCATTCCACCCCCCCCACCCTGCAGCCAGTGACAGGCATCAGGGTGTGCCTTGGAGTCTGTGGCCCAAATGTTCACCCCATTCTCCTGTACTGCACCCATCTCAGCTTATTTCATTATGGAATGGGGCGAGCGTCAGGGCCGAACACCTCAAGGCACACTATGATGCTTGTCAGTGTCTGCAGGGTGGGGGTGGAATGGCATGAGCATTACAGCCGATGACCCAAAAGGACACCCCATGCCTGTCAGTCTCTGCAGGGTGGGGGTGGGGCATTTGGGTTGGAAAGTAAATTACTGAGGGACATTTGATGTCAACTACCTTGATTTCAGCAAAGCCTTCAACAACATCCAACATAGAAGGCTGATTAACAAGATGAGTAGTCTGGCAACTGGGCACAAGCTGATAAATTGGGTTAGAAATTAGCTGACGGACAGGAGGCAGAGGGTGGTGGTGATTGGATCCAATCTGGGAAGAGGGGGTGACCAACAGGGTACCTCAGGGATAAATCCTGGGACCAGTTCTGTTCAATGTCTTCATTACAGACATTGCGGAAGGGCTAGAAGGACAGGTCTGTCTGTCTGTCTGCCTGTTTGCAGATGACACCAACATCTATAACAGAGTGAATACCCCAGAAGGGGTGGAGAAAATGAGCAGGGACATGGAGAGGCTTGAAAAATGGTCTGAGGAGTGGCAACTGAGGTTCAATGCAAAGAAGTCCAAATAATGCATCTGAGAAGAGGGAAACCTGTGGAGAGTTACAGGATGGGGTGGAGGTGCTGACGATCACCAAGGAAGAAAGGGACCTAGGAGTTATCAGTTCTGATGACCAAAAGGTGTCAAAGCAGAGCACACATGTTGCAAGGACGGCCAGTGGCATGCTGGGGTGCATAGGCAGAGGTATCACTAACAGAAAGCACGAGGTGGTGATGCCATTGTATAATGCACTAGTGAGGCCTCACCTACAGTACTGTGTGCAATTCTGGAGGCTGCAAATGTGCAAGAACATTGACAGAGTGGAGGCAGCCCACAGAAAGGCAACCAAGATGGTACATGGCTTGCAACACAGAATGTATCGGGAGAGATTAAAAGGACCTCAATATGTACTTATTGGAGGAAATGAAGGAGTTGGGAACATGATAGATGTGTTCAAGTACCTCAAGGGCATAAACAAGGTGCAGAGGTGGACATCTTCCAATACATCAAATGACAAATGCTTTTTTATCCTAAAAAAAAAGGAAAACCATCATTGTCCGCTGTGTAACCCCCCCTCCCATAAACAGTATACAGACACTGGGGGTGCCCAATTCCCCCAGTGTTCTCATCAGTCCGTTCATTGTTGTCCTCTGTGTAACCCCCCCAAAACAGTATACAGACGCTGGGGGTGCTCAATCCCCAGTGTTCTCATCAGTCTGTCCATTGTTGTCTGCTGTAAACCCCAAACAGTATACAGACACTGGGGGTGCCCAATCCCCAGTGTCCTCATCTGTTCAGCAAACTCCCTGAAAAAAAGAAAACTGTCCTCATCATTTTTTTTCCTTGTAAAAAAGAAAAACATCCATCGTTGTCCATTTTGCAGTTACCCAACCCCCTACCCTCCCACTCAGGACCCACCACCCCTCACCACCTGTACCCATACTTACCCACCAGAGGGCCATCGTTGTAATCTACCTTGGACTGCAGGCACGTCTTCTCTCTTAAAAGCCCAACCACGAACTGAGGTAAGGGCTTCAATGTATTTCACTTGGGTTTGCGGCGTTAATGTATTTCAATAGGGTTTTCAGCTAAATGGCATAACTTGGCCATTTTTAAATATTTTTGCCCCAAATTTTCAACATATGTTTTTTGGGACTCCACCTCACAAACAACTTCACTGAAGCAATTTTCAAACATCCCCCCAATGACACCAGTGCACGTGACGAACATTCGGCATTGACAAATGCTTATTTTATATACTGGGTCAAGTACAGTGAGTGCAGGCCTCATCACACTGCAATGTATTTAGTGCTGGCGAAACATAAAGGCCAATAATTACTGGAGACTAAAGCCCTCTGTTTAGCCACAGGAACCCTCACCTTTCTGGGGACTTAGAATCCATTCCCAGTTACGTCTCATGAACAGGATTTCTTTCTAAATTTATTGCAACCTAGAACAAACACGCCCCTTTTAGGAGATTTCGTATCTGTGGATCCCGCCTTCCTTGGGTTACTGCAGAGCTCATCAACCGAATAAAGCACCATGACTCTGGTGGGCATCTCTGCAAGGCTTCTGCCACCCCTGAGAACTTGCTAAGATACAAATAGCTCCAGAATGCCAGCTTAAAGGTCACCAGGGAGGTCAAAATGAATTACTTTGCTTCCAAACATCAGAATGACTTAAATTCTGCAGGGATGTTCTGGAAAGTCATTCACTCCCTTTTTATGTTGGCTCACGTGTGCATGCCAGCCAACATATTGCAGTAGTAGCAGATTTGGAGGTGTTGTCACTGTGGGCGAATGCAGGGCACGCATCAGTAGGTGTCTCCCTCATTCCCCAATAAGCCAGCATGCAGGTGCTGACACCAGCTATACGTAAAGTGGCCACCAGATCTAAGGAAAGTGCCACTGCAATGACAGCCAAGCTCATCAAGCAGCAGCACAATAACATGCCTCCTGACGTGCCTTTCCTGGTGAAGCAGGTCAATAAACATGGCGGCACTGACTGCCGACTTCAGGGGTGCCCAATTCCTATTAACGTACCCTGACCCACTTCATTTGCCGATGGGAGCCCACTCCCCATCGACATAATGCCCCTTCCCTATCAGAATTGTGTGCCGGGGGTGCCCCAATCCCATTCGGCATCATTGCACCAAACAGTCTTTCTTGCCGACAGGGGCCCAATCCCCGTCGGCTTCAGTCCCCCATGCATGGTTCAATTTGCCAAGAGGGGAGCCCACTCCCGGTCGGCACAATGTCCCCGATGCCCAATTTGTGCTGTGTGCCGAGGGGGGCCCAATCCTCCCCTCCCGTTTCTGTGCCAATGGGGGGGTCCAACCCCTGTCGGCTGCAGTCCCCCTCCCCGCAATGCAGGTGGTACACTGGGAATCCACCCCAGTGTACCAAACAAACACCTGCTAAAAAAGAAAACCGACCTTCATTGTCTTTGGTTTTTTTCCCCCCTGAAAAAGAAAATATGTCCCTCACGGTCTATCCGGCCCCCTCCCCAACCCGCCCACCCTCGGCGTGCCCTGCCTCCCACACCCCTCCCCATAGTTACCTCTGGAGCCTGGCGGAATGATCTTTGGTGGACTGGGAACATGTCTGCACTCTTCAAAGCCGACCTCAAACTGAAGAAATGCCGGTAAACTGTATAATGGCATAAATAAGTTTTTTTTCAACTTTGGTGCATATCGCGGGAATTTTTGCACCAAATTTTCAACATGGGGTTATGGGATCCCTCCTCATGAATTCAGTCACTGTCATGGAGTTATTCAGTCCCGAAAGGTGATTTCACTGTCACTGCACGGAATCACCTTTTTGGACCGATTAACGAAACGACAGTGCCACTGTCCATGAGGTGGGCTCTCAAAAAGCCTATGTTGCAAATTTGGTGAAAAATTCCAAAAAATTACTGTTTTACAAGAGTGCATTGCACAGTTTCCACACACACTCGTAACTTCATGAATTTGTAATATTTTCACTCCAGATTTTCAACATTGCCATTTTTCACAGCTCCTTATGAACAGTACAGCTCTCATTTCACATATCCTGGCCAAAATGTGTTTTCGCGCTTCCAGAGCAGAATAGCTCGGTCGCTGCAGGAAATCCGTTTTAGAGACAGATTAAGAAAATGACAGTGAGACTGTTCATGAGTAGATGTCCTAAAATGCCTATGTTAAAAATTTGGTGATGAAAGTCCATAAAATGACTGCGTTATAAGCATGCGTTGCTCAGTTTCAATGCACCCTTGTAACTTTGCAAATTTGCAGTATTTTCATGCCAGATTTTCAACACTGGCATTTTTCACACCTCCTTATGAACAGTACAGCTGTCATTTTTCACATCCTGCCCCAAATGTGTTTTCACACCTGTGGCGCACAATGGCGTGGTCATTGTGGGAAATCAACTTTTGGGACAGATTAACAAAATCACAGTGCCACTGTTCATGAGGGGAGGTTACAAAATGCCTATGTTGAAAATGTTGGTAAAACAATCCCCAAAATAATTTGGTTACGGACATGCGTTGCGCAGTTTCTATGCATGCTCATGCCGTCAATTTTTCATATTTTCACTCCAGATTTACGTTGCCATTTTTTTTACACCTCCTCATGAACAATACAGTTGTCATTTTTCCCATCCTGCCCAAAATGTGTTTTCGTACCTGTGGCGCCAAATGGCGCAGTTGCTGTGCAAAATCACCTTTCGGTTAACAAACTGATAGTGCTGCTCTTCATGAGGTGGGGTCACAAAAAGCCCATGTTGAAAATTTGGAGTGAAAATACCAACAAACACCTACAGCGTTAGGGTTTCCAACTGTAACACCCCACCCTGTAGAGACTGACAGGCATCAGGGGTGTCACTTGGGATCATCGGCTATAATGCTCACTCCATTGCACCCCCACCCTGCAGCCAGTGACAGGCATCGAGGTGTGCCTTGGAGTGTTCTGCCCCAAAGTTCACCCCATTCTCCTATACGGCACCCATCTCGGCATATTTCCTTACAGGATGGGGTAAGTATAAAGCCCAAAGACCCCAAAGCATACCACTACACTTGTCAGTGTCTACAGGGTAGGGTGAGGTGAAATGGCATGAGCGTTATAGCTGTCGACTCAAAGGCACACCCCAACACCTGTCAGTCTCTGTAGGGTGGGGGTGCGGTTGGTGTCAGTTCAGTACTTCACTGCCATTCCTATTATGCATCTCTAACTCCTGCACTACCAATGCCAATGCCAGCAAGACAACATTCAGCATTGACAAATGCTTTTTTTTCTACGATACCTGTAACAGATCACAAGAGGAGCAGAATGTTCAAAAGTAGTAATTTCAGATATATTGCCCTTTTCTTAAGTGAATAATTTTATATGACTCTAATCCCTCTTTGTTTTTTGTTTCTTTCTTTGAATTTTGGAAACACAGCTGCATCTTCTATGCAGAGAAATGTTATTTTAGGTTCTGAGCCCAAAACTCCTGCACTAAACATGCATCATTGGAGTAGTGGGTATATGTTATAGAGCTGCTGTAAACATCTACTTTTCTTTCACTATATATATATATATATTTTTTTTTTTTAAATATGCACGTATATGCATCTATGGGAGAGTGTATGTACCTGTGAGGGTGGGTATGGCTATACGTGCGTGTTTGTGTATGTATCTGGTTTAAGAGCTGCAGCACTGTAATGTCCCCACCCCTAGCTGGAATGTTTGTTTAGTGAATGCATCATGGTGCAGATTGCTTCCAGATTCTAGTCTATCTCAGTTTAAGCATGAAATTCTCCATATCCGCTTTGGAGACTGATGGTTTAAATAAAAGGAAAATTCTGTCATATTTTAAAGATGCTCATATAGTGGTTTACCCTTGGGGTTTTCACTGTGCCAGAGGGTTGAACACTCCAGAAAAAACTAAAAACTGCTCTGAATTTGATCCAGTAAAAACATGTTTTCTCCTTGATTCCCTGCCACAGCATGGATGACAGGACATGCTGTGTGGAGTTACACACATCCTGCATCAAACCTGCCGCACCCTGCTCACTGTGTCACCCATGCTTGCACTGCCACCCAGCCACCACTTGGTGGCAGTAGACAGCAGGCCAGTGAACCACCCCTTCCCAGGAGAGGAGAGCTGCCCTCCAGATGCTCAATCCTACTCCACCTTACCAACCCCCCAGCAACCTAAGTCTGTTCCTGAACCCACATCACTGGCCTGGAAGCACATGAGCCATCCAATCCCTCAGTCCTCTGTCACTGAGGTGGCATATAGTACTTATTTATGACATCATAGAGTACTTACCATGGCAACAGTCCATGATTTCACAGGCAGTAATTTTCTTTCCAGTTATTAATTTTTATTGAACAGTTTTTAACAATACAAAACAAAAAGCACACAGAAACAGTAGTAGGCCCAGTGGTGTGGAGGGCTGAGACATCGCTGCCTTACCTACTGCCACGCTGGTGACCCGTGTTCGTGATGCAAGTGGGTCGCTGGGGGTCGGCCAAGGAAGGAGAGGATCAAGCATCCGGATGACAGCTCTCCTCTCCCAGAGTGGGAAGGGGGAGGAGTCTGCTGCTTGCCTGGCCCCTAGTGGTAGCTAGGGGTTGGCACAACAGACACGCAGAGAGAGGTGGCAGTCGTGGAGCAGACACAGGGTGTGCTGCATGTGGAAGTGTGCGCAGCTCAGCCATTGGCATCACTGCATGCTGCCGCACCACACTTGGGGTGGGGGGGAAAGAGAAAAAAGGAAAAATGGCAACTGGTAGAATGAAACCGGTCCCTCACAGGTGCCGCACCCTGCCAGCTGGGCACCTCCAGAAGCTGCAATGGAGATGAGTACCAGTGGACTGGGGTGACGGGGCTTGGGAGACCGGTGGAGGAAGGGCTGGCTGACCAGAAGAAGAAATAAAGTAGCAAAACAAAAAAAAAAAAAAAAAAAAAGAAACAGTAGTACAGCGTGAGCAGTCAGTAGAGAGCTTGCTGATATGTGAGCAATAAGACACAACAGGGCGTGTGTTGAACAGATATTACCGCACGCCCAGGGGTGTGGTAAGGCACAAGGCCCTGCCGAGTGCCTTCAGCCTCTGGAAGTGCGGTAATATCTGTTCAACATATACCCTGGAGTGTTTTATTGTGCTTATAAAATGGGAATCTTTTTTTAAAAATGTTTTGCTCCTACAAAATATCACATCTGTAAGCAGCAAAAGGCAATTTTTATCAGAACTTCTGATAAAATAGTCCTTCCACCAGCAAGAAAATGACGTCATGGTTTTGCCAGACAGGACCCCCACGCCAAACCACCACCACCACCACACACACACACACAGACACATCCCCCCCTTGGGTTTGGGGACAACCTGGTATATTTTTTGTGACTGTGCTGGACTGTGAAGTGGTTTTCTTTTAAATGATGCAGGACTGAGCAGCATCTGTCCTGAGCGCTGTTGCTGAGCGAGCTGGAAGTGCTTGTTGTTTGTTGGAGTTTTTGCAATTACTGGTGAGCTTCCTGGAGTCAAATAATAAGTAAGAAAACACTCAAAACAAAAGATTTTTTAAGAACGATGTGTTTCTGTTGTTTTAAGTCACACAGGACTGCAGGACCGAGCGCTCCCTTTTTTCCGTGATACAGCGAGCGTTGTTGACAGACAAACGAATAGATTGAAACTGTCACATCTGTCCACTGCATCAGGAACTGCTTCTGGTTTACATACCTGAATGGTACAATGATTATTAAAAAAAGGCTGCAATTCAAATTCAAGAGCGAGTGTCTCCAAAGCTTCGGTGATCTGCCATGGTGCTAAAACAATGGCGGCCTTTAAAAAAATGAACGTTCCATGCCTAGCTCTGAAGATTCCATTTAGGGGCACTGATTTCTTTGCCTTTACTTTTTGTTATTCTACGTGTAATACAGATATTACACTGGTTTTCTAGCCAATCACTGAGCTTATTTTTGCATGCCCATTTTATAATACATGACAACAATTGACACAAGGAGGAGATTGGGTACAATCTCAGGGCAGATACATGCAGTCATTGAACTATATCATTGTGTAGGCCTTTTTTGGTTAGGGTCCTCCTAGAAAGTGTGCTACTGACCATGAGCTATGAAGCCATGCATACAGATGGGTCACAGAAGGAAGGGGGCACAACCTGGGGAGTAGACTGTTTGGGGAGGTGTCTGGGAGAGGTACTGGGGAGCAAGCTTAAATGAAAGGAGAGGAGAGGATCCCATACCTTCTGATTTTTAGGCAGAACTTTCTTTGCAATGTGCAATATCCTATCCAAGGTGGTTAGATTATGGACTGCTGCTGGCCACTAATTTACAGAGTGGATCTTAGCCATTCTCCTTCTTCGCAGCAGCAGCCTCTAGGCCGCCACGCTGGCCATCACTAGCCATTATAGATGGTTATTTGGTAGAGATACGGGGCAGGAAGCAGGCCAAAAAGATAAATCTGTGACAGGAATGAGGGGGAGGATGTAAGCATGGTGGTGCAGCACTTACCCAGGACCAAAAAACCTGAACCAGTAAGCAGCCCCACAAAATATGCAATAAATCAGCCTGGGAGTGTTACACCTCCAGCATCTGTCATGGTCTATGATCCCTAAGGTACGGAGCCTCACCAGGGTACAATACCTCATGTAAAGGATTTTGTTCTGAATGAGGAGGCTTCTTGAGTCAGGGCAGGAGAAGTGGGCTAAGGACCTTAAGTGGGCCCATTGTGCAGTCAAAATGTCCATACACAAGGAGGAGGACCATTTAGCTGTCACCCTCAGATTGATCCAGGAGTTCCCATTAGATTTGTTGATAGATCATGTCAGCTTTACCTCTGGGAACAGCCAGCCATGACCGTGTTGGGGGGGGAGGGGTTTGATCTGGAAGCATTGGAGTGTTAGATAGAGTTTGGTAAGATGGGACTGTGTAGCACTTTGAATTTGGAGGTACTTCCTGAAGTCTGCCTTAGCGAGGCCATACCACCCTCATAGGCCTTCATATGTGTCTAGTTGGGTAGTGTTGGGTTGCCAAAGGTCTGCTAACTCTCAGATACCCTTGTTATACCAAGACTCCCAAAATATAGGGGTGTCACCTACCCTTAATAGGGGATCTAACCAAACAGGTGGCATGGACCTTGAGAGAAGCCACCCCTGTAGCCATGTCTCTAACTTTTTCCATGACTTGAAGGTAGATGGAGTAGTGGGCCCCTTACACTTGTGGGAAGGTGGGTGTTGGGATTAGGAGATTGCCAGCTGTGTCTGTCACTTGCCCCATGTACCATTCATTGGAGACCCATACAGGGAGTTTTAGGCAGGGAGAGGAGAGAACAACTGAAGCATCTGGGCACTTATAAAGGCCACATAATAAGCACAGGATCAGGGGCGACACCAACAGTCTTGCTTCCCAGAAGCCCTAAGTTTTGTCCTGCTGTAGAGAGGGGGTTTGTCTTCCCAAAGGAAGCTGCCAACTAGGGTGTCTAGCTTACTATACCAGAATGTAGGAATAGGTAGTGCTAAGTGGTACAGGCAGTGGATTAATTACATTTGGGGTCATACTTATTTTTATGGCAACATCTTTCCCAGGGAGAGATAGGTGGAGGAGTTTCCATTGGTCACAGTCCTTCTTTAAGCTTTTTCCGGAGGAGGACAAATTGTCCAAGACCACCCCCGAGGTATCAGGGAGTATCCAGATACCTAAGTACTTGATACCTTTTACCCTATCACTGCAAGTTTAAAAGGGGCCACTGTTGTCACTGGTCTTGTTCAGTGGAAGGACCTCTGTTTAAATGGAGTTAGTCTTTAAGCTGGAGCTCTTCCAGAACTAGTTTAGAAGGTCAAGAAGTATGAGGATGTTTGCTGGGGAGTTCTGTAGGAGCACCAGACTGTCATCTGCATGTAGCAGAGTTTGAAGGTCCTTCTTGCAGTCACATATACCCATAAGCCAGGGGTGTCGTCTGATGGCTAAAGCCAGTTGCTCTATGACCAAGACAAATAACAGGGAGGACAAAGGGCAACCTGGCCTGGTGCCAGGGGGACAAAGGGCAACCCTGACTCATGCCCCTCTACAACAAGAAAGGGTTGGGCAGTACAGAGTTCATTAAAACTCTAACAGAGGGTTGCATATAAGGTTCAAAACCAGTTTCCAAAGTTCGGTCCAAAGCCCATTAGGTACTCCAACTCCAATCGAAGGCCTTCACAAAGTCTGTGGCCATGGCAGTGGATGGAGAGGGGAAAGCAGCAGCAACAGTCATTAGAAGAATAAAGCCCTATGGTGGTCAGAGCTAAGGTGGCCTTTTACAAACCATGCTTGACAGGGGGTAGACCAGTTGAGGGAGGATCGATTCAAGCTGGGTGGTCATTGCCTTGGCTAAGATCTTATCCATGTTGATAAGCGAAATGGGCCTGTAGTTGCCCAGGAGCGTGTGGTCCTTTCCTTCTTTGGGGAGGACTGTGATCAGCACCTCTCTCATGGGGGATGACAGGGAGGAATGTTTCTGGGCTTCATGAAACACAGAATGCAGGATAGGTGAGACAATCTGTGGCATAGACTGGTATCGGTCTATGGGCATGCCAGTGCTTTTGGGAGCTTTGTGAGGGGAGAGGACTGTAATAGCTGTATGGATTACTTAGCACAGATAAAGGGGGCTCCAGGTTAGCTTTAGTATCTTCTGATAGCTTTGGAAGATGCAGGTCCTGTGGGAAGAGAGAGACACTTTGTCAATGTCCAGGGAGCCTAGGGCAGTATACAGCCGCTCATAGAATGAACACATCACTTTGTTAATCTGTGGTAGCTGAGAATGCAAGTTACCTGTTGAATCTCAGAGCCAATGGAGCTATCTTTCAGCTTGTTGCTTGCGTAATCTATAAAACAGATGTTTGCCAGCTTTTTTGCCCCATCCCCGTATTTATACTTCAAGCTCAGGACTGCTAGTTCAGCCTTTCGGGTTGCTAAGGCATTCAGATGCATCCGGTGAGATCTGATGTCTTTCAGAAGGAAGGGGTCCAGCAAGAGGGAGACCTATTTTTAAACTACTTTTTTTGAGCTGCTAAGTCCACCTCCAAGTCGTTTTGTTCCTTCTCTCATGCCCTGTGGTGGTGGGTTGTATTGCCCATGATGTTTCCAAAAAAGTAAGTCTCTAAGTCCTCCCACAGGGCAGTCTTGGAGGTGACCACCCACATCATTTAACTGAAAATAGACTATGGCTTCCTTTCTTAGCCACAGCTTGAAGGCTGGTTCTTGAAGCAGGAGGGGATCTAGGTTCCAGGAAGGATATTTGGGGGGAGGGGGTCCCATGTCACTGAAACTGTCTGCTTGCTCAGAAAGGCACAAGAGGGCTATCTGTGAGGAGTGTACCACCTGAGTCACAGGAGGGGAGGTAATCCAGAAGTCAATGTGACTAGAGGTGGAATGGGATGCAGAAAAGCCTGAAAAATCAAGGTCTGTAGGGTGCTGCTGGTGCCAGTCAGCCACCAGTAAGCGGACTGCCATTAAGTCCTTGACTACCACCAGGGCTCTGGTATGGGGTTTCAGTTCACCTGAATTCCTGTCCAGGAAGTGATCCAGTGGTAGGTCAAAATCATCACCTAGCAGAAGGAGAGTTTGGGGCAACACAGGTAAGCAAGGATTGGCAGAGGGAGTTGAAGAGGGCAGGGATATCATAACTGTGGCTATATACATTTGCCACAACTATTGGGCCTTCAGGGGTGTTAAATTTGGCCCATATCCATCTCCCTTTTGAGTGTGCCTGCTGTGTGGAAAGGGACCATTTAAGGATTTTGTGAATTAGGATGGGAACCCCAGCTTTGGAGGTGGGGGCATGGCTGTGCACCTTGATACCCACCCACTCCTTTTTAAAAGGATCTACCAACATGTACCATAACAAATGCCAGTAGTAACCAATAAGAGTTGTGATTTAATCTCCTAACATTCAAACTGCTCAAAAGTGCTGTTTTCCATGAAAAAATGCTTTTATTTCTGTGCTGTGCTTCATTTGCATAAGAGGCCCCTTTTTATGTTGGCTCGCACTTGCGCGCCTGCCAACATATTGCAGTAGTAGCAGATCTGGAGGTGCGGTCACTGTGGGCGAATGCAGGGCACGCATCAGTAGGTGCGTCCCTCATTCCCCAATAAGCCAGCATGCAGGCGCTGACACCAGCAGTACATAAAGTGGGCACCAGATCTAAGAAAAGTGCCGCTGCAATGAGAGCCAAGCTCGTCATGCAGTGGCGCACTAACACACCTCCCGACATGCCTTTCCTGGTGAAGCAGTTCGATACACATGGTGGCACTGACTGCTGCCGCGCAGAGTGCCGACTTCAGGGGTGTCCAATCCCCCTGTCAGCATGCCCCGACCCACTTCATTTGCAGACAGTGGAGCCTACTTCCTGTCAGCATAATGCCCCCCCCACTTCAAGTGTGTGCCGAGGGGGTGCCCAATCCCCCTTGGCATCATGCTCCCCCCCAACAGTCTTTCTTTGCTGACGGGGGGGCCCAATCCCCGTCGGCTTCAGCCCCTTCCCAGTTTAATTTGCCAATAGGGGAGCCCACTCCCCCATTGGCATAATGCCCCCCATTTGTTGTGTGCTGAGGTGCCAATCCCCTCGGGTTTTGCCCCCAATCCTCTCGCTCTTGCCCCCTTCAGTATGTGCCAATGGGGTGTCCAGTCCCTGCTGGCTACAGCACCTCCCAAAACACTCAGGTGGCGCACTGGGAGCCCACCCCAGTGTGCCAACGGTCCTGTAAAAAAGTCTTGCAATGTTTTTTTTTTTTTAAACCTGTAAAGAAAATGGTCCCTGCGGTCTGCCTGCTCCCTCCACCAACCTGCACCCACCCTCTGCATACCTCACCTCCCTACATATCCCCCTCACCCCATACTTACCTCTGGAGCATGGCGCGATGATCTTCGGTGGACCGGGAACACATCTGCACTCTTCAAAGTCGACTGCGAACTGAAACAAGCATTTGTCAATGCCGAATGTTTGCTTGCTGGCACTGGCATTGGAAGTGTAGAATTTATAGAGCTGCATAATAGGAATGGCAGTGAAGTATTGAACTGAAGCCAACCCCACCACCACCCTGCAGAGAGTGACAGGCATTGGGGTGTGCCTTTGGGTCGTCAGGCATAACGGCCACACCATTTCACCACACCCTACCCTGCAGACACTGACAAGTGTCACGGTGTTCCTTAGGGTCTTTGGCCCTTATCGCACCCATTCCATCAGGAAATGGTGAGATGGGTGCGGTATAGAAGAATGGGGTGAACTTTGGGGCGAAGAGTCCAAGGCATACCTCGATGCCTCTCACTGGCTGCAGGGTGTGGAATGGTATGAGCATTACAGGCAAGAATCCCAAGTCACACCCCTGATGCCTGTCATTCTCTACAGGGTGGAGCATTATGGTGGAAACCCTAACACCTCAGGCATTCGTTGGTATTTTCACTCCAAATTTACAACATGGTTTTTTTGTGACCCCCACCTCAGGAACAGTGGCAATATCAGTTTGTTAGCTGAAAGCTGCTTATGCACAGCGACTACGACATTTAGCACCACAGGCACAAAAACACATTCCGAACAGGATGTGAAAAATGACAGCTGTACTGTTCATGGGGAGGTGTAAAAACTGGCAATGTTGCAAATCTGCAGTAAAAATATTAAAAAAACTGGTGACATCACAAGCGTGCATAGAAACTGTGCAACGCACACCCGTAATGTAATTAGTTTGGGGATTTTTTACAGCAGATTGTCAACACAGACATTTTGGGACCTCCGATCATGAACAGTGTCACTGTGATTTTCTTGATCTGTCCTGAACAATGATTTCCCACAGCAACCACGCATCTCTGCGGTGAAAGTGTGAAAACACATTTCGGCCATGTTGTGAAAAATGACAGCTGTACTGTTCATAAGGAAGTGTGGAAAAATGCCACTGGTGAAAATCTGGACTGAAAATATTACAAAGTCATGAACTTACGAGGGTGCGTGGAAACTGCGCAATGCTCACTCGTAACACAGTCATTTTATGGGCTTTTGTCACCAAATTTTCAACATAGCTATTTTAAGACCTCTGCTCATGAACAGTGTAACTGTGATTTTCTTAATCTGTCCCAAACATTGCTTCTTTACTCCGACTGCACCATTCTGCGCTACATGTGCGGAAACACATTGAGAGCGGCGTGAAAAATGGCAGCTGTACTGTTCATAAGGAAGTGTAATAAAATGGCAATGTTTAAAATCTGGGTGAAAATATTGAAAATTCGCGAAACTTATAAGCGTGCATTGCTCGGTTTCTCATGCGGCTCGTAAGTTTCTGGTGCCAATATTTTCACTCAGATTTTAAGCGTCATTACCATTCCTATCATATGGCTGATCTATCATTTTAGGAATTGTTTAACCAAATTTTCAACATAGCCATTTTAAGACCTCTGCTCATGAACAGTGTCACTGTGATTTTCTTAATGTGTCCCATACATTGATTTACGCACACCGACTGCGCCATTGTGCACTACATGGGCAGAAACACATTTTGGGCAAGATGTGAAAAATGACAGCTGTACTGCTCATAAGGAAGCATAATAAAATGGCAATGTTGAAAATCTGGAGTGAAAATACTGAAAATTCACGAACTTACGAGCGTGCATAGGAACTGTGCAACGCATGCTCGTAAAACAGTCATTTTTAGGAATATTTCCACCAAATTTTCAACATAGGCTTTTTGAGAGCCCACCTTATGAACAGTGGCAGTGTCGTTTTGTTACTCAATCCCGAAAGGTGATTTCACACAGTGACTGAGAAATCACCCTTCGGGCCCGATTAATGCCATGACAGTGAGAGCATTCATGAGAAGGAGTCCCAAAAACCCCATGTTGAAAATTTGGTGCAAAAATTCCCAAAAATGTCTGAAATATGCAGCAAAGTTGAAAAAACCCTATCTATCCCATTATACAGCTTACCGGCATTTCCTCAGTTCGCGGTCGGCTTTGAAGAGTGCAGACGTGTTCCCGGTCCACCGAAGATCGTCGCACCGGAGTCCGGAGGTAAGTATAGGTTGAGAGGGGGGTGTGGGGAGACAGGGTGCACAGTGGGTGGTAGCGGGTGGGGGCAGGAACAGCGAGGACTGGTTTTGTGTTTTCAGGGTTTTTTGTTTAAAAAAGGGCGGCGAAGCGGGACATTGCCACGCTGGGGTGGGCTCCAGCGTGGCACAAGGACGGTTGTTTGGGGGGCGTGGAGCCGATGGGGATTGGGCACCTCCGCCGGCGATAGCATCCAGCTACGCTGGGGTGGGCTCCCAGCGTGCACCCTCACTCTGGGATTAGTGGAGCCGCACGGGGATTGGGCACCTCCGTCGGCTTACGATGTGTAGCCACGCTGGGGTGGGCACCCAGCATGGCATGTGGAACTCTATTTGGGAGCGCAGCACAGCCGATGGGGATTGGGCACCCCGCCGGCTATACAGTGTGTGCGTGGGGGGAGCGAGCACACAGTATGCTTGCGTGTGTGTGTGTGTGTGTGTGTGTGTGTGTGTGTGTGTGTGTAGGGGGAGCGTGCATGAGCAGGCGATATCTTATCACTGCTCACTGAAGCGTAGCTCCCCCTTTCAAATGTACTCCACTGCATTTTCGACTGCTGTCATAGACAGCTCCAGCAGCCATTGGAGAACTGCGGCCGCGCCTGCAAACACACTGACTGAATTGGAAGAGGGCTGCCACACCTCCGAAAACTCGGAAGATAGCACTATGTTTCTTGCACATGCGTGCAAGCAAACATAATAACCAGTCTGGCTGCCAGCTCAGAGACACTCTTTCTCCTTCGGAGTGCCAATGACTTGTTATTTAGAATTTGTCTGCCCTCTGTTTACAAAGAGGCGTTGTGTCTGAAAACTGCAAGACCCACAACGCACTGCAAAAAAAGGAATCATAAGCAATCTCCTGTTTTGTTTGTTGGCTATTACTCCTTGTGGATACTGTAAGGTTTGCAGCGTTTGAAATGTAAATCCACAGGGCATAGCATCTCTGTCTCTCTCTCTCTGAAAATATCTCGGAACAACGCTTCACATGCCATAAGAAGCGTTACTCCACATGGGACAATAACCATAACAACAGAGACGGCAAACACACATTTTCAGCAAGAGCTACAGAAACAATTTAACACATGGACAGCCATGCCAAAAATCTCTCTCACTATATAATTACTCTAATATATCAAAGTGCAGTATCACAAGAGTACACCTATAATACAAAGGCATCCTAATATATGCAACTTGCCAAAATAGCAAGACAAATAGCTAGAATAGCATTTTTCAGGACTTGAAGTCCACCTATAAACACAAATGCTTACTGCTACCCTAAGCACTTTCATTATCTTTGTTTTCAAATGTGCAGGTGCTGCGAGAAGCAAACAAAACATACAGTACATATGGCTACAATGGCAGGACTTCAAGAGGGAGAACCCGTGTTGAGGCAAGGTACAGATAACTGCTCCCATCTTTAACTGCTTACTGTAGTGTAGAAGTTCTAGCTCCTCTTTCCGGCATTTGAGGCTGGGGTATATAAGTAACAACCACCCCCCCCAGCACACGTTGCTGTGGTGAACACAGACCCCTTAGATTTAGGGCTGGGTTCCTCAGATACCCCCTCCTCATCGGCGACTGTAGTACAACCTCTCCTCCCCTCACGGACCAGTTCTGGGTGCAGCCCCCAGCCCCATTACACACACAGACACCACTGCAAAGGTAACTCCGGACATACAACAGTTTGCTGTAGTAAAGCCGCTTACGTGTTTGGAACTGAGCTCTACAGATTCTCTCCACCTCCACACGTAATCGTACAATAAAAGCATGGTTTTGAGCGAAGGAATGTACACACACACAGTATGTTAAAGGTCTGCAGAGCAGAGGCCCCTTCCCCAATCACTCACCTGAGAGCTCCTTCTGTGGGACGCCATTCAGGCTGAACCCCTTTGCACTGTAGAGCTGCCGCAGCTCAGAGCAGCTCTTCGGCCCATTCGGGTTGCTCCCACTCACTGGCACCCAGCAGCAGAACCACAACAAGCAGAACAGGCTAGCAAGGAGGAACCGCGGTGTCACAGCAGGCACATCCATCCCAACAGCAACTGTGGTGCAGGTCAAGGGGGCGGTGGATCGAGCAGTGATCCCAGTCCAAAATGCACAGCAGCAATTTGGCCCGATGCGTCCGCTGTCTCTCCAGCAACCTCCCAGTCTAAAGCTGTTGTCCGAGTGTCCGGCCGATCAAAGACTACTGGCCGGTCGGTCAATCCAAGGCTGCTGTAGATCCACTTCAAGTCTGCCGTAACAAGCCTGATCCAGTGGTGCTCGCCGGCTGATCCAGCAGTGATCATTCATAGGATGCTGTCCGCACGCTTGTCGTCCGATCACAGACTGCGGCTCAAACCCAAGGTCGGCCAAGTAACCCAATGGTGCAGGAGGGGTTGGGGTCGAAGGGTTTTCAATATGCAGCAAGTCTCACTCAAGCGCTCCCAGCATCAGGCTCCTACTACTGTCCAGTTTAAGGATAATAACGAGCCAGGCATGAAGGCGAGAAGACACGCAATATTTTATCGAAATTATTTATTTCCTTTCCTGGCGTAGGTTGCAGTTGTCAAGTTCTGTTTTCTGCTTAACGTTGTAATTATTTTCCAACCAGAAGGTGAAGTTGCATGTATGTTTTATTTTTTCCAATTATAAAAACAAAACCATCCCCTCAATATGAATTTGCTGCTACTGGTCCACGTGGGAGGATGAATGCAGAATAAGCGAAGCCCGGTGTGCGGGAGGCAGGGTGCGCGGGTGGAAATCTGTTTATGGGGGCAGCACAGCCGGCGGGAGTTGGGCATCCCCCATCGGCTATACAGTGTGTGCGTGGGGGAAGCACACATGTGTGTGTGTGTGTGTGTGTGTGTGTGTGTGTGGGGGGCGCACATGAGCAGGCGATATCTTATCGCTGCTCACTGAAGCGTAGCTCCCCCTTTCAACTGTACTCCACTGCATTTTGGAGCTGTCATAGGCAGCTCCAGCAGGCATTGGAGAACTGTGGCCATGCCTGCAAACACACTGACTGAATTGGAAGAGGGCTGCCACACCTCCAAAAACTCGGAAAATGGCACTATGTTTCTTGCACATGCGTGCAAGCAAACATAAAAATGCGGATAAGCTGTATAATGGCATAAATAGGGTTTTTCAACTTTGGTGCATATCTCTGCCATTTTTGGGAATTTTAGCACCAAATTTTCAACATGGGGTTATTGGGACCCCTCCTCATGAATTCGGTCACTGTGATGGCGTTATTCAGTCCCGAAAGGTGACTTCGCGGTCACTGCATGGAATCACCTTTCAGGACCAGTTAACAAAATGAGAGTGGCACTGTTCATGAGGGGGGCTCTCAAAAAGCGTATGTTGCAAATTTGGTGAAAAAAATCCAAAAAATGGCTGTTTTACGAGTGTGCGTTGTGCAGTTTCCACACACGCTCGTGACTTTGTGAATTTGTAATATTTTCACTCCAGATTTTCAACACTGGCATTTTCCCACACCTCCTTATGAACAGTACAGCTGTCATTTTACATATCCTGGCCAAAATGTGTTTTTCGCACTTCCAGCGCAGAATAGCACAGTCACTGTGGGAAATCCATTTTAAGGACAGATTAACAAAATGGCAGTGACACTGTTCATGAGTAGAGATACTAAAATGCCTATATAGATAATTTGGTGACGAAAGCCCATAAAATGACTGTGTTATAAGAAATGCATTGCGCAGTTTCCCCGCATCCTTGTAACCTCACAAATTTGCAATATTTTCACGCCACATTTTCAACACCTCCTTATGAACAGTACAGCTGTCATTTTTCACATCCTGCCTGAAATGTGTTTTCGCACCTGTGGTGTACAATTTTTTTTTTTTTTTAGTTGTTTAACCAGGAGTAGCACACTAAGCTGAAAGCTTTTTTACAGGTGCAACCTGGGAGCACAGGGGAAATTAAGTGACTTGCTCAGGGTTACACAGTATGCAAGTGGAAGCTGTGGGATTCAAACCCAGGTCTGCTCTGCTAGATGTCACCAGATTTGCAGTTCAGAGCCTTAAAACCACTGCGCTATACTGCCTCCCTGCCTCAGTGATGTGGTGACTGTGGGAAATCAACTATTGGAACAGATTAACAAAATTACAGTGCCACTGTTCATGAGGGGAGGTCCCAAAATGTCTATGTTGGAAATGTGGTTAAAAAAATCCCAAAAATAATTGGGTTACGGACAAGCATTGCGCAGTTTCTATGCATGCTCATGACTCACCAATTTTTTAATATTTTCACTCCAGATTTTCAATGGTGCCATTTTTTTACACCTCCTCATGAACAATACAGTTGTCATTTTTCAGATCCTGCCCAAAATGTGTTTCCGTACCTGTGGCGCCAAATGACGCAATCACTGTGCAAAGTCACCTTCCGGCTAACAAACTCATAGTGCCACTCTTTATGAGGTGGGGTCACGAGCAGCCCATGTTGATAATTTGGAGTGAAAATACCAACACACGCCTATGGCGTTAGGGTTTCCAACTGTAACACCCCACCATGTAGAGACTGACAGGCATCAGGGGTGTGACTTGGGATCATCAGCTGTAATGCTCCCCCGCCTATCTCACCCCCACCCCAATCTCCTGCACCCAGTAACAGGCATCGAGGCCTGGAGTCTTCAGCCCCAAAGTTCACGCCATTCTCCTATACTGCACCCACCTCAGCATATTTCCTTATGGAATGGGGTAACTATAAGGCCCAAAGACCCCAAAGCACACCACGACACTTGTCAGTGTCTACAGGGTAAGGCGAGGTAAAATGGCATGAGCGCTATAGCTGCCGACCCAAAGGCACACCCCAACGCCTGTCACTCTCTGCAGGGTGGGGTTGGGGTTGGCGTCAGTTCAATATTTCACTGCCATTCCTATTATGCGTCTCTACCTCCTGCTCGACCAATACCAGTGCCAGCGAGACAACATTCAGCATTGACAAACACTTGCTGATGACTCTTACTCAGTTGCCTGTTCCAGTCCTCAGACTAGGTAATGCTCCCATCTCTATCCCTCCTGAGACAGCTATTTGCTTTAATGATTTTTCACCTCTTGTGCCCTCTTCCTTTTTCTGCTCTGCTCTCCCTCAATGCTGCCACTGCCCTAATAGGCTGGACCACAAGTTTCTGCACCTCTCTGTCCCAGTTGACAGTCTACTTAACTTCCCTCCTCAGCCTCTTCTTTCCACTCTGGGTTGTTCTCAGGGAATGAAGCAGGGTAACCCTATCCACAAAGGGCATGACTACTCCACCTCCCCCTGGAAATACTGCCCCATCGCGTTCCTTCCTGCCTTATCCAAAGTGCAGGGGAAGTATGTTCTTCCTCAGCTCTCCTCTTTATGTATGTATGTATTTATGTATGTATGTATGTATTTATTTATTTCCTAGACTACCTTCTTCCTCTCCCTTTAAAATCTAGTGATCCTGTAACTCCCATTTTATCATGTACTCCTTCCTCCGAATCACTGACTCTGTTTTTACAGGGATGGACCAGGGCCAGGTCACTGCTGCCACTTTAGTTAAACTTACCAAGACATTCAATAATTTGACCCACCACCTCATCCTGGAGAAACCTGGGGAATAGTGGGGAGGTTTGTCAGACCTTGTGATTGGATGGCTTTACTTCTGAGGGGTGGATCATGCCAAACCAAGCTTATCTTCTTCAGGTGGGTGCCCAGAGAGGTGGACAGTGGCAGGGCTGTGGATATAGTCTATAGGAACATCAGCAAGCCTTTAATACCGTGGAACAGATCTACGATGCCAGTTTGACAACATTTTTGTCGACCGGCATCACAGCAACGGGATTTATGTCAACCGCAAGTTGTGGTAGACAAAAATCCTAAATGTCTCCTGGTCCTGTTTTTTATCGGGGGGCTTTGCCCCCTGCACTCCCATACTAAAGATTCTCAACTCCAAGTCGGAGTTGATTCAGGGAGGGGGTGCATGACCGGGACACAGTGTGCCCCTGTCTCGGGTGCACCAACACAGCGACCTGTCAGCAAACTGTTGATTTTGTCGACAGCGATGTAGGTCGCTGTGTTGGTGTCGCTGTCGGGGAGGCATACCCTGTGGAACATAACCTTCCAGGCAAAGTATACCAGTACAGTATACATGAAACATACTCAAGGTGGACTGCTAACTGGCTTGGGGCAGGAAATAGAGATCGGTGATGGATGGGCACCACAGGTGCATGTATGTACTCAGTGACATCCTTCAGGGATTAGTGCTGGAGCTACCAATATTTAACATTTCAGTTACAGTCTGGAAGTGGAGGTCTCCAACAGTTTGATGGTGTCACTGCATTAAACAGGGTCATGGGCTATCGTGAGGATGGGAAAAACTTTAGGAGGGCCTAAAAAACCTAGGTGATTGGTCTGAGAGTCATGGAGCGTCTGATTCAGTGTGGCCAAATGCAAGGTGGCTACACTTGGGGAGGACAACAGAGGTAGGACCTACTGTGGGGATCCACTCCCTGAAAGAAAAAGGATTGGGGGAGGCACAACAGCCAAGGGGCTGAAGCACGACAGGCAGTCTGCAGCTGCTGTAAAGAGGGCCAGAAAAATGCTGAGGTGCATTTAAGGATGTGACCAACAGAGCAGGGAGTAATCCTGACACTTTACAAGGCCCTGATCAGGATACCTGGAATATTGTGTGCAGTTCTGAGCTCATCAATACAAAAAAGACATTAAACTGGGCAAGAGTGTTGAATGCTGGGCCACCAAAATGATCAGGAGTATGGGACAGAGCACCTAAGAGAAGTGGCTAGAGAGGTCTTTAACATGTTCACCATTGAAACAAGCATTTGTCAATGTCAAACATGTTTACCTGTATGCTGTTACCAGTTACAACAGCAGCAATATCTCATTTTCAACGGGGTTCTTCTTTTACACATTTTTACACTGTATCTGTCCAGGATATCATAACTAAGATACAATATCTTATTTTCACTGGGGTCCTGCTTTTTTTTTCAACAAAGCTGTTTCTTGTTCCAGTCTCATCTGGCAGCACCCTCCATCCTCGCCACTGACTTTCTCATGAACTTACCGGTTATCCACCACTTACTCAGGGCCACAGTGTGGTGAGTGCTCAGCCATGTCAGCTGTGCGAGAGACTGTAAGGAGTATCATCGTGCATGGCTGGCATTTTTCTCCTGCCACCTGATGTTTTCCCCTGGGGTGGTGGCGTGCAGTGAGGCAGTTATGCATACGTGTGGTGGGATATATGTGTAACAGACATCTGGTGGCAACCCCTTCCCTTCTTGATGCTCCTAACTGTGCTGCCAACCAGTCCCCACCAGTCAGCAGTTACACAGCAGTAACAGCATCCTTCCCAAGAAATGAGAGTAGTCCCTGTGATGCTCAACCCTTCCTCCCCCAACCAGCCCCTGACGGCCCACACTCTTTTCCCCACACACATTGCCAGAATCACAAGTGGTAGCACCACTAGTCTGCAGCTGGGCCACCTAGACGTCCTTCTTTTATCCATTTTTAAAGTGTATTTTCCCAGGATAGGCTAATTAAGATGCAATATCTCAATTTCAATGGAGTCCTGCTTGTACCCATTTTTACACTGTATTTACCCAGAACAGCACAGTGGAGATTTCATAGATTGTATCAAGCTAATTAGACTTTCGTCCATAATGCTTGCCTATTGGAAGTATCTAACCCTAAGTAAAATTTATGAAAAACCACCGAATTTAATATGCAATATTTCATTCTCAGTGGGGCCTAGCTTTTACCCAGTTTTACAAGGTATTTACCTAGTATAGGCCAGCCGAGAGGCAATATCTTATTTTCAGTGGGTTCCAAAATGTTTTTTCTATAATCAATATTTTATGGAGAATGTTTCATATGAAACAGTAAGAAACACAGAAAAGCATAAGGCAGTATTACAGTTATTTCCTCTTTCTGTACAGGTGGTATGAAGGGAAAACTGAAGACCCCCATGAAGCAGATCCCTATTGACAGCACAAGAGCCCATATCCCATCTTAAATAGTGCAATCTATCATTCATATTTTCTAATAAAATTCCTTCAATAAAGTCATGGCATAAACATTTTGTCTGTGTCAAGCCTGTATTATGGGTACTGACATTTTGACCCCAAATTTCCACCATAGTCTTTTCATGACCTCACATTTTAATGATCAAGACAGGTGGGATTTTTTAAATCATGTTTCAGAAGGTGTTTGAAAATGACTCCTGTCATGTTGGGGGGGGGGGGTTAACACAAGGGGTATGGAGAAAATTTGGGCCCAAAATCCTCAACAATTAAGTTATGAGTAAGCGTTGAAGAAATTCACCGTTGTTTCACGACTTAGTTTTTTTTTTTTTCACATTTTACACCACATCTTTAACATTTCTTTATTACCCCACCTAATGAGCAAGACAGGTGGAATGTTTAAATCCTGACAGAAAGCAGATTTTGCAGAGTGACTGCAAAATCACGTGTAGTAGGGATTTGAAAAAAATGGCACATGCTATGCTCATGACGTGGAGCAACAAGAGGGCTGTGTTGAAAATTTGGGCCAAAATCTGAAAAAAGAAATTACAAAGTTATTAGGAAACACTGAAAAAAATTCAATGTTTATTAATAATTTCTTTGTTTTTTGACATGTTAATCCCAAATTCTCAACATAGTCTTTTATGACCCCACCTTATGAATAAGACAGGTGCATTTTTTAAAGTCCTGTCCAACAGGTGATTTTGTGGAGTGACTGTGAAAGCATGTTTCAGAGGGGATCTGAAAAATGTCACCTCCTTGTTTATGAGGCTATTTTGAAAATTTGGTGTAAAAATGACAAGGTTATGAGTAAATGTTCAAAATGCATTAAAACGCCATTAACCAAACTTACCTTGTTTCTTCAGTTCCCTGTCGGTATTGGAAGCAGCAGAACATGCTGGTCATCATCAAAAAATAGGCAAGAGAGGGTGTGGGGTAGTGTGCGCTGAGAGGAGGAATCGGGTAGGGGGTCTTGAGGGTCAAGGGGGAGGAGCAGACAGATGACAAAGGACAAAATGACAAGGTACTGTTTTCTACTTTTCAGATACTTGGATGTTAGCACCAAGGGTGGGCACTCTGGTGTTGCATCATGGTTTCAGGAGAGTACCCCCAGTGTCAGATTGCCGGGGCAAGACAAACCCTGGGCTGGGCAGAAGGGGATGCTAACAGCTGGATTGGGCACCAGTTGCCAGTGATATTAAAAGAGTTGCGGGGCAGGGGGGACAAATCCTGGGTTGGACGGGAGAGGGGATACCTGCAGCGGGGTTAGGATCTAACTACCATTGTTAAACAGTAGGTCTTGTAGGAGGGGGAATAATGGTGGCAAGACTGAATGAACACCCACCACCAGTAATGTTTTAAAAGTTGGATTGGGGGGTGGAGATAGGCAGCAGAACAAGCAGCAAGAAGCTAGTTAGGATGATCATGCCCAGCTGGCATGCTAATGGGCAAAAATGCAAGGCTTAGTACTGGGACTGGTCCTCTTCAATGTTTTCATAAGTGACATTTCAGAAGAACTAGTAGGGAAAGCATGTCTTTTTGCAGATGATACCAAAATCTGTAAAAGTGCGGACATCCAGGAGGGGAGAAAGAGAATGTAAGGGACACTGGGAAACTTAAGGAGGGACTAAGAGCATGGCAGTTGGGGTTTAATGCCAAAAGCTGCAGAATTATGCACTTAGGGCATAGGAACCCAGGAGTGGAGCATAGGATGGGGGGTGTTACTGACCATCATGGAGAAGGAAATGTACCTTGGTGTTATCATAACTGATGACATCATAGTGGCAGGGCAGTGTGACACAGCAGTGGGTAGGGCTAGTGGGATGCATAGAGAGGGGTATCTACAGCAGGAGGAATGAGGTGGTGTACAAGTGTATCTCTCACTGGTGAGACCCCACCTGGAGTACTGTGTCCAGTTTGGGAGGTCACACCTCACAAATTACATAGGCAGGATGGAGGCAGTCCTAAGAAAGGCAACTAAAATGGTGCAGATGTTGCATGAGAAACCCTACAAGGAGAGGCTGATGGGACATAATAGAGACCTGCAAGTACCTCACAGGGGTGAATAGGGTGCAAGAGGGGAGTGTCTTTCAAATGAAAAAGAGCACCAGGACCAGGGGCATGTGATGTAGTTGGAGAGGGTGGTTTAAGAGGGATGGGAGGAAATACTGCTTCACTGAAATGGTGGAAGATACCTAGAACAGACAGCCAGCAGAAGTGGTGGAGGCGAAAACAGTGGGGGCTTCAAGCATGTGTGGGATAGACATAAGGGAATATTAGTAAATAGGTAGGGAGGGGAGAGGGTTGCTGGAGACCAGTTAGGATTTGCGGAGACAGATTAGGCAGGGAACTTGTGGGCAGACTGGGTGGGCAAAGCAATCCTTTTCTGCCAACAAATTATATGTTTCCATGTTTCTAACTTCTCATAATAGGAGTAGCAGCATCCTTTCATCATATGTAAGAAGTTTTCACCCATCAGCAAGCTGACTAGTGTCATCTCCAGCCTGCTTCTAATATGCTGTTCACAGCCTAGCCTCCATAATGCTCAGCTGAACCGGCCCCAACACAGTCACACCTGCAAAAGCCATACACTGATGGCACTCTGCCAAGATATTTGCTTTTGTACAAGGAGGCTGAGAGGGTGCATAATCTCAGTATTCCACATACTGAAGTGCATTAACAAGACTGAACATATGGAGATGTTTGATCCGGTGTCCTTCAGCAGGATGCAAGGATATGTCCTGAGTACTGAGGTGGAAACATAAGGACATATGTCAGTGCAGCGACAACATTATAGCACTTTAATGTTGCTGCAAAAAGGGCAAGAGTGACAGGGGCGATCTTGATTTTAGATCGCCCCGCACTCATGTCACATTGGGCATCCACACAATTTCTGTGTCCTTCGTGGCATGCCCACCCCAGTAGAGGTTATACATATTTTTGGGGGTTCCAGGGAGCAAAGCCCCCCCCCCGTTGGGGGCTGCAGGGGTGAAGCCCCCCACAAAACCTGACTGTTTCTCAGGAGGGCGCTTTGGTGCTCTAAGTCTCAGGAAGCGCAGTGTCAGGCATGATAATACAGGGCAGCACGTTGCTGTCACCACTATCAACTTCAGCACAGTAACTGTTGCATAGACATGGACCAAACATAAGGAGGCACTCTTTTCTCTCAGTGGGTAATGAACTTGTGGATCTACTTGCCAGTGGAGACAGTGAAAATGAAAGCAGTACAGGCCTTCAAGGTAAGCCTGGACAAATGTCCATTTACTAAGGAAATCTACAGGTGCGATTCCCTGCATAGCAGAGTGGATAGGGATTGACAATCCCAGTGAATTAGTATGTTCATCAGATGTGATGATGTTGAGTGGTGATGTTGAAATTTAAGTGACTTGTGCTTGAGCCTAGAGTAGGGTCTGTGTGATGGTCAGGGGTAAAATGATTTTATCGTATTTACTAAAGTTTTCTGCCTGATATGGGACGGTGCTAGCATCCTTCTGGTGAAGGGGATTGAAACAATTTGAATTTCCCGCTGTTGCTCTTCTCCGTCTATGGTGAAACTGCTGCTTTTTAGAAACACATATGGATGGACTCAATAAAGATACTTTCTGAAACTTAAAGGCAATGTGGTTGGTAAACCTGTTTGCTTATGATTGCTGACCTCCTGCTAAGGCAGAACTTGTGTTGGGGATTTTCTAGCCCATGGTATGTGCACCTAGTATGTATGTATGTGTAACAAAGCAGCTCTAATTGTGCTTGAGAGAACAGACAGAGCACCAGGAGGAAAGAGCTGCTGGTATAACTAAAACTTCTCTACTGGGACTAAGAACTAGAAATCTTGTACTGGGACCTTCAATTTAGGGTAAAAAAAAAAGAGTTAGTGTGTTTGTCAGAGGTAGTTGAAGTAAATTGTTATCTGTTATCTGTGTTATCTGTGTATTTATCTAGGTGCTTGTCACAGGTGTCAGAAGGGAATTGTTATCTGTGAAATTAACTAAGTGTAGAAAGATTTGCAAAGTAGGGGGAGTGGTTTAGCTAGAAGGAGCCAGGTTAAAACCAGATTTAAGCACTGTCCTAGATAGCTTCTGCCAGAGAACAGACAGAGCACCAGGAGGAAAGAGCTGCTGGTATAACAAAAACTTCTCTACTGGGACTATATTGCCCTCCTTCCCTCCCCTCCACCCTAAACCAGTTCTACTTTTATAGGCACAGGTTTTAACTGACAACAAGACCTTCCTGTTTGGGAGCAGGAAGTGAGTGATCACAGATCCACCAAAGACTCATCATCCTAGAAGGGCAAGAGTAGCTCTCCGTCCCCCCCTAGCTGTTGGAGGTCTGACTCTGAGCAAGTAAGGAGACTACTGAGAAATATAGGAACTTCTTCTCTTAGAACAGGAAGATCAGGAGGTAAAAGGGCACAGAGGCAGTAAGTAAGTAGGGGAAGAAAAAAGAGAAAAAAAAAATAAACAAACAGAGGAAAGAGTAAGTATTCCAAACAACAGTTAGGGGGCCAGAAAAAAAGACATGATGGGAGTTGTGCAGTGCAGTGGTTGTGAAGAAGCAGTCTTCCGGGAGACGTTCTGGAGGATGCAGTGTTGTCCCATCTGCAGGCACCTCTCTGGGCTGAGGGAGGAGGTTGCTCCTCTCCAGGCTGAGTTGGTCAGGATTTGTGGGACCTCCTCTCCCACCCAGGGACCACCAGAGTCATTGCCAAAGCCTCAGAGGTTGCCAAGAAAGAGGAGCGGTTGGACCACAGTGGGCTCAGGGAGGGTGAGGGTGGTGGAACAGAGGCGCATCCCTCCAGTTGTACCTCTACACAATTTCTATGCCATTCTGGAAAAGTGTGGTTCCTCAATGGAGGCACCCACAGTGGAGACCAAGGAGGATGCTGGGAACCTCCACAAAGGAGACCCACAGGAGGGTGGCATGGGACCCCACAGGGGAAAGAAAAAAACTCCTGGTGGGGGACTCCATTGTTAGGAAGGTAGAACTGGGGGAGGAGGGAGGTGCCTGCCTGGTGCCATGGCTTGGAGGGACAGGGAGCTAATCCTCAGGATCACAGGAGCAGCTGCACAGGGGAGGGAGCTGGATGTCATTGTCCACCTAGGGGCAAATGATCTGGCTAAGAAAGGGATCAGAGCAGTGCAAGAAGCATTTGTGGAGATGGGGAGGGGCCTTAGACAAATAGCACACACAGTAACCTTCTCAGAGGTGCTGCCTGTCTATGGCATGGATGAGGCTAGGGTGCTCCACACCATGGGATTCAATCAGTGGTTGAAAAACCTGTGCAGAGCTCAGGGTTTTGGCTTCATTGGGGACTGGGGATCCATCTGGATGGATGCAGGCCTATACTGGCGTGATGGTCTGCATCCGTCCAGGAGGGGAACCAGGATCCTAGGTGATAGGTTTAAATACTTCATTGACAAGCATTTAAACTAGCCGGGGGCACTGGAAAGGAGCAGGGAAATTCTAGCCCCCACCCCAAAAAATCAGGTTACTAAGTGAGGTAGACACCAACATAGAGATGTCAATAGGGAGAAGCGCAGAGGTAAACAGAGAAAGTGACAAACGCAATAAGGACAGGGATGGGGCAAAAAGGGGTAAGGCCATCAAGAAATGGAGGGTAATGAGTACCAACGCCTGTAGTCTGGGCAACAAGCTCCCTGAACTGGTGGCCTTGATGGAAGAGGGATGCCTGGATATCGTAGCAGTCACAGAAACATAGTATACAGAGAACCATGACTGGGATGTTAACATACCAGGGTACACAACCTACAGGAGAGGCAGGGAGGGCAGAAGGGGAGGAGTAGCTCTCTATGTAAGGGAAGGAATAAAAGCAACTGAACAAAAGAGTAAACAGGGAGGACAGGAGGCACTGTGGGTCACCTTAGAGACTGGAAATGGCACCACAATCCGCGAAGGGGTTGTATACAGACCCCCATGTCAGGGGGAGGGAATGGACAAGGATATGATAGAAGGCATACTTAGGATGGCAGAGAAAGGGGAAATACTGTTGATGGGGGACCTTAATATGCCAGATGTTAACTGGAGCACCTTTGCTGCAACCATATCCAAAAGCAGGGCCGTTCTTGATGCCCTTCGGGTGGCATGCCTCAGACAGCTAGTTTTGGAACCTACTCATGAGGGAGCAATCTTAGACCTCGTACTCTCAAATGGGGACAGTGAGAGGATCTCAGATCTAGAAGTGGATAGCCATTTGGGAACAAGTGACCACCAAACAGTGTGGTTCATGATAAACTCAGCTACAGAGTCAAACCGTACAAAAGTGAGGGTTCTGGACTTCAGGAGGGCTAACTTTGGCAAGATGGGAGAGTGCTTTAGAAAAGCACTAGCAAACAGGCTAGAAGGAGGGGTGAAGCAACAATGGGAAAATATTAAAACTGCCATCACAGAGGCAACAAGCCTTTGTGTGAAGCAAATAAACAAATCAAAATGAAAGAAAAAGCCACTATGGTTCTCAAAAGAAGTAGCGGTGAAGGTTAGGGAGAAAAAGATAGCATTTAGGAAGTATAAGGAAACACAGAAGGAGCAGGACAGAGAACTGTACCAGTTAAGGCAGAAGGAAGCAAGGAGGGTAGTCAGAATAGTAAAGGCATAAACTGAGGAAAAGATAGCGAACTCGGTTAAGATGGGGGATAAAACATTTTATAGGTATATCAGGGAGCATAGAAAGACAAAGGGAGGGATAGTAAGGCTGAATAGAATGGATGGTGGGTGGACAGAGAGTGACAGTGAAAAAGCAGGGATACTGAATGAATACTTCTGTTCAGTATTCACAAAAGAGGAAGTGGGGAGGTGCCTAATCCAATTAACAGAAGCACTCTGAGAGGGAGTCGATCCCAGTCCTTTCACAGAAGGAAGGGTTCTGAAAGAACTCCTAAAACTGAAGGTGGACAAAAGCAATGGGGCCAGATGGAATTCACCCCAGAATTCTAAAAGAATTAAGCAGAGAACTAGTGACACCACTGACTACCCTTTATAACAAATCATGGGAGGATGGTGTGGTACCTGAGGACTGGAAGAAGGCTGATGTGATTCCCCTTTGCAAAAGTGGGAGCAAGACAGAGGCAGGAAACTACAGACCTGTCAGTTTGACCTCTGTGGTAGGGAAAGTGATGGAATCACTTCTGAAGGAAAGAATTGTTGAGTATCTAGAGGTTAGTGGGGCACAGGACCTAAGGCAGCATGGGTTCACAGCGGGAAGGTCATGTCAGACGAATCTAATTGATTTCTTTGACTGGGTGACCAAAGTAGTAGACCAGGGAGGGGCTGTGGACATGTCCTACCTAGACTTTAGCAAGGCATTTGACACAGTCCCACACAAAAGATTAGTAGTCAAATTAACCAGCATGGGAGTGGGTCCCAGGGTGGTAGCCTGGGTAAAACATTGGCTGAACAACAGGACACAGAAGGTAATTGTAAATGGAGTCCACTCTGAAGAAAGAGGGGTTACTAGTGGGGTACCGCAGGGTTCAGTACTGGGTCCAGTCCTTTTTAATGTCTTTATAAGTCACATTGCAGAGGGACTGGAAGGAAAAGTATGCCTCTTTGTAGATAACACAAAGATCTGCAACAGGGTTGATACACAAGGAGGTGTGGAAAGGATGAGAAGGGACTTGGCAAGGTTGGAGGAATGGTCAGAAGTATGGCAGCTTGGATTCAATGCAAAGAAGTGCAAAGTAATGCACCTGGGAAACAAAAACCATGGGGAAGATTACACAATGGGTGGAGGTAGTAACAACAACAAAAATAGAAAGGGATGTGGGGGTAATCATATCAGATGACCTTAGGGTTGGCAAGCAATGTGAGAAGGTGGTAGGGAGGGCTTGGGGGATACTGGGATGTATAGGGAGAGGCATCACCAGCAGAAAACAGGAAGTTGTGATCCTCATGTACAGATAGTTGGTGAGACCCCATCTGGAGTACTGCGTCCAGGTCTGGAGACCCCATCTCCGCAAGGACATAGACAGGATGGAGGCAGTTCAGAGGAGGGCAACTAAAATGGTACAGAGTCTGCAAGAGAAGCCATACGAGGAGAGGCTAAAGGAGCTTAATAATGTATACCCTTGAGGAAAGGGGGGGGGACATGATAGAAACATTTAAGTACCTCAGTGGAATCAACAAAGTCCAAGAGGGTAGCATCTTTCAGAAAAAAGAGATGTGCAAGAACAAGGGGACACAATTTGAAGACAGAGGGGGGATGGCTCAGGGGCAATGTGAGGAAGTGTTTTTTTCACAAAGAGGGCAGTGGACACACGGAACAGCCTTCCTTTGGAGGTTGTGGGGTCTAAAACTGTGGGAGAATTCAAGAATGCATGGGACAGACATAAGGCAATTTTTGTGGGGGGTAGGAAGAAATAGGCTGTTGGTTAAATAGGATCTGCAGCTTATCCTCTAGGTAGGGAAATTGGCAGACTAGGTGGGCCAAGCGGTCCTTATCTGCCGTCAAAGTCTATGTTTCTATGCTTGTCACAGTTAAATGCCCTGTCAGGGGTGCACACCAGTAACAATAATTAATTTCAGGAGTACCAGTTCAAAAACACAAATAACAGGAGGTTGGGAGAGTGATGTCTGGCAATAAATAGAAACAATGTACACAGTGAAGAGAAAGTGAAACAAAGTGTCCAGCCATTCTTTGAACGGGCAGTCCTAAGACACTTCCTTATTCCTGTGTCATGAGACGTACTTGCAGGCAGAGGTAGCTAAGGATTTTTATGTTTACTTGCACGCATGTGCAAGAAACATAGTGCCATCATCCGAGATTTCGGAGGTGTGTCACCTCCTCCTCCAATTCAGTCAGTGTGTTGGCAGGCGCGGCCCCTGTAAGTCAATGCATGCTGGAGCAGTCTATGACAAGCTCCAAAATGCAGTGGCATACAGTTGAAAGGGGGAGCTACGCTTCAGTGAGCAGTGATAAGATATCGCCTGCTCATGCGCAGCTCCCCCTACACACACACATACACAGAAACGCACGCATACCGCGCTGCTGCCTCACACACTTATAGCCGACAAGGTGCCCAATCCCCGTCGCTTGCCTGCGCCCCCAAAGTTTTCCACATGCCACGCTGGACTCCACCCCAGCGTGGCAACTGAGCATAGCCGCACGGGGTGCCCAATCCTCGGCTCCACGGCCTCCAGCCATCCTTGTGCATGCTGGAGCCCACCTCAGCGTGGCAAACGTCCCACGTTGTCTTTTTTTTTTGTACCTGCAAACTAAAACGGTCCCACGGCGCTCTCTCAGCCCCCTCCCACAACCCGCACTCCTGCCTCCCACACCCCCACCCCATACTTACCTCCAGAGCTCGCGCGACGATCTTCGTGGACCTGGAACACGCCTGCACTCTTCAAAGCCGACCACGAACTGAGGAAATGCTGGTAAGCTGTATAATGGGCTAGATAGCGGTTTTTCAACTTTATTGCATATCTCGGCATTTTTTGATTTTGCACCAATGCTAACATGGTTTTGGATCTTCCAGCATCATTGTCATGAGCAGATTGGCCCGAGGTTGATTTCACAGTCACTGCGCTGAAATCACCCTTCGGCCCGGACAGTTTCATGACAGTGACATCATTCATGAGAAGGGGTCCCAAAACCCATGTTGAAAATTTGCAAAATTCCAAAATGACTGTTTTACGAGCATGCGCGAGCAGTTCCTACGCACGCTCGTAAGTTCAGCGAATTTTCAATATTTTCACTAGATTTTTCAACATTGCCATTTTACCACACCTTCTTATGAGTAGTACAGCTTTCATTTTCACATCTCACCCAAAACATGTTTCCACCATGGCGCACAATGGGCGCAGTCGGTATCGCGAAATCAATGTACGGGACAAATTAAGAAAATCACAGTTGCACTGTTCATGAGCAGAGGTCTTAAAATGGCTATGTTGAAAATTTGGTGAAAAAATTCCTAAAAATGACTGTTTTACGAGCGTCAGTTGCGCAGTTCCTATGCATGCTCGTAAGTTTGCGAATTTAATATTTTCACTCCAGATTTTCAACATTGCCATTTTATTGCACTTCCTTATGAACAGTACAGCTGCCATTTTTCATATGTCGCCCAAAATGTGTTTTCGCACATGTAGCGCACAATGGTGCTGTTGGTGTGCGAAAGCAATGTTTAGGACAGATTAAGAAAATCACAGTTACACTGTTCATGAGCAGAGGTCTTAAAATGGCTATGTTGAAAATTTGGTGACAAAAGTCCATAAAATGACTGTGTGACGAGTGAGCATTGCGCAGTTTCCACGCACCCTCGTAAGTTCATGACGTAATATTTTCAGTCCAGATTTTCACCAGTGGCATTTTTCCACACTTCCTTATGAACAGTACAGCTGTCATTTTTCACATCATGGTTGAAGTGTGTTTTCACACTTTCAGCGCAGAGATGCGTGGTCGCTGTGGGAAATCATTTTGTTCGGCACAGATCAAGAAAATCACAGTGACACTGTTCATGATCGGAGGCACCAAAATGCCTGAGTTGACAATCTGCTGTAAAAAATCCCCAACCTAATTATATTACAGGTGTGCGTTGCACAGTTTCTATATATGCTCGTGACTTCACCATTTTTTAAATATTTTTACTGCAGATTTGCAACATTGCCATTTTTTACACCTCCCCATGAACAGTACAGCTGTCATTTTTTACATCCTGTTCAGAATGTTTTTGCACCTGTGGTGCTAAATGCCGTAGTCGCTGTGCATAAGCAGCTTTCGGCTAACAAACTGATATTCCCCCTGTACATGAGGTGGGGTCACAAAAAAAACATGTTGAAAATTTGGAGTGAAAATACCAACGAATGCCTGAGGTATTAGGGTTTCCAACCATAATGCCCAACCCTGTAGAGAATGACAGGCATCAGGGGTGTGACTTGGGATTCTTGCCTGTAATGTTCATACCATTCCACACCCTGCAGCCACTGAGAGGCATTGAGGTATGCCTTGGACTCTTCGGCCCCAAAGTTCACCCCATTCTCCTATATCGCACCCATCTCACCGTATTTCCTAATGAAATGGGGTGCGCATAAGGGCCAAAGACCCCAAGGAACACCGTGACACTTGTCAGTGTCTGCAGGGTGGGGTGTGGTGAAATGGCATGGCCGTTATGCCTGACGACCCAAACGCACACCCCAATGCCTGTCACTCTCTGCAGGGTGGTGGTGGGGTTGGCTTCAGTTCAATACTTCACTGCCATTCCTGTTACGCAGCTCTGTAACTTCTACACTACCACTGCCAATGCCAGCAAGCAAACATTCGGCATTGACAAATGCTTGTTCTACAGAGTGGAGGGAAATTGGCAAGCTGTTCCAGAGCCTAGGGGCGGCAGTGGAGAAAGTTTTTTGGCCCACACAGGAGGCAGTCTGGGGACATTCTAGGAGAAGGTGTGAGGGATTCATTCTACAGTGCTGTTCGGCCCTTACATTTCATGAGCACTAAATACAATACATCACAGTGTGTTAAAAAGCCAGCACTGCCCCTGCCCACACTGTACCTGACCCTTTGGATACACAAAAGGCTTCAGTCTCCACTGCTGTCACTCCCACAGCCTTCACCAGTACTATCTATACATCCATATCTATACAGCTATCAGTGTGAGGAAGCCTGTAAGACTTAATTCTCCAGTGCCGAATCCCCCCTTTTACTAGCCCCAAATTCCTAACAAAGGAGAATTCAGCACTCACTGACATTCATTTTTTTACACTCCACACTCACCCCTACCTGAGACAATAACCATATCATTTATTATGCTGAATAAGCTCTCTGTATGTGTCACTGCATTGTATGTAACTTGCACGCATAGGTCTTAGATGCCTCCATGTCAAACAGGCAGCTACGAACAAAAGACGGAGCCAAAAACTGCAAATGTGTACATCGATTTGAGCAAGGGAGCAAGCTACACCATCACTGTTGGTCACAGAAGGACGCATGCAGGATAAGCGATAAAAAACTTTATTGCAAACGAGCGAGCACAGCTAGAGCGTGCCTTCAACTCAGCCAAACATTTTCAAGCGAGGTTTAGCACAAAAACGTTTGACTGAGTTGGGGAGGGCAGCCAGCTGTGTGTGCTGGCGCCTGTTTCAGTACAAATGTTTTCATGTGTTTATCCTGCATGCGATGTCCTCGATGACCAACAGTGATGGTGTAGCCGTGCTGCCGTCTGTCCAGAGTAGGTTTTAGATGGGCAAATGGCACTCTGCTGAATGTGCTAACTGTATGTATCACTGCACGGTATGTAACTTGCACCACTCACTCTATTGTACTTGTTTTCTTGCTGCATTTGCTACCCTGCACCCTATCTAACCTGTGCCTTTTGAATATGTCATCCTGCTGTATGCACTCCAGAATTCTCATACCTGAGCTGTCTTGTCTAGCTTTGTACTGTATCAATTGTGTTAATGTTTTCATTGTTAAGAGTCAAACCCTGCCTTGTAACCTTCCAGGTCGTGCCTGAAAATAGGCAAATGTCTGCCTAGTGCACCTTACCTGGTCAACAAAAACTAACTAACTAAATTATTTTATTGGGATGAAATGGTCACTTTCATGCATTTTACGTAGTGGTCATTGAAGGCCTTACAAACATGTGATGTACACAGGAGCCAGTCTCTCAGGAACCCTGCCCTCCCCTCTTATGGCAAGAAAGTGAAGGCCACAGTCCACAATCTACAGCTAGGCTCTACTGATGGGGCCAAATGAGATAAAGCAGTGCAGTGCTCTGAAGTATAGGTGCCCTTGAGTCCTGCAGAAATAGGCATTGGGGACCCCAGGGATGCAATGTAGGGTCCATGGGCAGTGTAGGGGAACCTGGGGACAGCAGAAAAGCCCAGGGTTGCATAATGTGGGGTCTGGGGATTGGTTGCCCATATAAAAAATAAGTAGAGCCCCAGCCATAGCCCCTGCCAGGCCACATGGCCATCATGTTTATATCTCTGTTTGCTCCATGGAACCCTTTCCTGTCAGGCAAGCAGCACAAGATACAGCCATGTGCAACATGCTGGGAACTCTGCCTGTTGTTCTCCAGTGCATGGCCCCTCCTTGAGTGTCGTCAAAGAGTGGTCTCTGAATCAGAACACCTGCACCTGTCATCACCTTTCACTGTCCATCTGGGGCAAGGTGCTAGGCCATCCTCCTCCTTCCCAGCTATGGGATCGTAGACTCTGTCGGAGAGTCCCACTCTGGAACCCTACTCCTCTGGCAGTCCATGGCCTATGTGAACAGCATGGCCAGTGTAGGTGCTCAACCATGTGTCCAAAGTGCCTGCCTCCCACACCACAGGCCACCTGAAAAGAGGTTGCTTGTCCATGCTGAGTGTAGGAACCCATCTGTATCTTACCTCATGGCCAGTTACCCAGATCTAATTGAGGTTAAATCCTACAGAGACTCCCCATGGGCACTTACGATAGGCTGTGAGAATATTATTAACTTTCCCTATACCCAAGGCCAGCGAGCCTTGAGGTTCTGGTGAGGCAAGCAATCTGGGGGAAAAAAACACATTTACTAGGAAGAAAATGGGAAAATTCCTCCACAATCCCTGTAGGGGGCAGACCAAGTTGGCTGTGTACTGATGGCCTTCCTCAGGGAGGGTAAGTGAACATTGGATCCATAAAGCTGGAAAAAGGCACTGTGTTGCTTTGCACCTGATTTTAATCCCCGACCTGCTTCACCAAACTTGACCAGCCATTCCTTCCTGTGGATTGGTTGGTGGCCTAGTCTACTTCTGCCTGCCATTCACAGGCCATCCCTGCCCCTCCTCCCAGCAGCAGTGTCAGCAGACTGGGAAAAAGATGGGGCAGAAGATTCTGGGGCCTTTGCCACCAGACTAGCTCTCTTGGCATGGTGATGGAGATTTGAAAACCAACCTCCTTCACTCCTCGATTCCTCTTGGAAGGGGCATTGGTTATTCATGCTCCACACTCATCCCCAGCCTGAGACAATAACCACACTGTTTATTGGAATAAAGTGGCAACTTGCTTTTACATAATTTAGTCAGGGAAGGTGATATAAATATGTAACATAAGCAGGAGGGAGTAACTGTGGGAACCCCCGTCCTGTCGTCCTCCCATCCTAGGGTACAAGAGTGAGGACCGCAGTGTGCCCCCAGTGACTAGACTCTACTCATGGGGCCAAATAAGATAAAGAAGCACCTCATACCACTCATCCTGGGTAGAATGTTAGGCTGACCCCCTCCTTCCCAGCTATGGGGATTGTAGAGACCTGCTGGGGAAGCCCACTTTGGGGCCCCATCCCTCCGGTGGTCCCCAACCTGTGTGAATGGCACAGCTAGAGTTGGCACTCAACCATCTGTCTGAGGTGCCTGCTTCTCACACCACTGGCCACTCAAAAAGAGGCTGTCTACCTGTACAAGGCACAGACCCCCTCCTTCTCGTTGACATCTGGTGGTTTCATTTAATTCACATTGGAGCTCTGACATGAAAACTGTGAGACACCCTTTTTCATGGAGACAAAGTAAGAAAATAGCCAATTTAGGTAGAAATAAATTTCTAACTTTTCAGAGATTTACCGTGGGAGGGTGCACTAGACTTTATTTGTTGTCCCCTCCTTCCCTACCTAGTGGCCATTTACCCAGATGTAAGCAAGGTTGAACCCTACAGAGACTCCCCATGTGCCACCAGCATGGTCCCCTCAAACCATGCTCTGAACAGCACACCATGTGATGGATGGCTCTATGGTGACCTGAATCCTCACAGAAAAAAATAATGAATGATATCTGAGAAGCGCACCCTGTCCTCTTAATACAGCCATGGTAAGTCTATGGTAATCTCATCATGTTTTACAATCCCCTCCTATGCCTACCATAAATGTCCCCATTTCCCCATTCAACTTCCAGTGACTCATGTCAATGGCCTTTGTGCTTCGGGCATGGCATATGACACACCATTGGACTATGTGTGACCAAAACAGCTCCATTTTTGGCAGGCTCTACTGAAGAGTTCGGAGGTCCTCTTTCATCTTGGGTATGAGGGTAACCATTTTCATTGTCCCAAGGTTGTTCTCTCCTAGATGCATGACTAAAAATGCAGGAGACAGGCATCTGTGGATCTCCTCCTGCAGCATAGGCCCCAGATAACCCCACAGCACCCCTTGTTGGCCCAGCCAAACCACTTACATATTCTGCTTAGGAAATATCAGTTGGGGCCAATGCTGGCATGATCATTCCCATACTGCCACCCAGTGCACATAAGAGTGACAACAGCCCCAGAACCACCAAGTAGCCCTGTGCTGACCTGCTTCGGAAACAAAAAGAGAGATCAGATGTCAGTATTACAGTAAGCACAGTCTTATACAATGCTTCACTGTGTAAGACTTCCATCTCCCCAGCGTTTTAATTTCCCTTTCTGGCATACCCTGCTAGCTGCCCATGCCACTGTCCCAAATCATAGTGAGTGAGTCCTATATTCTCTGGAGTCCTCACCAGCAGACTCACTCTAATGGCCTGCACAAAACTCCACATAGACTGGAGCTGGGTCAAAGGTGAACTGTCCCTGTGCCTAAAATACAATTTACCCTTCCTAGGTGCCCTTGCCATGTATTCAGGGGTGGATCGAGAATTTTTTCTGGCGCGTAGCAGTTTTGTGAAGGTATAGCACTTTCCCTAAAAATTTAAATATTTATTTTCAAAGCTCAAATTAGGCTAAAACAGCTACTGTTTTCTGGCCTAAAGGGGTAGCGAGTGCTACTTCGCTGTATAACTGGATTCACTAGTGCATGTATTCCTCTAGTAGTCTCCCTAGTTTGTAAAAAGCCCCACCCTAGTCTTCACCCATGTTGCCCTACCTTCCTGGTCTATCTCTTTCTTTGATATCCTAATATCCTGTTATGAATCATGGGTGTTTGCAGGCATACTTTTATTTAAGGGGGGGTAGCAAGTAGGCTCTGAACTGCTTCCTTTTTCCAGGAAAACTAAAAGAAAATACTGAACCTTTCTGTAATTTTATTCATAGAAACATAGAAACATAGAAATATAGATCTTGACGGCAGATAAGGACCGCTTGGCCCACCCAGTCTGCCCATTTCCCTACCTAATGGATAAGCTGCAGATCCTAGTTAACCAGCAGCCTACTTCTTCCTACCCCCTCCCCCTAGAATTGCCTTATGATTATGACTGTCCCATGCATGCTTGAATTCCACCACTGTTTTTGACTCCACAACCTCCTCCGGAAGGCCGTTCCATGCATCCACAACCCTCTCTATGAAAAAAATACTTCCTTAAGTCACCTCTGAGGCACCCTTCTATCTTCAAATTGTGCCCCTTGTTCTTGCGCACCTCTTTTTTGAAATATGCTACCCTCTTGGACTTTGTTGATTCTCTTGAGGTACTTGAAAGTTTCTATCATGTCCCCCCTCCTTTCCTCGAGGCTATACATATTTAGCTCCTTAAGTCTCTCTTCACATGTCTTCCAGTGCAGACCCTGCACAATTTTAGTTGCCCTCCTCTGGACAGCTTCCATCCTGTCTATGTCTTTTGCAGAGATTGGGTCTCCAGAACTGCACGCAGTACTCAGATGGGGTCTCACCAACTGTCTGTACAGAGGATAATAACTTCCTGTTTTCTACTGGTGATGCTCTCCCTATGCATCCCAGTATCCCCCCAGCCCTCCTTGCTGCCCTCTCACATTGCTTGCCCACCTTTAGGTCATCTGATATGACTACCCCAGGTCCCTTTCCATTTTTGTTGTTGTTAGTATCTCACCCCCCATTGTGTACTCTTCCTCTGGGTTTTTGTTTCCCAGGTGCATTACCTTGCACTTCGTAGCATTGAATCTAAGCTGCCATACATTTGACCATTCCTCTAACCTTGCCAAGTCCCTTCTCATCCTTTCCACCCCACCTTGTGCATCAACTCTGTTGCAGATCTTTGTGTCATCTGCAAAGAGACATACTTTTCCTTCCAGTCCCTCTGCAATGTCGCTTATAAAGACATTGAAGAGGACCGGTCCTAATACTGAACCCTGCGGTGCCCCACTAGTAACCCTCATTTCTTCAGAGTGGACTTCATTTACTATTACTCTCTGTGTCCTATTCTCCAGCCAATTCTTTACCCAGGCTGTCATCTTGGGACCCACTCCCCGGCTGGCTAACTTGTATATTAATCTTTTGTGTGGGACTGTGTCAAATGCTTTGCTAAAGTCTAGGTAGGCCATGTCCACGGCCCCTCCCTGATCTACTATTTTGGTCACCCAGTCAAAGAAATCTATCAGATTTGTCTGGCATGACCTTCCCGCTGTGAATCCATGGTGCCTTGGGTCCTGTGCCCCTCTGGCCTCTAGATACTCAGCAATTCTTTCCTTCAGAAGTGATTCCATCATTTTCTCTACCACTGTGGTTAAACTAACAGGTCTGTAGTTTCCTGCTTCTGCCTTGCTCCCACTTTTGTGAAGGGAATCACATCTGCCCTCCTCCAGTCCTCGGTACCACCCCATCCTCCCATGATTTGTTAAAGAGGGTAGTTAGTGGTGTCACTAGTTCTACCCTTAGTTCTTTAGAATTCTGGGATGAACCCCATCAGGCCCCATTGCTTTGTCCACCTTCAGTTTTAAGAGTTCTTTCAGAACCCTTTCTTCTGTAAATGGGCTGGTATCAACTTCTGTATCCAGAGTGTTTCTGCTGTTTGTTTTAGGTACCTCCCCTCTTCCTTTGTAAATACTGAGCAAAAATATTTGTTTAGTATCTCTGCCTTTTCACAGTCACCCTCTGCCCACCCTCCCTCCCTTTATTAAGCCTCACTAACCCTCCCTTGGTCTTCCTTCGCTCCCTGATGTACCTATAAAAGGTTTTATCCCCCTTCTTAACTGAGTTGGCTATCTTTTCCTCGGTTTGGGCCTTTGCTGTTCTGACTACCTTCCCAGCATCCTTTTGCTTTAACTGATACAGTTCTCTGTCCTGCTCCTTCTGTGATTCCTTGTACTTCCTGAATGCTTTCTTTTTCTCTTGAACCTTCACTGCCACTTCCTTTGAGAACCACAGTGGTTTCTTACATCATTTTGTTTTGTTTATTTGCTTCACACAAAGGCTCGTTACCTTGTGATGGCAGTTTTTATTATTCTCCATTGTTCTTCCACCCCTCCTTCCTGCCCATTTGCTAGTGCATTCCTTAGGCACTCACCCATTTTGGCAAAGTCAGCCCTCCTAAAGTCCAGTACTTTTGCCTTTGTATGGCTTGACTCTATTGCTGTGTTTATTATGAACCACACTGTTCGATGGTCGCTAGTTCCCAGATGGCTACACACTTCTACATCTGTGATCCTCTCTTCATCTCCATTTGAGAGAACCAGGTCTAAGATTGCTCCCTCTCGAGTGGGCTCCAATACTAGTTGTCTAAGGCATGCCCCCTGTAGGGCATCTAGAATAACCCCACTCTTCGAAGTGGCTGCTGCAACTGCACTCCAGTTAACATCTGGCATATTCAGATCACCCATCAGCAATATCTCCCCTTTTTCTGCCATTCTAAGTATTCTTTCTATCATTTCCTTGTGCATTTCCTCCCCCTGAGAAGGGGGTCTGTATACAAACCCTGTGCGGATTGTTGTGCCATTGCCGGTCTCCAAATTTACCTACAGAGCTTCTTCTCCTCCCTGTTTTCCCTTTTGTTCTGTTGCTTTGATTCCTTCCCTTATGTAAAGAGCTACTCCTCCTCCTCTTTTACCCTCCCTGTCCCTCCTGTAGATAGTGTATCCTGGAGACAAATCATAGGAGTCAAAATTAGAAGGACTGGTCACTAATACTCTCTTTGCATCCCAAGGACAATACAACTTTACAGGCTCTGGGCTGGTATGTGGGTGTCTTAGGGAACAATGCATGGCATTTGTATTTATCCATGCATGGCAACACAACCACTGTCATGAGATACAAAAGTTGCATTTATTGTGCCAAATGCGGCAACAAACACAGTCCTGGTGTACATTTGTATATTGTCTGGCTACACCCGGGGGGGGGGTAGCAGTGGGTCCACTTGTTGTGCAAATCTGAAATCCCTGGCTACACCCCTGTTATGAATCACTGTACAGTAGAAGCCACTTAATCGGAATGCAGTTAATCGGGGTGTCCGCTTTATTGGGACGTCCCCCTTGGAACTGATTAAGTGGCCATATAAGTCAATGGTGATTAGTACAGTTAATTGGGACAGGTCTCCCAGTTAATTGGGATGACTGAGTCCCATACCTATTGACAGCCCAGCCCTTGATTAGGGGGTGAGTCGTTTTCACATCTCTTCTGGTGCTGCTTTCTGATTGCTACACCCTTAATTAGGTGTTAATCTTTCACATCTGTGATCTCAGTGCTTTCTAACTGTTGTATGATCTCCTCCCCCCCATATTCTCACCTCATGGCAGCGTGTACCCTTGCTTCTCTAAACAAACAAACACACACACACATACACACACACACACCACTGCAGCTGGAACATGAGAGGAGAGATTTTCACATACAGTGGAGCAGAGAGAGCTGACATATCTCTTCAGTTTTTCATTGCCCAACTTGCACTAAGACAATCACTTATGGTGAGAGATGTGGCACCAAGACAACTGACACACTTACGATAGAAAGAGATGTGGAGCAGCAAGCTGACAGGCTGTTCTGGCTAAAGCATTCTGCGACGTGCTTGTCTCCTTCCCCATCAGTCCACCTCAACTCACGAAGAGAAAACAAAGGCACAGTGTTTATTCCGTCTCTCTCTCTCTCTTTCTGTACTGAACAACACCAGAACAGCAATGATACAGTAGTATGGCATTAAGAGGATAACAAAAATGTAAGAAAAGAAAATACTGTAAATAAATTGAAACACAACTAAATCAAAGTTAGTACTGCTTAGCTATAAGCTGTGAAGGGGTTCGCTACAAAATTTGAGCACTTGAAGTGGTTTGGATGATATAATGTGAGTGCAGTAGATTACAAGGCTATGTGCTGCATTGAAAATCAAGTCTCTGCTTCAGGGCCATCTACTTGCCTCTCGTTCTTGCAACTGCCCTGGTTACCCCTCCCCCCTTGCTTCTTGACAAATGACTGCTGTCCTGCCTTACTTCTTTTATTGTGCAGATTCTTGCTGCTGAGAGATCACTGCCTTTACTTGCATCCATGGTCATTGCTTACTGTATTACACCTGTTTTGAATGTATTTACCTTATTTAATGAATGTAATCTTATCTTCTTGACTGTATTTATATTGTTCTCTATCACACGGAGCCTTTGCAAATGAGTCTCTGACTCAAATGATTGTAATTCCGATACTGTTCAATAACTAAATCAAATAAATCTTCTCTTAATCAAGACAGATGCTTAAACGGGATAAAAGGGTATCCGCGGAGCTGTCCCCTTTTAAATGGCTTCTACTGTACTCTCAGCTATGTTCATCATATCCCCTTAGCTCAAGCTCCTTCTTGTTCTGTCACCTTTTGATGTCATTATGACTTCAGCAGGAGTGAAATTAGGCAGGAGCACACATGAACTCAATCCCATTACCTCTTAAATAACTGCATGAAAGTTCCATCACTTCTGTCATCTTTCTCCACTGGTTACTATAAGAGAGTTCTACCACTTAGAAATAATAGGTCCACCACCTGGAAATCTAGATATGAGACCCCCCACCTAAGCTTTTCCAATTTTTTGACCACTGGTTCACTTCAGAAACCAACAGGTCCTGCAAATCATAATCAAGAAGGACACTTTGAAGAGAAGCAGCTCATAGAGAGATAAGCATATTGATTGATGAAATAGCATAACTGATCCTCAGGTATTGGCCATTCCTCTTCCAAACATGGAGATCGGTAGTCCTAAGGAATTGTTTTATTTCACTCTTGCATGACCGTCTGGTGCTTTGGTCCAACAATTGCCATATTAGTGCAAGGTCATCTAGTCCACCAAGTGCCATAAGAATGATGACTCTTGGTGTGGTGACTCTTACTCCGCTGGTACCAAGCTCTAGTACTGCTGACACTGCGAATGAGACAGAGCATCAGCCATTCCATTGCTCACCCTTGCAACATCTGTAGCCCTGAACTGAATATTCAAAATCATGCACCTCAGCAACAAGATATGCAAGAATAGCTCTGTAGTTGGTCCTGACATACCCCTCTACTTGTTGATATAAACCACCTCCATGTTATCTGTGTGAAATAAAACCTTTCTTTCCTCCAAGTGATTCCCCATATGACCAAAACTACTTCTACTGGTAAAACTCAGGAAAAGGCATTTCTGCTCTCTCCGATGTTTTTGGGCAGGATCCTATGCAACAGGCTCCCCTGCAAGCTGCCACAGAGACTGTGCCACCTGAGACATTGGTATTCCGTTGCAGGTCCTCATTTGAGACCTCCAGCCAAGCTGATAACCTATTAAACCCTGCCGGGGAAAAATCCAGATGGTGAGATACTCTCTAAGTGCCTATGTTGTGGCATTCCCTCTCTGTTCCTTCTAGGAAATCTACTGTTGGTCAATCTGCTTTCTCGTAATGCCCTCCTAAACTCTGGTCCTCCCTTCCCCTGTCTATCCACTCTGCCTCTTTTGCTTTCTCCCTTTAATCTCTTCTTTGCTACTTTCCTACTCCCACTTGCAACTGTCCATGACCCTCTGTCTCTTGACTTCCTTCCCTCCCCCCACTAGTATATCCCTGGCCATTTTGGTCTCCTCATCTCCAGGCTGGGAACAAGCTGGAAACAAGCTGTTAGCAGCTCAGTATGTTTTTCCTGGTGAAACCTTTGAAATGAATGAATGAATGAATCAATCAATCAATCAATCAATTAATTAATAAATGTTACTCTGGTCCAGTAATGTGCCCCCATACCCTCACCATGGCCCTGGACACTGGTGGATGAAGGATTGGAATTGTCTAGCAAACAAAGTTAAGGTGACCTAGGAATGACACTTTTTTTGGCCTGTAATATCTGTGCCCCAGGGACTAGAGCACAACCCCTTTATCAATATGTCTATTAGCATATTATGTTCTGGCAGTCTATTTTAATACTCCAAAAGGAACTCACCATTGCCGGACCCTAGTGTAACTCCCTCCTAGGAAGGGGGCTTACCTGGACAGCTGCTCATGCACTACTGCTGCTTCTCTCTTGCTGAACCTCATGTGTGGCATGGAGAGAAAGCTGGCCAGCAGCATGAATCTTCAGTGCCTCCTGCGCCCTTCTTCTTTGTGACTATGATTACGTTTCTTTGGCTTCAGTCCCCTGATCCTGGCAGTGGGGACTGGGAGAGACAGGGGTGTCTGTCCACTGGCTGCTACCAATAAAATGGGGGGGGGGGATGTGCTGCAAAAGGACTCCTCATCCGTGCTCCCTCTTATCCCAACCATAGCACAGCATTATTCATGAACCCACTACCCCGCCACCGAAACAGATGGGCCAAATGGCAGCTCGGGGGGGGGGGCACTGCACAGACCAGCACATGTTCAGGGCACCAATAAATGGCTAAATAAAGACTTTGGAGCACAAGGCTCCTCTAGAAATATGGCTGTGACCATTTTGGTAACCATTCACCCTGCCAACTGATCAATGAGGGGGCTAGAAAGCCCATGCAAGAAACAGCCAAGGACTGTGGGAGGATGAAGCAATCAGACCCTCCCTAATGTACTGGCAGGCTCAGGAAGCCAATCAAAAGGCAAAGGGACTGAGAGGCAGCCTGCCTGATGACTCAGACACTGAACTGGGGACAGACATTTCTGGGATCTCAAGGAGCTGGTGGCAGTATGAGAGAGACACTGAGGTGTTCAGATCTGCTGCTGGAGAGACCAAGCAAGAGGTCTAGCCAGGCCAACAATCCTGCATACACTCACCAGGGGTCATCCTGCAAACTCACTGTGAGCCTTATCCTGGGCTTACACTGCTTGAAGACTGTGCCAGGGGAAGGCACCTATTTAGTGAAAGCTGTGAAGTTGTGCCAGATGTGCACATGTTGGAAGAAACCACTGAGAGTTTAAGCTTGTGGGGCATTACTGCATACCCAGGCTTCTGAGCTGTACAGAGCAGAGACTGAGACCTGCATTCTGCCCAGGTTGTTTCAGAATCAAGTAAGTGGCCTGCTAGCATTTATCTCATGGGGTGGATCGGGGAACAGGGAGCCATGAGGTGCATGCCCCAAGTACATGGCTACTCTCAATCTGAAGGGGAGTTGGACTGTAGTGGTTGCTTCTATGGCCTGTGCTTTTTAGGAACCAGGAAGCCACTGTGTAGTGCTCTTGTGACTGAAAGCTGAGCCAGAAGGGTTGTGTCCTATGAGGTGTGAGCCAAAAGAGCTGTGGCTGTGCTGCTGCAGTACATCTGAGGGAACTGGAGGTGCTTTTTTCCCAGGCCACTGGGCGCTGTTCCTGACTGCCGCATACCCTATTGCTGTGTGCTATCCCCTGTCTCAACTGAATGCTGCATCCATGGGTCATGCGAGTGCTGGCAGTGCTGGCTGGAGTCTTTCATACTTTCCAGTTTTGGATTTCAGTTACTGCTTTTGGTTTACAAGATGGTTTTCAAGCACTTTCCATTTCAATTTCAAATTCTTAAAATTGTGCTAGCACCCCAAGGCCTGTTTGGGGGGTTAAACTGCAAGCTTGCTAATTTTCATCAAGTTGACCACTGAAAGAACCCAGGCAACATAGCTACCAGGCCTGCACCAGGACTTCAGTGTAGTTCTTGAGTACCCAGAGTCACTGGTTCTTGTGTCATGCTTGAAATCATATTTTATTATGGGTACCAGCTGAAAAGTTTACCACACCCCATATAACAGAATTCATCTTTTTGTGTCCCTTGATTGGGCGGATGCTTCATAAACTGTGTGGGATCTGACAGGGTGATAGTGACCCACAGTACAGTGGCTCCCAGGGGGCATTGCTGTAGGATGGGAGTGCATAAGGTAACTTGCAACTGTCTAACCCACTTTTCTTCCAGCTTCCAGTCCTGGATTCTTTAACAATGCACTATTAATTTGTTGAATTTGTCTTCTGTGTGTGCACCCAGTTTGTATAACCTCATTGAACTGTTTATCGGTGAAGGTTACAACTGTCTTATTGGTCCCCAGGGGGTGGTCCAGTCCAGTATATAGAGGTGGGTTGAAACTGTATCCCAGGGGGTGGGTGGTACTCCACACATCTGGCCTACTCATTTTCTCTCAGTGGAGGCACTGTACTTTTTCTTATTTGTTCTGGAACAAAGTCTCCTACCTCAGAAGAAGGAATAAGCCCAACCCCCACAATGAGGTGGACCCTGTACAGTCACCAGGTAGGGCTGTGAACCCAGACACAACAACACAGGGATCACACATTAGAGGCACCGCTGGGATCTCCTGTTGAACATCTGGACACACCAAGGAATTTTCGAAGACTTTTGTCATTACCACCCCACTTTCTGAAAACATCTGCAAAAGTAACAAGCATTTGTCAATGCCGAATGTTTGATGCTTGTTAAACAATTTTTTTTTTAATTTTGAACCCAACTTTTGAAGATATTTGATTTGGGATTTGCCTTATAGACAGGACATGTGCCATTTATAGTATATTGGCAGAAATGTCATTTCGTACCATAGGTGCGAAAATACATCTCGTCCAGGATTTAAAAAATGACACACCACGTTTATAAGATGGTGTGGAAAAATGGCTATGTTGAAAGTTTGAAGTCAAAATATTAAAAATTAGCAAAGTTATGAGTGAACACTGAAATGGGGTAATGTTCAATCATAACCTGGGTATTTTAATGTATTTGTACACCAGATCTTTAACATAGCCTTCTTATTACCCCACCTAATGAACCCAGTTGGTGAACATTTTCAAATCTCCACCAAAACATCATTCCACGCCACCAAAATATCATTCCACACCACAGGTACTGTACGAAAACACATTTTGGCCAGGATTTGAAAACTGACATCTGTTACATTCATGAGCTGCTGTGAAGAAATAGCTATGTTGAAAATTTGGGGTCAAAGATACGAGCCTGCATTTGCAAATTTTGACATAGGCTTATAACTTTGCTGTTTTGTTGTATTTTTTTGCCAAATTTTCAACATAGCCTTCTTATGACCCCACCTCATGAACAAAGGTGGAGAACATTTCAACTCCTCCTCAAAAGGTGATTTTGTGCAGTGACCACAAAATCACCTTTCAGGACAGATTAACATAATTTCACTGCCATTATTCGTGAGATGGGGTCCCCAAAAAGGCATGTTGAAAATCTGGGGCAAAAATATTAAAAAATGGCAAAGTTATGCCACTAAGTTCAAAACCCTATTGAAATACATTGAACTATTTCCTCAGTTTTCGGTCCGGCTTTGAAGAGTGAAGATGTGTCTGCGGTACAGAGAAGATTACAATGTTGGACCCCTGGTGGGTAAGTAAGGGTTGGGGTGGTGGGTGCTGAGTGGGTGGATCAGCTGGGGGAAATAACAGCGCAACAGACATCAATGGACAGTTTTAGTTTTTTATAGGTGTAAAATAAACAAAACAACGAGAGATGTTTTTCCTTATTACAGGTGGTGACACTGGGGTATTGGGCATCCCCAGTGTCTGTGTTATATTTGATAGCACCAGGGGTGGGCTCCCTGGTGCTGCATAACTAAAACAGGCAGGGTAGGGGGGTAGCAGCCAACACGGAGGATTGAGCACCCTTGCCGTAATAATAACATGGGTTGGGCTGGGGGTTGGCAGTTACAGTGGTGGCTGCAACAGATATTGATGGACGTTTTCTCTTTTGCAAGGGAGGGTAGCAACCGCATGGGGATTAGGCATGACTGTCCTGTAATAATAACATGATTTGGGCTTGGGGTGGCAATTACGGTGGTGGCTGCAACAGACATTGATGGATGTTTTCTCTTTTACAGGTTATATTAAAAATAAAACTACAAGGGGCAATTTCTTTATTCCAGGTGGGCATCCCCAGTGTCAGTGTTACGTTTGTGGGGGTGGGGGGTGGGTACTGAGTGGGAGAGTCAGGTGGGGGAACTGGAAGGTGACTCCACCGAGCCCTGACAGCCTGAAACTGCCATAGGAATGTCACCACCTGCCCTATTCTCTCTCCCCACAGCTGGGAGTTGTGTCATTCCATGGCTGTGGCAAAGTGGGGCAATTCTTGCAAAATAATAAGTCGCTGATAGTGCTGCACCAGGCAGTTTGACACACATAAACACCAAACATACTAACAGTGTACTGTACAGCAGGTCAAGTACTTATATTTTGCATGGTTGGTTCCACTGTGACTGCAAGGATGCTGTGTGTGTGCATGTCCGGGAGGTGGTGTTGGCTGTCAGTGGTCACCAGACCCCAGTCTCTGCGTGTGCGTATGCTAAGCCACCCTAGTTTATTCAGTATGAAACTGCCGGGTTACAAAACCATGCAAAAGGATGCGAGGAGCAGAACACAGAGAATTTAGAAACAACACACAACTCATTCACTTACACATGAATGTACCAGAATCTACCCTCCAGAGCATCAAACTCTCCCTGTTGCACGCAGCTAGGCCTGGAGGACTCTGAAGTATGGGATGGCTATTGTAAACAAAATCGAGCCCCTCACAGTTTGTAAAAGAATGAGGACTGTTTTCAGAGGTGGGTTCTTATTCAGCAGTGAAGGCTGGCTGTCACAACATGTGCAGGTTGCTTGTTGCTGTTGCACTGTGACTACCCTCACACATAAAATCTTCCTGTAGCAGCATTCTATCACACACCATGGAGATACAACTTTTCGAATCCAGCACTCCCCTCTGTTCGAGCAGAGGGTGGTCAGCCCTTGTTTGTTCACCAGTCCTGAGGTGTGGATGCATTGTTCAGGATGGAGGGAGTTAGATCTATCTTGCCAGCATGACTTATCTCTGTGGCACAATATACTAGCAGAAGCTGTAGCTTATTATGGATCTGTCTCACTTTCTCTGACACGGACTTATGACACCATGTTTCTCGGGAGCTCAGCTGCATGGCGGAAATTCATGACTGGCTGGCAGGCAGCTTGCGATCTCCCTCTCCCTAGCAGTAGTGGCACTGGCATGTGCATGGTGAGGGAGGAGTGGTGACATTCCTCTTAACCTTTCATTAGCCAATTAAATGTGGAACACAGGATACTGTCCCTCAAATGCAGGTAAAAATGTAAAATATGGGATGCACAATCACATTAAGGAGATTAAAGCTCTAAAGATATTCTGTGCTTAATAACAGTGCAACAGACATTGATGGATGATTTTCTTTTTTGTAGGCTCCTAACGTTGAAAGTAGGGTTGGGCGAAATTGGAACATTTCACCCAATTAAATATTTCACAGAGTTAGCGCATTACACAAAATATTTCGTCAGGTGAAATGCAAAATTTTTCCTGCTGTTGTGAGCAAAATGTCACCCCCTAAGCTGGCATAATTTCATGTGTGGGTGAAATTTCACCACTGTGGATGAAATTCCACCATTGGTAATGGACTCCTCAGATGGCGAAAATGCGAGCAAAATTGTGAAATTTCACCGCATTTTCGCAAAACATTTCATGAGGCAAAATGGCCAATTTCGCTGGCGAAATTTCATTTAGCTGCATCTCTAGTTGAAAGCTGATCAGCTGCTTGCTGTGGCTGGCTTCATGCAAATCAAAGGACTGAAGCCCTCTCTAATTGCAGCAGCTTCGGTACTACAGAGCACAAGGCGTTCCGCCCAGCAAGCAGAAGTGGTATCGACTGCAGTATGGTCATTGTCTAGTTCTGGAGCCCTGCTGTTACAACTGCAATAGGCTCGGCAGTGACACTTCACAAACTTTTCAGTGTAGAAACGTTTGGTGTGCATGCGCATCAAATGTAAAAATGACTTTTGAAGAGGTAGAGGACTAGTGTCTGTTCAAGGGTTTGGACCCTCAGAAAGTACTCCTGGTAAGAATCTACCCAAAGAGAGAAACTAGGAGCCCATCTTGGAAGTGCTAGAGGATTCCCTAAAAGACTGTGGGAAAATGAAAATTCAGAGAGTAACTCAAGAACCTGGTAGAAACTGAGAAGAAATTAGGGGCCATGAACCTGCCTAGCATGGTGATGCTTAAGGAGTCTCAAAAGATCTGGGTGGTGATAAGCAAAGGGGGTCCTGTGAGACCGAAACCTCCTTCACCATGCCAGAATTCCGCTGGAGATTTCAAGACCAAACTAGAACTGTTGTTGACTAGTGAAAGGAAGACCTTTAAGGATGCGCAGACCTTGTTGCCTTCCCGGGTAACCTCTGAAGAATCTGGGCTAGTTTGCCATCCTAGTTCAAACTATTGCAGATACCTAAGAATTTTTTCTGGCAGCATCCCCACCCTGACAGAAGAAGATGATTATGAAACCTGGATTGATTATGCTGTCCCAATGCTACATGAATGGCAATGTACTGAGGCAGAAAAAATGCAAGAAACTGGTAGAGAGTTTTAAGGGACTGGCATTGGACACATTCCAGTCCTTGCATGACATAGACCCAAAGGCCCAAGCAGATGAATACCTTGTTACCCTAGACAGTGTGTTTGGTAGTATGGAATCCCTCGATGACTTGTACTGGAAGTTTAAGACCACCAAACAATGCCAGGGGGAATCCCTCACCACCTACTGAATGAGAGAGCTTTAAAAGAAGTGTACTGTAAATGAGGAGTAGAGTCCAAGGACCTGAACCAGACCAGAAGGTGCTGCTAGAACACGTACTAAAGGTTGTCTGATTTAAGACTTACTGTTGTTAAAGTTATGCTTCAAAGAAAGACTGGCTAATCCACCCTCTCACCGAGTCCTGCTGCTTGAGGTCAGAGAGACTGAGGAACAAGATGAACAGTGGCACTCCCACCTGCCTCCACTGCCAGTGCCCAAGTTTTGGACAGCAGGGGCTGCCTTGCTGTCACAGAACTACAGAGAGTCAAGAAATGAAAAGTATGATAGTCCAACCTGCTAAGACCAGCCCACCCCCATGGGGGGGCCTGAACTTTTAGTCTCCAGCACACCTGTTTCAAGTAATGTTTTGTCAACTGCCTCAAGTAGTGGGGTGCAAGCAGCAGTATAGCGCAGTGGTCTAAGGCTCTGAGCTGCAAATCTGGTGACATCCAGCAGACCAGACCTGGGTTTGAATCCCACAGCTTCCACTTGCATACTGTGTGACCCTGAGCAAGTCACTTAACCTCCTTATGCTCCAGGTCGCTCCTGTAAAAAAGCTTTCAGCTTAGTGTGCTATACCTAGTTAAAAAAAACAACTAAAACTAAAAAAGCATCAAACGCTATCTCACTGGAGGAAGTCCATGTTCAACTGATCAAGTTAAAGAAAATAATGGGAGAATCCATGAACCACCAAGTCCTGCAATCGCTTAGGACCCATGCCTGGGAAGGAGGGCATCCATGGCACTCTCCCTCCAGAACCCCTCGAAGGCAAATGCAGAGACAATGTTGATTGCTACCGCTGCAAAAGGAATGGGCGCACCAAAAGTCAGTTTCAGAAAGCAATCTGCAAAAGGTTGTAGACTGACTATTCAGTGAGAAATTAGTCAGAAGCCCTGCTAGGCTTCTAAACTTCAGTAGGCCCCCAGTAGAGGAGTGCTTCTGGTGCCATGGAAACAGATCGATTGCCAGTAACCACTACTAAAGCTACAGCTCACATCAAAACCAATTCATCAGATATTAAAGCAAAAGTGTCAGGGAACTAAGATGAGACTGTGGGTCCTATTTCAGGTGTGGAAGCTCGAGTGAGTGGATGGCCCACCCAAGTACTACTGGATAGTGGCTCTCAATTCACTATAGTGTTCAAATACTATTATGATAAATATCTGTCACATAGACAGTTGAAGCCTGTGGAAGGCTTGGGCATGTGGGTCTCAGTGAAGTTTCATACTCCCTCCTTGGTTTGATTTGCATCTGGATTTCCTCCCCTCTTTGCCTACGGAATGGTGGAATTGAATTTGAATGAAGTTGGCACAGTGGACCGATGTTTCCTCATGAAAGGAATGGGACGTTGGATGTGCCAAGGGTGTACAGCACCACATCTGGATCACTGATGAGAGACCTTTTCGGGAAAGGAAGAGGCAACTGGCCCCTGCCAACATAGATGATGTCCAGAAGCACCTGCAGCAGATGCTGGCCTCAGGCATAATTCAGGAATCTAGGAGCCCCTATGCATTACCAGTCATAATTATCTGGAAAAAAAGGGGGGCTGTCAGAATGTGTGTGGACCATCAGACTTCAAACAAAAGAACTGTACCTGACCAATGCACTATGCCACAGGTCCAATATGCCCTAGACTGCCTCAACAGAAATCAGTGGTTCAGTGTGATGGATTTGATATCTGGCTACTATCAATTACCCATGGCACAGCAAAAGTGAGAAACAACTGCATTCATCTGGACCCTGAGGTTCTACAAGTTCCACCAAATGCCACAATGGATCTCAGGGGCACCAGCCACTTGGCAGTGGCTGATGGAGACAGCAGTAAGTAACATGAACCTGTGGGAATGCTTTGTGTACTTGGACAACATTATCATATTCAGGAAGACCATGTAGCCTGGCTGTTCAAAGTACTTAACAGACTGGAAGAGTATGGCCTCAAGTTGTTTATTGGCAAGTGCCAGTTCTTCAAGATCTCTGTCAGGTGTGTTGATCACATTGTGTCCCAAGATGGCATCCATACCAATCCCGACTGTGCCCAGGCCATTACAACCATACCAAATACAACCCAGCTGCGAGAACTACAGAGTTTCTTGAGATTCTTCAGCAATTACTGTAGGTTCAATAAAGACTACACCAAGATCATCAAGCCACAGCAGAACCTGATCCAAAGGCATCCTCCTGCCAACCAAAAAAACAAGACGGGACCACAGTCCACTCCTGAAAAAGTTTACTACAGAGTGCATGAGCCATTTGGCCGCAGATGGACCTGAGCCTGTGACGAAGCATTCAAAGAGATAATCAGACAGTTGACCACTGTCCTCATGTTGGGCTGTGCAGATCACAGGAAGCCATATGTGTTGCATACAGATGTCAGTCCCAATGGTTTTGGAGCAGTGCTATATCATTAATACCTGCAAGGACTCTAACTAATACTTTACGCCAGTTGCAGTTTGTCACCATCCAGAAGAAATTATCCTGTCCACAAGCTATTGTTTTTAGCATTCAAATGGGCAATTGTTAATCGATGTTGCCTCTGGCTGCCCCTCACTGTTGTATGCTGATGATCTTGTCCTGTACTACAGTGCCCAAGCTGTCTCTGCCATCCAAAAATCCCTGTCTGATGCATTTGCATTAATTTGATCTTGGCTATCCACAAACAAGCTCATCCTAAACAGTAAAATGACCATACAAACATGTGAACATATGAATCTTCCAGGAGAAACAGGCCACATGGTCTATCAAATCTGCTCAAATGTGCAGCTAGCACACCTACTTTGCAGCTGCCCCACCTCTCCCCACTTCACATTTAATCCCCCTTCACTCTGTCCCATCCCTTTTTGAAACTGCCCACTGTCTTACAGGATACCACCTCCTCTGGCAGTGTTCCATTTTGCCACAAACCTTTCCATGAAAAAGTATCTCCTCATTTCCCTCCTATATCTTCCCCCCTCCAATCTAAAATCATGACCTCTCGTGTCCCTCCCCTGCCTTAGCTTAAATAACCCCTCAGTACCTGCCTTGTTTATTCCCTTAAAGTAATTAAAGGTTCTAATGATATTCCCCCGATCCCTCCTCTCCTCCAATGTGTACATATTCATCTCCCTCAGCCTCTACTCATATGGTTTGTCCTCCAATCCCTGGATCATCGTTGTCACTCTGTGCTGTATCCCTTCCAGTAATCTGATGTCCTTCTTTAGATATGGACACCAATGCTGCATGAAGTACTCCAGGTATTGCCTGGCCAGTGACCTGTAGAAAGGCAGGATCACCTCCCTGCTCCTGGCGGAGATTCCTCTCACAATACATCCCATCATCCTGTTGCCCTTTGCTGCCACCATCCTGCACTGCTCTGTGTTGTTCATTTTCCCAAGTCCATGATCTTTGATTCCAAGCTGAAATTCCACGCTACCCCTTCAAAATTCTCCATCACATGTAAAGATGGATCCACACTTGAGGCTGTCAGCAGTTTCAAATACCTGGGTGTATGGTTTGACCCTTTGCTTGACTTCTCCCTCCATGTTTTCTTAGTCTGCAAATCTGTAAACGTTAAATTGGGCATGACTTTTAGGGTCAAACAGTGCCTATCCCCAGCTGCCTGGCAGTTCATAGCACAATGTGTACTCCGGCCAGGTCTCACATATGGCATTTTGGCATACCTGTGTGCAATCAAAACTGTCCTGTATAGATAGGGTACAACATACAATAATGCGTGTCACTTTGCCCTGGCCTCTCCAAAGCTCATGCATCACTGCTTCTTCTACACTGGGCTGGGCTGGCCTTCCCCTGCTGACTGACAATCTCTTGTTCTGGCCCAATTTGTGGACAAACTCCTTCAAATAGGCTCCTCATACCCCCTGGCAAGTTTTCTGCAGCACCTGTCCCCCACATACTCACCAAGATCTGTGGACTCCGTGCCTCTCATTGAGCATCGGTGCTCCACTGGCCTAGAGAAACTGGCTTTTGCAGTCTATGCCCCTATCTTCTGGAACTCCCTTAGCCCAGAACTACACCCCTCTCCCACCCACCCGAATTTCTGTAAGGCACTAAAAGACTCCCTGTGTCTCCCCGACCCTTGTTTATGCAAATGACCTCAAGATTGGCTGCCCTTGCACTATTGCACTTTCTGATCAGTTCTTTTATGTGTATTTATCTTTTTATACTGAATGTTGCTGCATGCTGTATTTTTATGTTGGCTTGCTGTGCACAAACCAACATCTCGTGTTAATGTGAATTTGATTAATGTCAGTGTGAATACAGTACGCTTTAGTAGGTGCATCCTCATTTCATAATAAGCCAGCATGCAGGTGCTCACACAAGAAATATGTAAAGTGATCAAAACTTGCAATGAGAGACAAGCTCGTCATGCAGCGGCACAATAACACACCTCCTGACATGCCTTTCTTGGTGAAGTATTTCAATAAACATGGTGGTAGTGGGTGCCGCAGATGCCTGCCGCACAATGCCTACAAAGTTGACTTCAGGGGTGCCCAATCCCCCTACCAGCATGCTAAATAACATCCCCCCAAGATTGTGTGACACACTGGGAGCCCACCCTGTGTGCCTCCCCATAATCAAAGCTGACCATCTTCGGGATGTTTCAGCCCCCACCTCCATTCTGTACCACACTGGGAGCCAACCCCAGTGTGACCAACATCACCCTCCCCAAAGTCATGGGGCACACTGGGTGCCCATGCCAGTGTGCACAACAGTTTTTCATACACCTGTAAAAAACTAGCCAGCCCAGTGGCACTGAGGGTTGAGCGCTGGGCCGCCACCTCGCACCACGCTGGCGACCTGTGTTCGGGAACAAGCACGGGTCATTGGGGGTCGGCAGGGGAGGAGAAGGATCAAGCGTCTGGAGGACTGCTCTCTTTCTCCAGAGTGGGGGACCTCCAGGGTGTCGGCATCGATTACCCTCTAGCGGAGGCTGGGGGACAAGCACGCCACACCAAGATGTGGGGTGCAGCTAGGACAGACGCACGCACCCTTGCATCATTGCACATCCTAGCTCCAAAGGGACTCTAGTCACAAAATCTCCAGCCCAGCGTATGAGCCAGGCATGGTGCCGACCCTTCAGCCATGACAGTTCCACTTTGGCGGCTCCACTCTGGGGGGCTTTCGAGGTAAGGAGTCTCTGCAGTACATTAGCCACGGGTGAGCCTGTTCACAGGGCCAGAGGGCATGAGCTGAGAAGAGAAAAAAAAAGAAAATCTACTTTTTTTTTTTTTTTAATTACCTGGAAAGAAAGAAAACAGTCCCTCACTGTGGGGCCCCCTCTCCCCAACCCACAGCCACCCTCTGCACACCCCACTTCCCCACACCTTCCTCACCCCATACTTACCTCTGGAGCCTGGCAAGACAATCTTTGGTGGACCAGGAACACGTCTGGACTCTTAAAAGCTGACCGTGAACTGAAGAAATGCTGATAAGCTGTATAATGGCATAAACGGTTTTTTTTTTCAACTTAGGTGGATATCTCAGCCAAATTTTTCGAATTTTGCCTCCAAATTTTCAACATGGGGTGCTTGGGTCCCCACCTCATGAACACATGCACTGTCATCTCATTACTCGACCCGAAATTTCATTTCGCAGTCACTGCGCGAAACCACCTTTTGGGACCGATTAACACAAGCATTTGTCAATGCTGAATGTTGATTGCGTTGGTGTGTTGAGCTCTCTCACTGCCCCTCTGTCACTCGCTCAGTCTGTGTCTTCCCCGAGCTGCAGGCTGCTCTTTTGTACTGGGCTTCTGCCTGCATTGGCACCTTGTTCTGCCTAGTAAGAAATCTGCTGCTGTCCTGACAGAGGTCCGTTGAGGTGGCTCACTCCCCCTCTCTCACTTGCTCATTCTGGTTCTCCTGGTGCTGCAGGCTGCCCTTTTGTACTGGGCTCCTGCCTCTGTTAGTGGCTTTTTCTGCCCACAAAGAAATCTGCAGCAGTCCCAACACAGGTCTGTTGAGCCTGCTGACTCCCCCTCTCTCACTCGCTCATTCCATTTCTGCTGGCGCTGCAGGCTGCCCTTTTCTATTGGGCTCCTGCCTGCATTGCCGCCTTCATCTGCCCACAAAGAAATTTGCAGCAGTTACAATAGAGCTCCATTGACCTCGCTCACTCCCCCTCTCTCACTCACTCATTCTGGTTTTCCCACCACTGCAGGCTGCACTTTTGTACTGGGCTCCTGCCTGCATTGGCAGCTTGTTCTGGCCAGAAAGAAATCAGAAGCAGTCCTGACACAGCTCCTTTGAGCTTGCTCACTCCCCCCTCTCACTCACTCATTCCGTTTCTGCTGGCGCTGCAAGCTAGTCTTTTGTACTGGGCTCCTGCCTGTGTTGCCGCATTTTCTGCCCACAATGAAATCTGCAGCAGTCACAATACAGCTCTGTTTAACTCGCTCACTACCGTGCTGTCACTCACTCATTCTGTGTCTCTTAGTGCTGCAGGCTGCGCTTGTGTACGGGGCTCCTGGCTGTGTTGGCACCTTTGTCTGTCCACAAAGAAATCCACAGCAGTCCTGATGGAGCTCCGTTGAGCTCACTCAGTCCTTGTGCCTCACTCACTCGTACTGTTTCTCCCACCGCTTCAGGCTGGCCTTTTCTACTGGGCCCTTACCTTTGACACCTTTTTCTGCCCACAAAGAAATCTGCAGCAGTCCTGACGGCGCTCTGTGAGTTCATTCATTCCCCCTCCCTCACTAGCTCTCTCGTTCGGTTTCTCCCAGGGCTGCAGGCTGCCCTTTTGTACTGGGCTCTTGCATTGGGACCTTTTTCTGCCCACAAACAAATCCGCAGCAGTCCTGACAGAGCTCAGTTGAGCTTGGTCACTCCCCCCTCTCACTTGTTCGATCTTAATCTGTTCCAAACACTGATTTCCCACAGCGACCGTGCTAACATATTTTAGCCAGGATGTGAAAAACGACAGCTGTACTGTTCATAAGGAGGTGTGAAAAACTGCCACTGTCGAAAATGTGGTGTGAAAATATTACAAATTTGCGAAGTTACAAGGGTGTGTGGAAACAGTTCAATGCACGCTTGTAACACAGTCATGTTAAGGAGTTTCGTCACCAATTTTTCAACATAGGGCTTTTAGGACCTCTGCTCATGAACACTGCCACTGTCATTTTCTTAATCTGTCCCGAACATTGATTTCCCACAGCGACCGCATTATTCTGTGCCGCAACTGTGAAACCACATTTCAGTCAGGATGTAAACAAGCATTTGTCAATGCCGAATGTTTGCTTACTGGCATTGGCAGTGGTAGTGTAGAAGTTACAGAGCTGCGTAATAGGAATGGCAGTGAAGTATTGAACTGAAGCCAACCCCACCACCACCCTGCAGAGGTGACAGGCATTGGGGTGTGCATTTTGGGTCGTCAGGCATAGCAGCCACGCCATTTCACCACACCCCACCTGCAGAGACTGACAAGTGTCATGTGTTCCTTGGGGTCTTTGGCTCTTATGCACACCCATTTCATTAGGAATATGGTGAGATGGGTGCATATAGAGAATGGGAGAAGTTTGGGGACGAAGAGTCCAAGGCATACCTCGATGCCTCTCAGTGACTGCAGGGTGTGGAATGGTATGAGCATCACAGGCAAGAATACCAAGTCACACCCCTGATTCCTGTCATTCTATACAGAGTTGGGCGATTTAGTTGAAAAGTCTAATACCTCAGGCATTCATTGGTATTTTAACTCCAAATGTTCAACATGTTTGTTTTGTGACCCCACCTCACGAACAGGCGGAATATCAGTGTGGTAGCCGAAAGCTGTTTATGCACAGTGACTACAGGATTTAGCACCACAGATGCAAACATATTCCGAACAGGCTGTAAAATGGCAGCTGTACTCTTTCATGGGAGGTGTAAAATGGCTATGTTGCAAATGTGTAGTAAAAATATTTAAAAAATGGTGAAGTCACAGCGTACATAGAAACTGTGCAACGCACACCGTTATATAAGTAGGTTGGGGATATTTTATAGCAGATTGTCAACTCAGGCATTTTGTGCCTCCGATCATGAACAGTGTCACTGTGATTTTCTTTATCTGTGCCGAACAATGATTTCCCATAACGACCACGCATCTCTGCACTGAAAGTGTGAAAACACACTTTGCCATGTTGTGAAAAATGGCAGCTGTACTGTTCATAAGGAAGTGTTGAAAAAAATGCCACTAGTGAAAATCTGGACTGAAAATATTACAAAGTCATGAACTAACGAGGATGTGTGAAACTGCACAATGCTCACTCGTAACACAGTCATTTTATGGACTTTTGTCACCAAATTTTCAACATAGCCATTTTAAGACCTCTGCTCATGAACAGTGTAACTTTGAATTTCTTAATCTGTCCTAAAACATTGCTTGGCCAACAAACAGCACCATTGTGCGCTACATGTGCGATAACACATTTTGGGTGACATATGAAAAATTGCAGCTGTACTGTTCATAAGGAAGTTTAATAAAATGGACGTTGAAAATCTAGAGTGAAAATATTAAATTTGCAAACTAACGAGCATGCATAGGAACTGTGCAACGCACGCTTGTAAAAGTCATTTTTAGGCATCTTTTCACCAAGTTTTCAACATAGCCATTTTAAGACCTCTGCTCATGAACAGTGTCGCTGTGGTTTTGTTAATGTGTCCCATACATTGAGGTTGCACACCGACTGCGCCATTATGCGCTACGTGGTGAGCTTACGTTTTGGGTGAGATGTGATAATGACAGCTGTACTGCTCATAGAAGGTGTGGAAAAATGGCAATGTTGAAAATCTGGAGTGGAAATATTGAAAATTCGCAAACCTATGGCGTGCGTAGGAACTGCATACGCACGCTCGTCAAAACAGTCATTTTAGAATTTTTCACCAAATTTTCAACACAGCTATTTTCAAGACCTCTGCTCATGAACAGTGTCACTACAATTTTCTTAATTTGTCCCGTACATTGATTTGCTACCACCGTCGCCATTCTACTTCAAGGGTGGAAACACATTTTGGGTGAGATGTGAAAAATGACAGCTGTACTACTCATAAGACAGTGTAGTGAAATGGCAATGTTGAAAATCTGGAGTGAAAATATTGAAATTTCGCGAACTTACGAGCCTGCGTAGGAACTGCAGCAACGATCGTTAAACAGTCATTTTGGAATTTTGACCAAATTTCAACATAGGGTTTTGGGCCCCTTCTCGCGAATGATATCACTGTCATGGTGGTATTCGGTCCTGAAGGGTGATTTCGCGAGTCACTGTGCGAAATCACCCTTCGAGCCCGAATAACGCCATGACAGTGACATCATTCATGAGAAGGGGTCCCAAAAACCTCATGTTGAAAATTTGGTGCAAAAATTCAAAATGCCGAGATATGCAAAAGTTGAACCCCTCCTATCTAGCCCATTATACAGCTTACCGGCATTTCCTCAGTTTCGCGGTCGCCTTTGAAGAGTGCAGCGTGTTCCCAGTCCACCGAAGATGCTGCGTGTCTGGAGGTATAGTATGGTGTGGGGTGTGTGGGGAGGCTGGTGTGCGCAGTGGGTGGGTTACGGTTGTGGGAGGGTTGAGGAAGCGCCGTGGGACGATTTTTGTTTTACGGGGTACAAAAAAAAAAGCGTTGCGGGACCGCTTACCCGCTGGGTGGGCTCCCAGCATGGCACAAGGACTTTGGGCGTTCAGCCGACGGGGATTGGGCACCCCCAGCAAAAACAAAAGCGCGGGATCGTTTGCCACCTGGGGTGGGCTCCCAGCGTGGCACAATGATTTGGGGAGGGGCGCTCAGCCGGCGGGGATTGGGCACCCCGTCGCAACATACCCGGTTGCCGCGCTGGGTGGGCTCCCAGCGTGGCAGCAACTATGGAGGGAGGGAGACAAACAGTTCAGCCGGCGGGATTGGGCACCCATCGGCTACTCGCTGCGCGCTGGGCGCGCCGCCTGCGGCTGGGGGAGGCTGCGTGAGCAGCTCCCTCGCCGGTGCTAGCTCAAGCGTGGCTCCCCTTTCAACTGTATGCACTGCATTTTGGAGGCGTGTCATCGGAGCAGCTCAAAATGCATTAGCTTCAGAGCCGCTCCTGCCAGCACAGTGCCTGAATTGGAGGAGGTGACACACCTCGAAATCTCCGTTCACGGCACTATGTTTCTTGCACATGCGTGCAAGCAAACATAAAAATGACAGCTGTACTGCTCATAAGGAGGTGTGAAAAAATGCCACTGTTGAAAATCTGGCATGACAGTATTACAAATCTGCGAAGTTACAAAGGTGTGTGGAAAGTGTGCAACGCACACTTGTAACACAGTCATTTGATGGGCTATCATCATCAAATTTTCAACATATGCATTTTAGGACCTCTGCTTATGAACAGTATCACTGTCATTTTCTTAATCTGTCCCGGACAGTGATTTCCCACAGCGATCGCTCTATTCTGCACTGGAAGTGCAAAACCACATTTCGGCCAGGATGGGAAAAATGACAGCTGTACTGCTCATAAGTAGGTGTGGGAAAATGGCAATGTTGAAAATCTGGAGTGAAAATATTATAAATTCATGAAGTTACAAGCGTGCATTCAAGCTGCGCAATGTACGCTAGTAAGATAGTCATTTTATGGAGTAGCATTACCAAATTTTCAACATAGGCATTTGAGGACCTCTACTCATGAACAATGTCACTGTCATTTCCTTAATCTGTCCCGAACACTGATTTCTGACAGCGACCACGCTATTCTGCACTGCAAGTGCGAAAACACTTTTCCGCCAGGATGTGAACAATGACAGCTATGCTGTTCACAAGGAGGTGTGAAAAAATGCCAATGTTGAAAATCTGGCTTGAAAATATTGCAAATTCACGAAGTTACGAGAGTGCGTGGCAACTGCACAATGCACGCTCGTAAAACAGTCATTTTTTGGATTTTTTCCACCAAATTAGCAACATAGGCTTCTTGAGAGCCCACCTCATGAACACTGGCACTTTCGTTTCATTAATCGGCCCCGAAAAGTGATTCTGTGCAATGACCGTGAAATCACCTTTCGGGCCGAGTAATGACATAACAGTTCAAGAATTCATGAGGAGGGATCCCAAAAACCCCATGTTGAAAATTAGGTGAAGAAATTCCCCAAAATGCCCGAGATACGCACTAAAGTTGAAAAAATCCTATGTATTACATCATATAGTTTACCAGCACTTCCTCAGTTTGCCGTTGGTTTTGAAGAGTGCAGACGTGTTCTCCATCCACAGAAAATCATTGCGCTGAGCTCCAGAGGTAAGTATGGGGTGGGGGGTATAGGGAGACAGGGTGCGCAGTGGGTGGGTGCGGGTTGCTGGTGAGGGGGCTGGGAGACTACGAGGGACTGTTTCCTTTTCTACAGGTGTAAAAAAAAAAAGACTTTGTGGGACCGTTTTTTATTTACAGGGGCATGTGGCACGCTGGTTTGGGCTCCCAGCGTGCCACCTGAATCTTGCTTTGGGGTGGCAGCTGTAACCGATGGGGGACTGGGCACCCCCATCAGCAAACAACAAAAGTGGGGGAATTCCTTTCTGCTGATGCAGATTGAGCACCCCCGTCAGCAAACAACAAAAGGGGGGGATTCCTTTCTGCCGACGGGGACTGCGCACCCCGTCGGCAGACAATGAAACGGGTGGGTGACATTATGCAGATGGGGAGTGGGCTCCCCCATTGGCAGATAAACATGTTGGAGGGGGGTAATATTTTTTGTGAACACGGCAGCAACCCGCCGCCGTGTTCACAAACAATATCAGACTTGCTAGATCCCGCCTTGCAATGACGGGTCACTCTCTCATTGCAGCAGATGGCTGACACTGCAATGACGAGGTGGCCCCTGATTGCAGTTGCTGATTTGTCACAAGTTGGTGCAAATGTTCCAAAATTGTGTCACCAGCAGCCTGCAATGGCATTGGGGGAAGTGGGACAAGCCTTTGCAGGCTGTGGGGGCATTGGCCACAACAGTGCCGCACATCCACAGCCTGCTTACGACTCTGCCATTGATGTAAACCAAGCCTTAGACCTTTTCATCAGCCACTTCACTGTGGCCTGCAATATCTTTGCACCTCTCAAAAAGCTGAAGGTCAGGGGCAGAGCTAACCCTTGGATAACCCCCGATCTAATCACTGTACTCAAACATAGGGATCATCTCTGGCACTGTGCCCGTGCAACATCCAAACCTGGGGATATTCATAAATAGAAAGCTGCTAGAAATGAGTGCACAAGGGCAGTTAGGAGCGCCAAAAGCAAATACTTCAAGGAAGCTCTCTCCTACTCCTGGGGTGATGGAAAAAAAATTTGGAGTAACTTGAAAGACCTTACAAGCAAGGACCCTAAGTCACCACCCACCATGCTCAACATAAATGGAACACCAACATCTGACCTGTACACAATCATCAACACCTTTAATAATGCGTTCTCCAACTTGGATAGTGTCCTCCCTTCTAATTTCTTAGATACCCCCTCTGGTAGTAACCCTCTTGCAACTACTCCTCTCCTACACCCTGCCCCACAATTCTACTTCTAGGAGATCACAGTGCATGAAGCCAGAACCTATATTCGGAAGGCCATTCACAATGCAGGCTACAGCGGTGACTCCCTTAACCTGAAGTTGTTAGCACTTGTCCTTGAAGAAGTCCTTGAACCCCTGACAAAGGTCCTCAACCTATCACTAAGGATGTCCCAGTTCCCATCTCGATGGAAACAGGCGACCATCACACCAGTACCCAAAAGTGGAGACAAATCACTGCACTCCAACTACAGACCTATCTCCATCCTTCTTCCATTGCCTAAGGCCCTGGAGTGCATCGCCTCAGACCAACTAGTCAAGTACCTGAAAAAATATGACATCCAGTGTCCTGAGCAACACTGTTTCCGAAAAGGGCACAGTACCACCACTGCACTATTAGAATTCACGGGCTTCATCCATACCACGCTTGATCAAGGAAACTGTGTAGGGGCAGTACTCATTGACCTTACAAAAGCCTTTGATACTGCAAACCACCCACTCCTACTCAAGCAATTATCAAACATTGGGCTCTCCAATGAAGCGCTGCTCTGGTTTTCAAGCTACCTTGGGGAGAGGGTCCAGCAAGTTAGGATTGCCGGCATCACCTCGGAAGAAAAGCCAGTCCTTTCAGGGGTCCTACAGGGGTCCATCCTGGGGCCACTACTCTTCAGCCTCTTCCTCAATGACTTTCCCAGTGTCTGCCACCAGAAATGACTGCTCTATGCTGACGATGCAATCATGTTCACCACCACCAAAACGCAGAGCTCCTTGAGAAACAATTACTGCTTGAATTCTTGCGCATTGAAGAGTGGTTCAAGTCACACAAACTAGCCATGAACTACAGCAAAACAAAGGTTATGACCTTCTACAACACCAGGAGCAAGTACAAATCCCGTGACCTCACCATCCTAAACCAAACAGGGACCTTACCTGAACACATTCCTGATTTTAAATACCTAGGTGTCACATTGGACAGCTCACTCTCCTACCATAGGCACACAGATTCTGTCGCCAAAGCCACCAACATCCGTATAGGCCTGCTTTACAGGCGCAAACACTGCATGACTCGTGACACTCTCCGGTTGGCTATCAACAGCTCTGTCACCTCCATCCTCAATTACGGGCTAGCAATTTATGGCTCTGCCTCCGCAAAATTACAGTTGCACTCAACAAAGCATGCATGCTGCTAACTGGGGCTGACCGACTTACACACACTTGTGACCTGTACACTCGGGCAGGATGGCTACCTCTCATCAGCCGGATACAGTATCAAACCTGCCTCTTAGCCAAAAAAGTCCTCCTCGGGGTCATGCCCCCGGGCATTGAAAAGCTCCTCATTGACCACCACAGCACCCAGCAAACTAGAAGTTCACAACAACTAACCTTCCTTGTCCCCAGATGCCGGACTACCATGGGCCAGAGGGCCTTTGCCCACAGAGCACCACAGTGGTACAATACTCTCAACAAAGAAACTCTTACTGGCTGCTCTTGGCCTTTGGAGACAACTCCGACTTCATCTCATTTCAAATAGTCGTTGTGACTGCCTCGCCTAATCAGGGCCCACTGTTCACTGCCCTCCACTTCAGTCTTGACAGCTACCTCTCCCACATTGCCCCTTCTACCTGCCAGCCCCTTGCCCCCTCTCCTTTCCTCCCCGGGCATTTCCTGACTTTATCCCTCCCTCCCTCCCTCCTCTTAGAGCTCTTACCTCGCCCTCTACCCTCCGACAATGGCCTTCCTGCCTGCATACCCCCTTCCCTCTCACCTGCAGTGCTTATTTCTAAGATTACCCTTGGCTGGTATGTCATGCTACCTAACATTTTGCACATTTTGAATTACTGGAATTTCCTAAGCCTCAGTCTCTTACTTCTTTTTATTACGTAACTATGTATTATTATGTTGACCTTTGTATGTATGTATGTATACCCCCCATTCCTTCGATGTGGAACCTTTGTAAATGAGCAGTTCCTGCCCAAAGGTATTTGTAATCTTAGATTTCAATAAAATAAAAATAAAATAAGCTGCCTCAATATGTTTCTTGCGCTGCACGCAATCAACATAAAAATGACAATGCCACTGTTCATGAGGTGGGGTCCCAAAAACCCTATCTTGCAAATTTGGTGAAAAAATTCCAAAAAATGACCGTGTTGCGAGCATGTGTTACGCTGTTTCAACACACACTCATAACTCTGACAATTTTTAATATATTTTAACTCCAGATTTTTGAAAGGTTTCGAAATCAAGACTAGACAGATTCCTGAGGGAGAATGACATTGAGGGTTATGCTGTATGAGTAAGACCTGTATACAGGCTGAGCTTGGGTGTATCCCTTGTCAAATGGGGTATAGTCACTGCCATACGGCAGGAGGGGTGGACAGAATGGACTCTCCAGTAAGTCCCTTCTGTCATTACCATACCATGCCATACTACGCTACATTTTTAACTTTGTTGTTTCAGTCTAAAGCCATTACCTGTACTTTCTTCCCCATTCCACCCCGATCACAGCCGTAAATGAGACAGATTTATTCTCTGTGTTGCCTACCTTGTAAAATAATTTAAAATAAATAAATAATTAGTTCTTTGCTTAGCTGAGTCTGCACTAAAGAAGCTGGAGTTTTCACTTCAATGGAAGAGGCTGAAAGTAGCTGGTTAGTTCCTGGCCTAACACTGACACCTGGTGGGCAATTAGAGTGTCAGCTCAGCCTCACTTTCCAAATGGTTGCTACTTAAAACTGCTCACTTTAAAGAGGCCCTGTCTGCTTTTTAACCCATTTTACTGCCCACAGGCTGAATACTTGTGCCTGCTGACAGAGCTATACACTGTAATTGCTCTGATCCTATTTTAAAAGTATATGTGCTTTATTTAATGTATGTTTTTTACCAAAGGAACTTTCGGTCATACTGACTGAAATGCGTAGTATGCTCCTTCCAATGAGAGCCCACATAAGGAATGGCACTACATGGCACCAAACTCAAGCATGAATGAGTTTGCCAATTTTGGAGGCATATAAATTAACTAGATTGCTGAATAGTGTCAATTGTGTGCTGATGTCAATAATACGTGTCTTTTAAAACCGTGGGCTATTTCCTATAGTAATTGTTGTTTGAAAAGTGAAACTGTGGAGTCCCAGTTTCACTTTTCAAGCAGCAGTTACTATAGGAAATTGCCCTGGGTTTTTAAAAAACACTTAGGTTTTAAAAAACACTTATGTTGTGGACATCAGTACAGTTAGCACTATTCAACAATCTGTTTAGTTTATATGCCTCTGTAACCCCCACTTTTCCTACCCTGTCTAGGGGCATAACTTTTGACTCGCAGATGTTCCAGGCAGAAAACGGGAAGCGCTTAAAGCACTATCATTCAAGACCTTTTGTACACTAAATCTACAGGGAAAACAGCTGCCTTCTACCTGCACAACATCTTCATAGCTGTGCACTTTACCTCCTCTCTCTCTCTTTCTCTTTCTCTGCATAAGATCTCCTCCCCAAGCTGTCCACCAGACCGAGATCTCCCTCTGCACCCTTGGAGGTCTCAGAAGCCCCTGCAGCCCCAACCAGGCTGGAACAGAATAATCTGCCCCTGGGGGGCGTCACGCGATGCAGAGCACTAAGTAGCATTCTCCTCCACGAGCTCCTGCCCCCCCGTCCTATTTTATACTGATTAAACGTTGTTTGTGAAGCGGTGAACTACTCTGCTAGCTGTAGGAATCTTCTCTGCAACCGGTGTTCACTCGACGAAGGTTCAATGGAAATAGAAATGAAGCAAAATTTCCCCAAACATACCCCTCCAGCAACTCCCGAGAAGGCCCCGAAGAAGCCCAAGGCCTCTACTGCACTACAGATGCAGACTACTGGTGCCGGGAACACAGATTCAGAGCCTCTCACCCTTACTAGATTTCTTGAAGAATTTTAGCCCTTTAAAGCTGAAATACAGGTAATCGTGGGGGAAATTAAAAGTATATCCAATGTTCTAGAATCCCTTTCGCAGAGGACGTCAGACAATGAGGCTCGTATACACTCGTTGGAGCGCAAACAAGACCAACTCGATCCAGAACTGGTGGCCATGAGGCAACGACTGGCTAAGATGGAGAATAAAGTGGAAGACCTTGAGGGTCGTAGCTGCCGCAACAATGCGGTAATAATAGGTTTGTCTGAACGTGAAGAAGGTACAGACCCAATTAAATTTGCCAAGAAATTCATAGAGAAAGTAGCAGGTCCTTTTCCTTTTGGCTCTGATTATATCATCAAAAGAGCCCATAGAGCGCTGTGACCAATGCCACCGCAAGGAGCTGCCCCCAGGACTTTCATCTTCTAATTTTTGAATTACCAAGAGAGAGACAGCATTTTTTATCTAAAGCATGGGAAACCAAGGATCTTATGTGGGAAGGAACCAGGCTGAGGGTAGCGCAAGATTTACCTCTGACAGTACACCAGAAACGGGCTACTTATCACTCAATAGTCACAAAGTTAATAGCGGTAGCGATCAAGTTTAAAATGAGTTATCCTGCCAGATTTCAAGTGCTGGTGGCAGGTTCCTGGACAACATACGAGGATGCGGAGTCCGCAACTGCCAGCCTCAAGCTAGCATTTCCAGAGTTATTCCGTACTCCCTGAGGTAGGGGTCGGATATGGTTGAATAGGAGCATAAGTAACAGAGTCTATTGCCTGACTTGGATTTAATTAAAATAGTCTTGTGGCTGATGGGGGCTTCGCTCGCTGTCCCTGAATGTTTTGTGAGCAATATCAAAGAATTGGGGAGGCCAGGGGTATAGCTTGCTTTGATAGTTTTGTGATCTTAGCAGCGTCTGTAACAGCTGGTCTCTCAAATAAAAATAAGATGAAACAGGTCTGCCAGTACTGCGCCGTACCCCCTGAGGTAAGGGGAAATATATCTCAGTCGATAACTTTCCCTTCCTCCTTTTCCCCTTCCTGCAAAAGGTGCAAGGCTCGTCTTAATTCATCCAGCTAACTTTGTGACTGTTGGGGTTCTGCTCGTTAACCCTGGAGGCTCCTGGACCTGTTCTAAGAAGCTGAGGAAGCTGTGAGGGCGGTTCACGCAAGGGACTTTAAGATTCCCTGGACCTTGTGTTTCACAGTTCAATCCAGATTTGTAAGAGGGAATTTAGAAATGAGGGATCATGCAGCTCTCTCTATAAGTGTAGTATTGCTACCTTCTTTGTAACCCGAACCTGTAGCATGGACTTTTTGCCACTAGATGGTGCCAGAGACTGTATGTTGTGCAAAATCACACAGACAGAGTTTATGTTGGGCCTTCACTGGAAAAGGACTTTCGGCAGACGCAAATGCTGTGTTCTTTGATGTTTCCTTTTAGGGGGTTACAGGTTTTTAATTTTTTCTCTTTCTCCAGATATATATATAAGGGAATAACGACTGAAGTGGGTAGTTAATATATGCTCTATTTGTTTATGTATAAAATGAGGGGGAATTAGTCTATTAGAAGCATTTTTTGGCTAGATGCCTTTAGGAGAAGATTTCCCTCTTTCCTTTTCCTGATTTATAATGTTAGGATAAATGCCTTTTCCCAAGGGGTGAGCTCTTTTTTGAGGTATGTACAGTGTTTAGGTCAAGGTTCCTACCTCAGGTTGTATGGCTTGGAGGGACTAACATTTTCTATGGCTTGTATGTTTGGACACTGGTATATTTAAATAATTGATGTTTAATTGTAGTTTTTACTGGTTGATTAGGACAGATATGTATGTAGTATTAGAATAGCTAAACTAGTTATTGAGGGCTGGGGTGTAGGGGATGTTTAGGTCAGCTGTTTATCATGTACCAAGTGATATGGGGTGAGGGGAGGGGTTGGGGTTTATCGAATGTTATTGGGGTTGTTTTCTTTGGGGGTTTCTTATTGGGTTTAGGGTGGGTATGGGTAGGGGTGGCGGGGTGGGTGTGCAAGCGCAGCATATACCTAACAAAGGGTGATAGTATTATTATATATAGGTGTAGGTGGTATTCTGTAAAGCTTCCAAGGGTTCCAAGGGGCAATGGCTAGGAGTATTCAGTGCATCACTTGGAATGTTAAAGGGGCAAGGCATAAGACCAAACAATATAAAATTCTGAAATATTTAAATTATTTAAAAACAGAAATTATGTTTTTACAGGAAACGCACTTGCTCAATGTTGAAGCCGATAAGATGAGGCATCAACAGGTGGGACAGATTTTTGCTGCACAAGGCACTACCCAAAGCAGAGGGGTCATGATACTTTTACATAGATCGATTCCTTTCAGACCTCTCCAAAGTATTTCTGACCCCTTAGGGAGGTTTCTATTTGTAAAGGGTAGATTGCACACTTTGGACATTGTTCTGGGTAGCGTCTATGGTCCTAACACGGATACTCCAGGGTTTTTTGTTAAAATATTGGAAGTTTTAACTCCATTCCTTGATATCCCTATGATTATAGGGGGTTACTTCAATCTGATGTTCGATCAGTCTGTAGATAGGTCGGGCCAATTTCGCCAAGGCCTCTCGCCCGCTCAACGGGCCGTTAGGGACCTGTTAGATTCTACTGGGCTATGTGATGTGTGGCATGTACTTCATCCCAAAACTAGGGAGTACACATTTGTTTCACAAGTACATGGTACCTCCTTTCAGATCGACTACATTTTTATTTCCCAAATTCCCCTGCCTGGGGTTTTAGATTCCAATAATGTCTCAGGTCCACCATCGGACTATTCCGCAGTAACCTGTCGATTATCAGTGTCATCTTTACCCAAAAAGTGGAGCAGATGGAAGCTGAACAACCAAGTTTTGAAGGAACCGGATAAGGTTGAGTATATAGCATCCCAAATACAGCAGTTTATGGCTCTAAATAATAATTCTATAGGATGACCCGATATGGAATGGAGGGCTCTTAAAGCTTTTTTGAGGGGGATTATAACTGGCCTAACCTCGAAAAGGAAAAAAGAATGGGAAAATAAAACTTCCCATCTTTTGTCCCAAATTAGGGGTATGGAATCCTGTCTTTCCCCAGCCTCATCGAAGACTTTTAAGCAAGACCTAGTTAAACTGAGGGATGCTTACCCTGACTTGTTAAGGGAGCAAGCTGAATTTGCTATTTTAAGAACGAATGCAGTCTATACTGACCAAGGGGAGAAGGCTGGGCGGATGTTAGCAATGCGTGTTAAACAACAAGAGTCCATCAGATTTATCGCTGCAGTTCGCTCTTCAGAGGGTGACTCCCTTAAAACTTCACCTTCAGAGATAGTAGATGAAGTTACCAATTATTTTCGAGATCTATATGGTCCCATGGTAAATCCCCCTTCAGAGGAGGAATTGCAAGAATATATTAGGGATTTACATTTACCTTCCCTCACCAAGTCTCAGCAAGCTATATTAACATCTGCTCTTTCTGAAGATGAAATAGAAAAGGTAATTAAATCTCTTCCGTCTGATAAAACCCTGGACCTGATGGGTTTTCTCTAACTATTATAAAGTTTTTTCCAAGCAACTGATTCCCATTTTGTTACCGCTTTTCCAATTTCTCCTCTCTGGTCAAGCGTCTGACCCCTCCCTTTTTGAAGCCCTAATTGTTTTACTGCCCAAGCCAGATAAGCCACATGACCTGGTCTCAAGCTATAGACCGATTTCCCTACTTAATCATGATATTAACATTTTAGACAAATTACTGGCTGATCAAGTGAATACAGTTCTTCCTTCCATAATAGGGGAGGAGCAGGTTGGTTTTATGAAAGAAGGATCATCAGTTGACCACTTGCGAACTCTGGCTCGCGTCTTTTCGCCCTCCAGGGATGCTACTCTTCCAATGGCTCTGGTCTCCCTGGATGCTGAAAAGGCCTTTGACAGGGTTTATTGGAATTATTTATTTGCAGCAATGGAGGCATTTTGTTTTCCCAGGAAATTTCGGAACTGGGTTCACTCATTATATCTACTACCCTCAGCTAGAATTTACTGCAATGGGGTGATCTCAAATCTGATTAAACTGTATGTGGGAACCAGACAAGGGTGTCCCCTGTCCCCGCTGCTTTTTAATATATACTTGGAGCCCCTTATTCGGGGGTTAACAAGAGCCCAGGATATCTCAGGTATTTCCCTAAATGGACATGTAGTTAAGGTAGCTGCATATGCAGATGACCTCCTGTTGCAAATAACGAATCCAGTCACATCCATCCCCCCTATTCTCAAGATAATAGAGGGTTTTAGCAAGGTTTCTAACTGTAAACTTAATATAGGAAAAACTTTGTTTTTTCCTCTTAATCATAGGGTCTACAAACAAGAAGTTACCACCTTTGGGCTTGCGTGGAAGTCCGATTCTTTTAAATACCTTGGAATTATTCTGACACGGAATACAGTTCGGCTTAAGCAGTTAAATTTAGACTCGTTGGTCCATAAAATAGACCAAGATCTTCACAGATGGACCCTACTTCCTCTTTTTATGGGGCAGGATTAATTTAATTAAAATGAATGTTTTTCCCACCTTTTTATCCCCTTAACATGTTGAATATTGGGCTTCCATCTTGGTTTAAAAAGTCCACAGTATGATTTCCAGATTTGTATGGGTACAAAAGTCAAGAATGGCTGTTCCACAAATTAGCCATACCCAAAGGAAAAGGAGGGTTAAGACTTCCACATCTAACATACTAACATACTAAAATGCCAGCAGAATAGGCCTAACGGTCTTTCGTGTCTGCTCATTTGGTCAGTCCCCAACCTGGGTGCTGACCTTGCTGTCCCCCCCGCCTTCTCTGGCTTCTCCCTTCCCAGTTCCGGATATTCTTGCTGCATTGGATTTTGCTTCCAGAACCTTCCTGTACCTGTCCCACCTCTTTGAACCCTCCACTGTCTCTGCTTCTCCACCAGCCCTCAGGCAGTGCATTCCATGGCTCCACCACCCTCTCAGTGAAGTAGCACCTCCTCCTTTCTCCCCTGAATCTTCCCCCTCCAGCTTCCACCCATGCCCTCTAGTGGCCCCTTCCTCCTTCCTTCAAGCACTTCGATTGTTCCTCCCCTATTTCCCTCTTCATGTACCTAAAGACCTCTATCATGTCCCCTGGTCCCTTCTCTCTTCCATGTGCACATATTTGGCTCTTCAGAGCCTCCCTCATAGGTCCTGTCCCCAAGCCCCAAATCATTTTGGTTGCCCTCCTCTGGACCCTCTCCAGAGAGGTTAATGTCCCGCTTTAAGTGTGGCCTCCAAAACTGCGCAGTACTCAAGGTGCGGCCTCACCAAGCAGTTATACAGAGGGAGTATCATCTTCCCTCCTTCTAAGGCAATCCCCCTAGCGATGCATCCCATCCTGTTGCGCCTGCTGCTGCCCTCCTACAAGTCTCAGAGTTGTTCATCTTTTGACATCCACCACCACCCCAGGTCCCTCTCAGCCATCGAGACTTGCTTAGCATTCCCAGGGGTGTACACTTGGCCTGGGTTTCTGGCCCCAGGTGAGTGCCTGCATTTCCCTGCATTGAACCTCAGCTTCCCTTTCTAGACCATCTTTCCAGAGCCTCCAGGTCCCTGTAGGGCCACCCTCCTCCTCCCCATCCACCACTTCTTCCAGTTTCAGTCATCTGCAAAGAGACTCATTCTCACTTTCTGATTATATATAAGTGTAGGTGGTATTCTTAAAGCTTCAAAGGGGTTCAAGGGGCAATGGCTAGGAGGTATTCAGTACATCACTTGGAATATTAAAGAGAGCAAGGCATAAGACCAAACAATATAAAATTCTGAAATATTTAAATTATTTAAAACAGAAATTATGTTTTTTTACAGGAAACACTCACTTGCTCAATGTTGAAGCCGATAAGATGAGGCATCAACTTAGGTAGGAACAAATTTTGCTGCACAAGGCACTCACCCCAAAACAGAGAGGTCATGATTACTTTACATATAGATGATTCCTTTCAGACCTCTCCAAAGTATTTCTGACCCTAAGGAGAGTTCTATTTGTAAAGGGTAGATTGCACACTTTGGACATTGTTCCGGGTGAGCATCTATGAATCCCTAACACGGATACTCTCAGGTTTTGTTAAAATATTGGAAGTTTTGCTCCATTCCTTGATATCCCTATGATTATGGGGTTACTTCAATCTGATGTTAAGTCAGTCTGCCAGATAAGTCAGGCCAATTTACTTAAGGCCTCTACGTCCAGCTCAACATGGGCAGATTAGGGACCTGTTAGATTCTACTGGGCTATGTGATGTGTGGCATGTACTTCATCCCAAAACTAGGAGTACACATTTGTTTCACAAGTACATGGTACCTCCTTTCAAGATCGACTACATTTTTATTTCCCAAATTCCCCTACCTGGGGTTTTAGATTCCAATATTATCTCAGGTCCACCATCGGACTATTCGCGTATTAACCTAAGATTATCAGTGTCATCTTTACCCAAAAAGTGGAGCAGATGGAAGCTGAACAACCAAGTTTTAAAGGAACGGATAAGGTTGAGTATATAGCATCCCAAATACAGCAGTTTATGGCTCTAAATAATAATTCTATAGGATGACCCGATATGGAATGGAGGGCTCTTAAAACTTTTGGGGATTAAATGGCCTAACCACGAAAGGAAAAAGAATGGGAAAATAAAACTTCCCATCTTTGTCCCAAATTAGAGTATGGAATCCTGTCTTTCCCCAGCCTCATCGAAGACTTTAAGCAAGACCTCTAGTTAAACTGAGGATGCTTACCCTGACTTGTTAAGGAGCAAGCTGAATTTGCTATTTTAGAGCGAATGAAGTCTATACTGACCAAGGGAGAAAGGCTGAAGGATGTGTAATACGTGTTAAACAACATAAGGAAGTCCATCAGATTCACTCGCTGCAGTTACGCTCTTCAGAGGTAGCTCATAAAACTTCACCTTCAGAATAGTAGATAAAGTTACCAATTATTTTCGAGAATCTATATGGTCCCATGGTAAATCCCCCTTCAGAGGAGGAATTGCAAGAATATATTAGGGATTTACATTTACCCTCCCTCACCAAGTCTCAGCAAGCTATATTAACATCTGCTCTTTCTGAAGATGAAATAGAAAAGGTAATTAAATCTCTTCCGTCTGATAAAACCCCTGGACCTGATGGGTTTTCCTCTAACTATTATAACATTTTTTCCAAGCAACTGATTCCCATTTTGTTACCGCTTTTCCAATTTCTCCTCTCTGGTCAAGCGTCTGACCCCTCCCTTTTTGAAGCCCTAATTGTTTTACTGCCCAAGCCAGATAAGCCACATGACCTGGTCTCAAGCTATAGACCGATTTCCCTACTTAATCATGATATTAACATTTTAGACAAATTACTGGCTGATCAAGTGAATACAGTTCTTCCTTCCATAATAGGGGAGGAGCAGGTTGGTTTTATGAAAGAAGGATCATCAGTTGACCCTTGCGAACTCTGGCTCGCGTCTTTTAAGCACTCCAGGATGCTACTCTTCCAATGGCTCTGGTCTCCTGGATGCTGAAAGGAGCCTTGACAGGGTTATTAGATTATTTATTTACAGCAATGGGGCATTTTGTTTTCCCAGGAAATTTCCGGAACTAGGTTCTACTCATTATATCTACTACCCTCAGCTAGAATTTACTGCAATGGGGTGATCTCAAATCTGATTAAACTGTATGTAGGAACCAGACGAGGGTGTCCCCTGTCCCGCTGCTTTTAATATACTCTTGGAGCCCTTATTCAGGGGGTTAAAAGAGCCCAGGATATCTCAGGTATTTCCTAAATGGACATGTAAGTTAAGGTAGCTGCATATGCAGATGACCTCCTGTTTGCAAATAACGAATCCAATCACATCTCCCCTATTCTCAAGATAATAGAGGGTTTAGCAAGGTTTCTAACTGTAAACTTAATATAGAAAAAAAACATTGTTTTTTCCTCTTAATCATAGGGTCTACAAACAAGAAGTTACCACCTTTGGGCTTGCGTGGAAGTCCGATTCTTTTAAATACCTTGGAATTATTCTGACACGGAATACAGTTCGGCTTAAGCAGTTAAATTTAGACTCGTTGGTCCATAAAATAGACCAAGATCTTCACAGATGGACCCTACTTCCTCTTTCTCTATGGGGCAGGATTAATTTAATTAAAATGAATGTTTTTCCCCACCTTTTTTATCCCCTTAACATGTTGAATATTGGGCTTCCGTTGTCTTGGTTTAAAAAAGTCCACAGTATGATTTCCAGATTTGTATGGGGGTACAAAAAGTCAAGAATGGCGTTCCACAAATTAGCCATACCCAAAGGAAAAGGAGGGTTAAGACTTCCACATCTAACATACTAACATACTAAAATGCCAGCAGAATAGGCCTAACGGTCTTTCGTGTCTGCTCATTTGGTCAGTCCCCAACCTGGGTGCTGACCTTGCTGTCCCCCCCGCCTTCTCTGGCTTCTCCCTTCCCAGTTCCGGATATTCTTGCCGGTGGATTTTGCTTCCAGAACCCTTCCTGTGCCTGTCCACCCCTACCTAGAACCCTCTCACTGTCTCTGCCTCCACCGACCCCCCTAGGCAGTGCATTCCATAGCTCCCACCACCCTCTCAGTGAAGTAGCACCTCCTCCTTTCTCCCCTAGATCTTCCCCCTCAACTCCACCCTGCCCACTCCTAGTGGCCCTTCCTCCTTCCTTCAAGCTTTTGATTGTTCCTCCCTAATTTACCCTCTTCATGGACCTAAAGACCTCTATCCTTGTCCCCAGTCCCTTCTCTCTTCTGTGTACATGTTTAGCTCTTGAGCCTCTCCTCATAAGGTCCTGTCCCCAAACCCCAAATCATTTTAGTTGCCCTCCTCTGGACCCTCTCCAGAGAGGTTAATGTCCGCTTTAAGTGTAGCCTCCAAAACTGCATGATACTCAAGATGCAGCCTCACCAAGCCAGTTATGGAGAGAGTCATCATCCCTCCTTCTGGGTGATCCCCCTAGCGGTGCATCCCAGCATCCTGTTGGCGCTTGGCTGCTGCCCTCCTACAAGTCTCAAAGTTGTTCATCTTCTTGACATCCACCACCACCCCCAGGTCCCTCTCAGCCTTCGAGGACTTGTAGCGACTTCCCCCCAGGTGTACACTTGGCCTGGGTTTCTGGCCCCAGGTGGAGTACCTTGCATTTCCCTGCATTGAACCTCAGCTTCCACTTTCTAGACCATCTTTCCAGAGCCTCCAGGTCCCCTGTAGGGCCACCTCCCCTCCTCCCCATCCACCACACTTCCAGTTTCAGGTCATCTGCAAAGACTCATCCACTCTGATTCACCAATCGCACTTATATGTGCTCAGATACGTGGCGTTGAACAGAAGGGGCCCAAAGTTGATCCCTGGCAGGACCCCACTAATGACCCTCCTTGGGGATGAGACTATCCCACCAACTACGACCCTCTGGGTCCGGTCCTAGAGCCATTTGCTATCCATCTGATCATCTGGTTTCCCCACCCCGATTTCTCCCCAGCTTATCCAACAGGCCCCACATGAGGAACAGTCAAATGCCTTGCACAAAGTCTAGAAAAGAGGACATCCACTGGTCTACCCAGGTCCAGGCACCTGTCACCCAGTCATAGAACTCCCACCAGGTTTGTCTGCCACGATTTCCAGGATGAATCCATGCTGTCTATCGTCCAGGCACCCTGACTTATCCAGGTCCCCACCTCTCTTGACATGCCCTCCATCACCTTGCCCACCACCGGGGTCAGGCTGACCCAGGCCTGTAGGTTCCTACACCTCCCTTGGTCCCCCTTGTGGATGGGCACTATATAGCCACCTTCCAGTCTTGGGGCACCCACCCTGTCCTCAGAGATGGTGAAAAGCTCTGCCAGGGGTTTGCCAGACATCTGCAAGTTCCTTCAGCACTCTGGGATGTGGTGCTCCAGCCCGGTGCTTTCTCCCGTCTTAAGGGGCTGGGGCTTCCTCACTCTCTCTGCTGTGATTTCCACTTCCAGGCACCCTTCTCCCTGCTTGGCCCTCCCCCCACCTGCTAGTGATGCCTCCCCTCTCACCAGACCTGCCAGATCGGTAAGGGTCCCCCCCCTCCTCAGTATCTCTGTCTCCTCCCATGTATGATGCAGCACCCCCATTTTCCCTGGTGAAAACTGAGGTGAAGTACTCATTTAGTACCTCAGCCTGCTCCCCCAGGTCTTGTGCCCATCTTTCCCCTGATTTAATCCTGCTAATCTATCCCTTCACCCTTCATTTTTCCCCAATGTATCTAAAGAACCCCTTGTTCCCTCTCCTAATTTCCCTGGCCAGGTTCTGCTCCTTCCTTGCCTTAGCCGCCCTCACCAATCTAGTGGCCCTTCTAGCCATCAGCTCATACTCCCCTCGATCCCTTTCACTCCTTGAGCACTTGAAATGCTTATAGGCTGCTTTCTTTCCCCACACCACCTCCTGGACCTCCCTGGTCCACCAACAGGGTTTTTGGGCCCTACTGCATTTTCGTCTTACTCTTGCACAGGTGCTGGTAGCATCCTGCAGCCCTCTCCTGATGATTTCCCACCTACTATCAGCGTCCATGTCTGACCCAATCCCATCCTAATGCTCGCCAAGGATCCTTCCTATTTCCTTAAAAATCCGCCCCCTGAGAGTCGGTTGCTTCCGTCTTTGTGCAGCCTTCTACCCTTCCTAGGTCCAGGCAGAACCAGACCATGAGCATGGTCACTCCCACCAATGGGTCCCTTACCTCCAGGCCCCAATCCTGGTCACTGTCTACCAGGACCACATTCAGTACCCGTGCCTCCCAGCCGGTTCCCTCACCTGCTGGAGTTAGGGCAGCGTCTTGAAAAGACATCCAACAACCTCTGTTCCCTGGTCACAGAGGATGTCATTGTCTCCAGTCTGTTCCTGGCATATTTAAGTCCCCACACACCACTGTTCACTCTGCCCAGTCTGCAGTGTCTCCTAACATCTGCCACCAGACTGTCCTCCAGCTCCTCCGCCAGGGCAGGGGGTCTATACACCACTCCTATTTTTACTCTCTTGCCCCCCCTTGTTATCAAGGTGACCCAAATCGCCTCCACAGTTCCCTCTGCCTCCTCTACTCCCCCTATGCCAATGCAGTTTTTGACTATCATTGCTACCCCTCCTCCCCTTCCCTCCCCCCTGTCCTTCCTGAACATAGTGTATCCCTCCAGGTTCAGGTCCCAGTCATGTCTTGCAGTGGCCCCAAGTCTCAGTGACCGCTGCCATCCACTGCTCCCTCAGTTAGCATCGCCTGGAGCTCAGGCATTTTATTGCCCAAGCTCCTGGCATTGTGAGATCTACCTTCCACCTTTTCCTATAGTTCCATTTCCCTGCTCGTGTTCCAGAGTTCTGTTTTCCCTGGTCTGCACTTTGCAGTTGGCCTTTTCCTGCAATCCTCCTGGTCCCCAGGAGGGTGGGACAAGTCCCTCCTTTATCGGCACCCCTTGACAGCCTTTTCTCCCATCCCAGCCTTCTGAGAGTTTAAACCCCACTTTTCACCAATGAACCCCTCTATTTTCAGCCAAGGTTCCCTCCCCTCCAAATTGAGATGTAGTCTATCTCTAGCATGCAGCTTCTTATCCTCCCAGGTCTCCCCCCAATCCCCCATCAACCCATACCCTCTGGCCTCACACCACTTCCTGAGCCACTGGTTTATCTCCCTAATTTTCCTTTTGTGTTCCCCACTAGCCCTTGGCACTGGCAGGATCTGGGTCTGTATTTCTGGGCCAGCCAAGCCAATAAATATCTTAAGTGGCTGACTGTGGACCATTTATTAGCCCAATCCTTTTATACCCCGGCATGGCTAAGAGTAGAATCAGCCATTATAAAAAAGCATGGATATCTCCCCAGTGCGATGTTATATACTAAATTAGGATCCCTTCCTGTATCATTACATAATTCTCTCATAGCAGTATTGATCAAGGCCCACGCTCAGTTGTGTGCATTTCTCAAATACGAAAATACTAAGGATTTATCTCAACCCATAAGAGGTAATCCTAATTTACAATTAGATATTAAACCCCTATCACCCAATTGGCTTCCTCAGACAGGAAATTGTCAGCTTGAAGATTTTATCACAGCTGATAGACAATGGTGTTCTTCAGCTGGAGTCATGCACAAGCTTATGATACCTGGTATAAATATTTTCAAGATTTTCCAGCTTTGGCATCTCTTGTTAAAAGTATTTGGAGTAATCCCACCCCGCGGAGGTGATATCCGTTTTCAGGCCACCTTAGCGGAGCTGGCCGGTTCGCCTCACGTGGTTTCTAAGTTATACAGTGTCTTATTTACGTGGGCATACCCTGATAACTTTGCCCCTGTTGTTTATTGGTCCTCTCTTTTTCCAGATAAGGAGTTAGACTGGTCCCTTCTCTGGTACAACTGTCACAAATTTTTGTTACAGGATAGACTTAGGCTAATGCAATTTAAAATCTTACACAATATTTATTATTCCCCACAGAAACTGGTCAGGTTGGGTACTCTGTACAAGATGTAAGTTGCAGCCTGGGGACCTTCTTTATATCTTCTGGAAGTGTCCCAAAGTTGCTCTACAATGGACCACCATTAAACAAAGGGTTGACCCGCTTTTAGGGCTTTCAGATTTGTTCACACCTGAAGTATGTCTATTGGGGGAATTTCTTCTGTATTTCTGTGGTGTGTAGGAAATATCACATGGCTTTAATTTCCTTGTCTGTTAAAAAAGTGGTCCTTAGACATTGGAAAGATTCTGACAATTTGACCTATCTTGAGTGGCTCCAGGAGCTCCTTGCTAATCTCAGAACGGAGAGGACCATTGCAAGCCTTTCTAATAAAATTAAGAGTTCAACAGGATATGGGGCCCTTTACAAACCCTATCGCCTTACAAGTTTGAAAACACGTTTGTTATAGTGTCGCTGTAACTTTGTTGGTATGATGCTGCTGAGATTTGGGGGGTTATGAGGGTGGGGGAGGAGGGAGGATAAGGAGAGAATGAATCATTATAAAATTGAAGTTGTTTTACCTTCATGTTGTCAAGGGTGTTTTGGATTTGTTCTCTGTATTGAAAACTTTAATAGAAGTTGAATGGAAAAAAGAAATAGTCTGCCCCTGGAATGCAACTCACGGAAAAATTAATTGGACTGCAAATAGAGGGGGGAAAAGAGAATTTCATTTCATTAACCTCCCCCTACAGTCAAACAATGCACAATCCACTATTTCTCCCCAAACTGGCTTTTATTTTGCACCTGCATGGCAAATGATTCCAGCGATACAGGGCAGGGGTCACCATTCTTCATTAAAAATAAATAAGCAGCTCCATGGGGATTTCAACTTTTTTACAATTCTGGCTGGACAGGATAAACAGCAGAAACCCAAGGATTCAGCAGACACAAGCACGAATTCTCCTCTGCCTACCATCTTGCTCTCTCAGGTGCTCTACCCGAGAACACAGATCCCTGCAATCTCCTGGCTTCTGTTGGATCTGGTAAGCCTACCTTCATTTTCTTTCTACAGGTCCCTTCTACTGTCACTGGTCAGCTCCCCTTACACTGGCATGGGAAAGCGAGTGGTCTCCCTCACCTGGACCTCTGGGAACTGGCCCAAGCCACAGGGGCATCCAGGAATTTTCCTGATGACCCAGGCCCAACCCACCTTCAACAGCTTGCATTGTTCACAATGCTAAGGCCACACCTGCCATGGTCACTCTGCTCTGCCTCAGCACCTTCGGCCCCAATTCACTCCAGGGTTTCTGCTGACACTTACTTTCTCAGGGGTCTCTGCCAGACCCACACCCCTTCTTCTTCTTCTCCTGGGCTTGGATTAAGCTCCAACATGGGGACTACCCTCCAAGGGCTGCCTGTCCCTCCAAACAGGTCCCCTGTTTTGGTTGAAAAGCTCCCCAGCTCCCTTGACCCCCCCCCAGGCTGCCCTGCCACACTGTGTGCAAGGGGGAACCTCTGCCACCAGCTGCCCTCCCAGCCCTGGCAAACTGGAAATACACACAAACGGGCTTTCTACAGGCTCCTGCTCTCTCTCCCTCTCTCTCTCTCTCTCTATATATATATATATATATACTGTATATAGGTTTGATAAAGCCTCCCAATGCCCTAGCCCCCAACGACGCAGGACCTGACTACCTGTGCCCCCACGGAGCTCCATATCCCCACTCTTTGTTGACCATGGTGCATGAGAAGCTGTTCTGACTGCATTCTTTTGGGGCGGGTTTCCCCACTGGCCCTCCTGGACCGCCACGCTCCCTACCTTGCCCACCTTATCTATTCCTGATGCTACTCTTCCAGCCTCCCCCCTCAAGCCCCAGGCCTAATGCCCAGGCTGGAAAGAACCCGCTACTTCCTGTCAGTCCCCTTGTGTATCCATCTGACTGCTCTCTGCTGCCACCTGGAGGTGTCCAGAGCAATATCCCCCAGAGCACTAAACCCATTTCCTAGCTCGGGGTAGGAGGGGGAAAGGGATGCCGAAATAGTGGGACTATAAGCCCTGTATTGACAGGGGGCTTACATCTCCAAAATCGCTAAACTCATTCATGCACGAGTTCATTGTCATGCAGTTGTCAAGTCAGACTTCATTTTCAGTTTCCTAGGGTGCAGAATACTGCAGAGTATTTCCTGAAGGGAGCAGAGGAACTCGACAATAGGCTGCTAGAATGAGGCTACTCACAAGCTAGAGTCATGGATGCCTGCCAGAAAGCAGCCATAGAAGATAGGGCTGATTTGTTAAAAAATGGGAGAAAAACCAGAAACAGGTAACAGATTCCATTTTGTGACCGCATATTTAACTCATGCGAGCTTGGTAGTGAACATAACATAATCAACAAACACTAGAATGTACTAATGAATGGCAGAGGACTCCACTCTGTGACTGGTCCCTCCACCCCCATCATGTCTTATAGACGGCGCCATCCATTAAAGATAGTCTGGCCAATAGCCATTTTATAGCTAAACAGAGGGAAACATGACTAAACAAATCAAAGGGGTGTTTCAAAGTGCAAAAACTATGTGACCTGCAAGTTTGTAAATCAGAGTAAAGAATTTATATATCAAACCAGCCACCATACTTTGAAATTTGGCAGCTTATAACCTGTAGCACCTCGTGGGTTGTTTACAAAGCCGACTGTTGTTGTGGCACATTTTACATTGGAAAAACTGAAAGGCAGTGTAAAACAAGGGTCGGTGAGCATTTAAGGGCAATAGAAAGGCGAGACTCTTCATATGCCACGGCATAACATGTTATGAATTCTCTGAACCCTCGCGAGCATTTTTTCAGCTTCACAGGTATTGAAAAGGTTTCTCCAAATCCCCGAGGTGGTAATTTCAGGAACAAAATTCTAAAAAAAGAAACAGAGTGGATCATTAGGCTGCATGCGAATAAGAAACCAGATCTGAATGTGGGCATTGAACTTAAATCCTATTTGGAAGAACGATGAAGCTTTAAACTGTACACTACTAAGGATATTGTGACTGTAAAAGAAATTTAGTGCTCAAGTAAGCTTTAATAATGGTTTAACATAGATTAAGAGTTCAGCTATATATGTCACCATTACAGAGAAGTTTTATAAAAAACTTTTGTGCTTTGGAGGTTTGCAGCTTTTTATCAAGTGCAATGTGAACTTAATTTCTCGGGGGTCCTGAGACACTGTTGCACTTTCTTACTTTAATATGGTTTAACATAGATACAGAGTTCAGCTGTTACCATTGTAGAGAAGCTTTAAAAAACCTTTGCATTTTAGAAGTTTGCAGATTTTTATGTTGATTGCGCGCAGCGCAAGAAACATATTGCGGCAACTTGCTGCAGAAGCAGGTTGTGGAGGCGCAGCACTGTTGTAGTGAGTGCCTCCACAGTCTTTGGAGACTTGGCCCACTTTCTCCAATGGGGTGGGACGCTGCTGCTGATACTAGTTCAGCCAGCATGCCACAATCTTGTAAGCTTTCAGCTGCTGCAATCAGGGGCAGCCTCGTCATTGCAGCATAAGCCATTCCGCTGCAATGAGGGAGCTACCCATCATTGCTGGGCGGAACCTTGGTACTGTAATATTGTTTGTGAACATGGCAGCGGCTTCCTACCATGTTCACAAACAATATGAATGAGCCCTCCCCCATGCTGAGGGGGTGCCCAATCCTCCTCAGCAGCATGTGCCCCCCCACCACAGTGTTTGTGTGCCGACGGGGCCCCCAATCCCCCTCGGTTTCAGTGGCCATAACCATAGTGTTCATGTTCCCCGTCAGCATCATGTCCCCCCACAAAGTATTTTTTGCTGATGGGGGAGCCCACTCCCCATTGGCATAATTTCCCTCACCCCCAAACACACACTGCAGTTGTGCCGAAGGGGTGCCCAGTCCCCCTTGGCTCTTGCGCCTCCCCTTTTGTGCCAACGGGGTTGCCCAATCCCCCATCATCTAGAGCTGCCCCCCCACAAAAAACTGTGTTGGCATGCTACGAGCCCACCCCAGCATGCTAAAGAGTCCTGAAGAAAAAAATAAATCCTGCAATTATTTATTTTTTGTAGTACCTGTGAAAAAGGAAAACGGTCCCTTGCCGTCTCCCTGCCCCCTCCCACGACCTGCACCCACCCTCTGCGCACCCTGCCTCCCCCCACTCCATACTTACCTGCGGAGTCCAGCACGACGATCTTCGGTGGACCCTGGGAACACATCTGCACTCTTCAGAGCCGACCGCAAACTGAGGAAAGGCCGGTAGGCCGTATAATGGCATAAATAGGGTTTTTTCAACTTTGATGCATATCTCAAGCATTTTTTTGAATTTTGGCACCAAATTTTCAACATGGGGTTTTGGGATGCCTCCTCATGAATTTAGGCACTGTCATGGCGTTATTCGCCCCCAAAAGGTGATTTTGCGGTCACTGCGCAGAATCACTTTTCAGGACTGATTAATGAAACAACAGTGCCGCTGTTCATGAGATGGGCTCTCAAAAAGGCTATGTTCAAAATTTGGTCTAAAATATCCAAGAAATTACTGTTTTACGAGTATGCATTGCGCAGCTGCTACGCACGCTCTTAACTTCACAACTTTGTAATATTTTCACTCCAGATTTTCAACACTGCCATTTTCCCACACTTTCTTATGAACAGTGTAGCTGTAATTTTCTACATCCTGGCCGAAATGTGTTTTCGCACTTGCAGCACAGAATAGTGCGGTCGCTGTGGGAAATCAGTGTTTGGGACACATTATGAAATTCACAGTGACACTGTTCATTAGCAGAGGTCCTAAAATGCCTATGTTGAAAATGTGGTGATGAAAGTCCATAAAATGACTGTGTTACGAGTGTGTATTGCGCAGTTTCCATGCACGCTCGTAACTTCGCCAATTTGCAATATTTTCACTCCAGATTTTCAACATTGCCATTGTTCCACACCTCCTTATGAACAGTGCAGCTGTCACTTTTCACATCCTGGCCGAAATGTGTTTTTGCACTTCCTGCGCAGAATAGCGCTGGTGCTGTGAGAAATCAGTTTTTTTTGTAACGCATTACAAAAATCACAGTGACACTGTTCAGGAGCAGATGTGCTAAAATGCCTATGTTTAAAATTTTGTGATGAAACTCAATAAAATGACTGTGTTATGAGTGTGCATTGTGCAGTTTCCACGCACCCTTGTCACTTCGCAAATTAGTAATATTTTCACGCCAGACTTTCAACACTGGCATTTTTTCACACCTCCTTATAAACAGTACAGCTGTCATTTTTCACATCCTGTCCAAAATGTATTTTCACATTTCCGGTGCAGAATACCGCAGTTTCTTTCGGAAATCAGTGTTTGGGACAGATTAGGATCAAACGAGTGAGAGAAGGGTAGTGACCGAGCTCAACTGAGCTCTGTCAGGACTGCTGCGGATTTCTTTCTGGGCAGACACAGGCACCAATGCAGGCAGGAGCCCAGTACAAAAGGGCAGCCTGTAGCGCTGGGAGAAACAGAACGAGCAGGTGAGGGAGGGGGAACTGAGCAAGCTCAACGGAGCAAAGCAATCAACATTCGGCATTGACAAATGCTTGTTATTAAGTGCAAATTGAAGCTAATTTCTTGGGGATCCCACGACACTGTTGCTTTTATAAAGTTATGGATCACTCTTGCACTTTGTTTTTGCTGTGTTACACGTTTACACTCATTGTCATGGTGAATAATCATTTTTGATCAACCAATGATTTTGAAAGATACATTCGTGATGTCACTGTGATGTCATCATTTGTCTGTATATAATGGTGCCGGTTTCATTTGTATTTTTAGCCTTTGAAAAAGAATTTTATCATCCAAAACGCGTCAGGCATTCATGTAGTTTTATATGTAAGAAAGTATATTTTTAACATTATTGGAGAGCCTCAGTGGTACTTGAAAAGTGGGTGTATGCTCCAGTCTTTTTGGACTTTTCTGCTATCTGTTTGACTGTATGAGCACAAGTCACCTTGTGCGCACTTTTTGGGGAGTAATTTTTAAAAAGCGTTTTCCAAATACCAAAGCATTTGTACAAAATAAAAACAGAAAATACACCATTAAAAACACAAAAATTAATTAAAACAGGCAGCACGAATAAGTTATAAGTTAGACAGCATCCACGAAAGCTAAATCAAACAGGTAGGTTTTTAATTAGGATTTAAAAGTCTCAGTGGACAGGCATTCTCTAATCCCATGAGGTAGAGAATTCCACTGGGCCGGGGCCACGAAAGAAAAAGCTCTGGCCCCCAAGGTCTTTAAATGGATCCTGGGAATCTCTAGCAATCCCTCGTCGGAGGAACAGAGTGGGTGGAGGGAGCAGAAGGGACAAAGGAGATCTTGCAAATAATGTTGTCCAAGTCCATGTAAGGCCTTGTAGGTCTGCAAAGCGACCTTGGAGGTGATCCTCCACCACATAGTCAGCCTGTGCAGTTCGCAGAGCACAGGTGAGACATGGCTAGATCTTGACAAACCCATCAACAACCTGGCTGCTGAGTTCTGCACCAGCTGCAGGCAGCGGATGTCCACCCCCAGGAGCCCTAGATATAGAGCATTGCAGTAGTCAAGGCGGGAGGTCACAAAGGCATGGACCAATGTTGGTAGATCATCAGGTGGAAAAAGGTGCTTTATCCAGGCAATATTCCTCAGATGGTAAAAAGAGGACTTGACGATTGCTGACACCTGAAACTTAAGTGTCAGCTCACCATCAAGAATAACGCCCAGATTCTTCACCTTTTCAAAGAATCACAAAGGGTTGCCACCCAGCATAAGCCCAGATGGCAAACCAGGAGATAACCCCTCTACTGATGCCCTGGGTCCACTGCCAACACCTCGGTCTTATCCTGGTTCAACCTCAACCAACGTGCACTCATCCAGTCTTGAATCTCAGCTAGGCAGTTGTTAAAGAATGAGATGGCATCATCCTGTTCAGGCACAAAGGGCATGTACAGCTGAGTATCATCTGCATAACTGAAAACTCAGCCCGTACCACCTTATAATGTCTCCCAATGGCAGCATGCACACTACAAACAATATGGGAGACAAATCGGAGCCCTGCAGCATCCCACAGGTCAGGGAGAGAAGGACTGAGGAAAAAATGCCCAACACCACTCTCTGAGTCCTGCCCATGAGGAAAGAATGGAACCATCTGTGGACTGTCTCAGACAGTTCACAGAACAGCTGCAGGTGCTCCAGTAATACAACCTTGGTCCATGGTGTCGAGTGCTGCAGAGAGATCAAGAAGAACCAAGATCGAACAGCTCTTCTGATCTCTTGCTATCAGGAGATCATTAAGTACCCAAACAAAGGCCATCTCGGTACTATGCCTCTTCCTGAAACCAGACTAGAGAGGATCACAGACCTCGTGGGTGGTAAGATAGTCTTCGAGCTGCAACGCGACCACCTTCTCAATAACCTTGCCCACAAAGGGCAGGTTAGAAACTGGTCTGTAGTTCGCGAGACAGTCTGGGTCAAGGGAGGATTTCTTCAAAATGGGTGTCACCACTACCTTCTTCAAGGGGCTTGGGAACACACTCTTCCCCAACGAACACCAGACGATCTCCACCAGGACCAGCCTGATGACCTCCATGCACTTCACAAAAAGGCAGATTGGACCAGGGACCAAACTATAGCAAGTCAGTAGCAAGCCCTGGACAATCTTTATTATATCTGTGATCACCGGCTGATCAAAGTTCAGTGAGACAGACTGAGTGCCTGTGATCTCCCACCAGTGGTGTAAATGGTGAACAAGAAGTACAGGAACTCAAACATTTGCACAAATGAAAAGCAGAATTAAGATCCTCGCTCTGAAGGATAACTCTTGGGACTCAAGGGGCCGTTGGACCTTTTTGTGCTGTCAACATCTATGTTTCTATATGTCTTTCAATTCCAGACACATCTGAAGAGATACTGGTGCACCCAATCAGAGATGTCAAAGTAATTTGAAAACAAATTAAAATTGTTCTGCCTAGTCAAATTGTGTGATGGAATCCACTGATCTCATATCATAGGCCAAGAAATTATTATGTTACTGATGTAAGAATTTAATTTCAAATATCAATAGGAAGAAGTAGAGAAACTCAGTTCCTGCTGCCAAAAAAGGTATAGGAACTGAGTTCCTGTGCGTTCCTGCTCACTTTCATCACTGTCTCCCACCGACCTCCACAATACCCACTGGAATGAGTAAGACAGATCTCCAACCTAACGGTGGCAACCTTATCCACAAAGAATTGAAAAAACTCCTCACACTTAGATTGTGAAAATGCTCTCCGATTCTGAAGGCAGGTTGGATTGCACAACCTGTCGACAGTACCATTTCTTACATTGGGGATGTGCGGGAAGAAGCAGACTGCGCATTTTGGTCGGGATGACCGAAAGTCTTTTTGATAAAAAACATACATTAATAAGGCACATATGCTTTTAAAACAGAATCAGAGCAATTATTGAGTACAGCTCTGTTAACAGGCACAAATATTAGAGGGGCACAAAAATGGATTAAAAAGCTGACAGTGTCCGTTCATGGCACCATGATTATGTTGTGAAAACCCCACACTGTGAGACAGAAGGACACTTTGTTCAAATCCCACTGCAGCAGTTCATTTGGCGTTCCTGTTCTTTAGTCCTCCCCAGTGAGGTCAAGGAGGACACACACACACACACACACACACACACTCACACACACAAGATGTTCCATTTCAGCTGGGCTATCAATGGGGAAGAAACTGTAAAATGTCTTGCTTTTACAAAAAGTAAAGTATCACTATTAAGTAATTGCTGGGTACCTCCCACCCCTGCACTGCAGAAAGTGAATGCTTTAATATCTCACTTACATTGCATTTTACTTATGGGAGCACATTATAAATCAAAGGCTGAAGCTTTTAAAGGCAGGAGGGTCATCTTTAAAAAACATGGAAGGTATAAACAGCAATACATGATGCCAGCATAATAACAACTTTCATTAGTCAATGGCTAAAGCAAATACTCAAACTTGATTGGCTAACAGCCATGGGGACATCCTTACACATTCCCCCACAGTAAAAAGAAAAGTGCCAGCCAACAGCCTTTTTGTTAACCTTCATGGTACTCCACACCCTTTGGCCCACACATGATATGACTGCCCTGTCATTTCCTCCTCACCACAGTGTTTTAAATAGGTCTAAAACCTGCCCTCCATCATTCTGGTGAGAGGGAGACACAAGGTTACTCCTGAACCCAGTCCCCTGCCACTCTTACAGTCCCACTGCCTCCCCGATACACAAAGCCCCCATCCAATCTCTGGTGTAAGGGGCCATTCCCAAAACCAGTCCCCTGCCCCTCTCACAGTCCCACTGCCTCCCTGATACACAAAGCCCACATCCAATCTCTGGTGTGAGGGGACACAAGGCCACTCCCAAAACCAGTCCCCTGCACCTCTCACAGTCCCACTGCCTCCCCAATACACAAAGACCCCTTCCAATCTCTGGTGTGAGGGGACAAAAGGCCACTCCAAAACCAGTCCCATCCCCTCCCTAGGTTTCACCACCTCCACGATACACAAGCCCTCCATCCTTTTTGTAAGAGGGGGACACAAAGTCACTTCAGAAACCAGACCACTCCAATCCCACATGCTCTATTTTCCTGTTCTTTTTTTTTCCTTCCCCAGGACACACCTGGAAGCAAATTATTTTTTAGCTAAGTGTGCCTTCCTGGTTATAAAAGTGTACCCCCCTACCAATGAGGCTTACCTGTACTGTTAAGAATGGAGCCCTTTTGTGATTGGACAGTTTGAAGCTCTCCATGAGTTCTGGGGACTGTGGACTGTGATAATGGGGGAGTTGGAATGAGTGATGAGTAGAGCTATTTATTCAGCACTACCAGTGCCTGAACTGCTTGTTGAGTAAAAGCGCCAAATAGTTTCTCATTGCCGCCGATGATGAGCATGGCTGACACTCGCGACCGGTGGGGGAATTCACCCGCACTGCTGCAAAAACTGAATGGTTATTGACGTTTCACTCAGTCTGTCAATCAATATCTTTATTTAACCAGGTGAACATCATTGAGCAAGCTCATTTACAAGATGGACCTGGAAAGGAGAGGTTAAGAATACATACAAAGGAATACTCACTTACATCATAATTGGGTAAACAATACACAAACAAGCATTTGTCAATGCCAAAAGTTTGCTTGCTAGTATTAGCATTGCAAATGCAGGAGTTAGACAGATGCAGAGTAGGAATGGCAGTGAAGTATTGAACTTCACACCAACCCCACCTCCGCCCTGCAGGGATGGACAGGCATTGAGGTATGCATTTGTGTTGTCACCCATAACGTTCATGCCATTTCACCTCACCCTGTCCTGCAGACACCGTCAAGTGTTGAGGTGTGCCTTGGGGTATTTGGCTTTACAGTCACCCCACTCCATAAGGACATATGCTGAAATGGGTGCAATATAGAATGGGGTGAACTGTGGGGCCAAAGAGTCGAAGGCACAGCTCAATGCCTGTCAGTGGGGGGGGGTGGGGTTGGACTGGCATGAACATTACAGTCAGCTATTCAAAGGCACACCTTTGATGTCTGTCAGTCTGTAAAGGGTGGGATATTATGGTTAGAAACCAAAACGCCCTGGGCATTTGTTGATATTTGCAGTACAAATGTTCAACATGGTCATTTTGTGGCCCACTCCTCATGAAAGCATTTGGGAACTCTCCTCATGAACAGTGGCACTGTGATTTTGTCAATGTGTCCTGAAATTTGAGTTTCCACAGCGACTGTGCCATTGTGCACCAGATGCACGAAAACACAGATCAGGCAGGATGTGAAGAATGACAGCTGTACCATTCATAGAGAGGTGTGAAGAGATGGCAATGTTGAAAATCAATAGTGAAAATATTAAAAATGCTCAAACTTCAGAGTGTACATGGAAACTGTGCAATGCATGCATGTAACAGTCATTCAGTGGAATTATTTCACCAGATTTTCAACGTAGACATTTTGTGACCTCTGCTCATGGACACTGTCACTATGATGTTCTTACTCTGTCCCAAACATTGATTTTCCACAGCAACTGTGGTATTCTGTGATTGATGTGTAAATGCATATTTCAGGTAGGATGTGAAAAATGACAGCTGTGCTGTTCATAAGGAGGTGTGAAAAAATGGCAGTGTTGAAAATCTGGCTGAAAATATTACTAATTTGCGAAGTTACGAGGGTGCGTGGAAAATGCGCAACACACGTTCATAACACAGTCATTTCATGGATTTTCATCACAAAATTTTCAACACAGGCATTTTAGGACCTCTGCTCATGAACAGTGTCACTATGATTTTCTTAATGTGCCCCGAACACTGATTTCCCACAGCGACCACACTATTCTGCGCCAGAAGTGCGAAAACACATTTCGTCCAGGATGTGAAAAACAACAGCTGTACTGTTTGTAAGGAGGTGCAGGAAAATGCCAATGTTGAAAATCTGGAGTGAAAATATTGCAAATTCATGAAATTCTGGCGTGCGTAGCAACTGCGCAATGCCCGCAGGTAAAACAGTCATTTGGGGAATTTTTTCCACCAAATTTGCAACATGGGCTTTTTGAGAGTCTACCTCATGAACACTGGCACTGTCATTTTGTTAATCGGTCCCGAAAGATGATTCTGCGCAGTAATCATGAAATCACCTTTCGGGACCGAATAACACCATTACTGTGGCTGAATTCGTAAGGAGGGGTCCCAATAACCCCATGTTGAAAATTTGGCGCCAAAATTCCCCAAACTGCCTGAGATATGCACCAAAGTTGAAAAAACCCTATTTATGCCATTATACAGCTTACTGGCATTTCTTCAGTTCGTGGTTGGTTTTGAAGAGTGCAGACGTGTTCCTGGTCCACCGAAGATCATCACGCTGGGCTTTGGAGGTAAGTATGGAGTTGGGAGTGTGGGGAGGCAGGTGCAGAGGGTGGGTGTGGGTTGGGGCGGGCATGAACTCTACAGGGACCATTTTCTTGTTTACAGGGTTAAGAAAACATTGCAAGACTTTTTTTTTTTTCTTCAGGGGCATTTGGCATGCTGGGGTGGGCTCCCAGCATGCCACTTGAGTGGTTTGGGGGCTGTAGCCGGCAGGGGATTGGGCACCTCCGTCAGCACATAAGGGGGAGTCGAGGAGGATTGGGTACCCCTGGGCATACAACAAGTCGGGGCATTACGCTGATGGGAGTGGGCTCCCCATCAGCAAATTGCTGAGGGGAGACTGAAGCTGACTGGGATTGGGCCTCCATCGACAAATTTAATGGGGACTGAAGCTGATGGGGATTGGGTCCTCTGTTGGCAAAAGACTTGATGGGGCACATGAAGTCAAGGAGATTGGGCCCCCGCTCGGCAAACAACAAATGGGGAAGGGGGTTACAGTGTGCCGATGGGGAGTGGGCTCCCCCATCGGCACATTACTGGGTCGGGGTGGCATAGGAAGGGCAAGTTACGCCCTGCAATGATGAGTCGTTCCCTCATTGCAGCGGAATGGCTGATGCTACAATGATGAGGCCACCCCTGATTGCAGTGGCGAAAACCTTTCAAGGTGGTGGCACACTGGCTGAACTAGTGTCAGCAGTGGCATGCCACCGCATTGGGGAAAGTGGGCCAAACCTCAAAAGGCACTGGGGGCATTGGCAACAACAGTGCTGTACCTCCACAACCTGCTTCTGTAGCAAGCTGCCGCAACATTTTTCTTGCGCATGCATGTAAGCAAACATAAAAATGAATTCACACATACATAGTATTTACATAGAGCAGTAATTATACACGGGAGGTTTATAATACACAAGAAATAGAGTATTAAAAGGAGCCATTAAGCTAAGACCACAAAGAGTATGCAGCTAAAAAGTATAGCAACTGTAGTACAGTATATACAGGTTAAACCTACGCAACTATAATTACAGCGTATATTTGAAGCATCCTTGAACACAATTATTGATTGAAAGAAGCTTGGTGGAGCATGGGAGGGGTGAGGAGGGGTACACAAGAGGATGAGTAGGGAGAGGTACATGGTACATAGAGTGCCCACAAAGGCATGTAGTGATTGCAGGGGGGAGGGTGGCAGCAGTTAGGGAGTGAAATGCAAAACACCATGACAGTGTCAAAGGGGATAAACAAGAAGCGTAGGTGGGAGCCAGGGAGACATGGAAAGGGAACTGACAACAAGGAAAAAACAGTGTAGGGATAGAAGGAGCAGTCAATTAAGTTCTTATAAGCTCTAACATTGCCCAAGAGGGGTGGGAAAGAAGTACCCGGAAAGGGATGCGCTGGAGCAGAAGGAGCTGAGGCTAGAGGAAGGTAACATCAGGGGAAACAGTTACAGGATTCCTTGATAGCGCAAGAATAAAGTGCTTTGAAGGCTGATAGTTTGATTGGGTAGGTCCACTTCAGGGTATTTTGTAAATGTTCCAGAGAAACGGTAAAGCATAAGATATGGCAGACCTGCGGAAAGCGCAACTTAAACTTGGGTACTGCAAGGGAGATAACGGAAGAACTCCTTAAGGCATCTTTACCTACCACACCTAGAGGAAGACAATCCAAGATGTACTGAGGCAACATCTTTGTGATGGCCCTAAATGTCCAGAGAGCTGCATTCCTCTGTCTTCTGTAATTATGGGATGATCAGCCTACTGCAGCGTAAAGGGAGCGGTGACATGTGGAGTATGGGAGACCAGTTATGAACTTCAAGGCCCTATGGTACAGTGTATCTAATTTAGCCAGGGCAGACATGGGGCCTTGGCTGTAAAGGAAATCTGCATAGTCCAGTAAGGTAAGGAATGTAGTTTGGACCAGTCTCTTGCTGGCATCCAGTGTAATAAAATGTTTTATCCTATAGAAGAGACTAAGCATCTGCCTAAGCTTCTTTGACAGATCCTCAACATGATCACAAAAGGAAAGCTTTTGGTTTATCCACACCCCCAGATATTTGAATTTAGTAACACATTTCAGCGATTCGCCAAGAAGAATGTGGATCTGGGGAATATTACTGCGAGTTGTGGGGTAATTAATGTATGAAAAGGGAGAGAAAGGCATCACCTTTGTATTTTTTGGTGTTCAGGAACAGTTTTTGGTGCAGTAGTTGTAGTTGTACAAGATTAAATTCCTGTTGCAGATACCTACAAGCTGCTTCCAGAGATGGTCTTTCAATACAAAGTACAATGTCATTGGCAAATAGGTAGATTTGATGTCAACATAAATATTGTTAATGTAAATTGCAAAAAGCAATGGACCCAGCATAGAACCTTGCAGTACGCCCCTCAGTAGAGGTTTCAGGGATAAGAATTCCCCTTCAGCCTTGACCTGCTGCTGTCGCCCTGTTAGATAGTTCGAGAACCACCTCAGTGATAGGGGGTCGCAGTCAATGTTTCTGAGGGAGACAAGGAGCATCTCATGGCCAGCTGTATCGAATGCCTTGCTTAAGTCTAGAAATACTGCGCAAATGAAGTTCTTCAAATCCAAGGCACACTGCCAGTCATTGGTGACCTTTGCAAGGACTGAAATAGTACTGTGATGAGGCCTAAATCCCAACAGATAAGAACTGAGCAGGTTCCCATTTTCGAGGTAGTTCCTGAGCTGCACACTCACAATTTTCTCCAATAGATTGGAATGGGTGGGAAGTAAGGTCAGATTGGTCTATAGTTACTCAGGTTGCTGGGGTCTCCAGATTTAAAAAGTGGGATTACATGAGCTGTTTTCCATAAGGGAGAAATACTGCCCTGCAAAAGAGAGAGGTTAAAAAGTTGCATGATGGGCACAGTCAGGACGTGAAGACTAAGCTTCAGGAAGAATGGGTCCAATTGGTCTACCCCTGCACACTTTCTGGTATCCAGTTGTAGGAGGAGATCCTCAATTTCTCTCAGGGTTGTAGGCTGGATGGAGAAGGCCGTGCTTGTGACCGGATCTGGTAAGTCCAGTGCTCCAAGACTAGAGCGGAGGTTATTGGCAGGGGAGGCATCGAAAGCAAGACCTGCAGTAGCAAAATGGTTATTGAAAGTGTTGAGGTTAGTCAATTTATCCAACACCGAGGTTGCACCAGTGGAGATTTTTGTGGGTAAGGTGCTTGTAGTTGCATGCTCTTGAATATTCTTGATGGTTTTCTAGATGTTTGCCGAGTACTTGGTAGAAGCATCCAGTTCTTTGCACAAATAGCTAGCCTTAACATAGACTAGTGCACCAAGTGAGTTTCAGGGAGCTAGGTGGTTAATAGAGAACTACAGGTTTACCTGCCATTTGGCTGTAGTGCATAAGGGGGGTCCCACAGAAACACTGACCCTGCAATCTCATAGAGAAATCCAGGTATGCAAACTGGAGCCCCCGATAAATAAGGTTGTAACCAGCACCCAGGCAGACATGTCATGTGTTGGCTGTCAGCTGCCTGAACTTGTACTGAATGCGAGCACCAAACCTATGAGAGTCTGATGTATGTTTGCCTCTTGTAAAGCTGGTATCTATCTACGGAGATTTTCCTCTGACTACATAACGTGCCCTCTGTGCTTTTTTTTTACAAAGTCTAGACTCAGTGTTGACATGTATGTTTAAAAACTCCCAGAGAGCTAATACTAATATTAATAGAGCAGATACATTTGGGGTGGGGGTTGCTGCCAGTTGCTAACATTCTTATATTCTTTGATTTTATTGGCTATTTTTAAAATAGTTTTTATAGCTAATTTTGTCATCAACGACTCATGTCATTAAAGATGGCCGTCACTTGCAATGTTTAGAAATCTCTTCTGTGGACTGTACGTACTGGATACATACTGTGGATATATTAGTGTAGTGTTACCCACATGTTTCTGATGGTCAACAGCAGAGCACTGTACCAAAAATATTACATTTTTTCATGACAGGCACGGCAGGAGAGTGGGAACTTTTACAAACATCAAAATTCTGTATCTTAGTTCCAGAATGAAAGAAGATGAAAAGAAAATGGGTATATTGATGTTTGCACCTAAAAAACATTACTGCTGAAAGAAATGACATAGTGACTAATAAATACTGCTGCTTTTGGTGACTCTGATTCATGTGTAGTGTTATTTGTACTCGTAGTTGTTCTATTTATTACTTGTTTCCTGTGCGATAATTGCTTGCTGCATGTACTCCTATAAATTGTTCTGTAACCCCCCCTTCCAACTTACTGCCCCCAGAGTTAGAAAAATCAACGGTCTGAGGGAGTAATTTCTGCAAGTCACAATGTGGTGGCAGCAGAGAGTGGGCTAGAAAGGGTATCAACAGGGAGAACAGGAAGTAGAGGGGAGAAGCTGGAGAGCGAGATCGGTGGTACCAGCAGGAGGGAAGTCAGAAGGGGGGACCCCCCCCCTGCAGGCAGGTCGGCAGTTTGGTGGAGAGATGCCGGTCCTTGGGTGGTTATCCGAAGGTGGATTTGAGTAGGACAGTTGTGGTCATTTGAGTCCTGGGCCCCCCAGTTTGGGTGGTGAGGGCATCCGGGTAGGTGATCTAGGGCAGGTAAAGCAGGAACCTCGGGGGGTGGGGATCAGACCCACCTGGAATGGGTGCTTTGAGCTATTGGGGATTCAGGGGTTGTTGCAGGGCTCCTGAATTGAGGATCGGGTACCAGTGGCAGCAGTCCAAGTCCTTTCAACCAGCGTTTCAGGGCAGTTCAATTGGTCGATAGCCAGGGGAGTGGGGCACAGCCTGGGTATGCTGTGGGTGTGCCATGCCCATGTCTGGGGCAGGCCCTTGGGCCTACTATATTCTATGTTTGTAGGCCTTTAGGTCCATGTAGGCCGTGGCTTTGCTCTAGTGGGGTAGCTGGAAAGGAATGTGCCACTGTTGCTATCTGAAAAGGAGCTGGAGCCTAGGGTGAAAAGGGGAGGCAGCCAGGGAATGAGTTTGGAAGCTGCAAGAGCGTTTTGCCCCCTTTCAGCTCATGGAATTGGTTGGAGGTGACTGGGAGAAGCACATCACTTCTCCACAGGAGAGTGCTCGAGTGTGAAGTAACGGAAGCACTAATAAGAGGTATGGAAGAGAACAAGATGTGAAGCTCAAGAGGTCAGGTACTTACCAGTGCTGGTGTTTTTGAGGGAGCTTCATGGTCCTGGAAAGATCTAAGCAGAAACAGTTCTCAGGTGCTGAGCAGACATTCTGCTATAGAGTGATTGCTGAGAAAAAATCTTATTTCTGCCTATGGTTCTGCCCTTTTAGGAGGATAATGTCTCTCTTAGAAATATTTGTATAAAGTCAGCCCCGTGGAACTGTAGTTTAAAGCCAAGATACAAGTAAGCTACTGTGGTCCTCTAAATCTTTTGGGCCCAGGAGAAATAAAGTGATTAGTTTCAAAGGAAATGAAGTGTCCTAATCTCATTATGTTTGCTTGCACGCATGTGCAAGATACATAGTGCCATCATCCGAGTTTTCTGAGGTGTGGCAGCCCTCTTCCAATTCAGGCAGTATGTTTGCAGGCACGGCCACAGTTCTCCAATGCCTGCTGGAGCTGTCTATGACAGCTCCAAAATGCAGTGGCATACAGTTGAAAGGGGGAGCTACGCTTCAGTGAGCAGCAATCAGATATTGCCTGCTCATGCGCAGCTCCCCCTACACACACACACACACACACACACACACACACACTGCGTGCTGCCCCCCCACGCACACACTGTATAATCGACGGGGTGCCCAATTCCCCGTCGGCTGTGCTGCACCCCCCAAAGCCTTCCACATGCCATGCTGGGTGACCACCCCAGTGTGGCAACTCATAGTATAGCCGACGGGGGTGCCCAATCCCCCGTCGGCTCCACTGTCCTCCCCCGCCCAGAGTACAGGGTGCCACGCTGGGAGCCCACCCCAGCATGGCAATAGATGCTATGGCCAATGGGGGTGCCCAATCCCCGTCGGCTCCATGCCCCAACCAGCCATCCTTGTGCCTTGCGCTGAGAGCCCACCCCAAGCGTGGCAAACGTCCGTGTCGTCCTTTGAAAAAAAAACTGCAAATAAAAAGCTTGTCCCTCGGCGCTTCTCCCTGCCCCCTCCACAACCCGCACCCACCACTCGCACCCTGCCTCCCCACCCCCACCCATACTTACCTTCGGACTCCGGCGCGATGATCTTCGGTGGACCGGGAACACGTCTGCACTCTTCAAAGCCGACCGTGAACTGAGGAAATGTCGGTAAGCTGTATAATGGGATAGATAGGGTTTTTTCAACTTTGTTGCATATCTCCGGCATTTTTTGGAATTTTTGTACCAAATTTTCAACATGGGGTTTTTGGGTCCCCTTCTCATGAATGCTGTCACTGTCATAGCATTATTTGGGCCCAAAGGGTGATTTCACAGTCACTGCACGAAATCACCTTTCAGGACCGATTAACGAAATGACACTGCCAGTGTTGATAATGTGGGCTCTCAAGAAGCCTATTTTGAAAATTTGGTGGAAAAATTCCAAAAAAATGACTGTTTTACGAGCGTGCATTGCGCAGTTCCTACGCACGCTCGTAAGTTCGTGAATTGTCAATATTTTCACTACAGATTTTCAACATTGCCATTTTACCACACCTTCTTATGAGTAGTACAGCTGTCATTTGTCACATCTCACCCAAAATGTGTTTCCACCCATGTAGCGTACAATGGTGCAGTCAGTGTGCGAAATCAATGTACGGGACAAATTAAGAAAATCACAATGACACTGTTCATGAGCAGAGGTCTTAAAATGGCTATGTTGAAAATTTGGTGAAAAAATCCCCTAAAAATGACTGTTTTACAAGCGTGCGTTGCGCAGTTCCTACGCACGCTCGTAAGTTTGCGAATTTTCAATATTTTCAATCTAGATTTTCAACATTGCCATTTTATTACACTTCCTTATGAGCAGTACAGCTGTCATTTGGCACATCTTGCCCAAAACATGTTTCCGCCCATGTAGCACAATGGCGCAGTTGGTGTGCGAAATCAATGTATGGGACACATTAAGAAAATCACAGTGATGCTGTTCATGAGCAGAGGTCTTAAAATGGCTGTGTTGGAAATTTGGTGAAAAAATTCCTAAAAATGACTGTTTTACGAGCGTGCATTGTGCAGTTCCTACGCATGCTCTTAAGTTTGCGAATTTAATATTTTCACTACAGATTTTCAACATTGCCATTTTATTACACTTGCTTATGAACAGTACAGCTGCCATTTTTCATATGTCGCCCAAAATGTGTTTTCGCACATGTAACGCACAATGGTGCTGTCGGTGTGCAAAAGCAATGTTTGGGACAGATTAAGAAAATCACATTTACACTGTTCATGAGCAGAGGTCTTAAAATGGCTATGTTGAAATTTGGTGACAAAGTCCATAAAATGACTGTTACGAGTGAGCATCGCGCGTTTCCACGCACCCTCGTAAGTTCATGGCGTTGTAATATTTTCAGTCAGATTTTCACCAGTGGCATTTTCCACACTTCCTTATGAACAGCACAGCTGTCATTTTTCACATATGGCCGAGTGTGTTTTCACACTTTCAGCGCAGAGATGCGTGGTGGCTGTGGGAAATCAATGTTGGGACAGATAAAGAAAATCACAGTGACACTGTTCATAATCGAGTCCCAAAATGCCTGTGTTGACAATCTGCTGTAAAAATCCCCAAACTAATTACATTACGGGTGTCCGTTGTACAGTTCTATATGTACGCGTGACTTCACCGGTTTTTAATATTTTACTGCAGATTTGCAACATTGCCATTTTACACCTCCCCATGAACAGTACAGCTGTCATTTTTTACATCCTGTTCGGAATGTTTTTGCACCTGTGGTGCTAAATGCCGTAGTCGCTGTGCATAAGCAGCTGTCGGCTAACAAACTGATATTGCCACTGTTCATGAGGTGGGGTCACAAAAAAACCATGTTGAAAATTTGGAGTGAAAATACCAACGAATGCCTGAGGTATTACGGTTTCCAACCATAACACCCAACCCTGTCGAGAATGACAGCCATCAGGGGTGTGACTTGGGATTCTTGCTTGTAATGCTCATACCATTCCACACCCTGCAGCCAGTGAGAGGCATCGAGGTATGCCTTGGACTCTTCGGCCCCAAAGTTCACCCCATTCTCTATATCGCACCCATCTCACCGTATTTCCTGATGGAATGGGTGCGATAAGGACCAAAGACCCCAGCAGACACCGCGGACACTTGTCAGTGTCTGTGGGTGGGTGTGTGGTGAAATGGCGTGGCCATTATGCCTGACAACCCAAAGGCACACACCAATGCCTGTCACTCTCTGCAGGGTGGTGGTGGGGTTGGCTTCAGTTCAATACTTCACTGCCATTCCTATTACGCAGCTCTGTAACTTCTACACTACCACTGCCAATGCCAGCAAAAAAACGTTTGGCATTGACAAATGCTTGTTTTTAAATAAGGATGGAATGAAATGGTTAATCCTTCATTTTTAATCCCTCTGTGAGTTTGATTACAGGGAGGTCTGGAAGATCCTAAGACTCATGCAACTTCTGGGGTTCAGAGCCGTGGGAACGAATTTTGAAGTCACCTGTGTTCCTGTTTCAAATTTCGGAGGCCTTTGTGTGCGTGTTCATGTTTCAGAAGTGGCAGTGACCTGGGAGCCAGCTGAAGGAAAAAGACTTCTCCAGATAGGCCCAGAATTTTTTACAGTTTGAATTGCTGGAGATGTTACGGAGTGCTGGCGAGGTTCTTTGCTGTGGGCCCACTTCCCTGGAAGATCGGGACCCCTAGATGTTCGGGAAGGGGGCTGCCTACACTAACATGCCCTAAACACCTTTTATATTGAGAATCTACTATTAATATTGTGTCCATGTGTGTCTCACGCATGCTCATCCTATATATCCACTCCATTACTTCAATTTTAAATGTAACAAAAAGGATCCGATATTACAAAAATGTATTTTGCTATCTATGGAAAATATTGTTATATAATAAATAATATGGTCAGGCCAGTGAGCAGGAGATGCAAGGTCACTCCTGAACCCAGATCTCACCTCTCCCCACCCCTAAAATGGCAGTAAAATGCCAGTCTCACAATAAGCATTGCATTATTAAATAGTGTTTTAACAATGCAAAGACTAACTCACAGCATGTATGTGTGTGTATATTTTGGGGAGTGGCTTTATGTTTTTTACTGCTACCCCAAAAGAGTTGCAGAATTTTCTTCTTCTGGGTGCACCTTTAGGGTGCCATTCGGTGAAACAGAGTGAGAGAGAGAGAAAGAGAGATTCATTTGCTGCTGAAGAATTCAGTGTTGCAGTGCTGTTGTCTGCAAAGATCTACATCAGCATTCCTTAAGCATCTCTTGGCTAGTCAACTGGAACGCAATGGGACAAGCTGCCCTTTCACTGCTGCATGTTTCAGCCACTCAAATTTAAGCATTTTTTTCTTGTTGTCATGATTGTAAATGTATCATATTCCAGAGACCTAATATCACAACCTAACAGAGTGTGAAGCACCCCCCAACCCCCTTCCCCACTCACACAAATACTACCACCACATTAACCATTGGTTTGTTACCCATTTAAAGGGAATATACATAAATCTTGCCTTACCTTTTTTAATATAATTGAGAATGTGGGTATGTGTGTAGCCTCTTTAACCCCTGACAGTAGGATCGTCAAGACGCTGATTTCACAAACATGCCACAGGAACATTGTAGCTGGTAGAATTCTGGCAAAGGTATTGGCAGTCAATGCACCCCAAAATGTTATAGTGAGATATATTATAAGGACCACCACTCATGAGTAAGTAATCTGCTAAATGTCAAGTGCAGAGCTAGCAACTGATGTTAATAAAGAAATTAAAATTCTACAGCAGGGACTGAATTCAATCCTCTTTTCACAACTACAAGCCTCCCTAATCTCCCTGTAGTCCTTATTTTCATGTCAAATATGCTCTGACCTGCATAACAACTCCTGCCTGCCTGCTTTCTTAGCAGAACAGTATTAGCTCCCAATTTTTTGGGTGGATCCGAGGACCTGCAGAGACCAGTACCATCAGTGGACCTGAGAGTCACCACCCCTTGGAAATAAAGCACTCCTCCTACCCCCAGTTGCAGTTACACAATCAATAGATGGGGGAGTGCATGGGGTCTGCACCAGTGGAGTACCCTGCTATGCAACTGGGCCATCCCAGTCTCAGAGCCAAACCAAGATACCCCACACCAGCAGGCTTCCTTCACCTGAGCCTCCTCCAACCCAATCTTAACATTTTTCTAGGCTCACTCTTATACCCCTACCCCAGACCATACATTTTGCTCATCCCAGTAGCAAAGGGGATTATATAGAAAGGCACCAGCAACCTAAGCTGATAATTATATCCTCCCTGCACAAAACCCTTGCTGTTCATGTCAAGTCTCAAGTGGCACCCATGGTGTACTTTTGAAGCAAAATACTAGCATGTACAAAAGGAAATCTTTGGTCAAACATGCACAGAAAATATCACTTTTCCAACCTAAGGTAGCACAGTATAGTTGCAAGACCCACAGACTTAATCCCTTCACTTAAAAATGGAGTAACCATTTACTGTTTACTAAATGTAAGCACCCCCTCCCCCCGAGTGTCTAGGGGTAGCTCCCTGCACTGTACACTTTCAGGGAACTGAGTCATTAGGGTGCCAATTATGGAATTCGCCACCCTTCCCCAAGGTCTGCCCCCCCCCACGGAGCTGGTATCTATATATAGAGGGGGCGGGGGGCACAGCATCCCAGAAGGGGGTGTGTGGGCAGCACAGTCCCCTGCAAAAACAGTGGTCAGTGACATTGCCGACTGGTGCCCTAATGACTCTGTGCCAGAATGCCGGTGCGTTCCGAGGGTGGAATGAGCTTCTTGATGTGTACTTCAACATCCTAGGATCAGAGGGTCACAGATTGTCCAGTTCCTTGCTCCTTTTCTTACAGACTACAGCCAGTAGTAGGATGGTGTCTGGGTAATGGAATGAAGGAAACCGGTAGGGCCAAGGGATGCTCCGCTCTACACTGAGTCCTCCAATACGAATGAAGTGGGAGCAACATCCAGGGTCTCATGTGGGGCATCGGGTATGTCCATTATCTCTTTCTCACTGCTGGAACTTTCCTCGTAGAGGACCTTCTTGACCTCTACATCCTGCTTCCCACTTTTTCCAGGAGCAGGCCTGGCCTTCACCTTAGTTGCTGGAATACCTGCTGCTGTGGCACCTTGTCCATGGGCAAAGATGCCTGACCACAGCCTCTTCCTCTGCCAAGGGCAGAGGCAGGATACATAGGGGGAGAAGGGCTGGGTAGACATCTAGTGCCCTTCTCCCCTGATGCCACATTCTCCAAGGTTTCCATACTGGTAGAGGTGGCCATGGAATAAGGATGTGGCCACCACCATACAGGCATATACGTCTAGAATAGTGGGTGCAATGATGGGGCAACTCTGCGGGAGCACTGTAGGCAGATTGGCAGGCATTGCATGTCAGCTCTGGCCACTCCACAGACAGCACACTGATCCTTGGTGCTGGTTTTCTACACCACGCTCCACAACCATGATAACAAAGAGGCAGGAACAGTCACATCCCCTCTGGCAGCACATGAGCTTCAGCCATATCTCCTTCCAATAGATGTCAGCAGTTCCAACAGGAAAACAAAGTTTTACAGTTCCAAGTTTACTGGAGTCACAGTTCTTATACTGTCTCAAGCTCTCTGCAAAATAGCGCCAATGCCTGCTGCACTCCACACTCACTCTCTCCTCGCGGTCCCAATCAAACCCGGCAATCAACGCCCAAGTCCCACTGATTTGCATGGCAAGGGTTTCCAGGCACATGTCCATACACATAGCGCTGTTCCTCCACAAGTCACGAAACACAGTGTTCAAGATGGCAGATTTCTAGAAACCAGGTTCCTGCTGAAAACAGCAAAACAGTCTCCCAGCACTGCTACCCCCCAACATTCAATCCAAGTAGGATCTAACACCCCAGAAATCATATCCCAGACAAGCCCTCACATTGTAAGCCCCCCTGTGAGTGTCTATGGGTGTTTTGAGGTGGTAAAGGGGAGGAAGGGCACTGTACAGCCATGAACACAGTCCAGAGAAAAATAATAGATGTCTCCTTTACCTGGGTCCGCATGGGTGCTCCACGGGCTGCAGGCAGTCTCTTTGCGGGGGCAGCTGTTGGGGGTGCTAACTTTCATTAAGCAGTCACATACAAGGAAAATATTAAATCCATTGTCCACAACAAATCAAGAGATCCAACTTGAGGACGCACTAAAATGACAGGCAGTCCACTACTTCACGGCCAGAAGCAAGGTACGCTCCTTTTCGATCAGAGATCCTAATGAGCACTCCAAAGGGCCAAATAAGGCTCCAGTCATATGGTGGCAGCAAACTTCTGCACTTCAAACTGAAACAGGCCTCACCATCCGCCTCTTCACCATCCTTCCTACACATTTCTTTGGGAACCCAACCTTAGCTGGGGTATTTCTCTTCTCTGTTTTCCAAGATCTCCCATAAACTCCTGGTTTCTCTCACATTGCACTGAGCACCCCACAGAAACCCACTCTGGGCAGCCTCGAACCCACAGCATTGTGACACGGGGAGGCCTAATGCTGCTCCAGGCAGGCACAGGGCTCCAAGCTGGAGAACAAGGTACAGGCTCTCACCACTGCAACCCCCAATGGGCAAGACTACCACCACCAACCTGTACACTATAAGCCCCCCCAAGTCAATCCCCAGGCCTGCACGCAGAGACCCGCCACGCTGACCTGCCCCGGTGCCAGGGATCACGGTGCAGGCCCCACTACTCCCCAGGCCATGGTTCCCAAATTGTGGTGCAGCAGTCCCCACTCCCAGACTGAACTGCAGTACACACCTGCTGGCCCCATAGCTCCAACCACCATTTCTTCGAGGGCAGTGGGCTGGGGTGGCAAGCGCCCCACCCTGGCCCTGAACCTCTCTTCCCCTTCTCTCCTTTCTTCGGCACTAAGCCCTCCCTTATATAGCCCTGGCCTCTGGCCCTGCTGACTAGTAGGGGGCCCCAAAAACCATACAGCTAACCCAGGAGCAATGTGGGACAGAGTTTTAGTAAGCTCCCAGAAGGGGCTTGCATACAGTTATTTCCTGTCTAAACACATTAAGAAACCTTTTGTTTTTCAGTTTCCTTTGCACTGAATTGTAAGGCTTTACCCAGGGATTAAGTGTAACAACAGGCAATCCACGCCCCTCCAAAACCAAGTGCTGCATAAGCACGTGTGCTCCAAACATCCTTTGGATGCTCTTTTTCATGCCTTCTGTGCTGCAGCTTCGTGGCTTTTCTACTTGCCTGTCTCAACCTCCTCTGGCCTTGCTGCAGCTTGGACCAGTCCTGCATTCATCTCTTCCTCATCTGGCCAGTGTGGCTCATTGATCTTTTCCTTTGTCCTCCAGTGTTTCTTCCTCTTGCTTTCCTCTGCTCCTTCTGGTACTCTGGTCCCCAGAAACAGCTGCTGGCTCCTTGGCTCCCCTTGTTCCCTTCTCCTCCTGCACATTCCATGCTGCCTTTGCATGACTTGCCTTCCTCCTCAACTGGGACTCACTTTCCTTTCTCTCAGTCTTTTGAACCCGGGGGCACTTGGGTAGCTCATTAACCAAAATGTCCACCAGACCTGTCCATTGTTCTGTCAGCTCTCTACCTATGTCCCTTCCTTTAGGGGGACAGTACTGTGCATCATTTACTTGGGGGGGGCCCTCATGCTTAGAGGCTCCATTGCTTATACAACTGCAACTCTGCGACACTCACAGAAGTTTAGGCCCCCTTACAGGTCAGAGGTATGGCATTCCTCCATAGCAGAGTTCAGCTTCTGGCAGGAGGATAATCCATCTTTATTAAGGGAGCCAGGCTTCCTTTCTCCAAGGGTGGGGGTTTTAACTTAAGGTCCCTTTGGTCATATGATATCAGCTCTGTGACACCTTCGAGGATGATCTTCCAGCTAGAAGGATGGAACAAGTTAGTAAATCCTCTAAAATCTGCCACCTCCATTGCCTATCCTTTGATTGTATCAAAACTCAGGCTGTATTCAAGTTGTCTAATTTTCCTTCATCATGTTTGGATATAGCTCCAGCATCATGTCATAGGGCCAACTGCACAACTGGAATTTCATAGTACTGTGTAATGCCTGCAGGGATGGCAGCCTAAGTCACTGGATCACCAAAGACTTCTTCCACAAAGATTTTTTTCCTCACCTTGTCAAAGGTCATTAGATATTTACTCAGTTGCTTTCATTTCTATTTCCACCTGCTGAAGGGTGAAATAAGGAACTTAGAATGATCAGAAAAGGCAGTCTTTCAATCAACAGAGGGAGGTGGAGCTTGCTTTACTTTTGTTACAATTGTTAAGATTTTCAGTGCAGGAAGAGTTTCAACCCATAGGGGCTTAATACTGTTTTCTGTGTCTGCCCTTCTGCACAGCTGACTTGATTGGAGTCAGTGATTGACTGTTTGCATTGCAATATTTGTAATACTGTGAGTTATTCACTGGGCTAAGAATTTGTCATAAGTACTGAATTGAGAGCAGGTTACAGGCTGTGTATTGGACCCAGACAGTGCCTAGGGGGTGGAAACTGTTTTTTCTTTTGTTTATCTCTGTATAACCCCTTACAAATAGGGGTTCCTGAAAGCCTTCCCGGAGCTTGCCTAAAATGCTTCCTGCCTAACTGGTGTTCGGCGCAATGCTGCCTAAATGTGGGTGTTGTGAGTGCTTCCAAAGCCTCCAGTACTGTCTCTTTAAGAGCTGCCTGCTCGCAGGCTCCAGCGGGTTTGGTATAGGGGGAATGGTGTTTCCCTGTTCAAATCCCGCCTGAGCTGCGGTGAAATCGCTCCGATTTGGCAGTTGCTATATGCGCAGGGGGAGCCCCTTTTGAAAGATGTAACTGTTTGAGCACAATTAGTTAGACTGATGGTGAGGTTACAGTTTTCTAACCTCCTTCTTCTGCAGCTGGGACTGTGTGTGCTGTGCCCCCTCCATTTTGGACCAGGACTTTCTGAAGGGTCCAATAGGGGTAGGGGGTGTCCTAAATGGAGTAACTGGCGACCAACCAGAATTAAGGCTCTCTAGGGAGCCGGCGGACCAATGAAGATACAGCTAGTAATTGTGGGAAGTGAAGGCTAGACCATGGTGCCTTTTTTGCACCACTGAGGACAAGATTAAGTGACTGGCATCTGTAGCCAGCCAAGGGGATCAGGTGGTGCCCGAACTGAGAGGATTGCCCCACACTGCCAAGGGGCAGAGACGCTGTGGCTGTGAACAAGGAAGGAGTTCTGGGCTCCTGCGCCATTGAGTTTTCACGCGGGAAGCGCGTGAGAGGCCGGAAGCGGCTGTTTGAATAGCCGGCGAGCTTCGGACTAAATCCACTGGGCAGCAGTCAGAGGAGGCTGTGTAAAAGCACAGCTACCTACCAGGCTCACCCTGTAGAGGACTGGAGAATCTGCTGAATCGCGCTTTGGTCTGTCAGGAAAGTGAAGCTGCAGTGAGACTCTCAAGTAGCTGTGTGTTCGGTCGGGCCATAGGAGCAGCTGCCTGGCATGGTACCCTTCTGTTGCTTTCCATATAAATGTGTGGAGAAGTATCTGAAGTTCAGGCTCAGCCCTGTGAGTGGTGTGAGAGCGGTTTTCTTCTGGAGTTGTGAGTACTAAAGCAGGGTAGCTCCCAGTTACATGTGTCTAGCAAGGGCAAGATCTTCAGGTCGCTTTGCTGACTGCACTAACTGAGCCTGCTGGGCTCCATCTAATCTTCGTAGGAACTAAATGCTCGTTTGTGTCAGGGCCCCAACCAGCTGCATCGAGGAACTAGCCTTTATGGCTTGGGTACCCATAGACAGCAACTTATAGGTTAGGCCTGTGCACAGGTAGATCCTCATATATTGTAGTGGTAAAGCAATCACCCAGATTCCCCCTGGTCCTTGTTATTTCACCTTGAATAAATCAGATTGCTTGTTATGCAAAAGTACACTGGCTAGTTTGTGTATTAATAGTGACCTACTGCACCGTGAATATTGTGTAACTGTACCTTACTTTCCAGGGGGTCCCCAGAGTGAGCTGAGTGGTTTGAGTCCGGGGGGTAAGTGTCTATGGTAAGGACACTGCAACTAAACTGTGTGGGCCACTAGTGGGAAGAAAGGGGAGTTGCAGCAACCCAGAGGGCTGTGACCAAGTCAATCTCAACTGTTCTATCCCCGACCTCTGGGTGGAGGCACCCACCAATGGATTTGGGCCCCTCATCCTGTTACAGCTAAGGCAGACAGGGGTAGTATCCCTTAGGATAGCGCCCCTTGGGGGTTACATCTTTGTGCCTTAAAAGTCCAGGCAAGACTGTGTCAGGAAGTGCTTACATCACAGCTACTTAACAGCCAATAGCTCTGGAAGAGTCTTACAGACCTTGATAAAAGTACTAATTTTAGCAGGCTCATCAGATAACCTAATAGTCTTCAGGTGAAGCTACCTCTGGCTGGAAGCTGCAACACTGGACTTAAGATTTGCAAGAAAGTGAGTTGTGCTCACAACAGAGGGAGGTGAACCTTACAATTTACAATTGTCTTTGGTTTGAAGCAGATTCCTTAGGAAAGTTAATATTTTTCAGGTGGAGGATACTTAACTGAAGGGTGAAATAAGGAACTTAGAATTATCAGAAAAGGCAGTCTTTCAATCAACAGAGGAGGTGGAGCTTGCTTTACTTTTGTTACAATTGTTAAGATTTTCAGTCAGGAAGAGTTTCAACCACAGGGGCTTAATACTGTTTTCTGTGTCTGCCCTTCTGCACAGCTGCGTGTTTTGGGGCTGACTGCTTTCAAGAGCACAAGTCACCAGGCTGTTTGGAGCTGGGGAGGTTTACCTGTGTCTGACTTGGATGTTTGGATTTTCTCTGTTTGATTAGCAGGGTATTTTCTCTGTCAAATTGTCGGTAGGGCATCTTGCTGACAGGAAGGCACTCATCGCAGCAGTAGGTCAGAGCTTTTAGCTGAGTGTTTCGTGAGGGCACAGTTTAGGCCCAAACCCTTCCCACCCCTCACCCCACCCACCCCGGAAATAGTCCCTTTATACCTGGGGTTCTGACATCATTTCCTCAAGAGGGCAAGGTGCATATCACTGTCATATCCTCTCTAGCACACTGCACTGACAATATAATGATACACATTATATAAATACATATATTTCTAATAACACACCAACCACACACACAAAAAAAAACAACTAAACAAGGTAGACAGCTATGTGGGGAGTAGTGCAATGTAATGGCTGTGGGGCAGCAGTCTTCCGGGAGTCTTTCTGGAGGCTGAGATGCTGCCCTGTTTTCAGACAACTATCTGCCCTGAGGGAGGAAGTTGTCCGTCTTCAGGCCGCACTAGACAGTAGCAAGGGAACCTCCCCCACCCAGGGAGCACCAGAGCCACCACCACTACCTCAGAGGTTGCGAAGAAAGTACAGCAGTTGGACCACAGTGGGCTCAGGGAGGGTAAGGGTGGTGGAACAGAGGCACACCCAGTCAGTTGTTCACTCCACAATCCATACACCATTCTGGGGAGTATAATTCCCTATGGATGCACCCACAGAGGAGACTAAGGAGGGTGCAGACAACTGTCCAAGAGAGCCCTCAGGAAGAAGGTAGAGGCACCACAGGAAAGGAAGCAGCTCCTGGTGGGGAACTCAGTTATTAGGGATAGAACTGGGGGAGCAGGAAAACTGAAGTAAGGTGCCTGCCTGGTGCCATGGCTTGCAGGGACAGGAAGCGCATCCTGGGATCACGAGAACCGTTGCACGGAGTCTGAGCTGGACATCATTGTCCACCTAGGGACAAATGACTTGGCTCATCATAGGAGATTAGAGCAGTGCAGAAGGACTTTATAGAGTTGGGGAGGAGCTTAAGACAAGTAGCATACACAGTATCCTTCTCAGAGGTGCTGCCTATCAGTGGCATGGGTGAGGCAAGGGTACTTTGCACCATGCAGTTTAACGAATGGTTGAAAAAATGGTGTGGTGCACAGGAGTTTGGCTTCATTGGGGACTGGGGTTCCACCTGGAGGGACACCAGCCTATACTGGCAGGATGGTCTGCATCTGTCCAGGAAGGAACAAGTCTTTTGGCAATCAGTTTAAATGCTTCATTGGCAAGCTTTAAACCTAGTCAAGGGAGGCACTGATAAGCAGCTGGAAAATCCCAGCCTCCCTACAAAACAGGATACTAAATGAGAAAAGACCAAGGTAGAAAGGTCAGTGGGGATGCTGCTACAGAAGGTAAACCATCAAAAGTGGACAGCAATGAGTACCAATGCCCAGTAATCTGGGTAACAAGCTTCCTGAATTAGTGGCCTTGATGGAGGAGGAACATCTGGATATCGTGACAGTCACAGAAACATGGTACACACAGAACCATGACTGGGACGTAAACATACCAGGATACACTATCTATAGGAGGGACAGGGAGGGTAAAAGAGGAGGAGGAGGAGCTCTCTACATAAGAGAAGGAATCAAAGCAACAGAACAAAAGGGTAAACAGGGAGGAGAAGAAGCATTGTGGGTCAATTTGGAGGCAGGTAATGACACTGCAATCCGCACAGGGGTGGTATATAGACCCCCCTCTCAGGGGGAGGAAATGGACAAGGAAATGATAGAAACTATACTTAGAATAGCAGATAAAGGGGAGATACTGCTGATGGGTGATCTGAATATGCCAGATGTTAACTGGAGTGCAGTTGCAGCAGCCACTTCTAAGAGTGGGGTTATTCTAGATGCCCTACAGGGGGCATGCCTTAGACAACTATTATTGGAACCCACTCAAGAGGATCAATCTTAGACCTGGTCCTCTCAAATGGAGATGGAGAGAGGATCACAGATGTAGAAGTGGGTAGCCATCTGGGAGACTAGCAGCCATCGAACAGTATGGTTCACAATAAACACAGCAATAGAGTCAGTTTACACAAAGGCAAAGTACTGGACTTCAGGAGGGGCTGACTTTGCTAAATGGGTGAGTGCCTAAGGAATGCACTCAGCAATGGGCAGGAAGGAGGGGTGGAAGAACAATGGGGAATAAGAAAACTGCCATCACAGAGGTAAAAGCCTTTGTGTGAAGCAAATAAACAAAACAAAATGATGTAAGAAACCACTATGGTTCTCAAAGGAGGTGGCAGTGAAGGTTCAAGAGAAAAAGAAAGCATTCAGAAAGTACAGGGGATCACAGAAGGAGCAGGACAGAGAATTGTATCAGTTAAAGCAAAAGGAAGCTGGGAAGGCAGTCAGAAAAGGCCCGAACTGAGGAAAAGATAGCCAACTCAGTTAAGAAGGTGGATAAAACCTTTTTGAGGTACATCAGGGAGCGAAGGAAGACTAAGGAAGGGATAGTGAGGCTTAATAAAGAGGAGGGGGGTGGGCAGAGGGTGACCGTGAAAAGGCAGAGATACTAAACAAATATTTTTGCTTAGTATTTACAAATGAAGAGGGGGAGGTACCTAAAAAAAACAATAGAAACACTCTGGATACAGAAGTTGATACCAACCATTTACAGAAGAAGGGTTCTGAAAGAACTCTTAAAACTGAAGGTGGACAAAGCAATGGGGCCTGATGGGATTCATCCCAGAATTCTAAAAGAACTAATGATAGAACTAGTGACACCACTGACTACCCTCTTTAACAAATCATGGGAGGATGGGGTGGTACCTGAGAGGACTGGAGGAGGCAGATGTGATTCCCCTTCACAAAGAGGAGCAGGGCAGAAGCAGGCTACAGACCTGTTAGTTTAATCTCAGTGATAGGGAAAATGATGGAATCACTTCTGAAGAAAGAATTCTCCAGTACCTAGAGGCCAGAGGGCACAGGACCCAAGGCAGCATGGATTCACAGCAGGAAGGTCATGCGCAGACAGAATCTAATAGATTTCTTTGACTGAGTGACCAAAGTAGTAGATCAGGGAGGGGCTGTGGACATGGCCTACCTAGACTTTAGCAAGGCATTTGACTCAGTCCTGCACAAAAGATTAATATACAAGTTAGCCAGCCTGGGAGTGGGTCCCAAGATGATAGCCTGGGTAAAGAATTGGCTGGAGAATAGGACACAGAGAGTAATAGTAAATGGAATCCACTCTGAAGAAAGGGGGGTTACTAGTGGGGTGCGACAGGGTTCAGTATTAGGACCGGTCCTCTTCAATGTCTTTGTAAGCAACATTGCAGAGGGACTGGAAGGAAAAGTATGTCTGTTTGCAGATGACACAAAGATCTGCAACAAAGTTGATGCACAAGGTGGGGTGGAAAGGATGAGAAGGGACTTGGCAAGGTTAGAGGAATGGTCAAATTTATGGCAGCTTAGATTTAATGCTAAGAAGTGCAAGGTAATGCACCTGGGAAACAAAACCCAGGGGAAGAGTACACAATGGGGGTGAGATACTAACAACAACAAAAATGGAAAGGGACCTGGGGTAGTCATATCAGATGACTTAAGGTGGGCAAGCAATGTGAGAGAGGGCAGTAAGAGGGCTGGGGGATACTGGGATGCATAGGGAGAGGCATCACCAATAGAAAACAGGAAGTTGTTATCCCTCTGTACAGACAGCTGGTGAGATCCCATCTGGAGTACTGTGTACAGTTCTGGAGACCCAATCTCGCAATTACACTAGAGAACAGAGGAGGGCAACTAAAATGGTGCAGGGTCTGCACAGGAAGACATATGAAGAGAATTAAGGAGCTTAATATGTAGCCTCGAGGAGAGGGGCATGATAGAAACTTTCAATACCTCAAGGGAATCAACAAAGTCCAAGAGGGTAGCATCTTTCAAAAAAGGAGGTGTGCAAGAACAAGGGGGCACAATTTGAAGATAGAGGGGAGGTGGCTCAGAGGTAATGTTAGGAAGTATTTTTTCACAGAGAGGGTTGTGGATGCATGGAACAGCCTTCCAGAGAAGGTTGTGGAGTCAAAAACAGTGGTTGAATTCAAGCATGCATGGGACAGCCATAAGGCAATTCTAGGGGTTGGGGGTAGAAAGAAGTAGGCTGCTGGTTAACTAGGATCTGCAGCTTATCCATTAGGTAGGGAAATGGACAGACTGGGTGGGCCAAGCAGTCCTTATCTGCCATCAAATTCTATGTTTCTATGGGATGGCCATTCACTCATATGTTTCTTAAGCTTGTTTCTAATCTTCAGCTCTGTGGCCTTCCTTTCTTCTTAGTTGAAGTCAATGTTCTGAATATTCTGTAACACTACCCCACTTCAGGCCTTCCTCCCTTTGAGGAAGAGGTGGGCAATAACCTCAGGGGTGACTCCCTTGTCTAGGTGTGTACTGATGGAACATCTCACAGGAAGCCATCCCCGTGCCCTTGGACACTTCTCAGGCTTGGCACTTACTCTACTTCCCATGAGGCATGGCTTGACGTGGCATGGATATAATGTCCATGCATGTCATCATGGCCTTGCTCAGCCATCCTGACAAGCTGTGCCCCCTTCGGGGTCTGCTTACCCTTTGCACTTGTTGGCTTCCATGTTGCAAGGAACAGAAGGGTCCGGTCCTCTTCTCTTAACTTCCTTTGTTCATTCTGGTCATCAGGATTTTCTTCTTCTTCCATGTTGTTTTCATTGCTGTCCCTTTGGCTCCGGTAGTAATCGGAGCAACCTACAGTATGCTTGTCAAAAAAATGATTTGTCTTGCATTTTACACTATACACAAACAGTCCCTGCAGGCCCATGTGGCAGCTTGGGGTAGGTCTGAACTTATTTTGGACTGTGAACTACTGCTTCATTTTTGGTTTGCATTAGCTGCTTCAGTAACAGGTTTAACACTGTACTCTCTAGGCATCACTCAGAAACAGAGCAGGGCATGTAGGCAAGGCAAGGGAAGGCAATTTGATTGTTTGGCGCCCTTTCCAAGAGATTCAGGGCACCTTACAACAGTAAACCAAACAGGAAGGAAAACTATAAATAATAGTAAATAACAGTCAGCAATACATAACTTAAATGGGTAGGCCTGAGTGAAAAGAAATGTTTTTAAAGAGGACTTAAAGGCCCCCACAGTTCAAGTGTATCATACAGTTAATTGAAGTAAATTCCCAAATAATTGGGCAACAACCCAAAAGGCCCTGTCCCCAACTGCTTGAGATGAGAATGGGGGACCAGGAGCATCTGCGGTGCGGAGTAGATGAGTAAGAGTGTAGACCATCAGGAGATCTTTCAGATAGTTTGAGTTCAGACCGTGTAGGCTTTGAATGTTAAGCTAATCTTGAAGGTGATGCATATATCACTGAACTGGCAGGCAGTGCAGGTTGCGTAAGACTAGTGTGATGTGGTCCAGTTGAAATGTTCTTGCCACCAGCTGAGCCGCAACTTTCTGAACCAGCTGTAGGCTATGCATCAGGCCTCCAGATAACCCTAAGAGCACTGCAGTAGTCCAGTTTGGAGGTAACAAAGGTGTGTATTATTGTGACCAAGTCAGTTGGTGCCAGATTTGGCTATATCTAGGCAATATTACAGAAATGGTAAAACTCATTTTAGATTACTGTCAGCACCTGCTGTTCTATTGTCAGCTTGCAGTCCATAATAACTCTCACATCCTTCACTATATCCACAGCTTGGAGTATTTGACCATTCAGAGATAGTAAAAGAAGGTCTCCACTTCCACTTGTCATTGCTGACCCATGCCAGACTGGTCTGACAATTGAAACCTGTCTTAACTGAGTTGAGACACAACCAGTTGGAGGCAGTACAATCGTTGTTCTTCCATAGGCATTGCCCTAGCACAGAGACTGCATTCATCCTGTTTGGAGCACAAAACAGAGCTGAGAATCATCTGCATAACAGCAAAACTCAACCTCATGCTGCCTAATGATCTAATTCAGAGGCAGCATGTACATGGTGAATAAACAGGTGCCAAGATCAAACCCTGAGGAACTCTACAGTTGACTGCAGCTGCTCCAGAGGTGAAATGTCCAAGAGCAACCTACTGCAACTTCCCAGTAATGTGGGACTTCAACCAGTACAAAACAGTGCTGGTTAGTCCCACATAGTTCCTCAGGCATTCTGTCAACACACTGTGGTTCACTGTGTTAAATGCGAACAAGAGATCTAGAAGGACCAAGAAGAAACAAGCCTCTGGTCTTTCGCAATGAGGAGATTATGGAGCACTCTGACTAGAACAGTCTTTGTACTGTGACAGGGCCTAAATCCTGACTGGAGAGGCCTGCAGATGTAAAATGTTACAAGGTGAACCTTGAGCTACGATGCAACTATCTTCTCAATCACCTTCCCTCAAAAGGGAAGGTTTGAGACAGGCCTGTAATTCACCAGGTTGTCAGGGTCCAAAGATGGTTACTTCAGTAGGGGCTTCACCACCACCTTTTTCAGAGCCAACAGGAAAACACCCTCCCTCAAGGAACACCTAACAATATCAGTGTAAACTGGCCCAAGGGATTCCAGGTTACCAATCAACAGCCAGGTAGGCTTAGGGTCCAGCGCACAGCAAGAAGAGTGCAAACGCAAGTCCACCTGAATCATCTTCTGTTTAACAACTGGGTGAAAATCAGCTCAGGATAACAGGTCATTATGCCCCTCTCTGACTGGACATTACCAATCCATAACAGGCCACTCGAGAAGATCCCAATCTAAATGGCAGACACTTGGTTTAGAAAGAAACTAAACTCTTTGCATTTATCTGCAGGCAAAGCTCGATCAGATCAGAGATAGGAAGGATTTTTCAGCCTGTCTATAGTGCTAAATAGCTGAGCTGTCCAGTTCTTACTTGCAGCATGATGGGAAGTTTGTCTTTTTCAGGGTGATTGCCCACTGACACATACCATAGTGAGTTATCTGTGCCAATTTGTCCTCCATGGAAGGGGACTTCTGCCTAGAATGTTCCAACTTTTGTCTCTTAGTCGTCAATTAAATCAGCTCCTCACAGAAACATGGTGAGCTGTGGCAAGAGGTCAAGGGACAGACATATAAGGGTACTAGGAAGTTCAAGGTGGATACAAGAACCGTAGCATAGTGTTTCATGGCTTTCTTTGTTCCTTGAGCAGACACTGTCAAAACATCCAAGATGTCCAGTATCACCTGGTGTTTACGAGGCTCCAAATTATGTTTGGGTGGTACCAAACCATCTCCACAGGAGTGGTATTTAGAAGGGGAGCCTGGAAAGGAATGACACAACGTGATGATCTCACCAAATGACCGATCAGCCTTAACCGCACTTATGTCAAGCCCCAATGAGAAGACTAGGACTTAGGCAGAAAGGTGCTTGTAAAACTCAGAACATGTATTTACAAAAAACAGTGCACACAGCTTGAGGTAGGGGGTAGTCTACTGCCACAGCTCCTGGTTTTGGACCCAGTATAAATCAGCATCAATCACAGTTAATATACACAACAGGACACCAGCAAGTTATGGGTTTGAGGCTAATTAGCAGTTACTTTAAGCATATTTACAGTTCACTTTAAAGTGGTGACTCATTACCCCATTTACATTAGGGTGACACTTGAGATATAGCAGTAATATTCACGGTGCTCCACTCACTTCCACAAGCAGGACTACGGGGTAGGGGTGTACCTGGCCCTGCATGACACAGAAGTGGCAGTACTGCCTGGCAACATGGCTTTTGAAAGGCCCACTCCACTGTTCCCTCCCTTCTCCATGTCACCGATGCCATCCTTAAGGGAATGGACAAGGTTCAGGGCACCACTGGCTTTGTCATTGACCTAGTTAAGGCCCCTGGTACTGTGGCTCATCCTGCTCTCCTGGATAAGCTGATTGTTTGGCCCTATAGTAACGTGGTTCCACTCCTACCTCACTGACTGATACCAGTTTGTCCAGGTTGATGATGCCTTATCCCCTCCCTTCTCCATCCCTTCTGAATGCCCTAAGGCTCCACCTCTGCATCTACCCTCTTCTTACTGTTTCTCAATTACTTCCCTCCCCACTGTCTGTCTGTCTTTTCCATCATACACATGTATGTGGGTGACACAGCTCTCTTTGCATTTGGTGCCTGTGTCCCTGCGTTGGAATTGTCACTTCAACATGAATGTGATTGCCTCCAACTTTGGTTACCCTCAAACCATCTCACTTTCATCTCTAAAAAGACAGTCTTCATGTCTTTTGAAACCAGGCAATGCCTTGCCCAGCTCACCTACACCCCTATCATTCAAACACTAAATGGTACACCACATGATAAGGTCACCCACTTTAAGCACCTTGGCATGTGGCTGGATAGTAACCTGGATTTCTCCACCCGAGTAAACACCATTGATAAAAACAATTTTCTCTCAAGCAAGCTCTTTACATATACAGGACATTCTACCTGCCCCTCCCAGTCCATTAAGAGATCCTCCTAAAGAAGCGCTCTCCAATATTTGAATATACCGATAGTCTACAGTGTTGGCCCAAGTCCACCCTGGCCAGGCTGGATCAACGCTCCCATTCCTTCTGTCAATTTGCTACTGACCCCTCCACACACACTAACCATTGTCACCTCTACCAGAACCTTACTCTCCCCTCTCTTGAATCTCAGCATCTCTTTCACTATGCTGCTTTCCTCTTGAAATAATGGCTTGCCTCTATCTCCTCTTACTTTCTGACCTTCTCTGACCTTATACCCACTCTTCTCACTCACTCTACTCCTTAGACTTGTGCTCCTTTAGCATTCCTTGCTGCAACAACATCTAGCCAAATATATCTTTTCAGGGCAAGTGAACTTCAGGGCTGTGCCAACAATTGTAAGGGCCACTCTGCAAAATATATTGTGGGGCCCTACCTCCTCACCAATAGATCAAAATATCCATTAGCACCTATAAAATATTTATAGCAAAAGTTCTTTTGTAGTAGTCTTGCAGAGCATTGCCAGTTTGTCCATGATGCCTTCCCTTTCCCCTTGCTGGCACCATGATCAAGGAACTGAATGATGCAATTTGTCCCTGCTTCTGCTGGGGACACCAGCATCAAGATCAGAAGTTTTGAACAATGGGCCCTGTTGCTTCTTTATTTTGTGCCCCCTTCCCATGAAACAAGAGCTGGAAGCTGCAGCACACACCCCACTGCTGCGACGCTGATGGACCCAATTTCAAATGGATAAGCAATATACAAAAAGAACATTGCAAGCTTGTATGTGACAATAAAAGTTTAGGATTTGTTTTTGTAAGGCTGACCTCTGAGGTAGTGGGCCCCCTGACACTTTGGGCCCTACTGCAACCACATTTCTTGCATGCTCCTGGTCATGGACCTGATGAACTCCCTCTGAAACTCCCTCCTGCCATCTGCCACTTCTCCTACTCACTCTCAAATAATTCTGCAGAGATTCCAGCACCCCAGATTGAGCTACCTGTAGCTGCCACTGGCCTATTCCTGATCCTAAATCCCACATGCACTACCCCCCACCCACCTGTAGCTGCTGCTGGCCTATTCCCTTTCCTAAATCTTACATGCACTATCCCCCCCAGTTGAGTATAAACCTAGATTCCTTAATCTTAACTATGGTGCAGTTCGTTGATCCTTGGTGGTTTACTTCTAACTCTTGGTGCTTCAGTTGAATTTGGTAACTGCCACAGTGTACTTTTTATTGCTCTTTCTCAAATGTGATGTGACCCTGCTGCTGTTCTTTAGTACTGTGTTGTTATTGTAACAGCACTGTGTTATCATTGTACCTTCTCTCCGTTTAGTATCTCCCCAACCCCGGGTCACACCTGGAAATGAGTCTCAGATAAGTACGCCTCTCCTAGTTACGAGTTTCTAAATAAATGAATAAATAAATAGCAACCATGGGACAGACATAAGGCAATTGTAGTGGGGAGTAGGAGGAAGTAGGCTGTTGGTTAACTAGGCTCTACAGCTTATCCATTAGATAGGGGAAACGGGCAGACTAGGTAGGCCAAGCGGTCCTTATCTGCCATCAAATTCTATGTTTCTATGTAATCAGATTAAAACTGATGAATGAGACACTGATTATACTAAATTGCTAGATGTAAAATTTTAAAGGGAAAGTTCTCTCCGCCTTTTATTCTGTTTCCCTGTGTAGTTTGTAGGCATGCACAGTGATTGCATGCATCTCTTGAGGTTAGACCTAACACCAGGTTGGCAGACCCAGAGTATAGCTGGTGGTTGAGCTGGCCCCTGCACCTAACATATTACTTCTTCCACCTAGCATACTATTCCATTCAAAGTGGATGCCAAAATAAGCAGGCACATTACACTAGGAGGTATCCCTTTACAGTTGATCCCAACCCTGGTGCTTGCATTATATCCCAGATACCCTGCCACAGCAACTACCAGCACCAACAGCCACCAAGAATACCTCTTCTGGAGCAGGAAACCATCTCAATGGAAGACCCACAGTACTCCACCTTCTCCTACGCACTCAGTGTTACCACCCATATGAGCTTCTACTCTAAGGAAGAGCTCTATTTTGGCCTTAAGTCTATTCCCCAGCCTTCACTTAACACTAGGCCCACTTACCAAATACATCTCCCGGAATCCACTGAGGCATCAAGCAAAACTTATCTACCTGAAGGTATGCAGAAAACTTATCCTAATCCTATTGCTGATCTCGGGTAACATCCACCCTAACCCCGGACCACTGCCTACTAACCCACAGGCCACAGCTACTAAGGGGCGATTAAAGACTGTGGCCTTGAACATCTGTAGTCTTTAGCTAGGCTAACTCAGCTTGAAGCTTGTGTGGCACACACCCAGCCAGATGTCATTGCTCTAGCAGAGAACTGGCTCTCCTCACGTAATGCGGACTCGGTAATCTCCCTTCCTGGCTACAACATGCACAGGCTGGACCGCACCGGTAAAGGTGGAGGCGGCTGCATAATCTACACTTGCAGCCACCTGCAATGCCACAAAGTCCCACTGGCTTTGGACAGCAAGGACTGCGAATGCTTAACAGTAAAAATCATACTTGGCAAAGGGTGTAAGTGTCTAAATGTTATGGTCACCTACATCCCTCCTGGGCACTAGAAAGCAGGGCTTGAAGCCTTTGCTAATTACTACTCCCAAGCAAACAAGAAAAGGAGATTATCATCCTGGGTATTTTAACTCCAACTGGCTTGCCAGTTCCACTGCCACGCACAGGGATCTGGTCTCTGGACTTTACCTAACGCAGATGGTCTCAAGCAGCACTAGGACTAACTACCACACTGGTACAAGCACTCTGATTGACTGGGTCCTAACAACACACCCAGAAAGACTATCTAATGTCAAGGTTCTCCCTGATGCCAAGAGTGATCATTCACCGTTCCAGTGCGAGTGGTCAGCCAAACAGGCCAGGCCCCCTCCATGATTGGTGAGGAATAGGGTTATAAAAAAATGTGCATGACTCACTTTAAGAACTACCTCACAGGCACAGACTGGAGCTTCATTGACAAATGCCCATCTGTTGATACAGCACTCCAGCTATTCATCTCCCACTTCAACACAGCTGCAGACAAGTTCGCTCCTTATTGCAAGAAAATGATAAAGGGAGATAATATGGATTGGGTCACCCCTCAACTGCTCAGTATGATGTGGCAGCAAGACACGCTCTGGTACCATGCCAGGGAAATGGGGGCAACTGCAGATATACAAAGGTACAAAGCAGCCCATAACAGGTGTACATGGGAAATCCGGCAGGCCAAGGCCACATACCACAACAACCAGCAGGCTCAATGCTGGGATGATGGGAAGAAGTTCTGGATTTCAATAAAGAACCTCCTAGGGTCAGGTTACAGGCCCCCCCCCCACCACCATGCTTCAGCATAATGGTGAGGTAATACTAGATGATGATGATACCATGGCCAATATCTTTAACACAGCATTCTCAGATTACAGCTCAGTCCTCACCCCCAGACCGGCTCTGTACCCCACTGGAGTACCAGCTACCTCCTTTCCTAATTCCAGACCCAATGCCAGTACAAGCCCTAACTTCAACTTCAAACATGTAACTGCTCAGGAAACAAAAAAATACCTAACTAGAGTGTTGGGCAAAACCAGGATGGGCAGCGATGGTGTCGATATGGAACTGGTAGCCATTGCTCTACCTGAGGTCATCATACCAATAACAAAGCTGCTTAATCTGTCTCTCCCTTGTCCTCTTTCCCTTCTACCTGGAAATCCACTCTTGCAACCCCAGTGCTAAAAGGAGGTGATAAGGCAACTGTGTCTAATTACAGATCTATCTCCATACTGTCCCCACTCTCCAAAGCACTAGAGAGAATTATAGTTGACCAGCTCATGGACCATCTGCACAAATACAACCTCCTCAGCCCACAGCAACATGGCTTTCGCAGGATGCATATCACGCATACTGCCTTAGTTTATTTCATAGGCTATATGCATGAAGCACTTGACCAAGGCCAGCTAGTTGGAGCTATCAATATAGACCTTACCAAGGCTTTCGACCTTGTGGATCATCAGCTGCTGTTACATAGGTTAGGTTGCCTGGGGCTGTCTTTGGGCACAGTTGAGTGGTTCACTAGTTACCTAACTGGATGCTCCCAGAGGGCAAAAATTAACAGACCAGTCACCCAGGCTTGTGAAGTCACTGTAGGGGTCCCCCAGGGCTCTATACTGGGCCTGCTCTTGTTCAGCCTCTTTGTGAACAATCTCCCAGTGGCATGCCCTTCAGCTAGGATCCTGCTGTATGCAGACAACACGGTTGTCTTTCTGCAGGATTCATGCCAAGAGACTCTTACCAGGCACCTGCAGCAGAACTTTGACATGCTGCAGGACTGGTATAAGGACAGCCGATTGGTGCTCAACAGCTAAAAAACAAAGACAATGCTCTTTGCTGAGCATCAAAAGAGAAGAATTACTGCACCCTTCATCATAAATGACAGCTCTTACTCCGCCCTCAAGCAAGTGTCCTCCTTCAGGTTCCTGGAGATCACTATTGATGAGTCCCGTGCCTTCGACAAACATGTTCATACTATTACCACCGCCGCTAACAGGAAGTTAGGGACCCTTTACAGGCTTCGGTCCTGCCTCACTCTAGAGGTCAGGTATCAGGCTGACAGAGGTACAGTCCTACCAATCCTAGATTATGGATTTGTGCTCTATGGTGCAGCCTCCAACACCAGCCTACACAGAATCCACACCACCCTAAACAAAGCCTGCAGACTTGTCTTAGATGCCGATCACCTTATGCATGCTTGCAATCTGTACATTAAAACAAAATGGCCTCCTCTCAATGACTGGATCTGACTCCACTTCTGCCACCTGGGGATGAAAACCCTGCTCTGACTTTCACCACCTTCTTTACAGGCTTTATGCTGCCCTGCCTCTTCTAAACATGTTATGAGAAGTGTTACAAAACATGCACTTGCAGTGCCATTCAGAAGAACTGCCCTAGGGAGTCATGCCTTTGCAGTCAGGACATCCACCTGGCTAAACGAGCTCCCTCATGCCATCACAAGCCTCACCAGCATTAGTCACCTCAAATCCAAACTTTGGAATTCCATCGCCCCACCTACACACTGCTACTGCTCTACCTAACCCCCAGGGCATTACCTGTGTACCCTACTAGACTATATCCATACATACTCCGCTGAATCGGTCTCCCCACTCTCTTAACTATTGTCTGCTGCACATTCACTGACATGTTTCTACCTTGGCATCCTCTTGTCTACGACAAGGCTTCATAGCTGCTATTTGTGAGTACCTAACTGAACTGTTAGCACCTTATTTACAGTATACTGTCGTTGTTTTGTGCTTACGTACTGTACTCTGTATTAAGACTGTACTTTACAATTTGTCTCTGTCTTTAATACTCAATTTCTTGTATTATATTAGTTTGTTAATGTGTTATGAATATGTTTATGACAATGCCTGTTGGCTGCATTTCCAATTCCCAACTCATATAATTGTTCCCCTCCTTTGATTGACAAGGGCCCTCTGTAAATGAGCTCTTAACGCAAAGGTTTGTAATTCTGATTTTTTTAATAAATAAATAAATAGTTTCTATTGCACCCTCCTATTTTTATCAGAATTTAAATGTAAATTGAGGTAGTCAAGTCACATGTGAAAAGCTGCTTAACTCCATTGCAAAGATCATGACCTGACTCATGTAAGGCATCATGGAATGTTATGATGTTTTGGTGCTAAAGCCTGCAGTAGTTACACACTTCATAAGTCAGTGCTATTGCTGTCCTCTGCAGTCCCTATGTTTTTGTCTTATGCTGGTCATGACACTTTTCAGTTCATAGTAAGTGTCACTGACATTGCTGTGGGTAGCCACCTGGGGACCAGTAATCATCGTACGGTGTGGTTCAGGAAGAGGACAGGGCCAGAACCGAACCACACTAAAACATAGGTCGTGGACTTCAGGAGGGCCGATTTTAAGAAAATGGGAGAGTGCCTCAGGGAACCCTGGCAGGAACAGGGGATAAGGGAGGGGTAGAGGAACAGTGGACAACAATAAAGCAGGCTGTTGAGAAGGCAACACACTTCTGTGTCAGGCAGGTTACAAAGAGCAAGAGAAGAAAGATATCACCATTGTTCTCAAAGGAAGTAGCAGAGAAAACACGCTCTGACTCTAGGCAGAGCTAATATGGCTGCAAAACAATATTATTAATGGTAATGAAAAATGTGTAAGAAAGACAGTATCATAAGAAACATATACTATTTGTGTTTTTTGAGCAGCACAAGCATTTGGACATTAATCAAAAGCTTACATTAATGAGACTCTAGCTCCTCCATGCAGACTGTGTCCTCTCTTCACAAACTAGTGTTATTGTAAAGTAATGAGATTTTCATCATGTGATTGATTTGCACGTTCCAACCTCTTTTTTCCTTTATTATATATGTACAGAAGGGAGGATCATTCAGAACAGTCTAGATTGGTTCGGGACTTGAGGACACCTCAGGATGGAAGCATGGTAGGAGCATCATGGGGCCTGCTTTTGCTTTCAGTTTTCCATTTTCTGTCCCCATCCCTGCACTGGAGCATGTAAGCCATACATGTGTACGTGGAGGCATGCACACACTAGTGGAATCCTGCAGTTCCCTCCTTTCCCTGCCATCCTCAGACCCACATTACCACCACACCTCCACTGGGTGGCAGTCATTCAGTGGGAGAGGCAATCCTCCCTTCGTGGGAAAGGAGAGCAGTCCAGCGGATGCTCAGTCTTTTCCTTCCCTGGCCAACTCCCAGCACCCCAGGCTCAGTCCTGAACCAGGGTCATTGGTGTAACAAGAGGTAAGGCGTCCAGTGCCTCAGACCTGTACCCCACTTGGCCAGCTACTAATGTTATTTCTTTACTGAACTGTAATTTAATTACATCAACAATTATGAGCACATAAGCAATTGCAATGGACTAGATAGGTTGGGCAGTGAATATAGTTAATCATATTTTACTTTTTCTTTTTACATGTTTAGCCTGTTCCCCACCACTACAGTGTGTGAGGCTGCGTGTTAATTTGGGCTGTATTATTCATTACCTCACAGTGGGAGATCATGGAGGTCAGAGGGGCCTGGTATGCACATGTGTTTTAGAAAGAAAACTTTTTACTTTATAGAATTATCATCCTGAAATTTAAGTAACCCCAGTTTCGCTGTATAATTTAAATATTTACCAGTAGTAACCACCAAATTAGATATTTGCAGAAGTAGCACAAGGAAAAATATCACACATTTCCATTCCGTGCCATGCATGTACACTTGCCCCATGACAGAATGTTCTATAATTCTTCAAAAAATGCTGTATAGCAGGAAATATTAGTGCTCCATTTATTTTAGTGATAGTAGCTGAAACAGAAAACCTGCTAATATAAACTGCCCGCTAATATTATCTGAAAAGTTCAGCAACAACCTGCGGCATGTAATTGTCATTTAACAGGCTATTTAGTGCAGTTCATGCCACTATTGTTTCCCACCATTAACACCAGTTTAGCGACAAGCAGTGCAGTTTAAAAATCATTTAATTTTATTTAGAACAAAACAAAGAAAACAAGTGATCGTTCACAGCTCGGTCACAGCAGTTTGATTCTTTTCTGCTTGACCCACATTAGATCCGCAGTTCACCAAAAAAAAAAAATGTTTCAACAGGCTATTCACAGCCAAGGATACTGCAAAAAAAAAAAATTCACTCCATTCAGTTCTTCCATTTCATTCTGCTTCTCCTCTGCTTCACATTGCTATTTTACAGTATCAGTATTTTGTACGATCTGTGAAGCAGAAAGAAAGCATGACAGAATCTGCCCTAGGGATCAGACTACACACAGCAAATGAAAGTTACAATACTGTACTTACATCAGTTAGGCAGTTCTCATGTGCTGTTAGTATGACGGCTTGCATAAAACCATGGACAGTGTCTTCTCAGCGATCCTTCAGGGAGCTGAAACTGTTCTCCAGCCAGAGTGAATGATGCTCTTTCAAATTCTGTGGTCTTAGGTCTGCAGTGAGGGTTTTGGCACTACCAGCCACAGGTTGGTCCAATACAACCCATGCATATCAGCCAATAAATTATTTTTCCAAAAATTCTTTAAACAGTTTGTTTACTGATATATCGAGGGGTTGCAGGACATCTGTACATGAAGCTGGGACATACACAGGGATGATCTGATTTGCCTCCAGGTGCAATAAAATGGCCTCAGTCATGTGTGCTCAGTACAGGTTGAGCACAAGAAGTGCTTTCTGTTCCTCTGGCAACCCAAGGGACTTTCTGTGTGATCTTACATGGGGCACAACAATGTTATCAATAAACTGCATTGTTGTATCAACATTTGCTCAGTGATTGCCAGAATGAGTAACATCCCATTCACTGGCAAATTTGCATTTTGGATGGCAGGCTGTGCTTCAGCCCTTATAGAATAGCTGGGGGCCAACATATCACCAGACAGGGTGCAGGCTAGGACTATGGAGATCTGTTTTTTGTCTCCCAAGCCTGTCACTAAGACCTGCTTAGCCCCTGTCACCTACATAGTCCACTTGGAAACAGGGATCTTGTTAACCCCTGTTTCATCCATGTTTATGATTAACTGTGGTGACATCAGCTCCTGAGCACTCGCTCTAGAAATTCTCAGTAAAAATGCTGCTTTCAAATTAAGAAAATCACTTGGTGCCTTGCACCCTACTTTGGTCCCTTTTCATTTACTATAGCCAATACAATGGAGGAACTCCCAAGCCCACTTACTAGATAGTGTTAGATGTCCCCCATTCTCTGTCATTAGCTGTGGAGAGTTGGCTTTCATGATTCCAACAGCTACAGCCTGAATGACTCTGGCGTTGACAACTGCCCCTTCAGTGTGGAGAGATTTTACAATACTTTTAAGCTGACTCTCCAGATTGTCCTCTAAATGGGTAGGATTGTCAGAACATAAGCTTATAATATCACTTTTTATAATGATGTACTTGGATTTACCTCAGGCCTTACCCAACAATTATTTCATAAATTACCAAAAATAATATTCACATGTGATATTATCCTATGCTTTCCAGATTCAAGTATAATGGTAAATGACACTGCATACCCCACGTATAGTTATATGAAAAATATATATTTTATTTACACCTATACAATGGTTCTAAATATTCCTCATTAGCATACATATCAAGCCTAAACTTGTAAACATCAACAAAATTGTTTCAGATAATTTAGCAACTAATCAATTCTAGCAAATAAACAATGTAAAGAAATAAGCAATATTAGCATAATAAATGGTAACAGATATACTACTTTTATCATACTCAGTATTTAACATAACCATTTTGCATAAGAACATATACTTATAAGATTAATATCTCAGATTATTTCTGTATAAAACTTTGTTTCAAACCTTCATTGCATGTAAAATGTATTTTCTATGAGAACTAGCAACAACTCATTACATTAATGGTTTGTACTGTACTTTTATAAAACTAAGTTTTAATTTTTCAAATCTTGCACAGTTCTTTAGTTCAGACCTTTTAAGCTATATACCCAGATTCTATAGTTAAGAGCAGATTCCCTCTTATTTTCCCAGATAAGCCAATTTAAAATACCAAGAATATTAATTAAAATTAGTAAAAGTAATTAAAAAGGAATACTTGTATTTCTGCTTGTAGAAATGGTTCTTCTCTTCTCCACTTTGAACTCTGGCTAACTCTGGCTGAGTCTGGCTTTTGATGTAAAGGTTTCTTTGTCAGCTAACTTTGACCCTGGAACTTCTTTTAGCATGGATACACTCTGCAAGTTAAACCTTTGCTAAAAATCAGTTGTTGACTTTGTAGAACACAGCTTCAATCTGCACAGTCCATAGCAATACTGGATTCAAAGAACTTTCTTGTGAATAGCAAGTTGTTTTAACAACTGGAGCTTATTGACCCTTTCATGTTGTGCATCTGTTTTTAAATCCTTGGGACAATAGACCTCTTTTTGCTCAGCACGCTGTGCAGCTTGTGTGAGTCTTAAAGGTAAATCTGTCTGGCTTTCAACAGGTAACATTATTTGTCAAAATGCTCAACAAATAACACAAATCTTGCTTTAAACACAATAAAAATGTCCTTGCATATTTTTCTTGCACCCGGATATCTTCTGGCAGCACGCATATGCTTTTGCCTATTCTTAGGTTGGTACCTGCATTTCAAACAGGTGTGGCCCAAAGTTCTTTGGCCTAGCATCAGTATAAAGCCATAAAATTCTTAGTTAACTGAACATAGGTCTTCTTACATTGATAGCACAGCTATAAGGAGTGGCCAGCAGTGTTTACTATTATAAAAACTGCTCTGGTGATGTCATCGCCAGATTTGGATTGGTTTGAGTCACCAGAAAGGTAGGGCATCTTAGAAGATAAATGGTGACATATAGACATGCCTCTTTAAGACAGCCCCTTCTCCTCAAATCTATTTTTAGGTAAAAATAATTTCTTTAAATAAAAGTCTTATGTAATGTAATTTGAACATTAAACTTGCATATTCAAGTGTTTTACATTAAGACAAACATTCTTGAAAAAGTATGATATCTGTAGTATGGATACTTTTTAAACTACACTATTAAGGTTATAACTTCATAATTTTAATAGAACTTCTCAAAACAAAAAATTAATTTTGCTCTTAATAGTCCAATCTACAGAATGATATAAGATTTATCAGAAAAATCCATTCCTAAAGTCCTTAAAACATTACTTTTTGTAAAGACACACAAGATCCTTTGTTATTTTCTTAAAGACATCAATCACTGTCAGAAAAGTGAATTCACTATAAACTTTTAGACAGTCTTTCTCGCTATAGCAACAAACTACAGATGTAATATTCATCTTGTTAGACTTCCTAAGATGTGAGCTATCACAGGATACTAGATTTGTCTAGTTCTTTAATAAAACAATTATATTAAATAAATGATATTCATAACTTTTGAATGCTTTATTCTGCAACTATAAAACTTGGTAAGCTTATTTATCATACTGTTCTCCAATAACTGTCCAATTTTCATAGTGGCAGTACATTGCATCTTTAAACTATGAATAAAACTTCTTATTTCTATACAGGGTAATGGGACTTCCAAAGTCTAAGACATTTTTTTCCTTTTTGGTGCTACCAGTCACATAATATCTTATCTACATATATAGCCATGGATACTTAGCTCCAGCTAAGACTTTCCCTGTACAAACACATAAATCCTAATAAAAGTGTCTTGCCGGGAATGTGGAACATGTAAGTTTGGCCCCATCTTATCTCTGTTCTACAGCTAGAGCACAGAGCCCTGAAATTTAAAACAGTCTCTTTAAAACCATTTTTTTCTCTGAACTCTGAAGATGACTCCATTTTAAATGGCATTATTTCCATTTTACTGCTTTTAAGACTTAATCAATATTAATCTTGACCAGAAATAAAAGTAAACATTTCACATCTTAATACCATATAAAATCAGATAAACTAATAATGCTAATTAAAAAAAATCAATTCTTGAAGAAAAAAATAAAATAATTTTTCCATCAAGGGTTTTGTCCCTACAGGATGACCACAGGGTTTTCTGGGAGAACAGGAGGCACTGTGGTAGGGTCTGGTGTTTTCTGCAAATGCAAAAGGTAGTCTAATTTGAAATTCCACACTGAGCTCTCATTAATTGTATTTCTAGTGGTAGCAAGGTAGTGGCAGACTGTGGCCATGACACAATGCTCAAAAGCACACCTACCCAGCTGGAATCTTGTCTCAGGAGTGTAGTTTATGTAGGAGGAGCAGCATCCTCTTTTAGCAGGTGGTGGAGGTGCAGCAAGCTCCTTGGCAACTGTGGCAGTAACATGTAACTCCACACCGGAGCTGTGTGCCAGATCTGTGCCCAAGACTGAACTTGTGCCCATGGGGTATTTCCGCTTCACTTGTGAAGACTGGAGCCACTTCAAAAAGGACATTTTGAGGCAAAACAAGCAGGTAAGAAGCACAGCACAGCTCTACAACTACAGAACGTACCGCCACTGCTGCACAGGCTTGAAAGTTGCTGCCAATTTACCTGCATTTGGTCACACCCACTTTTGGTACTGTAATTGTGGGGACACCCAGCGCTAATAATATCAGGCACTAATATGTACCATCCTAGTAATCGTTCTAAATGTATCAGGTGATAATATATTCTGCTATACAGTATTTTCTAAATCCATTTCAGTGAACTTCACTCAGGGGCAAGGTGACTGCACTGGTTATCGTAAACTAGTAAGAGTGCAAAAGTTCTCTTTAAGAACTACACTAACAGGGTCCACAGAACCCAATAAAAAGGGGGGGGATAATGCAACAGGGACATGGAGTCAAATTATTAATATATTGGTTACTGCGGTTTTGTAAAAATAGTTTAAAAAAGAAGGCATCAACAAGTGTGGACAGTTATCCTGTTAGTGCAGTTCTTGAAGGAAAACCTTTGTGCTCTTTATTCATTAAAGTTGCTAAAGCTGTCACCTTGCCCCTCAGTGTTCAGTGAAATGGATTTAGAAAGCAGTTTGTAAACAATTATAGAACATTTTGTAATTGGGTGAGTGTAAATGCATGGCATGGAATGGAAATGTATGATATACTGTAGTTGTTTCTTGCACTACTTTTGTAAATATTTCAGTTTGTGGTTAATATCAATACAGATATAAACTGTATAGTATAATTGTAGTTACTTAAATTGTAGGATGGTAATTCTATCAAGTGAGAATTGTTTTCTAAAACATATGAGCATATCTGTCCCCCTCTGACCTCCATGACCTCCCAGTGTGAGACTGTGAGGTTGTGAATTATGCAACTCAGATTAACACACAACACTACAAGCTGTAGTGGTAGAGATCAGAGAGAGTGATAAATGTAAAAAGAAAAAGTAAAACAGGATTAGTTATGTTCACTGCCCAATTTATCTAGTCCATTGCAATTTCTTATGTGCTCTTGATTGTTGATGTAATTAAATTACAGTTCGGTAAAGAAATAAGATTAGTAACATAAGTGGGGAATCCAATCCTTGAATAAATATATAGACTGGGGTTACGATGCAAGGGCTAAAAAAAAATATATATATATATATATATATGAAAAAAAGGGAAAAAGAGGTTGCGATGTGTATATCAATCACATGACAAAAATTTAATTTTTTATAATACCACCAGCCCTCATGAAATGTCTCAAATAAAGACATCGAACAGGACTATGTTCATCATAAAAATCATAATGTTAGATATCTCCATAATGTGACAATGCCATAATGTCTGATTCCCCTGTGTTGTCTAATTGTTTATTGTAATCTTTTGTCTTGCAGATGTGAATACGGAAACTATGGCCCAATGAAAACAGCACGGGAGAATAGATGCTGTCACTACTACTCTGTGGTGACCATTCTGTTTGAAGATTTCCACACCTGGGGTGCATAACTGATCACCCTGGATTTCAGTCTAACGGCCTGGATAAATATGTCCTGAAATCATCACTGGATCCATGAATACACAATAAAGGTCCAGTAGTAGATGAGACTCCCCAAGAAGAGTAAATTCAGAATAAAATGGTGCAATGCATGTCACTGTTTCACACCACTGGTCACTTTTCATTACAGGCAATTTATGGTATAAGGTGCCAATATTCAAAAATGCATCATGGGATGTCTAAAATTTTGCACTCCACATTGCGATGGCATGCATGCCCTAAGATGTAATACTCTGTTTAATAGTGCAATGGCGCTATTTAACTGAATATAGAGACATGTTGGAACCTAACTAAGCCATATTGTGCAGACCGCACATGGCTCCCAAAGTACGCCACTGCAATGTCTTGCACCAAAGCTCAATGTTCAATATGCAAATGGACCCATGCACATGAGCTCATTGGGCATGCAAGTGACTAAGTTCCCATTTGCATGCCCAGTATGTGCTCATTGGCATGTGTGGACAACCAAGTGAGCACAGTAAGGTTGATCAGGAAGTTGGTGGATCTTGGAATTGGGGAAAAGATGGTAAAATGGGTGGAAAACTGGCTGAGGGACAGAACCCAGAGGGTGGTTGTGGGGGAGAGTTATCTGGCACCAAAGAGGTAACCAGCGGGGTCCCACAGGGCTCTGTGCTGGGGCCGGTGTTGTTCAATGTCTTCATCAATGACATTGGGGATGGCATTAAGGGCAAAATGTGCCTATTCGCGGATGATACCAAGCTCTGTGGGAGAGTGGACACAGCTGAAGGGATACAGGACCTACAGGAAGATCTGGAAAAGCTGGGGAGGTGGACTGGGATCTAGCAGCTTGCCTTCAATGCCAAGAAATGCAAAGTTATGCATATTGGAGCCAAGAATCCCAGGACAGAGTAATACCTGGGTGGAGTCTGAGTATCTGCGTCAGAGGAGAAGGAGAAGAACCTGGGAGTGATGATCACTAGTGACCTGAAGCACTCCATGCAGTGAAAGAAAGCAGCAGCAAAGGCAAACAAGATGCTGGGATGCATAGCTAGGGGGATCAGTAGTAGGAGAGATGAGGTTATTTTGCCCTTGTACAGGACACTGGTAAGGCCACATCTAGAAAATGGAGTTCAGTACTGGTGTCCACACCTCAAAAAGGACATTAACCTGCTGGAGAAGGTCTAGAGGAGGGCTACAAAGATGATAGCCAGTCAGCAGGGCAAGGCATACAAGGACAGGTTAAGGGCACTGAACATGTACTTCCTGGAAGACAGGAGAGAGAGAGAGGAGACATGATTGGGACCTTCAATTACTTGAAAGGAATAAATAAGGTTGATAAGGAGAGTCTCTTTAAGTTGAGTGGCAACCATAACATGAGTGGGCACAGTCTTAAGCTGGAGGGTGGGAGGTTTAGGAAGGAAGTCAGGAAACACTTCTTCACATAGAGGGTGGTGAACACTTGGAACACACTGCTGGAAGAGATCATCTGGTTGAAGACAGTGGGCAGCTTTAGAGAGGCTGGGATAGGCATAGGGGAAGGTAAGGATCATGGGTAGGGAGGATGGGAGGGTGGGAAGGAGGGCAGGGACATTAGCTCAAGCTGTGGACCCTGCAATATGAGCAGCTTGAGAGACTAAGTGGCCTTCTTCTGCTGGCTTCTTCGTATGTTCGTATGTTAGTACTGTACCAACCCAAATTGCCCATTCAAGGACACGGCACAATCTCTGATGTTAGTGGTCTCATCATACCCCATCCCTGGCCAGATGAATGCATACAATGTCCATGGTGTCCAGTGCTCCCTCCCACCACCAGCACCCATGCCCCATGTACACAGCTAAATTCCCTGGCATCCACTGGTACCTTCCAACTGCAGATTCCATGCATGGTGTTTGAAACCCATTTAACTGCTGCTCAGCAGTCCATCCACCCCAATACCATAATCGATGCATGAATTATGTTTTCCTTGTGTGCAGCAGTGCCTTCCCTTGCCTGATCCAATGCCGTTTACCAAAACTGCCTGTTCCTGTTGTCCACTCATCAATCCTCCTGAGTATCCCTGTCCCCAATAAGCCACTGTGACGGCACGCTTACCGTTACTGTGTTCCCCCACCAATGGTTGACAAAGCATGCCTACTGAAGTTCCCCCCAACCAGTATGCAACCAGTACCAGTAGCATTGCACCCATCTCCAGCTCCATCACACATAACGATTCCCGTACCCATTTTAGCAGCTCCTATCAGTTTCCTGGTAACAGGTGCAGTGACACACAGTGGAGCATTCAGATACCACTCAACAGAAATCCCACCCCATGTACTGCAGGTTACAGTACAGGTCCCTGGCACCTGCTAGCATCCACACATACCCCACCTCCAAGGCATCAAACATCTGACTCCTCTGGCCCCACCCATCCCTGTCCACCCCAGCATCATAGCCAAGGTCATTGGACGTGGAGCGACACAGCACGCCTCACACTGCATTGGCTGCCCATCGCATGGCATAACGTGAGAGAGAGTGCACTGCTTATTCACAGTGCCCTATAAATAAGCATTGTGCTTACTGCTTCTGCAAGATTGTGGTGTGTGGATGTTTGTGTCACTCACCCTCCACTGACCATGTAACCGGTGTTTGTGGGATGGGGATCAGTGGTGGTAGACGTGTTGGATGGTCGGTGCCAGGGGAGACCAGCAGATGCCAAAGACCTGGACCTAGAAAAGCAGTACCGGGGGGGGGGGGGATGTCTTCTGACTGGTAACTTATATTGTGTGGCTCAGCACCATTCATCAGTCCAAACTTTTTCTGTATGTCTGCTGCAAAGGATGGAGCTGAGACAAATAGCATCTCAGTCATCTATGACACAGTGACAACACTGAAAACTTGTTTTTCTCGTTCAGCATAGGTACTGCATCTGTACCGTCCTTTAGATATCAGAAGAAGAACTAACTTTGTTAATTTCTTTTGTGTTCCCTACAGTCATTTTATGCATATTACTTATTGAAGATTCACCAACTGGATTTGGCAGAAGTTGGAATAGAGGAACAGAAAAAAACTTCCAGCTTGTGTGGTTTGGAAAATCCAAGAAAGGTTCCCGTCTGATCATTATACTGGATATGAAGATGCTGAATAGTTTGTGATGACAGTCAGACTTACGCACAGCATTTTCTGCCTGCAAATATGAACTGTTATGAGCCTGCCCGGTGGCGCTGAGGGTTGAGGTGCTGGACGCCACACCTCGCACCACACTGGTGACCTATGTTCGGGAATGAGCATGGGCTGCCAGGGGTTGGCAGAGAGGGAGGAGGATTGAGCATCTCAAGGACTGCTGTCCTTCTCCAGGGAAGGGGGTCTTCAGTGGTTGGCACACTCCTGGCCCCCTAGCAGAGAATTGGGGCAGCTCACCGAAGCTGCTGACGTAGGGTCAGAGACGGGGCCCACACCTGATGGGATGCACACAGAAGCATGCGTGCTACTGGTGCCAGCATCATTGCACACTCCGCCTCTGAGGGAGCTGCACATTGGAGAAGAACAAAATGCTCCAGCAGGATGAAGGAGGGCACTTCTCGCAGGTTCTGCCCCCCGAATAGCCACGGCACTGGCTTACTGGATCCGGTCTTCAGTGGGGTTTGGGGTGCCCTGCTGGCCCTATTGGGGGGGAGCCCTGGGGGTATTGGTCGACGCCAGCTTGTGGATGTCGGGGGATGGAACTGGGGGCTCCCTCCTGAGCTAGGGGGCCGCGAGCATGGAGTATAAAGTGATAGCTAAAAAAAACAAAAATAAAACATGAACTGTTACATTGACCCTGGTCCCCCATACCCTGTTAACCTTTCCTTCATAACTTCCCCACGGCCTATGGGTTCCCTTTATGTGTAGCCCATCTTCTTCACCGAGACCTGCTTGTACACATGCCAGGAATGAACTATCACCAGTATAAGTTACCCTATCAAGTCACTAGACAGTATTCAAGCAATGAGAGAAAATCAATGTAAGAAATCATTCCAGTCGTAGTCAAAATAAAGAAATGTGTCAGTTGTTGTTCCCCTATTTTTTGAGCATTGACAGATAGCATGTATTTGCTAAATTATCTGTTGTTGTATTAGTGGGAACTTGTGCTTAGTGCATTATTAAAAACAACCCAATTTTGTCAACAAATTGATGCAGAAAAATAAAATTCATTGTTTTTACTATTCTTTCTTGTCATGCTTTCCTTACTTACATTGTCAAGGGCCAGTACCATATGATTACCAACAGAAAGGAAAGGGAAATTGTTTAACTAGGAGAGGCACACTAAGCTGAAGTTTCTTTCCAGGTGCGATCTGGGAGCACAAGGAAGTTAAGTAACTTGTTCAGCCTAACACAGTACGCAAGTGAGAGGCTGTGGGATTCAAACCCAGGTCTTCAGATTTGCAGCTTAGAGTCTTAAACCACTGCGCTATACTGCTTCCCAGACACATGTGTTGACTATTACTTGTGATGTATGACAAATGGTATATGTCATGTCTGCTGACACATATAGATTAACAGTAACATAACCATAGTGCTCTACCATTATCTTTCAATTGCCTGGCCTTTTCATATCGATATGGTAGTGTCACCCTGGTACCTCACCTACTGATTCCCCAGTTTGGCCCCTCATCCAAATTTCCATGCATGACCTCTGCACCATAATCCATCCCCTGCATCACCCTTTAATTTAGTGATGGTTGCTATGTTCAGATATGTACAGCATTATTCAGCCTGATTCCACACCCATATACATCACTCAGTGTCCTCCAGATGCACTGTTGAGGCAACAAATTTACACACTGGATGTGTTGGTAGAGGTTCACATCAAATCCTTGCCTGCCAAGTGCAGTGCTGAACCACGGCTGTGATATCCAGTCCTGAGGTGGTGGAAGTGCGCCATGTGCTGTGGCAGTGAATATTGCATTGTTCGATGGTGTTGCCATGTTGGGGTGTGGCAGGTAACAGCATGGGCAATTTTGTCCTCAGGCCAAGATCACATCAATAGACCCAGTGTCAGGGTCAGCTGTGGTATGTTGGCTGCATTCCTGTCATATAACCCTTGGGGGCCCGCCTGCCATGCATGAAGTCCTGCATCAAGCTTGGGATGAGATTCACATGCCAAACCGTGCTGCACCCAGTGCAGTGCAATGTACCAGCCCTGCACACCTCACTGTATGCTGGCATAGTGCTGCCTACAGAACTGCAGACATCTGGTGTGCATTGACTTGTGTCTGTGTATGGCTTTTCTCACACAGCTTACCAGTATAATACCAAGACTTTGGAAATGTCATGCTTCCTTTCATACCAAGCATTTCAAAGATCACAACAGTTATGTCAGGTTCAAAGTTAACTGTTTTCACTGATGAAACTGTATTGTTTCCTTACACATCACAATAAGAATAACAGTGGTTAACATCAGACATCACTAATAAACTGTACTGTGTTATACTGACAGGTACACAATGTGTGACCCACGCTCCCATGGGTTCAATGCATCTCTATCACAGCATCTTTACTGAGATGATTATGTTTAGATTTAAATGTGTGCAATCAAATTATTATGAAAATGAACTCTTTGCTATTGCCTCACTGCAAAGTCTATATTGCAAAGTTCAGTTTCTAGCTTTATGAAAAAGCATTTTTTTGCCACAACACAGATCAATAGTGAAACAGTATATCAGAGGCCAATGATAAATATTGGTTCAGTATTGATGCTTTTTCCAGGTCCTCTTCCACACACTCCCCTTCTTCCCATATAAGCCTTACAATCCCACCCCTGGTTTTCCTCCTTTCACTAATGTACCTATAAAATGGCTTGTCCATTTTTACCTTCTGTGCTGCTTTTTTCTTCCATTTGTGCATTTCTGCTCCCGACTGATTTCCCTGAATCCCTCTGTTTATCTAGGTACACTACCCTGTCCTACTCCTTTTGTGTTTCCTTGTACTTCCTAAAAGCCACCTGTTTTGCCCCTACCTTCTCGGCCACTTACTTTGAGAACCATAGTGGTTTTCTCTTTCTCTTGACATGGTTTACTTGCCTAATGCAAAGGTGTGTCGCTTCCACTATGGCTCCTTTCAGATGGGCTCACTGCTCATCAGTCTCCCCCCCATCGTCCCTTCCTGCAACTGAATTCTTGAGACATATCCCAATCTTAGTAAAGTCTGCCCTTCTGAAATCCAGGACCCTCGCCTTTCTGTGGCTTGACTCTGCTACTGTACTCATACTGAATCACACTGTGTGATGACCACTGGACCTCAGGTGTCCGCTCACCCACACTTCCACAATTCTATCCCCATTGGTGAGTACCAGGTCCAAAACTGCACCCTCCTAGTTAGGATCTAGCACTAGCTGACTGAGGCCTGCCCCTAGCATGGCATACAAGATGTCCCTGCTCCTGGCCGAGGCAGCCACTGAGATGCTCCAATGCACATCTGGCAGACTGAAATCACCTACTAGCATCATCTCCCACATAGCTGTCATTGTGTGGATGGATTCCACAAGAACCCTGTCCACTTCCTCCCTCTGTACTGCAGGTCTATATATCCTCCCATGCAAATAGCTGTGCCATTGCCCATCTCAAGAGTGACCCACAGTACCCCTGGCACCCCCAGAGTCCCTGTATCTCAGTCGCTCTAATACCCTCCCTGATGTAAAGAGCCACCCCCTCTCTAGTTACTCTCCCTGCCTCTCCCAGAGCATAACCTGTTATTACTACACCCCTGTCATCATGATTTCCAACACACCACCTTGCAGTAGTAGCTCCAATGTCCAGGTCAGCCTCTGTCATCAATGTCTCCATGGTCTGAGATTCTATTTCCTAAACTACAGATATTGGTATGCATGACCTTCAGTGTTTTGTCATTTCTCCTATTATCATCCCCCCTTTTGCCATTCTGCCTCCTCCATTTGTCCTCCCTGTTTTTAACCCCCTTCCTCCTGTCCTCCACTGTTTCTCTTTTATGAGTTTAGTTACCTCTAGCAATATAATAACTTTATGGTCCTCCATGTTGACTGCACTATCCTGTGGGGGTGGGCAGTTTGATTCTTCTGGCTTTCTACCGTCTCCCCCACCCGCCCATGTGCCACCTACTGTGCATTTCATTGACTGTAAATCAGTATGTGTCAGCCATGGTGCACTTCCACATTTGGCATTAAATTATCAGTACCAGTGATGATGTTCGACTGGTCACCACCATCTCTCAGAAGTACCACCGCTGATGGAGTTGTACTTTCATGTCACACATGTATGAGTACACTGACGGTGCACTGACAGTGCACAGTGATAGTAAGTAACTGTTCACACTGTATGCAAGATAATAAATAATGCACAAGAAAGCACAAGGTCCACATTAACCAACATTATGCATTTATGGATGACTGTCACAGAGTGGTACTTACAACAAATGGTGATGATCGCACCAAATTGATGCTTCCATTCCTTTACTAGCATATGCATTCGTGTCACCCAGAAATAAGAAAGACACAGTTGGCAGCAGTACATATCATAAAGAACAAGCAATTCCTTAGCTTTACAATTTTTGTTTAGTACAGCATAATGCATATAATAACATCTAGATGTACTCATAGGAAAGCTAATTAATATGCCATACAGTACTGCACAGTAAAGGATGGAAAAATCTTACAAGTCAGCTTTTTAGTTTGTGCTCTTAGGACCAAGGTCTCTTGAAAGGAAAAAAAGTAGCCAGCAAGAAAGATGCAAGGAAAAAAGGCCCGTGGCATACTGTCACTCCATCTCTTCCCACTGAGTGACAACTGAGAGGGGGGAAGCATTGTGCTGATAAGAACACTAACAGCAGTGAAGTAGACCACACTGTGACACTTGAGAATAGCCATAAATACCATATAAAACTGTGGGACACTAGTTGTGGAACACTCCACTACATACACCGGGAATCACAGTTCTGTAGGATTGCTGTGATGAAACAGCTACATTGGTTGACAGCCTCCTTTTATTTGTATGTATTTCAGGGTTTTTAGGTTTACTGACCTATATAGCAAAATGGATACAATGTGCCATGTCCATGAGGCTACAATTTACTATTTAATTTGTACAAGTAAAGGCTATCACTGTAGACACACAACCCTCACTGTCAATCGGTGAAATGGGAAGGCAGGAAGGGAAGGAAAGGACAGGGACCATTACAGCAAACTTGAATGTAAGGTGACAAACCATTGCTAAACCAATGGACCAGAAAAATGGATTCATCTCACAGTAAAATGAATGGAATGCATTAGATTTCAAAGAACTTAGACTTAGCAGTAACATACTATAGTGTATGGTGAGAGCTTATGTATGGAACTCCGTGGCTTTCAAAATGTTGTTGTACCACAGTTCAAAAGGTCATGGAACATGATTGTACCACGCTGTATTACAACATTTCGAAAGCCTCTAGGGGCTGCACATGCTCAGCTCTTTTTAAAAGTGGACCAGACACAGAAAAACCCGGAGCAGCAGCAGCGGCACGATCATCCCCTGAACCAGTGACTAACAGGGCACGACAAAAAAAGGCAGGATTGACCAGACACTTTCAGCTATTAAAAAACTGCAGGATCAACCAGTTATTTAAAACTACTCACATTAACAGGTGAATCCTTTCACTCAAGGTCCTCTCGCTTAGCGAGAGATATGTCCGCCATGTTTTTTTTCTGGAATCCCCTCCCAAAGGCAACTGACAGCCAATGGCAGACCACATTACAGATGTAGGGTTGTTTGGTCCCTAACAACCACAGCACTGATCCTAGCAACTTGACTTCAATACCAGACTAAAACGCAGCATAAAGAATTTCTTTTAAGTCTTAAAAACAAATGAAAATGTTCACTTAAATTATTTTAGGGGCACCATACACTATAAAAAATAATGGATGGGCAACATTATGCCCAACCAGTGTGTTGTACCACTTCGGGGTTCTGATTCCCATGGATCTCTCAAGCTTTGATCTCGAGGTTACAGGGAATCAGAACCCCTCAGTGGCACAACACACTGGTTGTGCATACTTGTCCATCCACTATTCTCTATGTACGTCTTAGGTTTTAGTCTAAGTGTTATAATCTTCACAGCACTAACTGCTACCATAAACATAAAACTGCTGCTCTAATAGGCTGGGAAGTGCTTCCTAGTCAGGAATTACATCAGTACTCCCACGTGCTGGCTCAGAGGCACAGGAACAGAGTGACTGGTTGAGGCTATTAAAGAGCAGGCAAATCAAGATTAATTACAAAGAAACTACTGACTTATTTTAGTTAATATTTTCATAAATAACTCACAGCAACACAAGGAATGGTATTAGAGTGTTTATTACAGAAAAAATAAGGGTAGCAAATGTGTTGCATGTGACCTTTTAGCCTATTAGACCAGCAGTTTTATGTTTATGTGACCTTTAAACACAGTGGTGTGTGTGTGTGTGTGTGTGTGTGTGTGTGTGATGTAAAACCTAGGGGAAAACATTACTGCCTACAGACAGAGGTGGGATGTTATGTAAAGAAATTTTGGACTAATGACTAATCTGTAACTCTGGCAAAGTAGGAGAGGTGTTGCAACTGCAGAAGTAACACCCTGTTTTTTGGGAAGGGAGTTTGTTGTCTGGCGTAGTTATCTGGCGTAGGAGACTGTGCTGCAACTCCAACATGTTCTTCGGTGGGAAAGAATGCTTTGAAGTAATGCTGAGTTCCTTTTGGAAGCAAAATGTCTGCAGGGCTCCACCCACTGCAGCCATAATAAAGGAAAAGAAGCTGGCATTCTTGAGGTACAAGGCTACCTGCACCTCCTAAGGGGTGCTTTCAATGTGGGAGATATATGCAATGTAGGGTGGTGGTAAAATCTAAAACGTTCTTTACCATTAACAACCAGGGACCCTTTGAGATTTGACATTTTGTGAATTATAATACTGTAAATGTGGTTTACTTGGCCACATGCCTGTGTGGTTCATTCAATGTGGGCAAAATGAGTCGGCCATTTAAAACTAGGATCTGTGAACATTTAGACTCTGTGTGAGTACCGGATGCGAAGAGTGCTTGAGCAGGTTCTATGTCATAACAGCGATCGCTGAACAGCAATCACTGTTAGGGTGAGTTTGCATCACCGAAAATAAAAATGGTGATGTCCACTCACAGCAAAGACAACATGGTGGACACACATATCTATGTATGTGGGGGGGGTTGCATCCACAGCACACACCCCCTGCAGGGGGCTTTGCTCCCTGCACCCCCTAACTTAATAGCATCAACTTCAGGGGGGGTGCATGTCAGGAAGGGGGTGAAACTTGTAACAAAACAAAAATACTGGCCGCAAAATTAGTCTCGTCACCCCAGACCCGAACCCTGTACTCTCCGCACTGTAGTCAGCCACCCTCACCACCACGTCACATGGCCAGCTCGGCAGCCTTCCGCTGCACTGCCTCCCACATACCTTCCGTCTTCTTCCATTCCCTGTGGTGGTTCTGGTCACCTTCCTTTTAGCCCATCTGTCGCTTTCCTTTTTGCCCATCGCTACCCTTTTAGGGTAGCCCACAACACAGGCACTGAAACTGAGTCGCTCAATCTCAGTCGCCCTTTTCAGCATACATATGCTTCAGGTGGGGGTTGGAGAGACACATGGTTTTACCTTTATTGGGATTGACCATGCCTTCATTGGGCCATGTGGTGGAAATGTGGGCACCATCTTATTAGAAAAAGAATACTTTTGGATCTATACTCCTGGTGCCCCGAGGGCTCCAGGCCTTAATGATGGTATTGATTTGACTGTCCATTTGCACAAATGAGATGTGGGGTACACATAAACCTTTGAAAACAGAATCTGTGACCAAAAGAATTTCTGGATACCAAAAGAATTTTTGGATACAAAAAGGTTTTTTAGGTTAGATAAATATTTATTGCCTTTGGGATTTTTCCACTCTAAAATGAACGATTTCTGGTCAATCACATGACACAGTTTAAATTAAGTATGTTATTATACAGGAGTGGTTTTTTGAATAATTCACCCATAGGGGGCTACCTTTTAACGTGGATATTAGTTTGATATTTATGTTGTATTCATTATCTATATTGGTCTCCCAAGACTTATTCCCTACTATTTATTTTGGTCCTGCATGCTATTATTAATATGCTAATGAAATAGGAACAACGATCATAACTTCTTTCTGCATAAAAAGGGTTTGTTTTTATGCCTGTGATTTCCAATAGACATAAAAATAACAAATAATAATATATTTTTCTCCAGTGTTAGAGAGAGGGCTTTTAGTCCCCTTTGTATTTGTTTACCATCTTAACAACTATTTATGTTTACACCGTAGGTGTGTGTTATTGTGATATGTAGGTTATTTTCACTTTATCTCCTGGTTTCTTTATTTACTGGACCTATGAGATATAATTATTGTTTTAATTTTTTAATTAGGGGGTTACACATGTGGATACACCAATCACATTTGAGTACTGCCTCTTTAAATTATCAGTTTAAATTGATTGCTAACACACCCTTGGGACACTTCCTGATGAAGCTTTGGTGAAACCAGTAGAAGACTGGTGGGGCTCTGCCATTTGTCTCCTGGTTTGTGCTTAGTCACTTTTTGTGGTTTGTACTTTACTGTTTCTCTTTGCCTATTAAAACTACATTTTTTCAGACATTACTGTGTCTCTTGGTCTGTTTAAAGTGGTGGGTAGTGCTGGATTTTGAGTTTGGTTGGTTGCCCTCCTTTAGTACACCCATCTGTGGGGCAGTTTTCTCTGCGTTGAAGGAGGTGGCTGTGCCATCTTCCCTCCTGTCGTGACGGGAACTGGTCGAGAAGAGCAACAAGAGAGACCACTGTGTGATTTGTACCCACACTGGAGCCGATACCAAGCACCTGCCAGTCTGCTTCAGCTACTCCCATGGTGCAGCTTCTTCGCTGTATCAGCCCTCTTCGCCACTTGTGCTATCCTGGGAATGGCCTCCCACGCCTGTGCAGCTGAGTACTCATGTTTCCAGCTTGGAGAACTGGGAAGAGATGAAAATGGCAGTTAGCGAGGTGAGCCCCAAGGAGAAGGGCAGCAGATATATGCCCAGCTCTCCCCCCTCAATGGACTTTGTCCCTCCCCATGGCAGAGGAAGAGGATGTGGGTGGGCTAAGGAGCCCAATTCGGTAGGGACTCCTGTGTCAGATGTTGTCCCCACGGCAGCAGGGATCACGAAGGCCACCCCCTGTACCTCCACTTTGGTCCTGGAGGAAGAGCATCCTGATGTGGTAGTCGAAGAGGTTCTATTTGAGAGGAGAGTGAGCCTCTAGGGGGAGTGAGTGGAAGGGGTCGACGCTGTGCCCACTGCTCCCGGTGCTACTCCTCTGTCCTTGGTTTTTGAAGATCAGCTGTGGGAAAGGGACAAACCTAGGCCTTACAGGTTCCCCAGCCTGCACTGTCCTGACACTATCCCTCACTTGGCCCAAGTGTGTAGGCAGAAGAGATGGAATATGGATTCGCTGAGGCCTTCTGACCCCCAATACCACCGCTACACCTCCAGGAGTTGGCTTGGAAAGGGGACTAAACCACAAACTATCATCAAGAGTATCCCTGACTGGTCCCAAGCCAAATGGTGGATCAAGCGGCACATCGGGAAGGAATATCCAGGGGAGACCTACCCCTCTTTATGTGAACACATATGGGGTATTAGAGAAGAGAGACGTGAAGACTGGGTATTCCAGGGGGCCCTGGATAAGGTTAAACAGCGCAACCAAGTGGAACCCACTGATCCTGGACCTAGGCAACATCAAGCTGTCGACTGAGCAAAGAAGCTGTGCATCACCACTGTGGGGATAGGAGTGACCTTTCTCAAAACTTTCGCCATGGTGTAGGATGCAGGAGGTCAGCGCACTAAATATTAAATCATTAGTGACGATTCCTTGGGAGAAGAAACTTCAAAGCTAAATCCCAAGCTATATTTTGCATCTGACCAATCCTAGGTGCAGGAAATGGACCTCCCTTGCACCCTAGGGACTGGAAAAATTTATTTGGACTTTTTTCTGGACTGACACCACCATTTGAGGGAGCCTGGGTCCCCTCTGTTCAGGTTTGCAGTAACTGTTGATTCTGTATTGTTAACATGTTCTTGTTAGGGTTACCACCTTTTAAGAAGCCCAAAGTGGGACATTTCCTACTGAAAAGTGATTTTTCACAGGACAATATGTAACCTCGAACAATGCAACAGACTTGTTTTTTCTAAATAATCAGAATTAAGACTAATTGTTGTCATTATTTTAAGGTATTTTAGTTAAGGTATTGTATTTTTTTTTTTTGCAATATTTAGAGGAAAATAAAATATTTTTTTCTGCTATAATGTCAGGACATGTAGTATTTTTTATGTTTTTCTGCAGGACACAGCTGCCCAAATCAGGACTGTCCTGCGAAAATAGGGACTGGTGGTAACCCTAGTTCTTGTTGGTTCCACTGTTGGGATTTGCCTTGAAGTATAGTGCATTGCATTCGCTACCCTTTTGGACTGTGAAATTTGAACTATTATGGACACTTGAAATGTGTGCCTAGAATCATTGTAGGTACCAGTTGTTAATCTTCATGATGTGGCTGAGAGAGTGTGAGACCTGAGTGGAAAGTGAGAGGTGTTGTACGCTGGGTGAATGTGAGAGTGGCAGTGTGAGAGTGTGGCGTGCCTTTGTGTCAAGCTGAAAACAAATATATATAAGCTATGTATCAAATTGCTTCCTTTAAATAGTTATTGCACCCCTGTTTTTGGTGCTGGTTGACCTGTTGTTTGGCAGAAGGGTGAGCTTACATGAGAAATGATTATGCCCTGTTTTGGCCTGATGGTGGCAGCATCACATTGGCAGTTAGCGTACGAGTGGGGAGGTGGTTCAGGACACTGCCCCTGTACCCAGATCAGTATTCTGGGTATGGTGCGTGGGTCACCAGGCCCTGTATGGTTGCGGTGCACTGGGTTGTAGACTAATTGGGTTCATCCCTTTAGGTTTGTTTGGGGTACCCACCATCATGGCTGTGCAACAATATTGACCAGAACTTGATCTGGGGCTGGAGAGTGCGCATATCCTCCCCAGGGTTGGGGCTTGCTGGGCAGCTGCTAAGACATTCACCAGGAGGTGAACGGTCTAAATGGTGGGAGACTGTAGGCCCCCTTTGGGAGCTTACTAGTTAGGGCCATTTAGTTCTGGGCTGTTCGGTGTTTGGTTCCACCTGCTGGTGGGTGGAGCTGGGGCAGGCAGTCCCCTTAAAAGGGGTGGTTTGGGCACATTTTGGGAGTTCCAGGAGGCCAAGAGTGGGAGGTAGGGCTCCTGGGATGAAGTGCTAAGAGTTTTGGCTGCAGGGCTGAGGTTCAGGGCCAGGATGGGGCAACTTGCATCCCTGTCTAACCTCCAGTAAATTTCGGCCTTGTTGGGGTAGTGGTTGCAGTTGGAAGTGGCGCCACTCTGTAGAAACATAGAATTTGATGGCAGATAAGGACCGCTTGGCTCACCCAGTCTGCCCATTTCCCTGCCTAATGGATAAGCTGCAGATCCTAGTAACCAGCAGCCTACTTCTTTCTACCCCCACCCCCTAGAATTGCCTTATGACTGTCCCATGCATGCTTGAATTCAACCACTGTTTTTGACTCCACAACCTCTTCCGGAAGGCCGTTCCATGCATCCACAACCCCCTCTGTGAAAAAATACTTCCTTACATTACCTTTGAGCTGCCCCCCATCTTCAAATTGTGCCCCCTTGTTCTTGCACACCTCTTTTTTTGAAAGATGCTACCCTCTTAGACGTTGTTGATTCCCTTGAGGTACTTGAAAGTTTCTATCATGTCCTCCCTCTCCCTCCTTTCCTCGAGGCTATACATATTAAGCTCCTTTAGTCTCTCTTCATATGTCTTCCGGTGCAGATCCTGCACCATTTTAGTTGCCCTCCTCTGGACAGCTTTCATCCTGTCTATGTCCTTGCGGAGACTGGATCTTCAGAACTGCATGCAGTGCTCCAGATGGGGTCTCACCAGCTGTCTGTACAGAGGGATAACAACTTCCTGTTTTCTACTGGTGATGCCTCTCCCTATGCATCCCAGTATCCCCCCAGCCCTCCTTACTGCCCTCTCACATTGCTTGCCCACCTTTAAGTCATCTGATATGACTACGCCCAGGTCCCTTTCCATTTTTGTTGTTGTTAGTATCTCACCCCCCATTGTGTACTCTTCCCCTGGGTTGTAAGGTTGGGACCTCCTGGAGTAGGAGCTGGGAGCTGGGGCCAGGTGGAAAGTGCACAGCCTGCCTCGTGACCCCCAGTACCAGGATAGGCCTTGGGTGGTGTCCCAGTGTGTGTCCACTGGCTGCCATGGTTCAGGCGTGGTGCAGTGGTGAGAGCCTGAATTATGGGAGGCAGTGATGGCAGCCTACATTTAGGGTCCCCGGAGTTTAAGCCTGTGTCCAGAGGCACAGGATGTATGGCTGAATTGATGTAACAGTGGCATTGTATGAGTGTCCCTAGGCTCCAAGGCCTTCAGAATAGGGACTGAGTGTGAGGCATGGTGTCAAGGGGTCACCTTCCCCATTAATAGTTAGGGTCAGGAGGCTCAGGCATTTTATTTGATGTTCTTATAGCAAGAACCAAACCACAGAACCCTTTCAGACATTCAATCGCTGATGCCTCAGTCGGTAACTGAGCTTTATTCCAGTGGTTTTGGGGCCCCCAGCCCTGATCCCAGTCACTACCCGGCATGCTTCATTCATGCAACGATTCCAACCTCTGAAGTGACTGATTAGGGGGACTTCTGCCAGTGCCACACAGATCACCCAATGGACTGTCACCCCACTGGGGTCCCAAACATCACTCGCCCAAATGGACTTTCCCCACCTCCATAAGCGTCTCACCCCCGTGGGTCCCAACTCTGTGCCAGCCTCCAGACTGGGGATTAGGGGTAACTCTGCCACCATTACGCACGCAACAGCAAGGGCAGCCACTTCCAAGCCATGCCCCAGGCCCTCTTGCCATAGTAGGCTCGCTCACAGTAAACCATTCCGACACAACAGCTGAACTCACCCATGGGTAATCTTTCTCTTTTAGGGCTTTAGGCCCTGCTGGTGCTTACCCTACCAAGGTGCCGAAGTTCACATGGCAGGCCTCCATTTTCATTTCTTCTCCCCCAGGCTCCAGCTCCCAAATGCACTGACAGACCCTTACACTTTGATCCATTGCTCCCCTTTCAGCACACCTGAACCGTCAACTTCCATCTCGCAGGTCTTCAAGGGTGGAGAACCGGCACGGCAAGCGAACCACCCCAGCCCCACCATGGTCCTCCGGCCGAACCTGCGGGCCGAACCCCCATGGTCTCTCTTTCCTGGTCCTCCTCCCAGGTCTCCCTTGGCATCAAAATCCCCTGATATTTATACCCTTCATGGAGGGGCCCCACCTGCAGTCAGCAGGCAGCACCACATCCCAGACGCAGCAGAACCACAGCTCTTTCTCTCTCTCTCTCTCTTCCTAGCTACCCCCTAGCAACCAAAATTTAACTAGTAAGCACCCAAAGGATGCTTATACATTGATGACTCATTTGCTTGAGAGAATCACTCATTATGACCCCCAGATTCCTTTCCGCTGTTGAAGTGGCCTCATACATCCAGTATTCTCTGCATGGATTCTGTCTCTCTGATTGCCTCCTCGCATTTCTTGGTGTTGAATCTCAACTGCCAGACCTTAGACAGTTTCTGTAGCTCCTTGTGGAACTCCCACACCCCTTCCTTGTGATTTACCTTGCCCCACAGTTCTGTGTTAGCAGCAAACAGACACAACTTTCCTTGGATACCTTCCTTCAGTGTCACTTATGAACAAATTAAATTGAATAAATCCCAGGACCAATCCTTGCAGCACTTTACTGTTGTGTTCCCTGTCCCGATTGAGCCCTGTTCACCACTATCTCTGTTGGTAGGTTCCATTCTGCCTTCATAGACTGGTGGTGGCAGAACCAATAGGAGCTGGGATAAGAAAGGGGAAATTGTTTAACCAGGAGAGACACACTAAGCTGGAGCTTGTTTCCAGGTGTGACTTGGGAGCACAAAGATGTTAAGTGACTTGCTCTGGGTCACACAGTATGCATGTGGGGGATGATGGGATTCAAACCCAGGTCTCCAGGCTTGCAGATCAGTGCCCTTAACCACTACACTATACTGTCTCCTGGGGGGTTGTGGGGCCTGGGCCTTCCCTGCCACTGAAATTTCCAGCTTCCACTTTTGTTTACAGGGAGTTTCCCTGGGTTCTATTTGTTTAGATTAGCCCCTTTCCCAAAACAAAAACTGGCTGTGATATGGGAACCAAAATTGTATCGCAAAATGCTCAACAATCTATGTTATGGAAGCGGGAGAATTATCCAATTCTTTTTTTTCTATACAGCTTTTTTTCCACAGTTGACACAGGTGGGCTTCTCAGTCCTGTTCCCACCTCCCCAGTACCCACCTCCCCACCCAGCACCCACCTCCCACTGACTCACCTTGCCTGAAATCCTCCAATGATTTCCCACCATTTGCCAGCCCAGTAGCACTGAGGGTTGAGGCACTGGATGCCACACTTCATGCCACACTGGCAACCTGGGTTCGGGAATGAGCCCAGGTCATGGGGGTTTGGCAGGGAGAGAATAGGACTGAACATCCGTAGACTGCTCTCCTAATCCTGGGGTGGGTTGGGAATTCCCACCACCCTGTAGCGGCCCCTGGGGATGCCTGGGGGCACTACCAGCATCGGTGCGAGCTGAGTGGGACACCAGGAGGACGCCAGGAGGAAGGAGTGCTGTGTGACTGGACTTCTCTACTGGGACTAAAGAAGTAGAACTCTTGTACTTGGACCTTTAATTTAGGGTAAAAAAACAAACTAACAAACAAAACAAAAAAAAATGTGTGTGTTTGTCTGAGTTAACTGAACTGAATGGTTATCTGAACAGTTATCTAGGTGTAAATCTCAGGTGATTGAAAAGGCTTGATAGCTGTGCAGTTTAAATTACTTGTAGAAATATCTGGTAAGTAGGGGGAGTGGCTTAGCTAGTAGAACGAAGCTAAATTTAAAGATTGCCTTAGAAAGATTCTGTTAGTAGCTTGGCAGAAGACACCAGGAGGAAGGAGTGCTGTGTGACTGGACTTCTCTACTGGTACTATATTGCCCTCCTTCCCTTCCCTCCACTCTCCCACCTAAAGCTAGTTCCATTTTTATAGGCACAGGATTTGACTGACAACAGGAACTTCCTGTTTGGGAGCGGGAAGTGAGTGATCACAGAGCCACCAAAGACCCTCCATCCTAGAAGGGCAAGAGTATGTAACCCCTAGAAGGCGCTATCCCAGGGGCTACTACCCCTGCCTGATTTGCCACTAACAGGTTGAGGGGCCTGGATCCAATGGCGGGTGCCTCCACCCAGAGGTCAGGGTTTGCAATAGTTAAACTTACTTGGTCACAGCCCTCTGGGACACTGCAACCCCCCTTTCTTCCCACTAGTGGCCCACACAATATATCAGAATTACCTTCACAGTATACACTTACCCCAGGACTGGTTCCGGCACTGGGACCTCCTGTGAAATAAGATACAGTGCAACAATCACAGTACAGTACTTTAACATAGACAAATACCTCAGGCAGTATAACTTTGCTGAAACAAGCAGCTCTGATTTATTTAGGGGATATAACAAGGACAGGAGAAATCAGGTTAATTAGCTTATAACTTTGCTCATCTACCTGGCTCTGTGCACAGGCCTATCCCCTACCAGTTACTGTCCCTGGGTACCCAAGCCCTAGTGGCTAGTCCAAACCGTGGCAGCTGGTAGGGGCCCTTTCACACAGAGAAAAGAAAAATTAGTTTAAACAGTCAGCAGTACAGTGATTCCATTTGGATTTAATGTGGCAATTCAACAGGGAGCGACCCTGAATTAGTACTCCGACCTCCAAACAAGATAGGGTCCTTCAACGTCAGCAGGGCTACTCTTGAGCTCCAAGAGACTCTCACACATTTATATGGTAAACAGTCACAGGCAAAAGTCACTTAATGGCAGCAGGATTCACTTGAGGTACACAAGCCTCCTCACACATTTATATGGTAAAAGAAAGTACTATACCAGGCAGGCTGCTTCTCTCTATCCGATCGCAATTACTGCACAATACCGGGAGAACACACAGCAGATTCAGTTCCTGACAGATCGAGTGCAATTCAGCAATTTCTCCAGTCTTCTACAGGGTGAGCCTGGTTTCTACTCTTCAGATATCCTTTGATTCTCTTCACAGGACGGATTCAGTCCTAACAAGCAGTTACACAAGCTGCAGACCGAACTCTGGACCTTACACATGTTTTGACTAAAACTGTGCACTGAAGGAGCACAGGGTTCCTTTCCCCTTCACTGCCAGAGCTAAACTGAAACTCCAACAGACAAAACCGGCACTTCCTTTGAGTTCCTCCCAGTTCTTGACTGGATTGTCTGTCACTCACAATAGACTGCTGCTGTTAGTCCAAAAAGGCGCCGAAGTCTAAACTACATTCCCAGAGTCACTGCCCATACAATCCTCTTGTGGCTGGCTCAGATTATGAGTCCAAGTTCTGATTCGTCCAAGGCACCATTTTAGAGCTAGCTTACCCCACACTGATTGGTCCAGTTCAGCAGTTCAAAACCAGAATGGGGAACTAGGAAGACACAGTTCTGACTGCAAAGAAAGCAGGTTAGACAAACTGTAATTTCATTATTACTGTAAATGATTTCTGGCAAACAGTTACATCTTTCAGATAGGTTCCCTTTGCACTCCTAGTGACTGCAAAAATGGAGTGAATTGGCAGCAGCTCGAGTGGTACTCAAACAGAGAAGCACACAGTCTCCCCATACAAACTAATTATGTCTGCAAGCAGACAGCTCTTAAAGAGACAGTACCAGAGGCTCTAAAAACACTCACTGATAAATGGCTTAAACGCCAAACACCATTCAGGCTTGGAGCCTTCAAGCAAGCTCCTGGAAGTCTTTTGGGAACCCCCATTTGCAGGGGGGTTACAAGTAGCTCTCCAGCCCCCTCTAGCTGCTGGAGGTCTGCCTCTGAGCAAGTAAGGGGTCTACTGAGAAATATAGGATATTCTTGTCTCAGAACAGGACAGTCAGGAGCTTAAAGGGCACAGAGGCAGAAAGTAAGTAGAGAGAGAAAAAAAAAAGAGGAAAGAGTAAGGATTTCAAACAACAGTTAAGGGGCCAGAAATAAGACATGATGGGAGTGGTGCAGTGCAGTGGCTGTGGAGCAGCAGTCTTCCGGGAGACATTCTGGAGGATGCGGTGTTGTCCCATCTGTAGTCACCTCTCTGGGCTGAGGGAGGAGGTTGCTTATCTCCAGGCTGAGTTGGCCAGGATTTGTGGGACCTCCTCTTCCATCCAGGGACCACCAGTGCTACTGCCATTGCCTCAGAGGTTGCCAAGAAAGAGGCGCGGTCGGACCACAGTGGGCTCAGGGAGGGTGAGGGTGGTGGAACAGAGGTGCATCCCTCCAGTTGTACCTCTCCTCAATTCCTATGCCATTCTGGCAAAGTGTGGTTCCTCTATGGAGGCACGTGCAGTGGAGACCAAGGAGGATGCTGGGAACCTCCACACAGGAGACCCACAGGAGGGTGGCATGGGACCCCACAGGGGAAGGAAACAACTCCTGGTGGGGGACTCCATTGTTAGGAAGGTAGAACTGGGGGAGGAAGGGGAGAGGGAGGTAAGGTGCCTGCCTGGTGCCATGGCTTGAGGGACAGGAGCAAACTCAGGATTGCCGGAGCAGCTGCACAGGAGGGAGCTGGATGTCATTGTCCACCTAGGGACAAATGACCAGGCTAAGAAAGGGATTAGAGCAGTGCAGGAAGAGTTTGTGGAATGGGGAGGGCCTTAGACAAGCAGCATGCACGTAACCTTCTCGGAGGTGCTGCCCATCTATGGCATAGAAGAGGCTAGGGTGTTCCACACCATAGGATTCAATCAGTGGTTGAAAAACTGGTGTAGAGCTCAGGGATTTGGCTTCATTGGGGACTGGGGGTCCACCTGGAGTGATGCAAGCCTATACTGGCATGATGGGCTGCATCTGTCCAGGAGGGGAACCAGGATCCTAGGTGATAGGTTTAAATGCTTCATTGGCAAGCATTTAAACTAGCCAAGGGGGGAGGCACTGGAAAGGAGCAGGGAAATCCTAGCCCCCAAAAAATTACGGTAGTAAGTGCAGTAAACACCAACATAGAGGTGGCGATAGGGAGCAGGGCAGGGGTAAATGGGGAAAGTGACAAAGGCAAGAAGGACAGGGATGGGGCAAAAAGGAGTAAGGCCATCAATAAATGGAGGGTAATGAGTACCAATGCCCGTAGTCTGGGTAACAAGCTCCCTGAGCTGGTGGCCTTGATGGAAGAGGGATGCCTGGATATTGTAGCAGTCACAGAAACATGGTACACAGAGAACCATGACTGGGATGTTAACATACCAGGGTACATAACCTACAGAGAGAGACAGGCAGGGAGAAGAGGGAGGAGTAGCTCTCTATGAGGAAGGAGATAAAAGCAACTGAACAAAAGAGTAAACAGGAGGAGAGGAGGCACTGTGGGTCTCCTTGGAGACTGGAAAGGCACCGCAATCCGCACAGGGTTGTGTACAGACCCCCATGTCAGGGGAAGGGAATGGACAAGGATATGATAGAAGGCATTCTTAGAATGGCAGAGAAAGGGGAGATACTGTTGATGGGAGACCTGAATATGCCAGATGTTAACTGGAGCACATTTGCTGCAGCCACATCCAAGAGCACGGCCATTCTTGATGCCCTACAGGTGGCAGACCTCAGACAGCTAGTTTTGGAACCCACTCGTGAGGGAGCAATCTTAGACCTCGTACTCTCAAATGGGGGCAGTGAGAGGATCTCAGATCTAGAAGTGGGTTGCCACCTGGGAACAAGTGACCATCAAACAGTGTGGTTCACGCTAAACTCAACTACAGAGTCAAGCCATACAAAAGTGAGGGTACTGGACTCAGGAGGGCTGACTTTGGCAAGATGGGAGAGTGCCTTAGAAAAGCACTAGCAAACAGGCTAGAAGGAGGGTGGAGCAACAATGGGAATCATCAAACTGCCATCACAGAGGCAACAAGCCTTTGTGCAAAGCAAATAAACAAATCAAAATGAAAGAAAAAGCCACTATGGTTCTCAAAAGAGGTGGCTGGGAAAGTCAGGAAGAAAAAGATAGCATTCAGGAAGTATAAGGAAACACAGAAGGAGCAGGACAGAGAGCTGTACCAGTTAAGGCAGAAGGAAGCAGGGAGGGAAGTCAGAAGAGCAAAGGCCCAAACTGAGGAAAAGATAGCCAACTCTGTTAAGAAGGGGGATAAAACCTTTTATAGGTACATCAGAGAGTGTAGAAAGGCAAAGGGAGGGATAGTGAGGCTGAATAGAATGAATGGTAGGTGGGCAGAGGGGGACAGTGAAAAAGCAGGGATACTGAACGAATATTTCTGCTCAGTATTCACAAAAGAGGAGGGGGAAGTGCCTATCCAATTAACAGAAGCACTCTTGATAGAGGGGTCGATCCCAGCCCTTTCACAGAAGAAAGGGTTCTGCAAGAACTCCTAAAACTGAAGGTGGACAAAGCAATGGGGCCTGATGGAATTCACCCCAGAATTCTAAAAAGAATTAAGGCGGGAACTAGTGAAACCACTGACTACTCTTTTTAATAAATCATGGGAGGATGGTGTGGTACCCAAGGACTGGAGGAAGGTAGATGTGATTCCCCTGCACAAAATTGGGACCAAGACAGAGGCAGGAAACTACAGACCTGTCAGTTTGACCTCTGTGGTAGGGAAAGTGATGGAGTCACTTCTGAAGGAAAGAATAGTTGAGTACCTAGAGGTCAGTGGGGCACAGAACCCAAGGCAGCATGAGTCACAGCGGGAAGGTCATGTCAGATGAATCTAATAGATTTCTTTGACTGGATGTCTAAAGTAGTAGACCAGGGAGGAGCTGTGGACATGGCCTACCTAGACTTTAGCAAGGCATTTGACACAGTCCCACACAAAAAATTAATAGTCAAATTAACCAGCCTGGGAGTGGATCCCAGGGTGGTAGCCTGGGTAAAACATTGGCTGGACAACAGGACACAGAAGGTAATTGTAAATGGAGTCCACTCTGAAGAAAGAGGGGTTACTAGTGGGGTACCGCAGGGTTCAGTGCTGGGTCCAGTACTTTTTAATGTCTTTATAAGTGACATTGCAGAGGGACTGGAAGGAAAAGTATGCCTCTTTGCAGATGACATAAAGATCTGCAACAGGGTTGATACAAAAGGAGGAGTGGAAAGGATGAGAAGGGACTTGGCAAGGTTGGAGGAATGGTCAGAAGTATGGCAGCTAGGATTCAATGCAAAGAAGTGTAAAATAATGCACCTGGGAAACAAGAACCCAGGGGAAGATTACACAATGGGGGAGGTAGTAACAACAACAAAACGGAAGGGGACCTCGGGTAATCATGTCAGATTACCTTAAGGTTAGCAAGCAATGTGAGAAGGCAGTAGAGGGGCTGGGAGTATACTGGGATGCATAGGAGAGGCATCACCAGCAGAAAACAGGAAGTTATTATCCCTCTGTACAGACAGTTGTGAGACCCCATCTGAGTACTGTGTCCAGTTCTGGAGACCCCATCTCCACAAGGACATAGACAGGATAGAGGCAGTCCAGAGGAGGGCAACTAAAATGGTGCAGGGTCTGCAAGAGAAGCTGTACTGGGACAGACTAAAGGAGCTTAATATGTATACCCTTGAGGAAAGGAGGGAGAGGGGAACATGGTAGAAACTTTAAGTACCTCAGTGGAATCAACAAAGTCCAAGAGGGTAGCATCTTTCAGAAAAGAGGCGTGCAAGAACAAGGGGACACAATTTAACGATGGGGGCGGTTCCGGGGCAATGTGAGGAAGTTTTTCACAGAGAGGGTAGTGGATGCATGGAACAGCCTTCCTAAGGAGGTTGTGGGGTCTAAAACTGTGGGAGAATTCAAGAATGCATGGGACAGACATAAGGTAATTATTGTGGGGGGTAGGACGAAATAGGCTGTTGGTTAACTAGGATCTGTGGCCTATCCTGTAGGTAGGGAAATGGGCAGACTAGGTGGGCCAAGCGGTCCTTATCTGCCATCAAAGTCTATGTTTTTATGTTCTATGTTTCTATGTTGTGCCTGGATGTCATTGCACGTCAGCCCTGCAGGGGTCCTAAAGGAGGAAAAATCAGGGCTGGGTGCGACCATGCAGCTTGATGGCTGTGCTCTGAGCCGCCCAGAGAACTTTGGCAGAGTCCCGTCGGGGAGATTCTAGGACTGTCCTGGCTGGCAGTGGCAGAGGAGAGCTCTCCGGCAGGATGGCATGATGGCCGTCCTGGATCCTCCTGGCTGCAGTTTGAGCTACCCAGCTCTCCAGGTGGGCGGAGCCGGCAGCTGGATGCCCCACACCAGTGTAGCACCGCGGCAAGGTGTAAAGATAATTGTGATGATTGCCCACCGTGGTGGGGCCGAGAAGGGTAGGACCATCCTCCCCCCACCCAGTGACTCTCATACAGAAGTGGGTTCAGTGATCCAGGTGGATGCTCAGGGAGAGGGGCAGACGAGCCGGGCTTCAGGAAGCCAGCACCAAACATTTTCTGTTTTCTCCCCTTGGTCCCCAGCCATGGTGGCAGAAGAGAGTGTGCTGGTGTAGGCGCACACAAGCTATGGAATCGTGGCCCCTTCCATCTATGTCATTCGAGTGCTGGTGTTACCACTTGACCTCCACCAGGTGGCAGCCAAGGGCCAAGCTGCTTGCCTCCCCACCCTGGGAGTGCAGAGCTGTCTGATGGATTCTCAGTACCCCCCACCAAGGCTGACCCCCAGCAACCTGAGCTCATTCCCAAACTCAGGTCACCAGTGTGGCAGGAGGTAAACTGCATAGCACCTCAGCCCTCTGCACCACTGGGCCAGCTTTATCCAATTCTTCTGAAAGAAGGCAGTATAGCCTAGTAGGATGCAGTGTGGCCAAGTGGTTAGATCATCTGCTTTGGAACAAGGAGATCACAGGTTCAAACTCTGCTATTTTGGTAGAGCCAAATACAGTGTGACTTTGAGAAACCACTTAAAGAAGAACTCTGGTCACAAAATAAAGATTGGTAGTTCAATAACACATGTTCAAAGGCAATTGCTCCAACAGGTGTAAGAATTGCACTCAGTGTGCTGCAGGTGGAGCTGCTGAGAAAGGTGTTTACCAGGGACAATGCAGAAAAACCAAAGAAGACACTGCACTCAGGAACGGAGGTGGTGCAGATAGGGGTTAGCAGCCCCAGCAATGACACACAACCAAAGATATCGCACACAAACAGCCCATAAAAATTAAATGAACAAATTGACAAGATACTGCTGAGCTCAGTAGATAAAAGTTTATTGCTGGCCAATTATTTATTCAGGACACCTGTTCAAAGGGGTATTTAGGGAGCATGAACTGAGCATGTTATTACTCCCTGAGGAAGCGCCAGTGAGCACAGCGCTGGAGTATTGCGCCTCTGTGTGGGCACACAGTTTCTTTTTGATTTCATTGTTTTTGCAGACCTGAATGGACTGGTAATTGGCCAGCAATAAACTTTCATCTACTGAGCTCAGCAGTACCTTGCCAATGTGGGCATTTAATTTTTATGGGCTGTTCGTGTGCAATATCCTTTTTTGTGTTTACCAGGGGCATCAAGGTAACCATTTTACAGTGCTGCTGCTGCTGCCAAGATTTGTAGTGCAGTAAGACATTTTCAAAGGAAATTGCTCCCACAGGTGTTGTAAGAGTTATACTCACTGTCCTGGAAACAGAGCCACTGAGAAAGGTGTTTACCACGGGCACCAAGGCAACCATTTTACAGTTTTGCCGCTGCCTGCCCCTACATGCAAGATATCTGTGTATAGAGACATTTTGGAGCTTGTATTTGCTATTAGCCACTATGGTTGGCAAGACTAACACTATACAGACGTTCACGTTAGACTTGAAAAACATAGCTGATAGTATTAGATACAAGCTCCAAAAGTTCTCCACACATAGAGACCTACAATGTAAGAGGTACAGCCACACTATCTCCTCACATGGTTTCAGTGTTTATTTACTGTCTGGGCAGTCAGCTGCAAAACTGTAAAATGTCTGCCTTTGTACCTCTGGTGAACACGTATCTCTCAGCTCCATTTCCAGCATAGTCAGTATAATTCTTACATCTGTTGCAGCAGCTGCATTTGATAATGTCTTATTGGAATGCAAATCTTTGTGAGCCCACATTCCCCTTTAAATGAACATTCTAAGATAAAATGCCCTAACACAGTGTTTTTTTTTTTTTAAACCTATACTCTCTTACCTTGAAACTGCATAAGCCATCAGAGGTAAAAAAACATGAATTTATACAGTATGCTGTCCCCTTTGGGAGGGAATGGATTGCAAATTGGCCCAAGGAGATGGTGACATCCCCTGCTAGTAGGCTGTTCCATGACTCAGCCACTCTCTCAGTAAAGCAAAACTTTCTCACATCCCTTCTGAACCACACACTCCCACCACCAGCTTATACTCATGTTCCCTTGTTTTTGACCCACCATTTCAGATAAATAGTTCCCTGCAGTTTATCTTCTTTATTCCTTTCAGAAACCTGAAGGTCCCAGGACCACCTTGAAAATGAGCTTGCTCAATGGTGTTTATGCCTGGTTAAATAAAGTGATTGATTGATTAATTGATTGATTGATATATTGTCCCTCTACTCCCTTCTGGCCCCCAGCAAATACATGCTCAGTGCCCTAAGCTCATCTTCATAGGACCTGCCCTATTTTGGTTACTTTACACTGCACTGTCTCCAGGTGTCACTATCTTTCCTCAGGTGAGGACTCCAGAACTGTGCACAGGAATGCAACTCAGGTCTCACCAGTGATCTGCAGAGTGGTAGTATTACCTCTTTCCTCCTGCTATCAAAACCCTTTACAACATACCCCAGCATTCTGATTGCCTTGTTGTAAGCCTTGATACATTGGCTAGTTTGTTTTAGTGCATCTCTTATGACGACCCCCCAGGTCCCTTTCTTCTGAAGTAGAGGCCAGCTTAAGCCCTTCCATTCAATATTCCTTCTGGGGTTCTTATGCCTTATGCATAGCACCTTGCATGTCTTCGTGTTGAATTTCAATAGCCAGAACTTGGACCACCTCTCTAACCTTTGCAAGTCACTCTGCAACTCTCTGACCCCTTCCTCTATGTCTGCCCTGCCACAGAGTTTAGTGTCATCTGCAAAGAGACACATTCTGCCCAGCATTCCTTCTCCTTCTAGATCACTGATGAACATATTGAAAAGGACTAGTGCCAGAACTAACACCTCTGGTACCCCACTCATGACCTTCCTTCTCAAGGCCTGATTCAACCACGTTTACCACCACTCTCTGCTGTCTCCCCCCAACCAACTTCCAACCCTTAAACTAGATCCTCTGCTGCTCCCAGATCTTCTAATTTCTTCAACAATCTTCTGTTGGGCACAGAGTCAAATGCCTTGATGAAGTCAAAATAGCACAAATCCACTGCTTGTCCCTTATCTACCACCCTTGTTGCCCAATCAAAGAATATTATCAGGCTGGTCTGACAAGATCTCCCTGTCATGAACCCATGCTGCGTACTATCCTGGAGCCCATTTCTCTCCAGGTAGTCCATTGGGTCATCTTTGACTAGTATCTCCATTAGTTTATCTACAGTGGAGGTAAGACTGATGACAGGCCTGCAATTTCCAGGTTCCTCCCTGTCCCCTCCCTCGTGGAGTGACATCCTGTCCACTATCATCCAATCTGTCTCTGAACTGCCCCTGATTTTAGTGAGCTACTGAATAGCCCTGCCAGGGATTCAGCCAATTCTGATGTCACTTCCCTGCGCACCTTCAGGTGCATCCCATCTGGTCCTGGAACTTCATCTATTTTCAGGGATTCAACCCCTTTTCTAACTCTTTCTCCTGTCTGTGATAATCTGTGGTAGACAGATGGACTTAGACACAGAGGAACTTTCTTGCAGCCATCTTTATTCTTAGATAGAACACACTACCTCCCCAGTGCCCCACTGAGCATGACAGGAACTGCACAGTAGGACTACGATATTGACAGGCATGAGCTACTACAGTTATGGCTACCTGAGTTCTTCCAGTGGTAAGTACATATATACTGCACTCCTCCCCCTTAGACAAAATGTAGTCTGAAAATAGCCAATATTAACATTTTCTAACTTCTAGGCCGAAGTAGACAGTCCCGTACCCAGGAACAAGTTAGAGGGATTATTCTTCCCCACAGACAGAACTTGTTACTAACTAAGCAACACAACATGTAACAAGTTCAGTCACACAGAGACACAGGTTCAGTTCATGACTTAAAGGGCAAGTCTCTGTGGTACTCTTTGGTACCGCACAGGGTATCTCTGGGCTGGAGTAACTGCTGCTTCTGATGCATGAAGTTCTGCATTATCTGGCACAGTTCCCACTGGAATTTCATGAAAGGAGCAAAATCCTCAGGTTCACTGTCCTCTCCTAGAGTGACATCTTCTGCTGAATGCACTAGGACCCTTGAAAATAACAGGTGATCCATATGTGCTCGAACAGGTCAATGTCCCACATGGATTTCGTAAGTCAAAAGTCCACTTTTTTCCATCACCACCCCAGGAATCCAAAGACTCTTGGGATGCCTGAAGTCATGAACCATTACCTCTCCCCAGGATGGAAGATCTGAGCTGGCTTGGTAGGCTTGTCATGACCTCTCTGTTGCAGTTGATGCTTTGTTACAGTATTGGACAAGTCCAGCTTGAGCATTGCCAAATGGGTACAGGGTTGACATTTGAGGAACAGTTCAGCAGGTGTTCGCTCTGTTACAGTGTGAGAAGTGTTTCTGTAATCAAACCAGAAATGAGCCACCCTTTGGGTTGCAGGCATTGACTGAGAATTTAGTTTCATCCAGGCTTTCTTGAATATCTGTACAGCCAGCTCGGCTGCATGATTTGATGCTGGATGGTACAATGGAGACAAAATATGTCGGACTCCATTCCACTTTAAGAACAGTTTGACATCTTGTGAAGAAAACTGGGGACCATTGTCTGACACCAGCTCCCATGGTAGTCCGTAAGATGACAACAGATGTCTTAGAAGACTCACCGTCCTTTCTGTAGTTGTTACTTGCATAGAAAGCACTTTGATCCATTTAGAGTGGGTGTCGATCACTACTAAGAAATGCTGTTTATCCACTTCAGCATAGTCAACATGGATGCACTCCCAAGATGTAGTAGCCCAGGACCAAGGATGAAGATGTACAGTTGCAGGTTAGTTGCGGTCAGCTGCACAAGGTGCACATTGGCTGACAGGATGCTGGATATCTTGATCAAGTCTTGGCTACCAAAGATATCCCTGGGCCAATGCCTTCATCCAAGAGATGCTAGGATGACTCTCATGTAAGTTGGAAAGTAACCACTTTCAGAAATTTGGAGGTATAACAACTCAGGGACCCCACAGAATACAACCTTGATCTGTGGACAACTGGTCCTTTTTGTCAAAGAAAGGTCGAAGAGTCTGGTCTCTCATGAAGTTGGGCCAACCATTGAGGGTGAAATCCAAGACCTTTGAGAGGACTATATCTCATTTTGTTTCCTCTACTACATCCTATGAAGCAATTGGTTGCTCCTTGATGTGTGTTAGTTAGAACACTGCCCCATCAACTTCCTTTTCTGTCACATAGAAACATAGAATTTCATGGCAGATAAAGACCGCTTGGCCCACCCAGTCTGCCCATTTCCCTACCTAATGGATAAGCTGCAGATCCTAGTTAACCAACAGCCTACTTCCTCCTACCCCAACCCCCCTTGCATTGCCTTATGTCTGTCCCATGAATTCTTGAATTCCCCCACTGTTATTGACTCCACAACCACCTCAGGAAGGCCGTTCCATGCATCCACAACCCCCTCTGTGAAAAAATACTTCCCCACATTACCTCTGAGCTGTCTCCTTCTATCTTCAAATTGTGCCCCCTTGTTCTTGCACGCCTCTTTTTCTGAAAGATGCTACCCTCTTGGACTTTGTTGATTCCTTTGAGGTACTTGAAAGTTTACATCATGTCCCCACTGCCCCTCATTTTCTCGAGGGTATACATATTAAGCTCCTTAAGTCTCTCTTCATATGTCTTCTGGTGCAGACCCTGCACCATTTTAGTTGCCCTCCTCTGGGCTGCCTCCATCCTGTTTATGTCCTTGCAGAGACTGGATCTCCAGAACTGCATGCAGTACTCCAGATGGGGTCTCACCAGTTGTCTGTACAGTGGGACGACTACTTCCAGTTTTCTACTGGTGATACCTCTCTCTATACATCCCAGTATCTCCCCAGCCCTCCTTACTGCCCTCTCACATTGCTTGCCCACCTTTAGGTCATCTGATATGACTACCCTCAGGTCCCTTTCCATTTTTTTTTTATTAGTATCTCACCCCCCATTGTGTACTCTTCCCTTGGGTTTTTGTTTCCCAAGTGCATTACTTTGCACTTCTTAGCATTGAATCTAAGCTGCCATACATTTGACCAATCCAACCTTGTAAAGGCCCTTCTCATCCTTTCCACCCCACCTTGTGTATCAACCCTGTTGCAGATCTTTGTGTCTTCTGCAAAGAGACATACTTTTCCTTCCAGTGCCTCCACAATGTCACTTATAAAGACACTGAAGAGGACCGGTCCTAGGACTGAACCCTGCAGTACCAAACTAGTAACCCCCCTTTCTTCAGAGTGGACTCTGTTTACTATTACCCACCAATTTTTTACCCAGGCTACCATCTTGGGACCCACTCCAAGGCTGGCTAACTTGTATATTTATCTTTTGTGTGGGACTGTGTCAAATGCCTTGCTAAAGTGTAGGTAGACCATGTCCACAGCCCCTCTAATCTTCTACTTTGGTCACCCAGTCAAAGAAATCTATTAGATTCGTCTGACATGATCCTTGAATGGCAGTTTTGACAGTGCATCTGCATTTGCATGATCCTGAGAAAGTTTGTATTCAATGTCGTAGTCGTAGACTAACAAAATCATGGTCCATCACCGCATTCTTAGTGCAGTGAGTGTTGGTATTGCTTTGACCCCAGAATGGCCAGTATAGGCTTGTTATTTGTTAGCAAATTGAACTTACGTTCATACAAGCATTTATGAAACTTCTTGACCCCAAAGATTATGCTCAAAGCTTCCTTCTCGATCAGAGCATAATTTCTTTCACCTGGAGACAGGGTTTTTGAAGCAAAAGTGATTGGGTGTTCCTCCACTGAAGGTAACACATTTATTTATTTATTTAAGAGTTTTACCAGGCAGGTATACTGAGTGGAGTACCGCTTAATTCCAGATGCAGCCTGAGGGAGTGGGGAGAGGAGACATACAGTAGATACATTGAATATGCAAGTAGCATACATGAGAGATTACTGTGCCTACCTCATATGGAGATTAATCACATGCCAATCTCAATGGTTTTGCTGGATCATAGTGCGCTAGCCACTTGCTGTTCAGAAGTCATTGCTTGTATAATTGGAATGCTTCTTCACACTGTGGTGACCAACTTCATTTCACATCTGTTGCAGTAAATTGTGTAGTGGTTGCAACAATGTGGACAAGTTTGCCAGGAAACACCCATAGTAGGTCAACAAGCCCAAGAATTATGTTAGCTCTGTCACATTTGTTGGTACTGGTGCATTGACAATTGTTTCCACTTTGTTCTCAGTTGGGTGCAGACCCTGGGTGTCAATTCGATATCTGAGGTACTCAACAGAATCTTGTAGAAATTGACATTTGGCTAGCTTCTCTCTTACTCCATACCACTGCAGTCCGGGACATGACCTTGCCCAAGATTGCCCAATCCTTTTCCACTGTGAGTGCTGTCACCAAGATATTATCCATAAAGCAGACTACATAGTCCAACCCATTCAGTATCTGGTCCATTGTGTCACTGCCAGCCTTAGGGTATGTGGCGCCCTAGGCGAACTTGACAGGTGCACCCCCCCCAAATTCTCCCCCACACACACACACACATTGCATATAGGCACCATGTTGTAGGATAACTACAGTGTCTTTGCTGATGATACCAAAATTAGTGGGGATACACTAAACAGGCATTACACATTACAGCCTGATTTAGAAGCATTAGATAAATGGGCTAGTGAATGGGTGATGACACTTAACATAACATAAAAATGCAAAGTTACACATTTTGGTGGAACAAACATGGACACCATATTGTCTTTATAATAACTTGCTCACAATAGTGCATGATGGAAAAAAAAACAGGAGTAATATAATTAGTAATTACTGAAGTACTCAAAAACAAAACACCACCGAGATAAGTGTATTTAAACATGCCTATTACTGAATAAACTCAATAAACAAACACTTAAACAAAACAAGCAATACTGTAATACCAGTTTATCACAACTACATTAGACCTCATTTTGACTAAATTGCTCACAATTCTGGGATGGGTTAAACGATAAAAAGAAAAAAATACAGAAAAGTGTAACAAGAGCAATTAGTGGCTTAGAGGGAAGAATGCCTGGATACATTAAAACCACATTCATTAAGAGAATAAGAGGAGCCCTTTTACTTTTGTAAAACTCCGGTAAATGAATGATACCAGACTAGAGAGGGGAGTCAGGACTAAACAACTGTGCATGCAGTGCAAAAGTCTCACACATCACACTGACCATGTCGGTCAATCCTACTCCTCCCCATGGTTCCCCCAACCCGCTCACCCATGCCAAGCACTATTTAGTACATTACTATAACTAGGTATGTGAGGGAAGTAGAAACTCTGCCTTTCCAGTCAAATGTTCAAAGCCAATCCTAGAACTACGTAAAGAACTCAAACAAAGCCATTACAGCAGAGGTGTTGACAAAATTTAAAAAAAAGATTACGAAGCACAGTTTATGGATTACAAGCTCACAGGGCTGTCAAGTATTATGAAAAACAGAGTGGTTTACATGAATGTTAAGTATTGCAAATGTCAAGCTCTCAGAAGGCCACACTTAAAGTTAATTGGAGACTACACCAGTCAGGGTTCACTTTAGAGTTTTTAAATTGTTTACTTTTTTGGCTAATCGTTTCCATCACTCATAGCCAAATCAGACTTTTGTAGTGGCAGATCCAGAAAGGGGATTTTGGGTTCAGACACCCACCCTTTTGTATCCCCATTTCAACAAACAAAGGATTCTTATCCCTGGCCCCGACTAAAAATGTGTGGACCCCTTTTAATGACATGGCCGTAATCTGCCCCCTTTTTGATGCCAAGCTCAATTTCTTGGCAGCAGTTGGCTAAGTGGCAAGGTCAGTGTGCAGCTAAGCTAGGACTCATTTCTGGTGGTGAAATAGGCAGCACTAATATTGGGAAGAAACCAAATGAATTTGGCACAAACATCTAGCATGAACCCTTGCTTGTACAGTTCAATAAATAAAACTCCAGTGAGACTGCAGCACGCTGCAAAGCAGCATGCATTTACATCCCATCGTTCGTTGCTTTATAGTGCTGGCTGGAGTAGTTTTTGTTGTAGCGCTAAACCACAGAGGGTTTCCCAACTTCACGATCCCCAACTATCAAGATTTTGAACAAATACTCCCGGCTATCCATTTTTCCCCCTCCAGAGTACGATCCCACTTTTGTACATTGTCATGGTCTCCTAACTAGTTAAAATAATACCACACTGTAAAATGAACTCTCCCGCACAAATGGTGAGGGGGGAGCTCCAACTGCACATCTCTAACTCTGCTGTAAAGTAACATTAGGAACACCCTTGGGTCAGAAACCAAGTTGCAACAGCCAATTCAGCATACTCGGAGTCTAGACTAGTTGTATCTTTTACATATTTCTGAGGAAAGGCTGCCCACTTAAAAATGTATTGATGTGCCCAGGGGTTGACTGGTAGAAGAAACCAACCTTCTCGCTTTACTTCAAAACTCTGACAGTTCAGTTCCTTCACATGAGGCTGATGAAATGAATGATAGACCACAGCAGCACTTACCCTGTCTGTAGCAAGGCAACCTCTCTTGGGTCACCGGTCAAAATGGGAGGGCAAATCTCCTGTGAGTGGTGACTGGCTGACTGATCGCCGTAGTGATCAACTCCTTCGGTAGAGGCATGTGTGAGTGGCTGCTGCTAGCATGGCATGCTGAGTAGGAAGGGCCTACTGGATGGCTACATCATCATGGGTGGATCGGTCGGGCCCTGACTCTTGAAGACAAGTTCACTGCCATCCATCCATGAGGTGGGATCCTTCCTTGACTTGCCGCTGCTGGGCTTTGCTGGCTGCCATGGCACCCACCTCCCACCTGCCTAAGAAGTTAAAGTTGCTTGACAGAATGGAAATAGGAAATTCTGTCACACTGGTGCCCTCTGCTACATGGCGCCCTAGGTGACTGCCTTGTTCACCTATCCTTAAGGTCAGCCTTGCATTGTGTGCTGGAAAACTGCTGGTGCCGTAGAAACTCTATGGGATGATATCTGTGAAGTCCCTTGTGGGAGTTTATGGTGAGATACATCTCAGACTCTGGCTCCAACTCCAACAGTTGGTAAGCAGCTTGCTAAAGAACCTTCTGCTTGCCAGGGTGGCAAACAAGTTCTCGGCACTGGGTAGTGGATATGCTTCTGGTTCTGTACAACAGTTCACTGTAACCTTGTAGCCCCCACACAGCCTCACTACTTTGTCTCACTTTCGTACCACGACAATAGGGGCAGCCCAGTCGCTTCTCTCTTCTCATGACATGATACCATGCTTCTCCAGATGATCTATTTCTTTCTCTACCACTTTTTTTTTTTTTAAACCAATTATTTTACTAGGTGAGACACACTAAGCTGAAAGCTTGTTTGCAGGTGCAACCTGGGAGCACAAGGAAGTTAAATGACTTGCTCAGGGTCACACAGTATGCAAGTGGGGGCTGTGGGATTTAAACCCAGGTCTCCAAATTTGCAGCTCAGAGCCTTAAACCACTGCGCCATACTGCCTCCACTACCTTTTAAGGTGAAGGATATTGATTGATGCTTGTGGCAGATGGGAGTGGCTCCTGTTCACACTCAGATTTTTGACTTTAAGATGATAGGAAATGCTAATTGGTGCTATAAAAATAAAATATGTTAGCTTTTAGACTGTGGTTTTATCGTATTTTTTTCTACATTTCAAGTGTAGATTAATGCAGTGTAGCTACTCATGGTTTTACATACACTACTTAGTCACTGTCTGTTTTTTCTGAACTCAGTTTCATGTTCTTGTGCTGCTCTTTCCAACTTCTGACGACAACAACTCCTTTGTTTAAGAGCTGACTCAGCCTTCAAACTGCCTAATGAATATAAATGGGAAGCACGTCATTTAGATTTACAGCTAATTATATCTTGTAAAGTCTGGAGATACCTAAATTGTGAAGGTAATTTTTTTCTGAATGTAAGTTAGAAGACTGTTACCTTAGATTGTAGTCAAACGGTATTTTTTAACTAGATTTAGAAACGTGTGTTTTTATTTCTGCCTGTAGCCCTGTTCATTTGTATATGACACTGAATGCTGCTGCCTCTGAACAAGTCATTTTCTCTTTTGTTCACTTGAAATCTTAATTTTTAAAATAATAAACTGTGTCCCAGTGTATCAGTTTTGTTTATTGCAGTGGTTCTTGTGATCCATATGGCTCTTTGATTGTAACTTCTGCCACACTCTTGCTATGATGCAACTTCGCGCATCTGGAACATACTAACATACTAAAATGCCAGCAGAATAGGCCTAATGGTCTTTCGTGTCTGCTCGTTTGGTCAGTCCCCAACCTGGGTGCTGACCTTGCCGCCCCTCGCCTTCTCTGGCTTCTCCCTTCCCAGTTCCGGATACTCTTGCTGCATTGGATTTTGCTTCCAGAACCCTTCCCCTGTACCTGTCCCACCCCCTCTTGAACCCCTCCACTGTCTCTGCCTCCACCAGCCCCCTAGGCAGTGCATTCCATGGCTCCACCACCCTCTCAGTGAAGTAGCACCTCCTCCATTCTCCCCTGAATCTTCCCCCCTCCAGCTTCCAGCCATGCCCTCTAGTGGCCCCTTCCTCCTTCCTTCGAAGCACCCCAACTGTTCCTCCCCTATTTACCCTCTTCATGTACCTAAAGACCTCTATCATGTCCCCCCGGTCCCTTCTCTCTTCCAATGTGTACATATTTAGCTCTTCGAGCCTCTCCTCATAGGTCCTGTCCCCCAAGCCCCAAATCATTTTGGTTCCTCCTCTGGACCCTCTCCAGGAGGTTAATGTCCCGCTTTAAGTGTGGCCTCCAAAACTGCACGCAGTACTCAAGGTGCGCCTCACCAAGCAGTTATACAGAGGGAGTATCACTTCCCTCCTTCTGGAGGTGATCCCCTAGCGATGCATCCCAGCATCCTGTTGGCCTTGGCTGCTGCCCTCCTACAAGTCTCAGAGTTGTTCATCTTGACATCCACCACCACCCCCACACGGTAATACAAACTGTAATATCCTGATGCCATATTTGCATATTTCTGCAATTGTCACGATCTATGAACTGTAGTTTATTCTGTTTTTTGATCCATCTAGAACAATTGTTGCTGATGCGGTGTTATGAATTTGGGCTGGTACAGCCTGTTTACTCATACTGTTACTGTTACCCAGTGGTTAATTTCTTTACATGTGCCCACAGATGTTACAGCCAGACATATCCCCCCTCCCCCTCAAGTCCTATTATTAAAGCTGGGTGCGAGAACACATTTCTAAAAATTTCATTAATAAAAAAATTAGAACTGACGAATTCCTGACCTCACCACCAGTGGAGTGCCACTTACTTGCGCCTGTGTCCTGCACCTCCACAATGTGGCTGCCATTGTCATACTATCCCTCTAGCAGTTGTATTCATTTTTCTCTGTGTCGGCTGTCGTGATGTCTGCTTGCTTGTGGATTTGCTCCACTATGCAGTGCAGCCTGTCTATGTATTTATTATGTATAATGATGCTGTCATCTCCTTTCGAAGCTCACCTCCCTCTATCTTGCCAACTGAAGCACAGCCGTGTTTGTATCTCAGCACCCAAATTGTTTACCAGATTCCCTCCAGTATTCAATCCGTCCTCTGTCATATTTTTTAAAGCAGCCCATCGACATTTTGGATGCTCGGTTGTGAGTGGGATGTTATGTCTATCAGACCGTGAGTCTCACGGTTTTAGTAATTTGCACAGAATTACCAAGATGACATTAATTACATACTGGGAAAATCCCCCCCCCCCCCCAAGCTATCGCATGCTGTCTCTGTTATGACAACCTCATTGGTTACATCGGCATTTTAAATTTACATTTGACTTGCTAGTAATACCTTGCCCAGCTAAATGGTTGATCAGGTCCTGGATATTTACTATGTCCTTACCGATCTCATTATAAAATAACTCTATTTTGCACAGTACTGATGATCCCTACTGTAATGCAGATGTCCGTATGCTTTTTTAGTTATCTACTTCACAGCATTTACTCATGTTACCTATGATCTACCGGCTTTTGTACTTAATTTCTAGCCCCCTTAATGTTTTGCTGTTTTTCTATATTGAATGATGCTCTACTCTTTTTTCCAGACTGATACACCTTGCCTACTATAACATTTCTATCATGACCATGACCAGTAATATGTGGCAAATTACTAAAGTAGAGGAGATTAAAATGTTTCTTGACAATTTACAGTTCAGTTGCAGCATATGTCAGACCCGTAGGCAACTAACCAGTTTCATGGCATTTGTCCACTTTTAGCTGACCAATGGCAGGACGTTTGCAAATAACCAGTTTTGGGGCAATTGATTATTTATTGGGGGGAGGGGGTACTACAATTAGCAGTTTAAAATAACCAGGTTTTTGACATTTGACCAGCAATATGTGGATAAAGTTAGAAACATATGCATATAGCCCAATTCTGGTGAAATTGAACAGTTATAGGTGTCCAATTCCAGAAAAAATGGACAAATTGCCAGTTTCAGGTGCATTTGAGCAGTTCCCTGCCTACTGTGAAAACTGCAGACCCTACTTGATTTTCGGCTTTACCCCCTTGGTCCTATTGCTATGGTTCCCATATGCCAGTCCCATGCATGCTTGAATCCCCACACTGTGTTTGCTCCCACCACCTCTGCTTGCAGTCTGTTCCATGCATCCACCACTCCTTCTGTGAAGAAATACTTCCTCATGCTTCCCCTTAGTCTACTGTCTTGCAAACTCATATCATGCCCCCTCATTCATGGACATCTTTTCTGAAAGATGCTACCCTTCGGTACCCTATTTGCTGTATGCCTTTTAGATATTTGAAGGTTTCTATTATATCTCCTCTGTCTCTTCACTCTTTCAAGGTGTACATATTGAGGCCTCCCAGTCTCTCCTCATATGACTTTTGATGCAGGCCCTGCACCATCTTTGCTGCCCTTCTTTGAACTTCCTCCACCCTGTCTATGTCCTTACGGAGATGCGGCCTCCAGAACTGGACACTGTATTGTAAATTAGGCCTCACCAATTATCTATACAGTGGCATCACCACCTCCTTACTTCTGCTGGTGATACCTCTCCCTAAGCACCCTTGTATACTACTAGCTCTCCCCACAACCTTGGCACATTGTTTGGCCACCTTTAGGTCATCAGATATGATTACCTCCAAATTCCTTTCTTGTTTGGTGAGCATCAGTTTCCATCAACCCCCCCCCCCCAATCATGTAGTTATGCCCTTGGTTCTTGCACTCCAAATGCCTGATTTTGCATTTGTTCACATTAAATCTAAGCTTTCACACTCTGGACCATTCCTCTAGTTTACATAGGTCCAGCCTCATTTTTTCCATCCCTCCTGGAGTGTACACCCTGTTGCAGATCTTAGTGTCATCCTCAAAGAGGCACACCTTCCCCTCCAGCCACTCTGCAATGTCACTTATGAAGACACTAATCAGGACAGGGCCCAGGACTGATCCCTGTGGCACCCCACTGGTTACCCTCCTTTTCTCTGTTTGAGAACCATTTACCATGACCCTCTGTCTCCCTATCACTCAACCAGTTACTAACACAGTTTACCACCATGTGATCCACTCCCAGGCTGTCCTGCTTGTTAACAAGTCTTCTATGTGGAATGGTATCGAAGACCTTACTGAAATCCAGATAGGTCACATCCACTACCCCCCGCCCAGTCATGTCCTTAGTTACCCAGTCAAAGAAATCAATTAGATTTGTTTGACATGACCTTTCTGCCGTGAACCAATGCTGTCTTGGTTCCTGTGCTCCATTAGCTTCAAGATGTTCATCTATCCTTTGTTTAAGTAGTGATTCCATAATCTACCCCACTATTGAGGTGAGGCTGACTGGTCTATAGTTTCCAGCAACCTCCCTATTTCCACTTTTGTGAAGAGAGACTACACGTGTCCTCCTCCAGTCATCCGGAACCACTCCTGTATCATGTGACTCGTTGAACATTGCTGCCAGCGGTGGCGCCAGCACTTCCCGTAGATCCCTTAATATTCTAGGATGCATCTCATCCTGTCCCATTGCCTTGTCCGCTTTCAGTTTTGTGAGTTATTTTAGGATTCTCTCATCTGTAAATTGACTGTTGTCCATCTCCCTCCCATATTTTGTTCATGTTGCCTAACAGTGGTCCCTCATCTTCTTCATATGTGAATACAGAACAAAAATATTTGTTCATTATGTATGCTTGTTTCAGGCCCCCTTCCACACACTCTCCTTCTTCTCCTTTAATCCTTACTATCCCACCCTTTGTTTGCCTCCTTCCATTAATGTACCTATAAAAATTCTTGTCTCCTTTCTTTACCTTCTTTGCTATTTTTCCCTCCATTTGTGCCTTTGCAGCCCTAACTGCTTTCACTGCATCCCTCTGTTTATCCAGATACACTACCCTGACCTCTGCTAGCTATGTTTCCTTGTATTTCCTGAAAGCCATCTTTTTCGCCCTTATCTTCACAGCCACAGCTTTTGAGAACCATAGCCATTTTCTCTTTCCCTTGTTTACCGGCCTAATGCAAAGGTTTGTCGCCTCCACTGTGACTCCTTTCAGATGGGCCCACTGCTCCTCCACTCCTTCCCTGCCAGTGTATGCTTGAGACACATCCCCATCTTTCGTTTAGTCCACTCTCCTAAAATACAGGACCCTCACCTTTGTGTGTCTTTAGTCAGACATTGGGCTCATGCTACATGGATTAGTGTTACCAGCATCTGGAAGGTGCATGGTAACTCGCAATGCAGCTTTGTGTACATATATCTCAATACTACCTACTCCGTGCCATGAATAATTGCTTATGTGAAACGTGACATGGTTATTGTCACAAAACCCTCACTGGTGATTAGTCACTTGATTTATCCATGGCCTCACTGCAATATCCTTATCCCTTGTATGTAGAGCATATTAAACATCTACATAGCCCATTGTTTGATTTTTTTTTTGGTGTATTTTTACAAGTCTTCTGACCGAATGTATTTATGGGTGAGGACATGCTGAGCCATTATAATATTTTACATATAACAATGACACTATCTTCTCGATTTGCTTTACTTACAGATGGTAAGATGTGTTGCACCCTGTTGCAAAAATACAGAAGATACAGGGAAGGCCTTCTACATGTTTCTGAATCTAGTTTCTAAACATGAAAAGTGGAAGTTGTTTTGCAATAGACCTTCATCATGGGAACCGATGAACTGCACTGTGATATGTGAAGATCACTTTGCAGAGACTAATTTTGTTGTCCTTCCACATGTTGCGAAACAGTGTGGTTATAAAGAAAATCAGTTTAAAAAAAGAGCGTTGTCCCTAGTAAACACTGTCATTCACTGGTGTGTGCATTTCATTACTTATTTTCCAGTACTTTTTTTTGTGCAACTATGAAAATGCATTTCTATCATATATACCGATACTATCAATGTTATGTTAAATGCCTTCAAATACTTTGATTGTTAGGATTATGGGGTCACTGCATTAACAGTTTAAAGGTCCCCCTCCACCCATGTACCACACACACATACATACAAACACACACACACACACCCATGAACACACTCACACTCACACTCAGACACATACACACAGCCACACCTCTCACATACGTACGTGACGACGCATTTATCGCACTATGGGCATGCACGAGGCAGCAGGCATCCATCCACACGAGCGCACACACACACATTCACTCACTGAATGGTAACTTGGAACACATTCATTCAAAAAACATCACATCACCAATAACATACACTCATAGAGACATGTGTAGGCCTCTGGGTGAGATGTAGCTTCAAAGTTTTATGTGATGCAAGTGATGGAGCATGGAGTCCTACTGCAATCCGCTTGGGAAATTAGATAGAACCTCTTTACTGTCAGTAAGAAGCCAACTGTGGTATTTTGGTATTTCTGACTACTGATTGTCTTTATAATGTTGGTTCTACGTGTGTGATGATTGAAGCATTGGTGGATGTAAGCACTTAGACATGGCTGGTGCTGTTAGTACCAAGTTACACACTCACCGAGAAGCGTAGCTATGCATGAGGCCGAGTGCTTTCACAGTGATCTCAGTAAACTCCAAGCCACATCATAATGCTACCATAAAAGGGTCGCATTGGCAACTTTTGAAAATAACATTCTAAAAGCTCTCCAGGTCACAAAAAATATACAAATGAGTTGTTAAGTACTGTAAAATCCATATATGTTTCTCACCTGTCATTCATCTTTCTTTTTAACATGCAATACATTGTGTTATAGCATACTATGGTACTGAGGAAGTCAAAGCTCTGAATTATTCCAGTAGTAGGTAGTGCCCCCCACCCCACCAACACAAACCTAATGGTGTCATTCATATATGATGTCAAAATTCATCTGAATTACACACGCATACACACACACACACAGGCCTCAAGTACAGCAAGAACCACAGTTTGATAGGCTGCATGGTAAATAGCAGAGAATTCAATGGCAAAGTGGTAGCAAGTGGATAGAGATTTTTTCACGGTCTTAGACGAAACATCAGCTATTGAAAGTATGCATGCTACCTGAGTTTTGCAGTTTGTGTATGTGTAACCCCTAAGCTGCCTTACTTAATGCATCTTGTTAAAACATACTTTTCCTAATAGCTCCTTCCCTTTGCTCACATACGTTAGCTGTCAAACAGTTACTGATTAGGGCAGGCAGCTCACTCATTCCCATTCTCAAGATGTACTCCTCGAGTGGCACCCCTCCTCTCCTTCCTGTCTACGTGTTTTGTGATGTTGCGGATCACATAGAAAGTGATGTGTGTGGGGCCACAATTCCTGTCAGGACAGTGTAAACTGTCATTTAGTGTGCGCCAACCTGAGTGAAGCAGTGCCGAACGTAGGGTACTTTTATTTTTTGGCAGTGTGTGGGTAGCAATGGAGTGATTAGTGCACCTTTCTGATATGTGGGACATTGTGTGGCACTGGGAGGGGGAGGTTGCTGAGTGTGGGAGGATGAGGGAGGGCCATAAGCATCCAAATATCATGTGACTGATCCAGACCATTTGGAAGCTGCATTAGTTATGCACTACCCTGGTGGCCAAGTAACCACATGCTTGACTGCCATGAAGCAGTAGTGTGGCATATAACTAGGTTGCATCTGTATGGCTTCAGCAGTGGGGGGGGGGCTGAATGCGTAGGCCACGATGTGGCAGTACAAGTTAGGGGAGCAAGGAGAGGCCGGGAAGCTAAAGCACCCAGGATACTTCAGATGCAGGGTCTTACGTGACAGTAGTTGCTTTACTTGATAAACATTGTTATATATTTTTTTTGCTTCTGTAGCACAATGCTAAGAAAATTGATGAAACATATACCGGCAGAAGATTTAGAGGCTGCACTAGCAATGATCGATGTAAGTAGCAACCATGACATATTCAGCTTGGTTACCATGTGTAACCACCCTCCCGCTACTTTACACAGTGAGCTAACCCTTGGTACCCTCGACTGGGCACCCAAGCTACTTTGAACACTTTTTGGTACCATCCCTAGCTTTGGGAATGTATACCAGGCTCATTACTTCTAGAGATCAGAAAGGGTTGGGGGTTTACAAAAGCAAAACTACACACATGACCATTAAAACCCAGGTCCTGAGGAGAGAACTTTTTGCCTAGGGCTATTTATTTAGGTTTTGTTTACTGGGTAAGTGCACTAGCCATAAAATGTCTATTTTCAGGCATGACCCGGGAAAGTACAAACATGTAGAAACATACAGAGTAACAATTCATAAGCGCATTGATTACATTGAGTTGAGCAGATATAGTACATAAGACTATGGAGCAGGCAAAACATTTGACCAATACAATGTGTAAGAAATCAGAAAAACAGTTAACAAAAGATGTACAATTGGGGATTGTATAGAAATACTGCAAGTGACATAGCTATGCAAGGGGGTCAGCGGGGGAGGAAGAAAGAGGTGAGCAGACATTAGGTCATAAGTGTATATATGCAGAGAAAGGAGATAACAGTCGGGCTTTAGCTTGTGGGAGATCAGGGAACAGGGCTGGGACCAGGAGGTAATAGGGACTGGGCTGAGGAGAATTCTTGTCTGTACTTCTGGAGGGGTACCCAATAATTCCACACAGGAAGCAGATTTAGTAGTTGCCGTATTGGTCCTTGCAAGAATAGATCCAGAAGCAAGTGATTTGATACCTTTTAATGGACCAACATAGATGTAACAACAAGAACAAAGTGCTCTAGCTTTCGGACCAACCAGTCCTTCTTCAGAAGCTCAAGATATCAAAGGTATCAAATCATTTGCTTCTGGATCCACACAGGAAGCAGTAACATGAATGTCCAAACCAGGTTGGGGTTCTAGAGTGTGGCTTTATTCCAAAGATGGTACACAAAGCAAAGGTGGACCCCCAAGGTTTACACATCATGGCACAAGGCAATGGCAGAGAAACAGAAATCTGTTTTGGACAGAAACTCTAAATATCCCATATGTCATAGGACCTTGAATTCTCTTCAGTGGCAATGGCCTCAGCTGAAACATACATTTTCTGCTAGTGGCACTGGCCACAACTGAGCACATTTCCCATATGGCATAAGATTTAAGATGTTGGCAATGTGGCAACTGGCCACAACAGAGCACACTGGTGCTCAAAATTAGAACAACCCACACCAGGGGGTAAACTTTCTCTTCAGGCATTGGCCACCATAACCTGAATAACCAGGCCCCCTTATGGGACCTCTAGTGATGATCTGGTCACTCCAGATGGTGGGCTGCCCACCTTTTGCTTCCACGTCCATACCCAGCCATTCTTTCAGAGTTACACCTCAAAACCTCTGGTAAAACAGTTAGAAATATGCATCTTGGAATGACTTTCACATCCTGCATAAGAAAACACTACTTCTGAGTGTAGAACTAAAGTCCTGAACAATGTGCCATGTCTCTCTGGGACCCCACGATTGTCAGCCAACTTTAAATCATGAGAACAGTCTCAAATTAGAACAGAACTGGTGTAAAATTTCCATATCAGAGTACACCCAAAGAAAAAACAAGTACTTTCCTCTGGGTGGCCCCCTCTTTCCCAACACCCCGATGGCGAAACACGGAAAATGACCACTACAGCGACAGTCGCTGTAATGGTCCGTTTCTGTGTTTCGCTTTTCCCCAGTGTCCTGACCCCTCCCCAGACCAACTCTGACCTGGAGTTGAGAATCCTAAAGTCCGGGGTGTGTGGGGGGCAGAGCCCCCCGCACTGGGGTCTTGGGTGGCACAATACTTGCATCGGTATTGTGCTGTCACTGTGCGAGTGGTCAACAGATTTACTGTCAACCAAACTTGGTACTTCCCTTTCCTCCTGGGAAGCACAAAGTCAGATTACTCACAGTTGGTAAACAAAACAGGCAGCTTCAAAGTCCTGGATCAAATCAGGGGATTGCCACTCAGATCCATTCTGGCAGTCCTTCTCATCTCACTGGGGATGAACAAATCAGGAACTCCTGCTAGACAATGGTTTCCACCACTTCTCTTGCCAGGCAGATGTTTCTCAGCACTAGGGTGAGAAAATAGGTTCTCCTCACATAGCCCACACTGCAGCTCCTCACTCCTCCAGCTGCTCACACAGACCTCCACTCACTGACTAACTGAAGATTCTAAAACTCCCCACTCACAGCCAACTGCCATGGCTTATGCTGCTGCAAGAGTTCTAAATGACATCACCGCTCTCATCTCAGCTAAGACCAAGTAAACAGACAGGGAGCAGGTGAAAAACCATTCAACCAGTTATTCACCAGCTGCCTTCCCTACCTAACACTGACACTTGTGGGATTCTAGTAACCCCAGGGGACTGGGGGGTTACACATGGATTACTGCAACACTGGGACATGCACTGTAAGTGATGAACTAAATGCTCCCAATAAGAGTTAACTCAAACACACATGCACATATTCACTATCAATTAATGAGACCTAGCAAAGATAACGCTGGATACTGGCCATTGAGATGCTGGAGGAGCAGAGTATAATTCCAGTTCCCAGGTACCAAAGTGGGGCTCAGTTCAACTGGCATGCTGCTGTACACAGTTGCACGCATACTCAGTATCTGAGTTTTTTCAAGTGTCTACAATTCCTCTCCAATCATGTTCCAGGTTATAAAGTTTTCAATGTCAGTGTGCTCACTTGCAAAAGGGTTCTTATTGTCACGGACCTCAACTGAGAACCTGACATTTCATGATCAGTATGTGACAGTGAACAATGGTGATATACAAAGTTGCTCAACTAGCTATTGTTTTACAATGTTGCCAATGTATTCTGTATCAATATATGATTGGAACTGACCTGTGCCACCTCTGGAGGCATGATAATGGTGATGCCTCTCACAAATAAACAAATATCCCTCGCTTATAATCGCACCCCTGACCGTGCCGTAAAATATGGTTTACACACGCTCCTTTGTGCCTTATTGCTTACGTATTGCATTTAGACAGGCGGGTGTTCTTATTATCCAAAGACATAAGATGGCCAAAATGTGCATTCATCTTGGAAAAAAAATGATGCAAGTGGCACCGTCAACCTAAAGATGTGCTCCAGGCTACTCTCCAAAGCAGACCACTACAAATGAAAGCTTCTTGTGGCTATGGGGGGGCTTGCGCCATCCTTGTGCCCCAAAATGTTTGCCTCACTTTTAGTCTTTTATGAGTAAAATGATTAATGAATGACTGCTCTGAGTTATGCAGTTATACATTTTTTTACATTCACTCCCCAATAGGATAATGAATACTGCATTAATTCAGAACCATGTGATCTTGATGCATTAAATGTAACCTCAAGTTTATCTGAACAAGACCAGACTAATTTACTCTCAAATGAATATGAAGACAGTGTCCCTCAATGCAACACACCTAAATCAGCAGGAACTCTGTCGGTAAGTTATAGTTACTTTTGTTGGTCATTCACTTTTTTTAAGTGCCGTGTGCCTGAGATATAGAACATAGCATACTGTTTAATAGATAAGTATTGAATTGTTGCTTCATTACCTGATGTGTCAGTGGCTGGTTGTCATGAGGTATCCCATGACTTTGGAGACCGTGATTGGGCGCCTACCGAAAGGGCGACTCAATCGCGGTGCCTGTCATCAGGGCGACTGGAGAAAGTGAGCAACTGAATGTGGGGGTGCGCGATATAGCAACATCATGTCGCTACATGCCTACTCGCACGGGGGGAGGAGCGAGCACACCAAGTGTGGGGTGGGAGGGGATGGAGGAAGTTGTAGGGGGTGGCGCCGCAGTGAGCTGCTGAACTGCTTCCATAGCATGGTGGGTGAGTACAGGGCTGCGGCAGGAATGGTGCTGGGTCCGGGTGCAGGTAATTTTTGTTGCATCCAGCCTGAATTTTTATTTGTTCCAGGTTTGCACCCCCTCCCGACATGCACCCCCCAGCAGTTGAGAATCTTTCAGTGGGGGGGTGCAGGGGGCCAAGCCCCCAGCATAAAATAAAAAAATCCAACTCCCCAGTGCCATTTTGCTGTGTACCAGGGAGTACATTGCCAAAATTATTTTTCAGCGATGTGCCGTCACCCTAACGACAATCACCCATTGGCAATTGCTGTTATCACATAGATCCTTGTCACAATAATTGGTCATGGCCTGGGGAAGTAAATTAGCATACATTAATAGTGTGCCTTTCCATAGACTGTGAGTTAAGTTACATTGAGGCATAAAAAAAAAAGAAAGAAAAAAAGTTGGCACCCGTATTAATGCTAAGTTGGAATCTATTTTGTAATTCAACACAAAAAAATCTAGTTGATCCAGCACTATTTTAGTTTATGATTTAAATTAGGTGCTTCATTCATTAATCATACATATCTGATTGGTCCTGTCAGATTGCCATCATCTCACTTACAGAGTACTCAACAACTCCACCATCTCCCATTGCCCACCTCCAACCTCCACTCTGCATATTGGTTAAGGGCACTGAGCTAAAAACCTGGAGACCTGGATTTGAATCCCATCAGCCCCCAGTTGCATACTGTGTGACCCTGAGCAAGTCATTTACCGTCCTTGTGTTCCCAGGTTGCACCTGGAAACAAGTTTTGGCTTAATGTGCCTTAGCTGGTTAAACAATTTCCCCTTCACCCACCCCCTTCCCCCCTCCCCCACTCAATCAAAACATGTGTGCCACAGCCCAACTCTATAGCATGGTTGTTTAAGGACACACCACACCTTCACCATTTTAGGGATATTGAGTATTGTTTTAGTGATTGTATGCATTTGTGGATCAGTTCTAAAATTCTAATTTAACTTATGCAATGCATAGTTAAAATCAACACACAGCATTTTCTAAACATGTTCCATAATACGTTTTTCATATTAAACAGATAAATGCATCATGTTCAGTTGCCGAATTTTTCCAGAGGCTATCCTCACAGGACAAGATTGCACTAAGCAGCAAAAAACTGTGAAGGAAATGTTTGTAAACCAGATAAAAATAGAAGGAGGACACTACAAATAGTAACTCTATTTCACTACTTTGTATTTTCTTTTATTTTTATAATATGTTCATTTAACATACTGCAGCTCTTCGTTTATTAAGTGTGTGCATTTCTGTTGTTAGTGGGGATTGAGGAGGGGGCAGTTAATTTATTCATTTAATCAGTGTGCAGTATTATAACACCACGTATATGTAGTTATGATGTTTTTTGGATGCTTATATAATGTAGAACTCATCTGAAAGAGATTTCAAGGGGGTAAAGAAAAGGAGTAGAGTGACACAGGTCAATTTTTCTGTAAGTGGCCAATCAATGTCCAAGTAGACTGACAATGTTGTACCTACAACAGTCCTTATGGATCAAGGCACACGATGCAACCTATGTGAATGTGAAAGTGATGTAACAGATACAAATGACACAAGTTTCTCAACTGATACATATGAAGATAGTGCGAAAAAGGACTCAGATTCGACCTTTGAAATGGCAGGACAGTGAACATGACATTGAAGACACTGATGAGTATTCTGTGGAAATGTATGCGGAAAAGTGAGCTATTTCTAGCAACCGTTGTTACAGTTTCATTACTATGAAATATCTATTTGTATGTTGAAATGATGTATGTTTCATTTGATTATTACAATGTAGGTATTATGAAATTACATCTGACAAACCAATTGACAAGCAGAAGTTCTTAGCATATGAATTTTGCCTTGCATACCTACTGTCGATCTGCTCATTATGTTTCACTGTATGCAGAATGTTTTTGGCTGTCATAACCGGAAGCTGTGTTATCGTCAGTCACATCTGCAGGAATGGATATGTACAGAGATGGGATTCGCAGCCTAAGCTTGATTTGATGCCTGCAGGGAATTTAGACATAGTGTCTGCCATATTTCTAACTGGGATTACACCTATGAAAGCAATTAATATGTTCAAGAGCCTGAGGATACCATTTGTTACATATTGCACATTTACAACCTTACAGCGGTTGTGTGTTATTCAAAGTATATTTTCATACTGGAGAAGTCAGTAGGATAAAGTGCTTGACTTGTTGATGGGATCTAGACTTGACATCAATGGAGATGCCTGATGCTGTTCGCCAAGACATAATGCGAAGTACGGTAGTTACTCAGGTCTGGAGTTGAACATAAACAAGGTTCCACGTGTTGAGCTTATTCAGGTGTATGTACATAAGATGTTTTACTTCCTCAGTTACTTAAATTAATTATTCATATGAACTGTTCATATTTTAATCCTAATAATAATAATAATAATAATACATTTTATTTGTATAGCGCCTTTCAAAAAACCAAGGTGCCTTAACAATAATCAAAATCACAATATCCACACAGAAAATATCAGCAGAAAAACAGAGTAATAATACTAAAAACATCCTTTAGTTAATCACCAAAAGCTTGGTTCCACAAGTAAGTTTTTAGTGCTTGTTTAAAGCCCTCTATGGTCGAGCACTCACATAACCGATGGGGTAGAGAATTCCAAAGGGTAGGGTCAGCATACATAAATGTTTTCGCCCCAGAAGATTTCAAACATACCCTTGGAATCTCTAGCAACCCCTTGTCGGCTGAGCAGAGCAATCACCCAGGGCAGTGAGACACCAGAAGCTCTTTCAGATAGTCCAGGCCCTGTCTGCGTAGGGCTTTAAAAGTCAGAAGACTGACTTTAAAGGTGATCCACCACTGAACTGGCAGCCAGTGCAGTCCATGCAGCACCAGAGAAATATGACAGGACCGAGATGATCCCATCAGAAGCCATGCTGCTGTGTTCTGCACTAGCTGCAAGTGACGGATTTCAACCCCAGATAGCCCTAGGTCCAGGAGTTGTAGTAGTCCAAACACAAGGTCATAAAGGCGTGGATTAAAGTGGGAAGGTCACCAGATGGAACAAGGTGCTTAATCCTGGAGATATTCCTCAGATGGTAAAATGAGGATTTGATGACAGCCAACACCTGTGAATGTAGGGTCAGCCTCTCGTCAAAAATTATCCCCAGGTTCCGCACCCATTCAGAGGTCAAGAGTGGTACACCCCCAAGGTAAAGACCAGAGGGTGAACCCCCACTTAGCCCCCCTGTCCAGCGACCCAGATCCATAACCAATACCTCAGTCTTATCAGAGTTCAACTTTAACCAACTGGCATCCATCCACTCCTGGATTTCAGCGAGGCAGCTATTAATGACCGAGACAGCTCTATCCTAGTCACGTGCAAAAGAAAGGTAGAGCTGGGTATCATCTGCATAACAGTGAAATCTTAGCCCACACCTTGTTACAATGTCTCCGAGCGGCAGCATATACACTGTGAACAACATGGGGGACAGCACAGAATCCTGAGGGACCCCACATGATAGGGGGATTGGGTCCAAGGAAAAACCCCAGACACAATCCTCTGAGAACTTCCTGTGAGGAATGATGTAAACCATTTGAGGACTGTACCCGACAGTCCGCAATTGCACCTCAGGCGATCAAGCAGGATGCCATGGTCCACAGTGTCAAACATTGATGAGGGATCTAAGACGACCAGAATAGAATGGCTCCTCCCATCTCTAGCCATCAGGAGATCATGGAGCACCTGAACCAGTGCTGTCTCAGTACTATGCTTCTTTCAAAATCCAGACTGGAGGGGTCCATAGACATCATGGATGGTCAAATGGTCCTCCAGCTGCGAGGCCACTACTTTCTCAATCACCTTCTCCACAAAGGGAAGGTTAAAGATTGGTCTGTAGTTAGCAAGGCAGTCTGGGTCCAAAGAAGCTTTCTTCAAGAGTGGAGTCACCACCGCCTCTTTCAGTGAGCTTGGAAACTCACCTGTCTCCAAGGAGCACCAGACTATCCAAGCTATGATCGGACTGATAACATCAGTACAACCCAAAATCAGGGAAGTAAGTCCCGGGTCCAAACTACAGCATATAGGGCGCACACTCTGGACAATCTGCATGACATCCATGAAAGCCAGATGGACAAAGGTACTCCAAGAGGACCGAGGATAAGTGATCCCACACTGATCCACAGCAGCACCCTTAGAGTGTGCGGAATGGCAAGATGATCTGATGTCCGCCACCTTATTTGCAAAAAATTGAGCAAGTTCATCACACTTTTCTTGAGAAAAAGCTTTCCGGACTTGAAGACAGGCTGGGTTGCACAGTCTGTCCACAGTTTGGAACAGTTGAGCTGGTCGATTTTGAGCAGCCCCAATCTCCCCGGACAGGAACTCTGCCTTCTTATGGGAGATAGCAGATTGATAGACTTGATAATGGTCCATCAATCTAAGGTGGTCGGCATCGAGAGCAGATCTCCACCAGCAACGCTCTAACCTTCGTCCTAGTTGCCGCATTTCCCTCAGAGTCCCATCAAACCATGGAAATCATGGGTGAAGAGGGAGAGGATGAACACGGACAGGAGCAATGACATCCAGGGCTGCAACAATGGGCAAATTATAAGCCACCATGAGGGCCTCTGGATCACTGTTTGCCTCTGAGAGGGACGAGAGATCCAGCACCACCATTAGGCCTTGAGAATTTATATCTTGCAAAGAGCGGTACTGTGTCATCGCCACAGGGGTAGGCCTACATGGGGGGAGCTAAAACTAAACCCCACAGTGTAGTGATCAGGCCATCAAACTGATTCCACCCCCAAGTTGGGGGCCTCAATCCCCAGAAGGAAGACTAAGTCGAGAGAGTGACCATGATTACGAGTAGCAGTGGTAACAACCTGTGTAAGGCCCAGAGATGTCATCAACTGGAGGAAGTGCTGACCAAATTGCAAGAGTTCGTCATCGACCCAAGCATTGAAGTCGCCCAGGACCATTAGCCTGGGCGACTCAAGCACCATGTCAACGATGTAGTCTGCAACTTCCTGAAGGAATCATTTCTCATCTCCTGGTGGATGGTAGATGAGAACGATCCTACAACCTACACCTGCTACCACGGTACACTCAAATAACTCAGTCTCCCCAACTGGTACATTCGTGAGGTTAAGTTCGGTCTTAAAACAGACTGCTACCCCCCTCCCCCCCCCACTATCCAATCTCAGGCAGTGTATCACTGAGTACCCGGCCGGAATTGCAGCCTCCAAAATGGGGCCAGTGTTCTCATCCAGCCAGGTCTCGATGATGCAAGCCAGGTCCTCCAACTTAACTACAGTAATTGCAGTCTTGTTCTTAATGGACCTAGCATTGCATAACACAGCTCGAGTTGGATGAACCTCTCGGACCGCCCGGACCATCTACTTACCATCATTTGTAGTGCCCTTGGATATGGAAATCAGGCATGGCAAACCACATTCTGGGTTCCATTTCACCCCAGGGCATCCCCTGGATCTCACTATCCCAATGCGGTGGCCCCCCCTCATTCATCCTCCACTGTTCGCACCCCCACACCCTCCTCCATCTCCTCCTCACAATACCCAGTGCCCTACAACACCGGTATGTTGTAAACTGAAGTGGGGGAGGGAAGTGGTGGAGAGCACAAAGGGCAGAGGATGAATCGCGCACGACCATAGGGGCACAACTCCAACACGTTTTGGTAATCCAAATGACACTCTACAAACTATCCAACTGTGAGTTACAAAGCCAAAACTGAAAATAATAAATACCTTTAAATTCACTCCCTCAAACAATAAAATATAAGACTCATCTCTCTAACAACACATATCTATACTCTAAAGCTCTAAAACAAGAATAAGTCCAAATAAACAAACGATATACAAAATTAAATATATCAGATAAACACAGTTGGTACAGACAGGCAAAGTAGGCTGATAATACTGTATATTAAACCATTTGGGAAAGAATTTCAAATGTCCAGATCCCAAAAGTCCTCTTGCCACCAGTAGGAATGGACAATCCTCTCAGGAGCTCACACCTCCCAGAGCCAATAGATGGAATAGTCTCAGAAATCTTTCCAAAAATAAAAACAGAATAAACCCCAGTCCTCAAGTACGCTCACTACTAGAGTCTGGGGAACTGCTATTCGACACTCTCACTGTCGACAAGTAAAAAATAAAAACGGTCTGACCGTAATTCAGAAGTAAAGGAGTGGGATTCCAAAATTCATCTAACTGGCCTCTTCAGGATCGGTCACAACTCTGAGACCAGGGCCGCCCAGACAAAGCTGACCTGGCGGATGGCCTCCAGCTGTAGCAGCTACCACGAAGTTCCCCAGTAGAACCCACCAACCGATAGGCCCCCAAGGAGCCCTAGGGATCAACTCTCTCACCACCGACTCCCCAGTGGATAAGATCATAAATCCCTGTGCTGCCACAAACCTCTGCACAACCCGCCAGACAGATCAGGGAAGCTCACCTGGTCTCAAATCGAATTGTTGCCGTCCCTAAAACAGTCTAACAAAGTAAAAAATTCCAATGCCATGGAATTGGAAGGTTTGAAACAGGGGCTGAAGTACCTTAGTGATAAGAATATGGAAATCAACAGCATGACAACTGACAGACACCTCCAAGTGCGTAAATATTTACATGAAGAGTGGCAACATAGTAAACATTGGTACAATGTATGGCACATTGCGAAGGATATGTCAGTGGTTGTTTGTGAGCGGTATGTTGAATCAAGGTAAAATAGTGTTGATGTAATTAAACATTATTTAGTATCTTGTTTTACCATTTAAGGTTTAAAGAAAAAGATGGATGCAGCTTCTAGGAAATCGCCTTATAATATACTTGGATATTGGACATCCTCATGAACCATTTGTACTGGTGCGCAGCCACAAGTAATGGTGATGGCAGTCTAGTGAACGTGAAATGGGCAAGTGTGGCAAATCGTCTTGCAAACATTCATCAAGGACACTGTGAAATTTTCCCTAAATGTGCCCATGGCAGCATAGGTGATTGTGAATGGATTACACAGGGTGAAGTTACATTTTCTTAACCTAAATCGCCCTAGATATCATGTAACACTTAAAGGTTATATGCTGCATTGTGAATTTTTTGCTAACTAAAGTTTCAGTGTTTCACTCTGCAGTATATCGCTCACATTTAGTAATGGGGAGTGTAAGATGGCATGATGTGTAGCCGAGTGCCATACTGTACCTAGATGGTAATTATCTGACTATTAGCTATCCCCTGTGAGTTGCTTATTGCTGTTATAACAAATTATTCTGAAAGAAATGTGTTAAAAGTATACTTATTAGCCAGTCTAGTGGCACTGATGGCTGAGGCGCTGGACGCCTTACCTCATGCTACACCAGCGACCCGTGTTTGGGAACGGGCATGGACTGCCAAGGGTCAGCAGGGGAGGAGAAGGATTGAGTGTCCAATGGACTGCACTCCTTCTCTGGGGAAGGGGGTCCTCAGTGGTCAGCGCTCGTTCGCCCCTGGCAGAGGCTGGGGGACAGGGTGCCATGCTGCAGTACGGGGAGGATTTGGGGCAGACGCTTGTAGAGAGTGCATGCAGATGCATGCAAGCACCCCCTCTGCTAGTGTCATTGCACACCCCCAGCTCCTGGGAGAACACCAGGAAAAAGCACTGCCGCAGCACACTGGTGGAGAGCACCACACAGGCTCTGCTCCCGGTCAGCCATGGCACTGGCCCACTGGATCCGGACTTTAGTGGGAGTTGAGGAACCCCATCGACCCCACCGGGGGGGCAAGCCCTGGGAGCTTGGGTCAACGCCGGATGGTGGATGCCAGGGGATGGGGCTGGTGGCGCCCTCCGGAGGATAGCCAGCAGAGGAGGAAAAAGTAATATAAAAAAAAGTATACTTATTGAATATTTTCCTCATTTAGAGGGTGGTTTTCAATAAAATAATTCTACCACCAACAGTTTAAGAATGGTAGTTCAAAATAAGAATGAAGCATTCTAATCATTCAGCAGTGCCAGCGAGTATGGAATGCTGACTGGACAAATCAATTTGCCATGACAATCAGGCAGTACGTACAATGTAACAGGGAATAATGCAAGACAGTTTGAATCCTAACAGCCGATCAGATTGCAGAATTTCTGAGACCCTTTTTATAATCTTTGCTATACAAGTTCAGAACCATACAAAGAACTGCAAATAATATTATATAATAATCAGATGCTGAAAAACATTGCTCAGATGTCACCAAGCAAGCAGACACCATGTGTTGAGGCATTTCACAAAGTCAATATCCAGTTTGCTCCTGAGAGCCTTCATTACTTCTACATATATAAGAAAGCAAGGTTAGAAATGAATCGTGCATATATGTCCCCTCTTTCATAATGACTCCCAGCGCCAATTCTGCTGCATTATGGCATGGAATTATTGAAGAATTTTGCTGATTTCAGTTGAACTGAATTTAGTTACAGCCGAGATGTTAATTACCTGTGTGATTGTTATTATAATTTTTTCATATGTATGATAGGTAAATAGATAGATATAGCTCGATATTTAGTTATATCATTAGAAAGATCCACAGCAACATAGCAACTTACATAGCTAGATTGCCTCACAGTCAGGTATATAGATACTGTAGATAGTAATATAGATAGTAAGATAGATAGATGGATAGATAGATAGATAGATAGATAGATAGATAGATAGATAGATAGATAGATAGATAGATAGGGTTACTGTGATTTTCTAAAAGTGATGTGAACTAGTTATGGTAATCTATATACAGATTCATGGACATTTCAATAGAAGGTAGCAGCAACAATGTACAGTTAAGCTCAATAAGTGTTTCTGTATTTTCATGTGAACTTCATGCAATAAAGAGTAATCCTTGCAGCAATTCATTTGAATGAAAATTCAGGGCATCAGCAAGCAAAAACAAAACATGGTGAATGGCAGTGGAAAATTTTGTATCCGAAATACAAACCTAATACTGGTGTCATGAAGGAGGTGAAGATACTGTGTGCATATGGTAGGTATTTACAGTATGTAAGGACTGTAGTCCTTCTCTGACATCAGATCCCAGTAACAGAACCAGTTCACATAATGTGACTGTGCTGTAAAAAGCACTAGGAGTCAGGCTTTGCTGTATGCCTTCCAAGACTGTCTACTGGTGCATCTAGTTCAGGAACCCACCAGGCAGACCGCAGTCCTTGATGTGGTACTCACCAACTCAGAGATGGAGGGAGCAGTGGGATTAGGGGAGCAGTGACCATAGCTCCTTTTGGTTTGAAATGGCACTCTGGGCTGGCAAGCCACAATTGTGAGCTGAAGTCATTGACTTTAGAAGGTCTTATTTCGATTAGATGAGGAAACCGATCAGGAGTAAGTTAGTAGCGGTGGAGGACATTGGTGGGGTGGAGGAGAGATGTGGGGTAATTAAGTGGTCCATACTCGAGGCATCTAAACTATGCATAAGAACAGTAACAAAGAAAAACAGATTGAAGAGACCACTATGGTTCTCAGAAAGGGTCAGTGAAGCTGTAAGGGCCAACAAGAAGGCCTTCTGTAAATACAAGAAAAATCAAGGGGAAATAGAATGGGAGGATTATGTACAGAAAAATAAAATAACTGCAGAATTAAAGTAATGCATCTGATGTCCTGATCCTGGTACTCAATGATCAGTAACAGGGCTCAGTTTATTAACTCAAGTAGAAACAGAATTCGCTCAGAAGTGGAGGTCAATTATTTGCCAAAAAATCCTCATTAGTCAAACATAGGTTAGTGTCAGTATCATGTGATATTAAACTTTGCTATGAAAATAAAAGATTATAGTGTATGGTTAGGGTTTGTTGTGGATAGAAAATGATGGTTTTCCAAATCCTGTTGTAGGACAGTTCAAAGGTCAAAAAAGTTGTTGTACTATTGTTCTGACGTCACATCGATGGTACAACAACTTTGCATGACTCCACCGATTGATTGGAAACAGGTGCTTTAAAATGCATTCTAAATGGCGATCCATTTAGCGAAAGGGCGGGCAAGCAGGACAGTTTGGACACCGCCGTCATTATCGCCTCCGTGTCCAAACTATCAATTTACATTTGTTTTTTTTTGTCTTGATTTTTAATCTCTGGCACAGTTATGGTAAAAACGGAGCGGGACCGCAGCAAGGAGTACGGAGATATTCAGGGTGGCATGGCAGCGAGGACCGGGTGGATGCGCAGTGTGAACACAACATGGTAGGAAACTGTACCGCAATCCTTAAATATAAATTAAAACGGTCACATTTTTGGGGGCAACCATATACTATATAAAATAATAGATGGGGAACTGTGCACACCAAGACTGTGTGTTTCCATCTCAGGTGGTTGATGACATCATAGGGACCTCTCGAGCTTCGCTCTCGAGGTCTGTGATGTCATCAACCCCCTCGATGGAAACACAGCCTTGTTGTGCACAGTTCCCTATCCATTATTCTATATATATAACTACTTTGTACATGAAAATACAAAATCACACATGCCCACACAATGCAAAGCATCATGGACTGCATATGCAAATCACCACAGAATGTTATGCTGGTTCAACTTTAAGCAGAATTGCATGGTGCCGAAAGGCCTCTCATACAGTTTGCAATGGGTGCTAACAGATAACATAGACACGTGTTTTGTCCTACCAGGACTCATCAGTATGCCTCGTCTGTTTGACACCCCAGTGGAATGAACCAGCTACCCTAAGACAGTCTGTCTGGGTTATATTGTGGTGAAACCATTAAAATAAAAAACTATTTAAAAGACAAAGAACCTCTGTGTGCAAACACTGAGGCAAGGGTTACCCCAAAGGGCATTTGGCTGGGAAGCCAAGTTTCAAGAAAATACAAAATCACACATGCCCACACAATGCAAAGCATCATGGACTGCATATGCAAATCACCACAGAATGTTATGCTGGTTCAACTTTAAGCAGAATTGAATGGTGCTGAAAGGCCTCTCACACAGTTTACAAAGGGTGCTAACAGATAACATAGACACGTGTTTCATCCTACCAGGACTCATCAGTATGCCTCGTCTGTTTGACACCCCAGTGGAATGAACCAGCTACCCTAAGACAGTCTGTCTGGGTTATATTGTGGTGAACCCATTAAAATAAAAAACTATTTAAAAGACAAAGACCACTTTGTACGTTGTTGCCCTTCACATCTGCTTTTTAAAATGCACAATATGTAAGTTGTTACTGGAATCAAGACCCAAATGTCTCTTTCAAATTTTAAACTTTTCACTGCTTACCAGTGCTGAAGATGATTTAGCATTTCTTGAAGTGGATTGGTAATATTGCAATTCTAGTACTGAAATGTAACACTGAACATTTTTAACTATTAATCATATCATAGGCTCTATTAGTGATATGCTGAGCAGGATTTTCAAATGTCAGACTGTGATGCAAGAAATTGTGTCCAAGAAGAATGATGCAATGGGTGAAGTAAAAAACGCATTGCGTTGAACTCGATTTTGGAAGGAAGCATCCGGCACCCTGCTCACTAAACCCCCACCCCCACCCTGACCCAGAACCACAATCAGCCACACAACTCAACCAACCTCACATCACAACTTCTGGATGCCCAATGAACAGTCATAGTGCATACACTGTATATAGAGTTTGCTCTGTCACTCCACCAGGATGGGATGCTTACAGCTTTTTCATGTTAGGGCATATAGGGCAGGTGGATGGGAACCTGATCACAAGTACTTTTCTGAGAAAATGTACTTTGCTCATAACTGGAATTCCTAGGCCGGGGCAGCTAGACCATGGTACATCATTGGTGGTGGGGGTGGTGATGATGGAAGGGGGGAACTATCAATCCAAATATGTAGCTTAAATTACCATAGCGCAGTACTCACTAAACTGCTGCAGTCGCAGATACTAATTGTTTATTTAACACAGAGAATTGAGTTAGCCTATTGCCTAATAAACTGCACTCAGCTGTGAAAAGATCAGACTTTTACATTAATCTTCCAGGCTGTAGTTCCCCACCTCCTCCCTGCTGCAGTGCCACATCTTGAGACAGAGTTTTAAAAATCATGCCCATTGATCAGTTATGTCAGAAGACTGTGTCAGTAATTATACAATAGTGAATATGACTTCTTATTAATAATAATAATTTTTATTTATATGGCGCCTTTCAATTATCAAGGTGCCTTACATATACAACAATTAAAACAGTCATTAAAAATATCCAACAAAACCAAATCATAATCCACTAAACAGTTTAGTTTTCCAAGAATGCTTTTTCCCAAAGAAAAGTTTTCAACCCCCTCTTAAATCCCTCCACAGAAGTGTACTCCCGTAACCGACGGGGTAGAGAGTTCCAAAGGGTGGGGGCAGCATAAGAGAAAGCTCTAGCACAGGATGCTTTCAAGTTCACCCTTGGAACCTCTAGCAACCCCTCACTGGCCGAGCAGAGTGATCGATCAGGGCAGTAGGGTACCAGAAGTTCTTTCAGATAGACCGGGCCCAGACCGTGTAGGGCTTTGAAAGTCAGCAAACTGACTTTAAAGGTGATCCACCACCGAATCGGCAGCCAGTGCAGTTCGCGCAGTACCAGAGTAATATGACAGGATCTACACAAGCCCATCAAAAGCTGGGCTGCAGCGTTCTGCACTAGCTGCAGGTGATGGATTTCAACCCCTGAAAGCCCTAGATAAAGGAAGTTGCAGTAATCCAGGTGCGAGAACACAAAGGCGTGGACTAAAGTTGGAAGGTCGTCAGACAGAACAAGATGCCTAACCCTGGTGATGTTCCTAAAATGATAAAAAGAAGTCTTGACGACAGCCGACACCTGCGACTGCAGTGTCAGTCTATCATCAAGAACCACCCCCAGGTTACGCACCCATTCAGAGGTCGGGAGAGGAATGCCTCCAAGAAAAATTCTGTAGGACACAACACCACCCGACCCCCCTATCTGTCGACCAGGGTCCACAACCAGTACCTCTGTTTTTTCCGAGTTCAACTTCAGCCGACCAGAATCCATCCACTCCTGGATTTCTTTTAGACAGCTGTTAAAGACCGAGAGAGCTCCATCCTGGTCGGGAGCAAAAGAAAGGTAAAGCTGGGTATCATCTGCATAACAGTGAAACCTCAGCCCATACCTTCTTACAATGTCTCCAATGGGTAGCATGTACACCACAAATAACATGGGTGACAATACTGAACCCTGAGGCACCCTGCACAACAAAGCCGTTGAGTCCGAGGAAAAAACCCCGGACACAACTCTTTGTGATCTCCCAGTGAGGAATGAAGTGAGCCATCTTAAGACAGTTCCTGATATTCCACATAAAAACCTCAGGCGTTCTGTCAACACCATGTGATCCACGGTGTCAAAAGCTGAAGAAAGGTCGAGGAGAACCAGGATGGAATGGCTCTTCTGATCTCTAGCCATCAGGAGATCATTGAGCACCCGAACCAGCGCTGTCTCGGTACCATGTCTTTTACAAAAACCAGACTGGAGGGGTTCATAGATGTCATGGATGGTCAAATGATCCTCCAGTTGAGCTGCCACTACTTTCTCAATCACCTTCCCAACAAAGGGAAGGTTAGAGATAGGTCTGTAGTTTGCAAGACAGTCAGGGTCCAAGGTAGCTTTCTTCAAGAGTGGTGTCACCACCGCCTCTTTCAGGGAGCTAGGAAACTCACCAGATTCCAAGGAGCACCTGACTATCCACACAAGGACTGGACCGATGATATCACTACAACCCAAAATTAGGGAAGTTGGTCCAGGATCCAAACTACAGCACGTAGGGCACATATTCTGGATAATCCTCATAACATTCATGAACTCCAGTTGACTGAAGGAACTCCAGGAAAATTGGGGCACTGTGATCTCATACCGGTCCACAGCAACCCCCCTAGAGTGTGATGGCAGCAAGTCCATCCTGATGTCAGCCACCTTATTTGCAATGAATCAAGCAAGCTCATCGCACTCTAACTGCAAAAAAGCTCTCCGAACTTGCAGACAGGCTGGGTTGCACAGTCTGTCTACAGTTCAAAATAGCTGAGCTGGTCAGTTCCGAGCAACCACAATCTCTCTGGACAGGAATTCTGCCTTCTTACGGGTGATTGCAGATTGATAGACTGAATAATGGTCCATCAATCTAAGGCAGTCGGCATCAAGAGTGGACTTTCGCCAGCAACACTCTAACCTTCGCCCCTGTCTCCACATCTCCCTCAACGTCCCATCAAACCAAGGGGACTTGGGGTGAAGGGAGAGGGGCCAAACACGAACTGGAGCAATAGAATCCAGAGCCCCCATAACAGCTGTGTTATAGGCTGACATGAGAGTCTCTGGGTCATTGCTCGCCAACGCAGGGGACGAAAGGTCAAGCACCGCCGCAAGGCCTTGGGGATTTATATCCCCTAAAGGGCGGTACCTAACCAACTCCACAGGGGAAGGCCTTCTAGAAGGGGTGCAAAAACTAAACCCCACGGTGTAATGATCTGACCACCCGACGGATTCCACCCCCACATTGGATGTTTCGACCCCTGGAAGGAAGATTAGGTCCAAAGAGTGTCCAAATTTATGTGTAGCAGTGGAAACCACCTGTGTGAGGCCCAGAGATGTCATTAACTGGAGGAAGTGTTGACCAAATTGCGAGAGTTCGTCGTCGACCCAGGCACTGAAATCACTGAGAACCATCAATCTGGGGGATTCAAACACCATGTCGATGACGAAGTCCGCCACTTCCTGAAGGAATTGCTTCTCATCCCCGGGTGGACGGTAGATGACGGCAATTCAAAAACCTACACCTGCTACAGCTATACACTCAAAGGACTCAACCCCCAACTAGTACCTCCATGAGGCCAAGTTCGGTCTTGAAACAGACCACAACCCCCCGAATCCAATCTCAGGCAGTGAATCACCAAGCACCCAGCCGGAGTCATAGCCTCCAAAATGGGGCCAAATTTATCATCCAACCAGGTCTAGGTGATGCAAGCCAGGTCCACCGTACCAACAAGATCCGCAATAATTGCAGTCTTATTTTTAATGGACCTGGCATTGCACAGCACCGCCTGAGTTGACTAACCTCGTGGGCCGCCCGGGCCATCTACCCACCATATTCGGTAGCGCCTCTGGGTATGGGCACCAGACATGGAAAACCATGATCTGGATTCCATTTTGCCCCAGGGTGCCTTCTAGTCCCAACCACCCCAATACAGTGACCCCCCCTCGTCCATCCTCCCCTGTTCATAACCCCTCGCCCTTCTCCCTCTCCTACACATGATGCCCAGTGCTCTACAGTGCTGGTAGGTCTCAAACTGGAGAGTGGGAAGGCAAAACGGGTGAAAGGCATGAAGAGAAGAGGATGAGTAGTGCACTACTGCGGGGGCTACAGACCAGCACATGCTGCAGCTATGCTACTAAATAATAAGTGCAAAAAACAAACCCCAAAATAATAATAATACGCACACCACAAATAAAACAATTAAAACCCCGCCCAGCTCCCAGTTAGCTAGCATTAAATCTCAGCTTGAATCAAAAGACCCTTTAATCCCTCCACATACATAAATAACATACAACCGAAAATATAAAAAGAAAAGGTTTAGGAACTCTCACCACCCAAACCAAAAATTAAAAACAGCATAAATGCAACATGTGAATTCCGCCCCCCCCAGTCCTCTCACCACCGGGGAAAGAGGGTAAATTAGCACTCTCACTGCCAAACAGTTATAACCAGAAAACCATAAATAGCATACAGAAACAGATCAAAATATTTTTTTTTACAATCAACAAAGTGAAATTATGAACTCCCACCCCCCGGCCAGTCCTCTCACAACTGGGGAGAAAGATAATTTTGGCCTTCTCACAGCCAAATGAAGTCATGGACTGTAAAATAAAACAAAAACACACATAAATGAATAAACAAAGTATATGGACGCAGGGTCCTCTCACCATCCGATTGCCCAAACAAAAAAAAAAAGATTTAATCCAAGGAAGGAAGTCAGCGGTCTCTCAATACAAGCCCAGAGATCGACGTATCCAAATCCAGAAGAAAGTCATCAAACCAGTTAAATCCAAAGAGGAAAAAACAATCCACAGGATAAGTCCACTAAAATATTTTGCTTGAAGAGTCTCACCCACATTTGGACCCCTTTACTCCCTGCCAGGTGTGCTCCATGGGAGATAATGCAAACCAAAGGACCCTACGAAAGGCAGCTATTGCAGCCATTTCTGTGGGTCCAAGGGAGCGTAGTACCCCAGCCAGCTCTCCGGCTGGATAAATACTCCGAGCCCCCATGGGACAGCAGATCCCAAAGGATGAACACCCGCCGGAGTAGCCAAACACCAAAATTTGTACTTAATCAAGGTTTCTCCACCAGTCTCGATCGCCCCACCACCCAAGTTTTTTTTTTTTTGTTAGTGCTTTTTCTCCCTGGCCACCTAGTCTGCTTACCTGTACTTCCAGGCATCCTTTCTGAGGTTATCCAGCCACCATCCTGAGGACTCCCCGGCTCCACATTTGGGCCCGTGGCACACCCCCGTGGCTTGCCTCCCATGGCAGGGAGGTGGCGAGCCCCCTTCTCAAGCTCTCACACCAGACCAGGATCCAGTTAGCCGTGCACCCTCGGTGTCGAGCTAGTCCCTCCAGGGATGGCCATTATGCCGCCACGACCAGTGCCATATTTTTCCATGTTCTCCCTCCCCATGACGTCTGCAGCATGCACTGACGCATAGGGACAGGAGTGCGCATGCTACCACACACACCCCTTTCCAGCGTCTGCCACAGCACGTCCCCCCATGTCTGCCTGTGACCTGCCGTTGCCCCCAGCCACCGCTAGAGGCCACTAGGGGACTGAGACAACCAACCCCTCCTCCCCAGAGAAGGACAGTAGTCCTACGGATGCTCAATCCTTCTCCTCCACTGTCGACCCCCGATGACCCAGGCTCATTCCCGAACCCAGGTCACCGGCATGGTGTGAGGTGTTGTGTCCAGCATCTCAACCCTCAGCGCCACCGGGCCGGGCCACCACCCAAGTTTTAAAGGGGCAGTCAAAGAAAATGCACAGTGATCTCCTGTAGAACCCAAATCGAGATTTCAGAAGAATATCCCATCTCCTTCCTCCTTGCCACATCCATGATTCCACCAAGAACTCCACGACGGCTATCTGAAGACTCTCCACAGCTCCTCACCCTCTGTACGCCCGTAAGGCTCTTCCTATGCAGGGAGCAAAGAGCACAGTGAGCACAGAGTCTTTGTGCACTACCAGACTCCCTCAAGCCCAACAATGCTGATGTTAACGGGAGGAGGAATAAACAGAGTAGGCGAGGCAAAAGTTTGTCCGACTTCTCTCCACGAATCCAGAAAACAAACAAAACTCGACGCCAAGCTACTGCTAAATGGCAAAAACTCCTAGCTGAGAACCGAAATAAAACTATGTGCAGAAAAGAAGAAAAAACAACAAAAATAAATTAAAATAAATTAAGACTAGAAACTCCTGAAGAGGAGCAGCAGCAGCATGGCCAGCCTGGCGGCCATCTTGGAAAAAAAAAAGTAGATTTATTGTTATGGTATCAGTCCTATGTCAAAACTTTACATTGTTTATTACAGATTACATACATGAAATTATGGAGATTATACAGACACACAGACAGCAGTATCATACATACAGCACCGCACATCAGTATATGCAAGAACAGAATGAAGTTGTTCCTTTGAACTTAACCTCTAAAATTGTGAAGGCGGAAAAAATTGACGTTGTTAATAATCATAGGAGTAGATTCAATCTACAAGTAATAATAAAATGCATAAAGTTGTTCACTCAGTATCTTCACTAATGTTCCTCACATATAAACAAATATGGATGCTACTGTCAAATTTTTTATATAGTTTTTAAGAAGTTATGATAGCTCATTCATAGCATGAGTTTGAATTGTGCAACATGTGTTTTGATGTTATATCACAGTAAAGTCCAGATGGTCCTACTGTAAAACGGTAATGTGATAGTCTAAACACTTCATACTAATGAAGTCAACAGTACGGAATTTATCGAGTCCTACAACATCATGGCAGTACAGTTGTCTATGATTATATGTATTTTTACCACACCTGTCTGGCATGTATCGTTACCAACCCCATCCATCCCAGCATTAACTAATGCATGCACTATCAATGCTTAACATAATTCAAAGACAAAGGTATGGAAATCGTATTGCTATCAACTGATACCATACATGTTATAAATATTTTTTTAGAGTTCTTAACATTGCAGTTTGTTATAATAACCTTGCCTTTTGTTATTCTGTAATCTCAAAATGAAATCTGGAAAGAAACATAAATATACTATAAAAAGTATTATACTTTTATGCAATCACTAATTACAGTACCAGTTATACAATCAGTGATGAGCCATTTCTCAAAATGTGATGCAAGGAACTCTGTCCCATTCTGGATATTTGAAGCCACAATATTCTTCAGATCGGAACACATTCCTTATAGCAGTCACGACAAAAGAGGGTAAAACTTTTCAGTTACCACCACCTAATCTTTTAAAAATCCATCTAACAAATTGACAATATGCCAAGTACCAATAGGTCCTATAAAATAATGAGAAGTAAGTATTTCATTAGCAGTTTGAACAGTATGTAATACATACTGTGACGTGCATCAACCTGATTGATGTTCAATACTTCTTTTTTCCTTTTATTTATTAATTAAACAACAAGTTAATGCAATGCGAATGAATATAATAGAAAACTGAACATTGATTAAATCAGGATACAAGCACCCTGGCCACATTGTTTTAACACCATTCAGTTTTGTGAGCGCATCCAGAATTCTCTGTACTGAGAATTGAATGGTTTCTTCCTCCCATCCCATCCCCCCATAACCTGACCACATCTTCTCTGTCCCTACGTGTCAGTGACAGGTCCTGAATCTCATTGTCCCCGGTGTGATCCAGCACCATCCATATGACATCTGCACCCAGTTTGGTATCTAGAATGACTACAGAAACATAGAAACACAGAAATTGTTGACAGATAAGGACCGCCAGGCCCATCCAATCTGCCCGTAAGCCCTACACTAGATTGTTGCCTCTGACCCTATCTGGTCAGTGGTTTTTCACCCCTCCTTCCCACCTAAAAGGTTCCCTTATGCCTCCAGAATTGCACATAGTACTCTAGGTGAGGCCTCACCAATGTTTCATACAGTGGCATCTCCACATCCCGCCTTCTGCTAGTAACACCTCTGCCTATGCACCCCACGCCATTGGCCCTCTCTGCAGCCTTAGCAAGCTGCTTTGACACCTGTAGGCAGACCTTTCCCTCAAGCCATTCTGAAATGTCACCAATTAAGATACTAAACAGGACTGGTCCTAGGACTGATCCCTGAGCTACTCTGCTGGTCAGGTCTCTCTCTCCCTGGACTGGATCCCATGTATCACCGCTTTCTGCCTCTTGTCTTTCAGCCAGTTCCTAACCCAGTTTACTACCTTTTGCCCCATGCCCAGACTATACATCTTGTTAACCAGTCTTTTATGTGTGACTTTGTTGAAAGCTTTGCTGAAATCAAGGTAGACGACATCCACTGCCCTCCCCTGATCTACTTCCTTCGTCACCCAGCCCAAAAAATCTATCAGATTCATTTGACACAACCTTCCTGGTGTGAATCCATGCTTCCTTGGATCCTGGGCACTAGTGGCTTCCAGGTATGCCACTATTCTTTCTTTCAGCAGTGCCTCCATGATCTTCCCTACTACTGAGGTGAGGCTGACTGGCCTACAGTTCCATGTCAGGTTCCTTCCCCTGTGATGGTGGTCTTTTGAACTCCCATGTGCATATTTCTGTGTTGCTGACAAGTTAAAGGTTGACTCACAGTGACTAGGCCTCACCCTGTCTGCTCTGTTCTTCTATAGTATTTATACTACCTCTGATATACAAGGCCACTAACCCTCCACCATTTTTTTAACCTCCCTAATCCTCATACAGAATGCAAGAAGGATTTTTTACCAGACATGGTTAGTTATTCGCCAAGAGGTGGTTAATGTACTGCCCATTTTTTTAATTTTATTATATTGTATGTAATGTGTTGCATCAAAACAAAGTTAATAGTAAGTCTACTATCCCAATGTATTGAAATAATGGTCACTTGTATGTGATTAAATATGCTGTGTCATACCCATTAATTGGTTCTTCATCACCACGTGGGCCATCTTGCTCGATGTAAGCATAATAAACTGTTTCCAATCCATATATGTTCAGGAAGTTGATTTCAAAACTAGGGTGTGTAGTAATGCAATTTGTGTTGACATGCTCCATTCTTGTTCATCTTATTTAAATGACCATGGCAGCATATATTTTCAATCAACGTTGGCATAGTTTGGCAGTTGCCACATCGGCAAGAGCTGGTAGTATAGCCTAGCATTGATCAATTACTATAAACTACTGGTGTGATCCTGTTTCAGACAGAAGCCCATCTCTTCAAGTGATGTAACAGGATGTGCTTTGAAACAACTGAGAAGCTGCATGGGATATACTATATTGGACTAGAAATCTGCAACTGATCTCTCTTACTTACATCTGAGGGAAGTTTTCCTTACTTTATAGTCTTACATTGGTATTGCTTTGTGTTTAATTTCATTTTTAAATCAGGAAGGGGGTTTTCAAAACTACTTATCTTGTGAGCAACTTCAGAAGGGTTGAAATAACTGCATATTTGATTTTTCTTTGTGGCTATCTGGACTGTCTGCTAGTATTCTGACAGTTTACATTAATATTGTTGGAAATAACTTACTGGTAGTAGCTGTGTACTTTGAATAGCAAAGGCTGCAGTTTGTAATTTGATGCCAGACACAGCCTCAGGTGGGGGAAATTGTCTTCACTAGTCAGGGAGACCTTGCACCATAGCCAATTGTTTTGGGTGGAGGACTATTCTAGCATTGATCAATTACTATAAACTACTGGTGTGATCCTGTTTCAGACAGAAGCCCATCTCTTCAAGTGGTGTAACAGGCTGTGCTTTGAAACAACTGAGAAGCTGCATGGGATATACTATATTGGACTAGAAATCTGCAACTGATCTCTCTTACTTACATCTGAGGGAAGTTTTCCTTACTTTACAGTCTTACATTGGTATTGCTTTGTGTTTAATTTCATTTTTAAATCAGGAAGGGGGTTTTCAAAACTACTTATCTTGTGAGCAACTTCAGAAGGGTTGAAATAACTGCATATTTGATTTTCCTTTGTGGCTAACTGGACTGTCTACTAGTATTCTGTAACAGTTTGCATCAAATTACTTTTTAAATAGTTGACAAATCAGTTACTGGAGATTAGCTGAATTACTATAAGGGCAGTACTCACCAGGGTGGTGGAGCAGTGCTGTATTTGATTGTTTCTAACAGTCACCAGTGGTTGTGGACTACCCACCCACCCTTCCCCGCACCCCACCCCCAGGTGTGATGTTTTCTTTATAGCCAAGGTTCTGACATCACTTCCTCAACAGGTCTTGGGACAGAACTGTCATATTCTTAATAACCCAGCACAGTGCATAAAGGGTAAGAACACACCCACAAAGGAAGAAAAAATATATATTACATATTGTATATTATAAGGAGAGGGACATGTGGGGAGGGTGCAATGCACTGGCTGTGGGGCAGCAGTTTTCCAGGAGACATTCTGAAACTGCTGTTGTCCTATTTATGGCAACTGTCAGCTCTGGAGGGAGGAGGTAAACCCACCCCCAGGCTGAACTGGCAAGGACTAAGAGGCCTCCCCACCCAAAGAGCACCACTGCCACAGAGACTGCCAAGTATGAAGAGCAGGTGGACCACAGTGGGTTCTGGGAGAGTACGGTGGTGGAACAGGAGGCGTGAGCCCCTAGTTGCACTCTACACAAACGATATGCCAGTCTGGCAGAGCAAGGTTCCTCTATGATGGCACCCTCAGTGGAGACCAAGAAGAATGCTGAGGACACCCACAAGGAGACCTACAGAAGGGTGGCAAGGGACACACAGGGAAGGAAACAGCTTCTGATAGGGAACTCAATTGTTAGAGGGGTAGACCTGGGAAGGGAGAGGAGAGGAGAGAGAGGAGAGGAGAGGAGAGGAGAGGAGAGGAGAGGAGAGAGGAAGAGGTGCCTGCCTGGTGCCATGGCTTGGAGGGACAAGAAGCGAATCCTCAGGATTGCAGAAGCAGCCATACACAGGAGAGGAACTAGATATCATTGTCCACCTTGGGACAAATTATCTAGCTAGGCATGGGACAGTGCAGTGCAGGATGAAATTGTGGAGTTGGGAGGGGCCTCAGAGAGTAGCAAGCACAGTTACCTTCTCAGAGGTGCTGCCAGTCCATGGCAGGTGAGGCTAGGTACTACACACCATGCAGTTTAATGAATGGTTGCAAAACTGGTGCAGAGCACAGGGCTTTGGCTTCATTGGGTACTGGGGTACACCTGGAGAGATGAAGGTTTATACTGGACGATGGTCTGCATCTGTCCATGAAAGGGAACCAAGATCTAAGTGACAGGTTTAAATGCTTCCTTGGCAAGCTTTTAAGCTAGGTGCTAATAAGAGGCAGGAAATTTCAAGCCTCCCCCACAAAACATGACGGTAGTAAGGTAAACACTGAGGTACAGTGCTCAACAGAGGGCAGGACAGGGTAAATGGAAAATAGACAAGGGCAAAAGAGCAGGCATGGGGAAAAAGGATAACGCCAACATTAAATGGAGGGCAATGAGTACCAATGCCCATAGTCTGGGAAACAAGCTTCCTGAGCTAGTAGCCTTGATGGAAGATGAACACTGGATATTGCAGCAGTCACAGAAACATGGTACACGGGAACCATGACTGGGATGTCAACATGCCAAGGGTACACAGTCTACAGAAGGGACAGGGAGGGAAAAGGAGGTGGAGTAGCTCTATACATAAGGGAAGGGATCAAAGCTACAGAACTAAAAAGTAAAGGGGAGGACAAGAGGCACTTGGGTCACCTGGAGACAGGGAATGTCATCACAATCCGCACAGGGGTTGTATACAGACCCCCATCTCAAGGGGAGGAAATGGACAAGAAAATGATAGAGGACATTCTCAAAATGGCTGAAAAAGGGGAGATACTGTTAATGGGGGATCTGAATACGCCAAATGTTAACTGGATGACATGTACTGCAGCCACATCCAAGAGCAGGATCATTCTCGATGCCCTGCAGGGGGCAGACCTTAGACAGCTAGTGTTGGAACCCACTCGGGAGGAAGCAATACTAGACCTGGTACTTCAAATGGAGAGAGGATCACAAATTTAGAAGTCGGTAGACATCTGGGAACAGGCGATCACTGCACAGTGTGCTTCTACAATACACAACCATGGAGACAAGCCATACAAAAACAAGCATACTGGACTTTAGAAGGGCTGACTTTGGCAAAATGGGTGAATACCTGAGGAATACACTAGCAAATGGGCAAAAAGGAGGGGTGGAAGAACAATGGAGAAAAATCAAAACTGTCATCATAGAAGCAACAAGCCTTTGTATGAAACAGATAAAGAAAACAAAGCAGAGTAAAAAACTACTATGGTTCTCAAAAGAGGTGGCAGGGAAGGTTAAGGAGAAAAAGGCTGCATTTAAAAAGTATAAGGCATCACAGAAGGAGCACGACAGGGATCTGTATCAATTAAAGCAGAAAGAAGTGGGGAAGGCAGTCAGAATAGCAAAAGCCCAAACTGAGGAAAAAATAGCCAAGTCAGTTAAGAAGGGGGATAAAACCTTTTATAGGTACATTAGGGAGCATAGAAAGGTTAAGGGAGGAATAGTGAAGATTAATAAGGGAGAGGGGAGGTGGGCAGAGGGAGACAGTGAAAAGGCAGAGATACTGAATGAATACTTTTGCTCAGTATTCACAAAAGAAGATGAGGAGGAGTTATTAAACCAGACAATAGAAGCACTCTGGGTAGGGGGGTTGACACCACTCCATTTACAGAAGAAAGAGTCCTGAAAGAACTCCTAAAACTCAAGGTGGACAAAGCAATGGGGCCTGATGGGATTCACCCCAGAATCCTAAAAGAACTAAGGGAGGACCTAGTGACACCACTGACCACACTTTTAACAAATTATGGAGGATGGGGTGGTACCTGAGGACTGAGGAGGGCAGATGTGATTCCCTTCACAAAAGTGGGAGCAAGGCAGAAGCAGGAAACTACAGACCTGTAAATTTGACCTCAGTGTAGGAAAATGATGGAATCACTTCTGAAAGAAAGAATTGTTGAGTATCTAGAGGCCAGCAGGGGCACAGGACCCAAAGCAGCATGGATTTACAGCAGGAAGGTCATGTCAGACGAATCTAATAGATTTCTTTGACTGGGTGACCAAAGTAATAGACCAGGGAGGGGCTGTGGATATGGCCTACCTAGACTTTAGCAAGGCATTTGACACAGTCCCGCACAAAACATTAATAATCAAGTTAGCCAGCTTGGGAGTGGGTCCCAGGGTGGTAGCCTGGGTTGCAAACTGGCTACACAACAGGACACAGAAGGTAATAGTGAGTGGCACACATTCCGAAGAAAGGGGGGGTCACTAGTGGAGTACCTCAGGGCTCAGTACTGAGTCCAGTCCTTTAACATCTTTATAGGTGACATTGCAGAGGGTCTGAGGAAAGGAATGCCTCTTCGCAGATGATACAAAGATCTGTAACAGAGCTGATACACAAGGCGGGGGGGGACGAAAGGATGAGAAGGGACTTGGCAAGGTTGGAGGAATGGTCAGATATATGGCAACTTAGATTCAATGCAAAGAAGTGCAAAGTAATGCACCTGGGAAACAAAAACCCAGGAGAAGAGTACACAATAGCAGGGGAGGTACTAACAACAACAAAAATGGAACAGGACTTGCGGGTAGTCATATCGGGTGATCTGAAGGTGGGTAAGCAATGTGAGAAGTCAGTGAGGAGAGCCAGGGGATACTGGGATGCAAAGGAAGGCATCACAAGTAGAAAAGGGAAGTGGTTATCCTCTGTACAGACAGTTGGTGAGACCCCATCTGGAGTACTGTGTGCAGTTTTGGAGACCCCATCTACGCAAGGACATAGACAGGATGGAAGCAGTCCAGAGGAGGGCACTAAAATGGTGCAGGGTCTGCATCAGAAATCATATGAAGATAGACTGAGAGAGCTTAATATGTACACCCTGATGAAAGGAGGGACGGGGACATGATAGAAACGTTCAAGTACCCCTCAAGGAATCAACAAAGTCCAGGAGGGTAGCATCTTTCAGAAAAAGAGATGTAAGAACAAGGGACACAATTTAAAGATAGAGGGGGACTGGCTCAGGGTAATGAGGAAATCTTTTTTCACGGAGAGAGTGGTGGATGCATGGAACTGCCTTCCTGGGGAGGTTGTTGGGGCTAAATAGTGGGGGAATTCAAACATGCATGGGACAGACACAAGGCAATTGTAGTGGGGGGTGGCAGGAAGTAGGCTGTTGGTTAACTAGACTCTGCAGCTTATCCATTACGTAGGGAAATGGGCAGACTGGGTGGGCCAAGTGGTCCTTATCTGTCGTCAAAGTCTATGTTTCTATGTTTCTATGTAGGTTAGAGTAATAAGCTGTTAATGAGCTTGGTATAGCCATCAGACCTGGGCTTGAGTCCCACAACCTCCACTTGCATACTGTGTGACTCTGAGTAAGGCACTTAACCATCCACTGCTCCCGGGTTGCCCCTGAAAACAGGTACTTGTGCCAAGTGGACCTTACCTGGTAACCAAAGAATAAAATAAAATAAAAAAGGTGATATAAAAACATTTAACATTGTTATTTTCTGTAACATTGGCAGGGCACTGTATTTGAACTCATGCTGCTTGATAGTTAAAACAAGTACTGGTCAATTGCCCTGAAAATGGTTATTTGCCACATGACATGGCATTTGCCCCTCAAAAATAGTCACTTGCCCCTGAAATTGATTATTTGGCCATGATCTGGGCATTTCCAACCCATGATTGGTCAATTTTCAAGAAATATGTTATATGGTCCTGCATATGGCATTTACCACATGTAACTGTGCAACAGCCACGGAATGGGTTATGTAGCCATGCTTGTTCACTAGCCCCTTATAACTGGTCAACTGCCTCAAAGATTTATATTTTTTTAATTTCTCAACATTTGCACCACATAACTGGTCATTTGCCCTGAAAACTGACTACTTGTCCCAGATCTTGGTATGCACACAATGTAACTGGTCAAGGGCGCAGAGACAAATTATTTGCCACAGATTGCAGTATTTGCAGTACTTAAGCCTTCAGATGCATGGATTTTGACAATATTAGAGGGATAGTAAGGGGGACAATGGAGATTACGGTGAATATAGGGGCAGTGGAGGAGTTATGGGAAGCCATCAAGGGAGGGGGTACTGCAAGCTGCAGAAATGTGCATAAAAAAGGTTAGGAAGAGCAAAAGAGCGGTGGAGACTGCTTTGGTTTATTATGGAGGTTGCGGGGGCAGTCAGGAAAAAGAGGAGGGCTTTCAGAAAATTTAAAATGACACTCAGTGAGGAAGATAAGGAAGAGTATAGGGAGAAGAGGAGTCTGGCAGGGAAGAAGATCAGAAGGGCAAAAGTAGATACTGAGGAGAAAATAGCAAAGAAGACCAAAAGGGGGGATAAAACTGTTTCCAGGTATGTGAGGGAGAGGAAGAGGGCAAGGCAGGATATTGCTAGCATGCCTCTCAAGTGTCCCGCATTGTACAGCACATCCCATATTTGCCCCCATTTTTTGAAGTTGTACTGTTGTCTCATCAGCACCTGTCATTGTCCCGAATTTGTCAGTGACAATAGTGCTGATATCAGCGGGCTCTTTAAACATGCACGACTGACCTCCTGGAACCATTGGGAGTGAGCGCGTGGATAGCAAGTTGGGTCAGGTTGGTCGCTCCTCCTCTGACGTGCTGCATCACTGATTCTCACTCTGGCCAATCACAGAAAATTTGCGGGTTGAATTTGGCACTTCAGCTACACATACGAGAGTGTGAGTCTGACTGAGACCATCCATCCTTAAGTTAGAAAGAACTCTGTCCTCTGATTGCTCTGAAGGCTCTATCAAACCCCCCACCCCCACCCGAAGGCTTCGATCCTCCGTGACTGGTGATTGTTTGTGGCGCTGGCCCTGGAGCCCCACCGTTAGCTTTTGCTGCCTGCCCTAATAAAATTAGCCGCCCAGCTCTTTGCTTTTTAGCTTTTTAGCTCTGTGGCCTGGAACAAACGTCAGAAGCAGCACCCTCCCCCCCCATCTGGAGGAGAGATCATCATGCTTCAGCTGAGCAAGTGCAGCCCCATATGGCACCCATCCCATCAACGCCCATTCTGTGCTACCTGCAGAACAAGCCAGTTGCTGGCTGCTGCCGAAAAGGAGACCAGAGTCACGCCAACACAGACTGGAGCTCTACTGGTGCCGCTGGTGAGGTAAGGTAAATTAAATTGCTACTGCTAGGGCTTCTGTCCTGCACATTCCAATTCCATTTCTTGATTCAGATTCAGAACTTTTTTTTTCATTCTTAATGCAGTGGTCTTCTAGTTGCTTTGTCAGCAGAGATATATTGGATAGATAAGGAGATGTAGTTAGAGGAGCACCTTCTTTAGATTCTCTGGCAGAGCTGTTGTACAGATCCCAAGTTCACTGGCTCAAATATTTTTATAGCCCCAGCTTTATTGTTAGTCCCATCAGAGCTGAGGTTCTAAATATGATACTATATGTAGTATCAATATGGGACAGGTATAGGTGTTGATAGCTCTGGACTTCTGTCAGCTACAGGTATGCCCTGCCCAATACCTCCTTTAAAATAGCATTTTATGTGGTTTCAGACTATGATAAGCATGACTCAAGAGTGTTCCCCTTTAATAACATAAGGAATGGACTCAACACAAATATGGATTTGGTTTTCTAGCTTAAATTTACCTCCACTACTGGTCCAGATTTAGAATCATGCAGCCATTCTGTTTGAGGTGGTTGTTGGTCCAGAGACTGCTATAAACTTTTTATTTGTTATTACAGATTGTTGTTTTTCCAAATAAAATGACTAATTCCATGCACAAGATTATTCTTTAGTGCTATTATATTGAGTTTCACTGTTTCAGACTATTTTATGCTCTTAAACAGTGCACTAAATCATTAACATGCCAAAATTGTGATGTCCCTCATGGTGCCCCTCATTTCAGTGTGTGGTGTCTCTCGTTGTCCCTCATTTCAAGGGCTGGTGTCCCTCATTTCAGTATCCAGAGGTTGAGAGGTATGATTGCTAGACTGAGGGGGGAGGGATGGATAGAACTGGAAAGGGACTGTGAAAAAGCAGAGGTATTACATAAGTACTTTAGCTCGGTATTCACGGTGGAGTAGGACAGTAGGGGACCTGAGCTAAAGTCGAAGGGGAAGGAGGGCAAATGGGTGGATCTGTGCCCATTCACTGTGGATAGGGATGGTGCAGTGATAGATATATTAAGGGTGGACAAGGCAATGGGGACAGATGGCTTACACACAAGAGTGATCAGGGAATTGAAGGAGGAGTTGGCTGCACACTTGACAAGGCTCTTCAACTTGTCCCTGGATATGAGGAGAGTGCCACAGGACTGGAAGAGGGCAGACATGGTGCTTTTACATGAGGGAGGTAGTAAGGGGGTGAAGGAGAACTACCGACCTGTCATCCTTATGTCAGGGGTGGGAAGGAAATGGAGGCAGTAATCAAGAAGGGGTGGTGGATTAACTGGAGGACAGTGACTTGCAGAACAGCAGACAGCATGGCTTCACAAAGGGGAAGTCATGCGAGACAAACCTAATTAAGTTCTTTGATTGGGTGTCTCAGGTGATTGACTGGGGGGGCGGTGGATGTGGCCTATCTGAATTTCAGTAAGGCCTTTGACACCATCCCTCATGGGAGGCTGGTGAGCAAGATGGAAAGCCTGGGGTTGGGTGGGAAAATAACAAGCTGGGTGGAGGCCTGACTGTCAGAAAGAACTCAGAGGATGGTGCTAAATGGGATGCACTCTGGGACGGTGAGAGTGAAGAGTGAGGTGCCACAGGGGTCAGTTTTGGGTCAGCTTCTATTCAACATCTTCATCAGTGATGTTGCGGAGGGTTTGAGGGGGAGGGTGTGCCTATTTGCTGATGATACAAAAATATGCAATAAGGTAGACATCCCAGAGGGGATGGAGCACATGAGGGAAGACCTAAAGACGCTCGAGGAATGGTCTGGGAAGTGGCAGGTGACATTTAATGCCAAGAAGTGCACAGTGATGCAATTTGGGAGTAGAAATACACGAGCAGGGTACACCCTTGGTGGGGAGGAAATCAAAAAAACTGAACAGGAGAGGGATTTGGGAATCATAGTTCTTAAACCTTAAGGTAAGAATCCAATGTAACAGGGCAGTGGGAAAGGCCACTGGAATGTTGTCATTCATAGGCAGGAGCATTACTAGCAGAATGAGGGATATAATAATGCCCCTTTACAAAGCCATGGTGAGGCCACAACTGGAGTATGAGGTTCAGTTCTGGAGACCACATCTTCGCAAGGATATAGATGCATTGAAGAGGGTTCAGAGAAGGGCAACCAAGATGGTGCAGGGTATGCAGGGGAAGACATATGAGCAGAGGTGTAAGGAGCTGGACCTGTACATGCTGGAGACAAGGAGGGAAAGGAGAGACATGATTGAAACCTTAAAATATGTAAAGGCGCTCAATAAAGTGGGAGAATGGGATTTACTTAAAAGGAAGGAGGGAGCCAGAACTAGAGGTCACAGCCTCAGACTGCAAGAAAAAAGATACAGGGGCAATGTGAGAGGGGGTTTCTTCACAGAGAGGGTGGTAGAGCCCTGGAACAGACTGCTAGATGGAGTGGTGGAAGCTAAATTGGAGGAAGAATTCAAGAGGGCATGGGACAGGCATATGGGGCTGAGTATCGGGGGGAGGGTGGGGGCTGGCATGGAGGGGGGTGTAGGGGGAAAATGGGGCAGACTAGATGGGCTGGTATGGTTGTTTTCTGCCATCAGTCTTCTATGATTCTACGATTAACTGGTCAATTGCCCCGAAAATGGTTATTTGCCACATGGTATGGCATTTGCCCCTCAAAAAATAGACAATTGCCCCAAAACTAATTATTTGCCCATGACCTGGGCATTTTTAACCCATGATTGGTCAATTGTCAAGAAATATGTTATATGGTCCTGCATATGGCATTTACCACATATAGCTGCAATAACCACGGAATGGGTTATGTAGCCCTGCTTGTTGCACTTTCCCTTATAACTGGTCAATTGCTTCAAAAATGGATGTTTTTACAATTTCTCTACATTTGCACCACATAACTGGTCAGTTGCCCTGAAAACTGACTATTTGCCTCTGATCTTGGTAATTACACAATGTAAGTGGTCAAGGGCCCATAGACTGATTATTTGCCACAGATTATAGTATTTGCAGTACTTAACTGGTCAATTGCCCAAAAAATGGTTATTTGCCACATGGTATGGCATTTGCCCCTCAACAATGGTCAATTGCCCCTAGAACTGATTATTTGCCAATGACCTGGGCATTTTCAATCCATAATTGGTCAGTTTTCAAGAAATATGTTATATGGCCTGCATGTGGCATTTGCCTCATGTAACTGCAATTACCCCAGAATGGGATGTGTAGTACTTTTTGTTACATTTGCCACTTATAACTGATCAATTGCCCTGAATGTAGATTTTTTTACAGTTCTCAACATTTGCGCCACATAACTGGTCAACTGTCCCAAAAACTATTTGCCACAGATCTTGGTATTTTCACCACATAACTGGTCAACTGCATATTATACAATGGCAAGAAAGAATCTTGGACTGTGATTGGTCAGTCTGGAGCTGGACCCATGGCATTATTCCAGCATAACACCATGAATCTAGTCTCAGCACTGTGAACCACTTCATGATTCTTTGCCACTTGATTGTTTGCCACTTGTTGATTGTTTGCATCTTCTCTTAAGAAACAAAAATATTTTTCCTCACTAATAAAAACATTCTTTAAAATTTTTTTTATTATTCTGTATATAACAACAAGCCATTGTATAATAGGAATAATGCACTCCAGGGCGTGTGTCATGCTGGGATAACACCACGCCTGGGACATTGGCCGAACTCAGCCTGTGGCCTCATGCCCAACCACTCCAGGCGTGGCGTTATCCCAGCACAACACACACCCTGTTGTGCATTATTCCTTTAATGACTGATTATTTGCCACAGAGTATAGTATTTGTCATGCAAAACAGCAACCGGATATGGCAGCTAATTACTTGACACAGCTTTTGGAAGTTGCAATCAATAATTGGTTTATTGACCCTTGAGTGGTTACTTGCCTCGTCTAGTGAATTCTGACACTGATAAGTAATGAAATGCCAGAGGCCGCTAGTTATTTGCCCAGTAAAGTGGCAGTTGCAACGAAGAACTGTTGATTTACCCCAGAACATGTAATTTGCCCCAAATTCTGCAATTTGGCCCGAATAACCGGACAATTGCAGCGTGCCTATTTAATAGCCTATGCAGTTGGCATTTACCATCAATACCTGGTCAATTGTCAACAAACATGGAATTTGGCCTAGCTTTTGGAATTTTCAACCTGTCAAAAACCAATTGTTCAGAAACTAGTATTTATCTCATGTAACATGAATTTGCCTCTATAGCTGGTCATTTGCCCCAAAACAGGTTATTTGTATGTTGTATGTTGTAATTGCCACCTATAAGTGGTCATTTGCACTGAAATTGAATATTTGATACACAAGCTGCCACTTTGCCACGATAACTTAGCAATGGCATAGACATAGCCGGTTTGATGCTCCAGCAAACCCTGCAGTTGCTGGAGGCCCCATGATGATGGGGGCTCTAAGCCAGATCCAGTGTATGCAATTCTGACACCCCACTTTTTGGTATACTCATCCGCCACTGCCAACCTACAACCTGTTTTCCCCTGTGAGATGCCAGACTGTTCCAACACTAACAGAACTGTACATCTAGTACTACAAGGTGGACATATTCTGCGAATCCAGCCTTACAGTTAAGTCTGTGAACTAACCCTGGTGTGATCATAATTATAATTTACTGCATTGCTACAAACAGCTTCGGATGCAGTGTCCCATGTCACTCTGACAACATTGCATGACCCCCGAAAATTAGTGGATGAATGCAAAGGCTGCACTGCAAAGAGTTTGCAGATCTATTGCATTATGTATGGTAAAAAAAAAGGAAAATAAACACGATTAGCATCAGATTAGTTTTGTTTGCTTGGTCATGTAGTAAATCTCTCCACATATTTCCCACATACACATTTTTTTTTTACATTGCTATTTACCATTTCTGTAATATCTTTTGGAAAAAGCAAATAACTTGTAATGTTGGGTCCATCTACAGATAAAAAGTCCAAGTGGAACTGATTACACGACAAGTGGCATGAGCTAAATATGTTGAGCATGGTGTCAACACAAAGAAACAAAATGATTCTCTGACGAATCCACTGTTTCAGATACAGTACTAAAGAACTTGTTTTTCCCCAACACAAATTAAACGTAATTTAAGAAAAGTAATTAAACTCAAAAGGCTCAAACATTAGCCTAGCTGTCAAATGTTACTTAGTTGCCAGCAGATCGTCAAGTCTAAAAAATGTAGATCAGAGCAAAGAATAAAACAAAAGCCTCACACTGAGGAATACACTTGCACATCTATACTGCGAGTACTTCAAACGGAAAGTGCTACGGAAGTTGTGTATTTTAATTAAAAAAAAATAAAAACAAGCATTTGTCTTGCTGCCATTGGCAGTGCAGGAGTTAGAGAGATGCAGCACAGGAGTGGCAGTCAAGTATTGAACTGATGCCAACCCACTCCCACCCTGCAGAGAGTGACAGGCATTAGGGTGTCCCTGTGGGTGTTTGTTAGTGCAGTGCGGGAAAACATGCTGGGCAGGATGTGAAAAATGACAGCTGCACAGTTCATAAGGAGGTGTAATAAAATGCCAGTGCTGAAAATGTGGCATACAAATATACGGAATTTGCGGAGTTGCAAGGGTGCGTGGGAAATATGCAAGGCACGCTTGCAGCACTGACAGTTTATGGGCGTTCGGCACCAAATTTTCAATCAACATAGGCATTTTAGCACCTCTGCTCATGTACAGTGTCACTGTCATTTCCTCAAAGTGTCCGAAGAAGTGATTTCGCACAGGGACCATGCTATTCTGCACCGGAAGTGCGGAAACACATTTTGGGCAGGATATGTGAAGTGATGGCTGTACTGTTCATCAAGAGGTGTGGAAAAATGGCAATAGTGAAAATCCAGAGTGAAAATATCACAAATGCACGACGGTACGAAAGTACGCGCGTAGTAATCTGCCAACGCACGCCGTAATACAGTCATTTTATGGAGAATCAGCTCCAAAGTTTCAACATAGGCATTCTAGGAGCTCTGCTCATGGACTGTGTCACTATCATTTCATAATCTGGCCCAAACACTGATTTCTACAGCCGCCTGCTAATTGTGAGCCAGAAGTGCGGAAACACATTTCGGCAGGATGTGGAAAATGACAGCTGTACTGTTCACAAGGAGGTGCACAAAATGCCAATGCTGAAAATCCGCATTAAAATATTGCAAATGCCGGTTACGAGCTCTGCGAATAACTGCGCAACGCACGTCAGAAACAGGCATTTGTTGGATTTTTCCCACCAAATTTGGAAAATAGGCTTTTAAGAGGCCATCTCATGAACACTGGCACTGTCATTTCATTATTGGGTCCTGAAAGGTGATTTCGTGCAGTGACTGCGAAATCACCTTTCAAGGCCGAGTAACGCCATGACAGTGATAGAATTCATGAGGAGGGGCCCCAAAAACCCCATGTTGAAAATTTGGTGCCAAAATTCCAAGAAATACCTGAGATATGCAGCAAAGTTGAAAAAAAAACTATTCATTGCATTATACAGCTTACCGGCATTTCCTCAGTTCGCGGTCGGCTTTGAAGAGTACAGACGTGTTCCCGGTCCACGGAAGATCGTCGCGCCAGAGTCCGGAGGTAAGTATGGGGTGAGGGGGGTGAGGGGAGGCAGGGTGCGAGGGTGGGGTGCGGGTGGGGAGGGGGCATCTAGTCTATTAAGGGACGGTTTTCGCTTTGCAGGTAAAAAAAAAAGGAAAACCATTATGGATAGTTTTGTCTTACAGCATTTGGCACACTGGGGTGGGCTCCCAGCTGCCACCTAAGTGGGTTTTTGGGGGTGTCAGTAGCCGATGGGGACTGGGCACCTCACCAGCACACAACACGGGGGTAATGCCGCTGGGATTGGGCACCCCGCCAGCAAACAAAGAAAGGGGGGAGGCGAGCCAAGGGGATTGGGCACCTCTCGGCATTCAACAGTTGGGGAGGGGTGATGCCGACGGGCAAAGACAGCGAGGGGGCCATGAGCCGAGGGGACTTGGCACCCCCGGCATTCAACATTTGGGGGATGCCAGGGGAGGCTCCCCATCAGCACACAAACATCGGGGTTGCCGACAGGGATTGGGCACCCCAATGTCGGCAAGCGAGAGGCAGCCACCCACTCGTTGACCATGGTCATAATGGTGGCGAGCACGACAAGCAAAGGACTGCTGCGTATGACGAGCTTTGCTCGGATTGCAGCGGACCTTTGTTTTGATGTGCTCGCCCCATTATGAATGCATGGTGTGGCAGTGGCATGCAGGCTGATTGGAGAATGAGGGACGCACCTACTGATGTGTGTCCTGCATTCGTCCAACAGCAGCTGCTCCCCCAAGACCCGCACTAGCACAAGATGTTGCTTGCGCATGCGCCCAAGCCAACATAACAATTAGTTACTCAACAAGTAGTTGTCCATGTTTTTTTTTTTGATGTAAATCATTGTTGACATTATCAAACAAATAAGAATTAGGAAGCAATCAGTGGCAAGTTACCATTCAAGGCTTTCCATTTTGTGACCGGGAGAGACAGCTAGGCTAATTTGCCTGACTTTTATGAGAGGCGGCCAATCCCAAATGAGGACAATTTAATTCAGAGAGGAGCTCAATGGCAAAAATCGTGCACTCATTTTGAGCTTGCAGATTATCATTTTTTGTCTCCTACCTGATCATGTACAGTAGTTAATTATAGGGTCAGCATTATCACAACCATCACCCCAAACCCCTACCAGCTCAGAATTGGTGCGATTGCATCTGAATTATTATAAACTTAAATCTGCTATTGTGTTTTGCCCAGATTTATTTTAAAAGATAATGTAAATATTTAACTACTGTGCAATCTGACCAGATGCACAGCAAAACTATTATAATTAATTTGGCAGACATCTATGACCAATGCATGAAAAAAATTGCATTATGCTTCTTGCAAATATAAATTCATAAAAACAGAATGACTTCAAAACAACGATAATCAGGCAGAAATAATTTATGAAATTGGTTGCCGGACGATGTGTTTACTTTTTGATCTGGGAACAACTAGAAACTTTGTTGACTGTGCAATATTTCATTTTTTCACTCTACATAAGCAGAATACCATTGAATGGTAACTTTCAGAAAAAGAGATGTGCAAGAACAAGGGGACACAATTTGAAGATAGAGGGGGGACGGCTCAGGGGCAATGTGAAGAACTATTTTTTCACAGAGAGGGTAGTGGACGCATGGAACAGCCTTCCTGAGGAGGTTGTGGGGTCTCAAACTGTGGGAGAATTGAAGAATGCATGGGACAGACATAAGGCAATTCTTGTGGGGGGTAGGAAGAAATAGGCTGTTGGTTAACTAGGATCTGCAGCTTATCCTGTAGGTAGGGAAATGGGCAGACTAGGTGGGCCAAGCGGTCCTTATCTGCTGTCAAAGTCTATGTTTCTATGTTTCTAAGGAGAGTACATAATATCAGGCATTCAACGTGCAGTTGCATTTTTTTTCATTCATAGCTTGTCACTGTAACCACACTTTGAATCAAAATAGTCAGTACAATGCCCAAATTCATGTGTACTTTACAACACGCCTTACACTTTGCAGTTTTTGACAGCCACCTGTTATTTAAGCAATAAGTCACAACAGGGTGCGGGTTATTGGGGATTTACCCACGCCTTGTGTGGTGTGTCACGAGGTGCAGCTGAGTGACTTAACCACACAAGAAGTGGGTAAATCACACAATAACCCACATCCTGGAGTGCCTTATTGCGATTATACAATGGAACCATATGTAAAATAAATTTAAAATGTGTTAAATTATGTTTTTTATAAATGCCATTCCTCAAGCTGTGGGTTATGCAGGATTTACCCACAGTCATGTGACATGTTTTGACCAATCAGGTTACAGGATTTTCACACACCATTGTATAATGAACCGTACTTACATATAGTTTCAGCCATCAACCCATTCCACCAACACCCCAAAACTGATGCGATCTAATCTGAATTGTTAAAATCTCATATCTGCAATTGTGGTATGCCCCTATTTTACCATATGAAAACATTTTGCTATACTGCGGTCTGTGAATTTTAGTTTTTACCTTTTACATCAGGGAACCAAAGCATTCTGAAGTACAGAGTGGACAGTGCACTGTTTTTTTTTATACTTGCAAACGTTGAAGGCCATTACAGAGTAATTACAGTAAGTAAATAAGAGCAGGCATTCAAAGTTTAGTTGTTATTTTTATTTTGTTTTGGGGGGGAGTTGGGTGCTGTCACTAGGCATGGGTACCTGATTAAAAGTGGTGAACAGATAGCCCTATGGGAATCAATATGCTTATAGAGTGGCACACAGCATGCAAAGGTGGGTTAGGGGGTTTAAAAGCAAGGCGCTGGGTGTCCTAAATTATTTAGAAACTCATCACGACAACCAAGGAATTAAATATCAACTTATTCACTATATATAAAAAAAGAGTTCATTATATCTTCTCTTGCACAGTGAATTGATTGGCAACCACCCATTCAGGAGTTTAATTTTTTAGATGCGAAGATTCAATTGCTGTCTCACACACCCTGACCAGCCACCCCAATCACCAGAGTCGTCGCTTCCTAATCTGAAAATATATCGATGTATAAAAAATTTGATTTTCACATCTTCTCATAATTTGAAAATGTCCTCATTCAAAATTTAGGCATACTGCTACATTATAGATCAAAATGATATCCGTTACTGTGGTGGATCAAACAGTATTCTGGTCAACACAGACCATAGCGCTCAGTTAGCAGTGAAAACACAATAGGTTTGCAATCCATCCTCGTTTATTTTTGTAAATTACCAATACATATGCTAAGCAAATATTTAGAAAAATAAAAACAGTAAGTGCAGTAACACACCATTCACAGACTTTGGGAACATCTTCGTTCTCGGAGACAGATGCTCCAGAGGAGCCAGCGTTAGCAGTTGTATCGTTTTGACCACCACAGCTAGTACGGAGAGCAGGCTCGTACATGTAAGGCTGAATTGCCCATTCTCTAGTCCTAAAATTGTACATCTGTTCATCAGAGTCATCACTATATTCATAACTGTCTTTGGTGAACTCTTCTATAGATGGTACGGCAATGGCGAAAACAGCATCTCGAGGTAGAGAGAGGGAGTTAATGATGTCATGGACATAGGTAAGGAGCACGGTAAACCCTGCTGAATTAAAAGTTCACAAATTAAAAGTTGGAACACAGTCCAAGCTAATCTCAAACTTCAAACCCTAATCCCCCTAAATAGCTTCAGACGACTAGTCAACAGACCTTGACTGACTCCTGCACTCACCACTAAGTAGCAACTACTCCTTATACTGACAAACCAGTATCCTTCAACTCTGTGGCCTAGAGCCACCACTCTGACCTTACCTTCATCTCTGTACTCTTCACCCCAACTTACCTACCTACCACCTATGTACTGTCTGTTCTGTTCACCCTCATACCTGCCTACCTACTGCTATACCTTCAAACCCAGCTCTCACTTCCCTCATGTGCCAGTCCCATTTCACTACCTGCCTACTCTTAGCACTTTTATTTATTTATTTTATTTTTTTATTTATGACTTTGGTAACCGGGTAGGTGCACTGATCCCAGGGACCATTTTCAGGCACAACCCGGGCCACATACTGTGGTGCAGAGTATAACTATACAGCAAACATGTACAGAAGAGCAGTGTAGCACACTGTTAACTGGTTACAGTAGTACATTTGAATATACAAATGGCAGCCATAAAAAACACAATAAACAGGAATGTGGATACATCACAGTGTATACAGGAGCTAATAAATAGCAAAGTCTGACTAAATCTAACAAGCATTTGTCAATGCTGAATGTTGTCTCGCTGGCATTGGCTTTGGTAGTGCCAGAGGTAGAGATGCATAATAGGAATGGCAGTGAAGTATTAAAGTGATGCCACCCCACCCTCACCCTGTAGAGAGCGACAGGCATTGTGGTGTGCCTTTGGGTCATCAGCTATAACGCTCATGCCATTGTACATCACCCTACCCTCTAGACACTGACAAGTGTCGTGGTGTGCTTTGGGGTTTTTGGGCATTATACTTATCCCATTCCATAAGGTAATAAGCTGACGTGGGTGCAGTATAGGAGGATGGGGTGAATTTTGTGGCCGAATAGTGCAAGGCACACCACAATGCTTGTCAATGGCTGCAGGGTGGGGGTGCAATGGCACAAGCATTACATCCGGTGATCCCAAGTCACAGCCCTGGCGCCTGTCAGTCTGTACTGGGCGGGGTGCTACAGTTGGAAACCCTAACACCGTAGGGGTGCAGTGGTATTTTCACTCCAAATTTTCAACATGGGCTGTTTGTGAGGCCACCTCATGAGAAGCGGCACATTCAGTTTGTGAGCTGAAAGGTTGTTTTGCACAGCGGCTATGCCATTTGGCGACACAGGGACGAAAACACATTTTGGGCAGGATGTGGAGAATGGCAACTGTATTGTTCATGAGGAAGCGTAAAAAATGGCAACGTTGAAACTCTGGAGTGAAAATATGAAAAATTGGTGAAGTCATTAGCATGCATAGAAACTGCGCAACACATGGCCATAAACCAATTATTTGTGGGAGCTTGTTAGCCACATTTTTAACATAGGCATTTTGGGATCTCCCCTCATGAACAGTGACACTGTGATTTTGTTAATCGGTCCCAAAAGTTGATTTCCCACAGCGACCACGCCATTGTGGGTCACAGGTGCGGAAACACATTTTGGGCAGGATGTGAAAAATGACAGCTGTACTGTTGATAAGGAGGTGTGAAAAAAATGCCAGTGTTGAAAATCTGGCATGAAAATATTGCACATTTGCGAAGTTACACGGGTGCGTGGAAACTGCGCAACGCATGCTTGCAACACAGTCATTTTATGGACTTTCAGCAGGAAATTTTCAACATAGGCATTTTAGTCACCATAATTTCCTCACACTGTCCAAAAAACTGATTTCGCACAGTGATCACACACTTCTGCACCGGACATGCGAAAATACATTTCTGCCAGGATATGTAAAATGACAGCTGTACTGTTCATAAGGAGGTGGGGAAAAATGCCAATTTTGAAAATCTGGAGTGAACATATTACAAATTCACAAAGTTACGAGCATGCATGCAAACTGCTCAATGCACACTCGGAAAACACTCATTTTATGGACTTTCATCAAATTTTCAACATAGGCATTTTAGGACCTCTGCTAATGAACAGTGTCACTGTCATCTTCATAATGTGTCTCGAACACAGATTTCCCACAGCGACCGCTCTATTCTGCACCGGAAGTGCGAAAACACATTTCAGCCAGGAGGTGAAAAATGACAGCTGTACTGTTCATAAGGAGGTGCAGAACAATGGCAATGTTGGAAATCTGGAGTGAAAATATTATAAATTCGTGAACTTATGAGCATGCGTGCAAACTGCGCAATGCACACTCGAAACACAGTCATTTTATGGAGTATTGTTGCCAAATTTTCAACATAGGCATTTTAGGACATCTGCTCATGAACAGTGCCACTGTCATTTTCATAATCTGTCCCAAACACTGAATTCCCACAGCGACCATGCTATTCTGCTCTGGGAGTGCGAAAACACACTTCGGCCAGTATGTGAAAAATGACAGCTGTACTGTTCACAAGGAGGTGTGAAAAAATGCCAATGTTGAAAATTTGACATCAAAATATTGCAAATTCATGAAGTTACAAGCATGCGTGGAAAATGCACAATGCACGCTCGTAAAACAGTCATTTTTAGGATTTTTCCCACCAAATTTGCTACATAGGCATTTTGAGAGCTCACCTCATGAATTCTGGCACTGTCATGGCATTAATCAGTCCCAAAAGGTGATTCCGCACAGTGACTGTGAAATCACTTTTTGGGACCGATTAACGCCATGACAGTGCCAGAATTATGAGGAGGGGTCCTAAACCCCATGTTGAAAATTTGGTGCCAAAATTCCAAAAATGCCTGAGAAATGCATCAAAGTTGAAAACCCTATTTATTCCATTATACAGCTTACCGGCATTTCCTCAGTTTGTGGTCGGCTTTGAAGAGTGCAGACGTGTTCCCGTCCACCAAAGGTCATCGCACAGAGCTCGGAGGTAAGTTTGGGGTGGGGGTGGGGAGGCAGGGTGCGCAGTGGGTGGGTGGGTTGTGGGAGGGGGGGAGACCAGAGACTGTTTTTGTTTTAAAGTTGTTTTTTTTTTAAAAAGACGCCGGGGACGGTTTTCATTTTTCAGGTGGGATTTGGCACGCTGGTGTAGGCTCCAGCATGCCACCTCAGTGTTTGTGGGTGGGGGGTGCTTTAGCCAATGGGGATTGGGCAAACACATTGGCACATAACAAATGGGAGGGGAGGGGAGAGGCATGATGTCAATGGGGAGGGCTCTCCGTCTGCAAAATACAGGGAAAAGCCGACGGGATTGGGCGCCCCATCGCAAAGAAAACTATTGAGGGGGGACGATGATGCTGAGGGGATTGGGCACCTCTCTCAGCAATCAACAAAAGGGGTGGGACACATTATGCTGATGGGGAGTGGGCTTCCGTTCGGCATTGTGACAAGCAGCAGAGGCGGCAGTCACTGCCGCCATGTTGCCTGCACCACGGGAGGCATGTAATGGTCATGCTGCCGGAGAGCTTCGCTCTCATTGCAGTGGACCTTTTCTTTGCTGTGATGGCCACATTAGGCATGCATGAGGTCAGTGCCTCCTGCTGCCTGACTGGGAATTAGGGATGCACCTTCTGATGTGTGCCTTGCATTCGCTTCATTAGTAACTGCGCCCAAATCTACATTGTCAGAAGATGTTGGTTGGTGGCAATGCCGAGAGCCAACATAAAAAGCAGTGTTAGGTGGAATAGAGCAGGCTCAAAACCAGCCAGCAGCATTAAAAGCTGCACCAGAGGGTAGAGATAGCACTAGATTGGTGTGGGGGGGAGGGGAGAAAAGGAGGGGAAGGGGGTAATAGCAAGAGAGAAGTAGAGAGACAAGCAGCTATAGGGAAGAGGGCTGACAGGAGGTGGGGCCACTCAGGAAAGCAGTGGCAGGTAGATGTAAACAGGAGCCAGTCTTTGAGGTGGGTTTTGAACTGGCGGTGGGTGTTGGCAGTGTGCAGTTCTGCAGGCAGTTTATTCCATAGTGTGGGGGCTGCCACAGACAGGGCTGTAGTGCCCACATTTGTGGTAACCCTGGGGATGTTTAGAGGAGGAATACTGGTTGAGCAGAGGATGCGTTGCAAGGTGTGGATGGTGAGAAGGGGTGCAAGAGGAGATTCCTGGCCAATCTGAATGGCAGAGTTAACCAGGCAGTACAGGGCGAGGTCAAAGCAGCCTTGTAGTGGGAGCCATCCTAGTGATTTGTAAAGGATGCGGTGGTGTGTGGAGAAGGGTGCCAACAAGGTAAATCAATAGGCACTGTTGTAGACTGAGGAGAGTTTGGCCTTGATTGTTGTGAAAATCCTAGAGTATATAGAAGAGCAGTAGTCCAGGACAGGTAGAAGATTTCCTTGGATGATGGCTAGGTGAGCCTCCAGAGTAAGGTATTGCTGGAATCTGTAGGCAGGACATATCTTTTGGTGACACCATAGAACTAAGGAGTGTATGTTTATTTATTTATTTATTTATTTAGTTTTTTGTTTCCCGGGTAAGTACACTAGACAAGTTTTATGCCTATTTTCAGGAACGACCCGGGAGAGTACAAAAGGGTACAACAGGTACACTGATACAGTAATTGGTTCAGACGAATACATTCAGGTACAAAAACAGGAGAAAAGACAATGTTTACAGTTTTTACATTTACGTGGAAGGCACACCCAGATACAGTGCTGGGGCAAGGTATAAGTTAGAGATAAATTCAATGACCAACAGGGCTGGTGAGGATTATGAGCATAGTAACATCATAGCATCGGTCAAGCAAGGGAGGGGGGATTGGGACGAGGACATAGCGCAAGAGTGGTGATGCCACAGCAGGAGAGAAGAAGCCGGCACCAGTGGACACCGGGAGGCTAAGGAGGCTTAAGACATTCACAGCGAGAAGTCACCTTAAGATGATCCCACAGGGAGGTCCGGAAACTCTTGTGAGAGGAGGCAGTACGGACTCTTTCAGGAAAGGAGTTCCAGAGCCTGGGGCCATGGACAGCAAACTCCGGCCCCCATGTTGGTCTGGGAGTAGGTACACTTAGTAGGCCAGGGCCTTGGGATCTAAGCAGGTAGGGGAGAGGTCAGGAGCAAGAAACCGGCCAGTTCCGGAGGGGTGCCGGAGCTAAGCATTTTACTCACGAGGCACCCAGTGCTAAAGTTAAGGTGATTGAGCGGGATAGCCAGCCAAGCTTCGTTGAGCTCACAGTGATGGGTGGCGGGGGCGGCCAGGGCAAAATGACAGATGTTGTTGTACATTGTACTCCACTTGCTTGGAGGGTCTTAGAAGTATGAGCAAATATGGCGAGCAGTAGCTGAGGGAGAGAAGTAGTACTCCCCTGGCAAGAGCTAAGCTGAGCCGCTGGAGTGAGGTTGTACCGAGCCCTGTAGGCCATCCCCAGTCATGCTCACCCCACTGCAGGCATTATGGAAGTACTACCAAGGTCCAATTGGGGATCAGCGTCACTCCAAGATATTTGAGGGAGGTCACGGTAGGGAGAGGGAGCCATCTTTGTAGTTGATATGTAGGGAGTTGAAGAGGCTCAGATTTTGGCAGAGGAACCATGCATAGCCTGGGTTTTGTTTTGATTTAGGACCAATTTATGGTTGGAGAGCCATGCCTGGATGTTCCAGAGGTCTTCAGATAAGTGACGGTTTAGTGTGGCTGTATCACAGGAGGGCCAGGAGAACCAGGTCATCCACATACATGATGACACGGCAGCTGGAGACCACATCAGGGAGATTGTTGATGAACAGGGAAAAGAGTAGGGGACCCAGCACGGAGCCCTGAGGGACACCAGAGGTGACAGGCCAGGGGGCAGAGAGGACTTTATTGAATTTAGTTAGTTGTTTTGTGCCATATGGGTAGTCAGAGACCCAGTTTAGGGTGGAGGGGGACAAACCAAGGGACCTCATCTGCAGGGCAAGCAGGTCATGGTCAACGAGGTCGAACGCCTTGGATAAGTCAATAGATACCAAACCTGAGAGTTTTCCTTGATCCATAACAGCTCTGATGCTGGAAGAGACTGAGATGAGAGCCGTGGAAGTGCTGTGCCCTTTACGAAAGCCATGTTGGGCCGGGGTCAGCAGATCATGGGAGTGGATATACTCCGAGATTTGTTTGGCGACCACCTTTTCCAGGAGCTTGCTGACAGCAGAGAGGATAGCTATGGGACGGTAGTTGTCCAGGATTTTGGGGTCGCCCTGCTTAGGGACAGGGACGACCTTGGCAACCTTCCAGATATCCGGGATCATGTGTTCGGAAAAAGAGAGAGGAGAATCTAGCAAGACTCCTAGATATTTAGATTGCTTGACATCTTCCAGGATATGGCCATCGGGAGATGTGATGCTTAGAGAGGAGTCAGATTTGCATTTAGCTAAGAAGGGTTTGGAGCCGAACAACATGGATTTTGTTTTTTTGTCGTTAACGAGGAGGAGGAGGTTGTCCGAGAACCAGTTGTGGGCCACAGTGTAGTTTAATGAGAGGGCTGCAGAGATGAGGGCAGGCGGCTTTCCGTTATTGAAGAGTATGAGGTCATTGGCATAGAGGAGTGAGTGACAGCTGAGTCTGAAGGAAGGGAGTTTATGAATAAGGAGAATAGGAGGGGGCCCAGGATGGAGCCCTGGGGGACACCTTTGGAGACTAGCAGGGTGGGTGAGCAGGCAGGGCCAATGCACATGAATTGGGATCACTCTGTGAGGTAGCTTTTGAACCAGGCAGTGACCTCCAGAGAGCAGCCAAGGCGTTGAAGTTTGGAGAGAAGGAGGGTATGATTGACCATATCGAACACTTTGGAGAGGTCAGCGAAGACTGCGCCTGTGCTGTTTGCATGGTCCATGTTAATAAGGATGTGGTCAGTCAGAAGTGTGAGGGCAGTTGTTGTAGAATGGTTCCTGTGAAAGCCATGCTGTTGGCTACATAGGAGGTTGTGTTTGCCTATGTAGTCAGCCAGCTGTTGGTGGACAACTTTCTCAAGCAATTTGCCTAGGTGTGGAAGGATGGAGATCACATGATAGTTGTCCATAGCTTGGGAGTCCCCAGCTTTAAAAATGGGGATGGCCTTAGCATTTTTCCAGGGATCGGGCATGGAGGAGGTGGTCAGGGCAAGGTTGAAGATGAACATGAGAGGATTGATGATGGCTGGGATGATGAGTCTAAGGAAGACAAGGGATAGGCCATCAGCTCCAGGGGAGCCCTAATTTGGGAGGATCTTGAGGAGTTTGGCTGTGTTAGCATATGGTAGTGCTTTGAAGAAGAAAGGGGAAGTCAGGGGCTGGGTGGTGGGCTCAGCAGGTGGCGTCGGAGGGGTGTGTAGGGGGACAGAGCTGTTAGGCAAGCCGTTCGGGAGTTTGCTCAGGTAAATGGTAAGGTCAGAGAATTTATTGTTAAAGGCCCTGACCACTTCTAGAGGGTCCGTAACAAGGTCATCAGTGGAGTTCAGCTGCAGGGCCAACTTACTGGAGAGGGGGTTTAGTAGAGAGCCAATAGATGACCAGAATTTTCTAGGGTCCCTGAGGTTTGTTTGTTGGAGATTGTGGAAGTGAGTCTGTTTTAGTACTTTTGCCAAGTGTTTGCATAGGTTGCTCCAACGCCTGTAGTCATTCCAGAGGGTTAGGATGGGGATGCTTTGTAGATGGACTAGGCATGGTCTCTGTCTTTCATTAGGTAAGGAGGTCTTTAGTGACCCAGCACGAGTAATCACCCCTCACCCTTCTGGTGGTGACTGAAAAGTGCTTGTCCTGTAATGCCATCAGTGTCGTTGTGAACAGGGTTACTGCCTGGGTCACATTTGACATTGAGAAAAGAGCAGACCAGTCCAGCAACCTTGCCTTGGTGAGGAGGTTAGGGGTGTTGGAGTTTCTGAAATTTCGGAAGGACAGGTATTTGGGAGGGGGCTGTTTGAGCTTGAATGACCAGAGAAGATAAGTGGGGGAGTGATCGCTAATGGAGTCGGCCATTGTACCAGTTTGCAGAACACAGTATTCCCTATTTGTGGAGATCCAATCCAGAAGTGTCTCAGTGGCTGTGCGAGGGTTTTGCCTGGTGGGAAATGTAATGGTTTGAACCAGGTTGTATGATTTTAGGAGGGAGGTATAGTCAGACTGGTGGGTGCTCAGCCAGTTTAGATTGAAATCCCCCAGAAGAATTGAGTCTCTCTGTGGGGATATGGAGCCCAGGCCAGAGAGGTAGATGTTGAGGCCCTCTGTTCCAGCAGTGGGAGGGTTGCAATAACACCCACTGTAGAGTTTTTTGATAGCTCCCAGTGTGAGTTCGGAGAGGAGCCATTCGCTGGGTGAGCTTGGATCAGAGCAGAGAATGATGTTGGCTGAGAGGGGTTCCTTAAAGAACAGGGCAACACTGCCACCCTTTTTCTTGCCTAGTCTATCGAGATGGAGGGAGGAGTTCCCAGGCAGTTCATAGGTGTTGTCAGTTAGATGTGGTTTCAGCCAAGTTTCGGAGAGACCCATGATATGGGACTTGTATAGCACTACCCATGCCGGCAGGTCATGGAATTTGGAGGGAAGACTGCAAATATTTATATAGGCAAATTTTAGCCCCAGGGCATTTTGTTTGATTGTTTATTTAAAATCTGGAAAAGTCCATGGGCCAAAGACCCATTTACATGGGCAACCAGATAACAGCACAACAAAATAATAAGTATAAACATACAAATCGACAAAAAAAACATACAAAATTACATTCACAAACATTTGTAGTAACAAACCATTTCTTTAAATTAGACTTAAAAACAGCTAAGGAATAGAGTGAGCCTGGCAAAAAACTGGGGAGCCGCACTAGGTACTGGGTATTCAATGACAGCACTAATAACTGAAAGCTAAACAGTCATGGCACACCAAACACACAAAATAAAAGTCAGCAAGCAGATGCTTAACCAAAGTTTCAAACATTTATTTTGGCCACCACAGCAGCAGTGCAACACCGCCTGGAGAATAACAGCAACCTTCTAACGTTTCAACCAGTCGTGGTCTTTAACGAAGATAGTGCCCCCTAGTGAACACTCTGCTTAAATACAATATTCCTTAATCACTAAATTAACAATGTCTCTTAATCACTTAATAACAACTAAAGTGCTAGTGCTAGAGCAATACTGAAACCGTATGCAAGTTTCAATAATGCAGTCAAAACAGTGCGTAAAACAGGAAAAGTATAAACACTCATCTCCCTCACTTACTTCAGTTAGACAAACAGTCCTTTATAACCACAGAAATCTATTCCTGTCCTATTTAATTTACAGACAGCGTTATAAACGGTCCAAAGTTTTTTGTTGTTTCCCTGGAAGAAGCTTCCTTACATTCTTTTTATAAACTTTGAAAACAGGACCATTACAAGGATTACTGTGTTAAAATTGTTTTTTGATAACCCATTTATGCTGTTAGAAAGGCAGGGAGAAGAAGAAAAAGAAAACATATAATCAAGTACCTGACTACATTGTGAGCTATACAAAGAGCAAACTCCTTTTAAAAGGAAAAAATCCGATGTTAAAGCTCTAGAGTGGTGAGATTCAAACCAGACTACAGTCAAAACTGAACTGAGTTCCACTACATAATCCCTGCGGTACAACACTATAGGGCTTATTCTTATACTGCAGTTACAATGCAAAACCAAAATTCTACTAGAAACTACAAAAGTTACATCTCATGAACACAGCTAGAATAAAAACCTGTAAGGTTTTTACAATAAAACTCCACTTCTGAAGAGAAAACACTGAAACACTTCAATTGGGTACATCAGGAAACGTGAAGCCACATGTAGTAACCTCTCAACCTAAAAGAAACTCATGGGGGGGTGGGATGGCGGAAGGAAAGAAAAAAGCAGGGTGGAATAAAAACCAGATAACCGGAAGTGGCACAACAGACAAAACTACTAGCATCTTTTCCTCAAAAAAGGTTTTAGTTCTGTATGATCATTGAGACCATGTCCCATATATGAACCAGTCATACAGATACAATCATTTTCTTTCTCACTCAAAACATCATCCTTATTGCCCCCTCTCGGACCTAATACCACATGACCAGTCCCAATGAATTTCAACCTATGTTCAGTGCCAATTGGGGCCTCCTTCATATGCACTGCCCAGACATAATCTAGATTTGCATTTCTAATGGCCCTAATATGGTCCCCCATTCTCTCCTTCAGCTTCAGAAACTTAGAATTTGACAGCACATAAGGACCGATTGGCCCACCCAGTCTGCCCATTTCCCTACCTAATGGATAAGCTGCAGATCCTAGTTAACCAACAGCCTACTTCTTCCCACCACCACCCCCTAGATTGCCTTATGACTGTCCCATGCATTCTTGAATTCCACCACTGTTTTTGATTCCACAACCTCCTCCGGAAGGCCGTTCCATGCATTCACAACCCTCTCCGTGCAAAAATACTTCCTTACATTACCCCTGAGCTGCCTCCCCATCTTCAAATTGTGCCCCCTTGTTCTTGCACACCTCTTTTTCTGAAAGATGCTACCCTCTTGGACTTTGTTGATTCCCTTGAGGTGCTTGAAAGTTTCTATCATGACTCCCCTCTCCCTCCTTTCCTCGAGGCTATACATATTAAGCTCCTTAAGTCTCTCTTCATATGTCTTCCGGTGCATACCCTACACCATTTTATTTGCCCTCCTCTGGACTGCCTCCATCCTGTTTATGTTTTTGTGGAGATTTGGTCTCCAGAACTGCACGCAGTACTCCAGATGGGGTCTCACCAGCTGTCTGTACAGAGGGATAACAACTTTTTGTTTTCTACTGGTGATGCCTCTCTCTATGCATCCCAATATCCCCCCAGCCCTCCTTACTGCCTTCTCATATTGCTGGCCCACCTTTAGGTCATCTGATATGACTACCCCAGGTCCCTTTCCATTTTTGTTGTTGTCAGTATCTCACCCCCATTGTATACTCTTCCCTGGGTTTTGTTTCCCAGGTGCATTACCTTGCACTTCTTAGTATTGAATCTAAGCTGCCATACATTTGACCATTCCTCCAACCTTGCCAAGTCCCTTCTCATTCTTTCCACCCCACCTCGTGTACCAACTCTGTTGCAGATCTTTGTGTCGTCTGCAAAGAGACATACTTTTCCTTCCAGTCCCTCTGCAATGTCACTTATAAAGACATTGAAGAGGACCGGTCCTTGAAGTGAACCCTGCAGTACCCCACTAGTAACCCTCCTTTCTTCAGAGTTGACTCCGTTTACTATTACCCTCTGTGTTCTGTTCTCCAGTCAATTCTTTACCCAGGCTACCATCTTGGGACCCACTCCCAGGCTGGCTAACTTGTATATTAATCCTTTGTGTGGGACTGTGTCAAATGCCTTGCTAAAGTCTAGGTTGGTCATGTCCACAGCCCCTCCCTGATGCACTACTTTGGTCATCCAGTCAAAGAAATCTATTAGATTCGTCTGACATGACCTTCCTGTTGTGAATCCATGCTACCTTGGGTCCTGTGCCCCTCTGGCCTCTAGGTACTCGACAATTCTTTTCTTCAGAAGTGATTCCATCATTTTCCCCTATCACTGAGGTTAAACTAACAGGTCTATAGTGTTCTGCTTCTGCCCTGCTCCCACTTTTGTGAAGTGGAACCACATCTGCCCTCCTCCAGTCCTCAGGTACCACCCCATCCTCCCATGATTTGTTAAAGAGGCTAGTCAGTGGTGTCACTAGTTCTACCCTTAGTTCTTTTGGAATTCTGGGATGAATCCCATCAGGCCCCATTGCTTTGTCCACCTTCAGTGTTAAGAGTTCTTTCAGAACCCTTTCTTCTGTGAATGGGCTGGTATCAACTCCCGTATCCAGAGTGTTTCTATTGTTTGGTTTAGGTACCTCCCCCTCTTCATTTGTGAATACTGAGCAAAAATATTTGTTTAGTATCTCTGCCTTTTCACATTCACCCTCTGCCCACAGCTCTCCCTTTTTAAGCCTCACTATCCCTCCCTTGGTCTTCCTTGCTCCTGATGTACCTATAAAGGTTTTATTCCCTCCTTAACTGAGTTGGCTATCTTTTCCTCGGTTTGGGCCTTTGCTGTTCTGACTGCCTTCCCAGCTTCCTTTTGCTTTAACTGATACAATTCTCTGTCCTGCTCCTTCTGTGATTCCTTGTACTTCCTGAATGCTTTCTTTTTCTCTCGAACCTTCCCTGCCACCTCCTTTGAGAACCATAGAGGTTTCTTACATCATTTTATTTGGTTTATTTGCTTCACACAAAGGCTTGTTGCCTGTTTGATGGCAGTTTTGATTATTCCCCATTGCTCTTCCACCCCTCCTTCCTGCCCATTTGCTAGTGCATTCCTTAGGCACGCACCCATTTTGGCAAAGTCAGCCCTCCTAAAGTCCAGTACTTTTGCCTTTGTATGGCTTGACTCTACTGCTGTGTTTATCATGAACCATACTGTTCGATGGTCTCTAGTTCCCAGATGGCTACCCACTTCTACATCTGTTATCCTCTCTCCATCTCCATTTGAGAGTACCAGGGCTAAGATTGCTCCGTCTCGAGTGGGTTCCAATACTATTTATCTAAGGCATACCCCCTGTAGGGCATCTAGAATAACCCCACTCTTAGAAGTGGCTGCTGCAACTGCACTCCAGTTAACATCTGGCATATTCAGATCCCCCATCAGCAATATCTTTCTCTTAGTTTTGCCTATATAATAGGCCCGACAGGTGCAAAAGGACATATACACCACATAGGTAATATTGCAATCTATGTGGTGTTGTATGTCATGCAGTTTACCATCAAATGAATTACGAAACATCCCATACTCATGTTCATTTTCACAAAACTTACTATTTCTGTATTTTTCACATCCCTTGGAGGGGGAGGCATCCAATTTCTTGGTTTCTCCATGGTCAAACATGAACCTGCCAGTATGTCCTTGAGGTTCCTATCTCTCCTGTATGACATTCTGGGAACAGAGTGAGCCTGTCAGTTCAATTGAGAGATCATTAAAAACAGATGGAAGACTATATAACAGAGACCTCTGACCTAATGATGTTTTCATTGTTGGCAAAACTAAAAATGGTGTGAGGAGCTGATGTCATATGTTTGTGAAAGTAAATATGAAAGCATGTCAGAACCCTGTCGAGAACAATCTTTTTAGCCATAATCCCCACCTGGAATTGAAATCTCTGCTCCAATTGTAACCATCCAAGTCTGTTACAGAGATTACACTGGTGTGTTAGTTTCGGCAGTTGGGAAGCAAATCTTGCTATTTGATTGATCAGTACCCTAATTTTATTTGAAAGTTTCTGATTAGCAGAGTGGTAGAAAAGTAGACCATAGTCTACTCTAGGTAATAAAAAGATCTGGGACAGTTTCAATCAGGTGGTGCGGACAAGTAATGGATTGATTCTATATAAAGCAGCAAGCCTTTGATGAACCTGTTTTATAACAGAATTAATGTGAGACTCATAGGTTAAACTTTCATCAAGAATAAGTTCCAAATATTTATATTTATATTGACCCAGATGCTATCGGAGGGAGTGATGTGGGAGTTTGGTGGACCGGGCTTACACTTCCCTCCCTCTGTTCATCCCTTGCCAGATACCTACATCTTACTATTGCTGAAGTATTGAAATTGTGTTCAGACTGCCCACTGCACTACCTTGTTAGCATGATGCCTTCTATTATTGATTATACATTTGTTTGCCTTATGAACACTGTTTCATATGTAATCATAGTTTATATGTATTTTATATCAATGTTGTATGTCCAATGTGTCCTCCAGGACCTCCTTGTAAATGAGCCTGCCAAATGGAGTATTTCCTGTCAATAAACTTGATTGACTGAAAAGTCAGGACGATCACAACCAACAAGCAACCGCAGCGCAAACTGACATACAGAACCCCAAAAAAAACACCAGAGACATAATTATTTAAAAGAAATGCTTATTTGCAGGACCAATAAACATCAAAATAGGCTACAAGAAAATTAAAAATCAAAATCCATTTCTTGTCTCCTTTAAAATCCTGTATTGTGCCATAGCCATCCTGGAAAGTAGGATCATGGTTCTCCAACATGAGGAGGCAGTATAGCACAGTGGTTTAAGGCTCTGAGCTTCAAACCTGAAGACCTGGGTTTGAATCCGACAACCCACACTTGCATACTGTATGACCCTGAGCAAGTCACTTAACTTCCTTGTGCTCCCAGGTTGCACCTGTAAACAAGCTTTCAGCTTAATGTGTCTCTCCTGGTACAAAAAAAACCCACAAATGTACACTTTCCTCACTATGTATTGAGGTACTTTTGTCGCAGTTCATAAGGTGAAGATCTTTTCCCGGTTCAACTTGATCTTCTCAAGCCAGTTTCTTCCCAGCAACACAGGCCTCTGTCTTTGCACTACCACTAGAAGTAGGATCCATGCTCCTCCATTATAAGTGACTGGTATCTGAATCTCCCCCAGAACAAGGATTCGGTCTCCTATGTAAGACATGAGTTGAATATGCGATGGGTGCAATAGGCACTTCCTGAGATTGTCCTTGTAGATGTGCTGCGGCACAAGAGATATTGATGCCCCGGTGGCAAGCTGCATGCTAACCGGTTTGCCCGCCATCTCGATCTGGAGGTAAATTCCTTCTCCAGTCCCATGACTTGTGTAGACAGTAAACAGCTCCAATGACTCTTCTTCTGGTTCAGTCTCAGGAATGGTGTCGGTGACATACTATGCACGAGCTGCACGTGATGCATTTTTTGCACACTCTCTGCAGATGACCTACTTTTCCACAGTTGTGGCATTTTTCCTGATGAAATCTGTATGTGCTTTGTTGGTTGTTACCCTCACAATAGTAACAAAGTTGTTTGGACATTGTGGAACTGGCCTGTGGTACTGACTTCTGATGACCTTGTGGTTACTGATGAAGTGGTGGTGGACCACTTCATGGTCTGGAACATCCCTTGGCTCCTGGTGCATAGGTGACTCTGTGAACCCCACTCCTTAGTGGTTCAGGATGTCCTACTAACTCCCTGGTATCCTTCTGGGCGAGCTCCAAAATGAGTACGATATCACAGGCTGACTTGAAGGTTAAGTCCTTTTCTGACAACAGCCGTTTGTGATAGCCTTCTCCTCTGAGACCACAGATAAACTGATCCCGTAGGGCATCATCCAGAAACTAGCCAAACTCACAGGTGCTTGCCAGATGCTTCAAAGCAATGATGTAATTGGCAAGAGCTTCCCCCTCCTCTTGGTTCCGACGATGAAATCTGAAGCATTCTGCAATGAGAATTGGCTTGGGCTTGAAATGCCGTGAAAGTGTCTCGGTGAGTTGGGGATACTGCATGTACACCAGCTAGACAGGTGCAGTCAGACTCATGAGGAGGCCATGCACTATAGGTCCCACAACTGCCAGGAAGACATTCACCTTTTTGTCATCAGCATCTTCATTCGCCACCAACCAACGTTCAAAGCATTCCAAGTAAGAATCAAAGTCCTCTTTAGATTCATTGAATTCTGCATTCTTCCAATTGATGCCATGGCACCACAATTCAGTGATGTGGTGCATGACATGTAGCCCCTGTGGCTTTTTAAAGTGCTATCTTCAGTGTCACGCCAGTAGCACATTGCTCCGTAGCTCCACTGCCCAGACAAAAAAATATTTTTGTGTTTTGTTTCAGTTCCTCTGCACTATATGCTGCAATTTCTATGTTATGCCACAAGATGCTGCTGAGTAGGGTTACCACCTTTTCAGAAGCCCAAAGTGGGACATTTCTTACTGAAACATGATTTTTCGCAGGACAGTACGCAACCTCGACCAATGCAACAAACTTATTTTCTCCATATAATCAGAATTAAGGCTAAGTATTGTAGTTTCATAGTTGCTTCTATTGTTTCTTATCATTTGAAGGTATTTTGGTTAAGGTATTGTAGTTTTCTTCAACATTTAGTGGAAAATTAGAAAATATTCTTTCTACTATAAAATCAGGACATGTAATATTTTTCATGTTTTTTTTGCAGGACAAAGTTGCCCAAATCAGGACAGTCCTGCGAACATCAGGACAGGTAACCCAACTGCTAAGCTATCTTTGCTTCTGTGTGCCTGCAATACAGTCCTCCAACATAGAGGGCACAGTTGCAGCCTTGCTTTGCTGAATGTGAAGGCTGGAAAGAAGTTGTGCCTGCTTACTACTTTTCACTCTCTGTGTTGTTGCTGTGCAGCTCCACTGGGAAGATTTGCAGAGATCATTTACTTCTGGCTCTTGCAGGTGCAGTTGTTTTTTTAAGATATATATTTCTTGCTGCTTTCCTTGTCCTCCCACAGGCTTGACATTTGCCTGTATTTTGGTTGGTAGTTTTTTTTTCTAACAGCAGCCATGGATACTGCAAAAAAAGAACAACTCTGCCAATTTTTTCCTTGTTGCCTTACCCAAAGGAAGCAGCAGTTTACCTAACCTCCTCTGGCACCCGTGGAGTGGCTCACCTCATTGCCACTGCGATAATCTGGGGTAGACAGACTGTCTCAGACACAAAGGAACTGGTCTGCAGCCATTTTTATTATCGGACTGAACACACTACCTCCCCAGTGCCCCACTGAGCATGATGGGAACTGCACAGTAGGACTACAATACTGACAGGCATGAACTACAACACTTATGGCTACCTGAGTACTTCCTGTGGTAAGTACATATATATACACTACACTGTCCTGGATGCCCAGAGGATTGCAGATGCCGAATGGGATGGAACAGAGCAAGGCAGGGAAGTGCTGTTTCTTGCAACAGGGGCTGCCGTGAGAGGCTGTAAAACAAGTGGGGACTGTATTTATGAATTAAAATATTTGTTTTTGCTGGGGAAAGGGATTAGGAGGAGGAAGAAAATCTGGTGAGGGAGGGACTTGCAGGGTGGAAGGAGTGTGGTCACGTGACTTGGCCAAACCAATCGGGCGGCCGGAGTCCATCTATAATTCCGGGGGGGCCAATAGACCCTGAAGTGTGAGCAACTCCGAAGCTTGATTGCCACAGGGAGGATTGCAGGCCACGCGCCACACTGGGCAGGGAAACAGAGAGTAGGAGGTAACAGGAGACAGATGCAGAGGTAGTGATTTCTGAGGGGAGGAAGCTACATATAGTACATATAGGAGGTGACCATATCATACACAGGGGACAGAGGTGCCATCACAGAGGTAACAAGCCTTCTACCATCACCTCCCTACTACGAGTCACTGGGGACATCCTCACAGGCATCGACATAGGACACATCACCAAGGCCATTTTTATAGATCTGGCAAAGGCTTTCGATACCGTCTCGCATCCCCTACTTATCTCCAAACTCACTGAAGCAGGGCTAGCTCACCCAGCTACAGACTGGTTCCAAGACTATCTAGTGGGTAGGATGCAAGCGGTCAGGCTGGCCTCTTACACATCTCACCCCCTTCCAGTCACTTCAGGAGTCCCCCAAGGATATGTCCTAGGACCAATACTATTCTCCATTTTTCTAAATAGCCTCCCCTCTGCATGCTCCCACTCTTCCTTCCAAATGTATGCAGATGATACAGTACTGTACGCATCCGGCCCCACAACAAGCAGTGTAGCATCTCTCCTTCAGGAGGATTTCTCAGCCATCCAGCGCTGGTTCAAGACAAACCAGTTATCTCTAAACCCCCAAAAAACTGTGTCACTAACGTTTGGCTCCCAACAAAGACTCTACCACCAAACCCCTTGCCCCTCCGTTCACAACCCTGGAAGGGGCACTCCTGGAGCAATGCACTAGCTATAGATATCTAGGCATCTGGCTCGACCAACACCTAGATTTCGCCCCTCACATAGACTCCCTGCACAAGAGGCTGCTCCCAAAACTGAGGGCACTCTATCGAAACAAAAGCTGTCTCCCCAAGCAAAAGAGGCATACCATAGTACAAAAAATGATACTCTCGGTTCTGGATTATGGCGACATAGTATACTCTATCGCCCCTGCATCCACCCTGGCAAGCCTAGACACCTTATTCCACTCCTTCTGTCGTTTCATCCTCGACTCCCCACAATCCACTCACCACTGTACTTTATACAGCTCCCTAGCCCTACCATCTCTCCATGACCGTAGATTAATAAACTGCGCTAGGTTTGCTGCTAAATTCTGGACCCTCTCCCTCCCTTCCTACATAGAATCTACTTTATCCCAACAACCTCCCCCTGTGTACTCCTTAAGAGGCACAGACCCGAAACTTCTACATGTCCCACTTATGCGCACTACCAAAGGCCAGTCAGCTTTTAAATTCAGAATCCCACAGTTCTGGAATGCCCTCCCCGCCCCCATCAGTCACGCACAAAATCCCGGTCACCGTACCAGACTACTCCAAGCACACTTCTCCTCCAGCTGCACCTGCTAATGTTATAAGTTATAGCTCTCTACAAATTAAATATAGTACAGTACTCCCGTTATGTGCATATCTGTCTGTAGACTCCTGTATTATGGTTGCCAGGAGTATACGTTATATCGTTACCCTATGTACTTCGTACTTGAAAATGTATTATAATTTTGTACAAATTATATGTTATGTTCTGTATTTTCAATCACTGTACTTGTAATTGTTCTTATATATGCTATGTACAGGGCCTAGGCCCCCAGGACGCATCTGGAATCAAGCATGTTGCTCAGTATGCCTTCCTGGTAAATCTCGCAAATAAATAAATAAATAAATGTAAGAAACCTCTATGGTTCTCAAAGGAGGTGGCAGTAAAGGTTCAAGAGAAAAAGAAAGCATTCAGAAAGTACAAGGAATCACAGAAGGAGCAGGACAGAGAATTGTATCAGTTAAAGCAAAAGGAAGCTGGGAAGGCAGTCAGAACAGCAAAGGCCTGAATCAAGGAAAAGATAGCCAACTCAGTTAAGAAGGGGGATAAAACCTTTTTTAGGTACATCAGGGAGCAAAGGAAGACTAAGGGAGGGATAGTGAGGCTTAATAAAGGGAAGGGGGGCAGAGGGTGATGGTGAAAAGGCAGAGATACTAAAATATTTTTGCTCAGCATTTACAAATGAAGAGGGGGAGGTACCTAAAACAAACAACAGAAACACTCTGGATACAGAAGTTGATAACAGCCCATTGACAGAAGAAAGGGTTCTGAAAGAACTCTTAAAACTGAAGGTGGACAAAGCAATGGGGCCTGAAGAGATTCATCCCAGAATTCTAAAAGAACTAAGGGTAGAACTAGTGACACCACTGACTACCCTCTTTAACAAATTATGGGAGGATGGGGTGGTACCTGAGCACTGGAGGAGGGCAGATGTGATTCCCCTTCACAAAAGTGGGAGCAGGGCAGTAGCAGGAAACTACAGACCTGTTAGTTTAACCTCAGTGATAGGGAAAATGATGGAATCACTTCTGAAGGAAAGAATTGTCGAATACCTAGAGGCCAGAGGGGCACAGGACCCAAGGCAGCATGGATTCACAGCAGGAAGGTCATGCCAGATGAATCTAATAGATTTCTTTGACTGGGTGACCAAAGTAGTAGATCAGGATCTGCCAGTTTTAAACCTAAGCAGTGTGTGGATCTCTCTGCAGGCTCTTTGCTTTAAAACTACAAGCTATTTTAAAAAATACTGTGATTCTATTCTGTGTTTGTGTTTGTGCATACTACAAGTGTGTGACTGAGCCCTGCTGACGTTTTGTCAGGAAGCAGGAAGAGGAACTGTAGTTCTTTTGACCAGACTCGAGAACTACAGTTCAAAAAGGAACTTTTAATTTTTAATTTGGGGACTAGCATACACTTATACTCCACCAGCTCCACGCGTGAGTGGTTTTCGTGGAGTTTTAAAAGGGCATTAAAAACCATTACATCTCAAGGGGCTCTGTGACCTTGTTTGAGTACTTCCAGGTCACTCCTCTCCATTTATTGCACTTCTCATGCGAGCAGGGTGAGCAAGGTAGCAGGGCGTGTGCGACTCCATGTGCGAAGACGTGCGCTAAGACACGTGCATTCAGCGCATGTTAAGCATGTTAGGCGGTGTTAGGGGGAATAATTACGGCCGTGTTGTCACCTTCACTTATACTTGTGAGTACTATTACATTACGTGGTTCTGTTGTTTCATCTCTAACGCGTGGTAATGGCATCCTCCTTAAATCTACCAAGCAATATTAATGTGTTTGTAACCACTACTAAAGGGGAAACAGGTATACAATGCACATCTTGCTATATGTTTAGCCTATCAGCTGACATTGCTGAAAATCTCCCCTTTCAATGTGCAAAATGTACTGACAACATTGTATTACAATGTGAGAATAGCTTATACTATAAAAGGATATTGGCATTCGAATCAAGAAATGATTCCGAACCTATAACAGTTCAAGATGCTTTACATGTAACAAATATCCCTTTAAATGAGACTTCCTCTACCTCTACTTACAGCATCTCTTCTGACAAAATAATATCTAGTGAGAATAATCACGCTACTATGAGTAGTTCAGTGATTTATCCATCTGATGTCTCTAAAAAAAGAGCTAGAGAAGATGAACACAGTTTGGTAAACAGCATAGAAGATACAACTTGGTTTGATGTGCAAGGGTCTAAAGCTACTAAAAAAAAAGAGAAAGGCTGAGTATTTTAACATCCCACTACATAATAGCTTTGACCCATTGTCCACTGCCCCTGTCGATTCTAATTGTATTCCTATTGAGTCCCCTAATGAAGGATTAAATTCTAAAAACACTTCCCAAGTCATGGTTGATATGCCAAATTCTTCAACTCCACCACCTAATTCCACGACTGATATTCCTTTGCTTGATTTTGCTACTATTCAAACTGGTGAAGAGGCACCCTCTATGTGTGTTCCTAATACAGGTGATTCACATACCAGACAAATATTTGTTCTGGGTGATTCCTTAGTTAAACATCTGGATAGGGTTTTATGTGAGCCTGACAAACATAATAGAACTTGTTCTAGTTTCAGTGGTGCTAAGATCTCAGATCTAACATATATGGTCGATAATATTATTAGCTCTCAAGACATAAATCCACTGTGTATTATCCATGTTGGAGCCAACAACATCTACAGGGACTCTGTTCAGAATATCAAATTAGCCTATGTTTCTATGACTAATAAAATGATTGATCTTGGGTGTGATATTATTTTTTTGGAGATTCTACCCATACCACGGTACTCCCGGTTTCTTAATCATAAAATTAAAATTATTAACTGGCTTAGGTAATGGTGTTTACGACAGAATATTCAGTGCATGACCCATTGGGAAGAGTTCTTTGATAGATCTGAGCTTTACTGTCCTGACGGCTTGCATCTTAACAAACTAGGGAATGCATTGCTGAGTCAACAATTCCTATCTACAATTAACATAAATTTAAACTAAATAATGGGGGGGAGGGGAATGCAAATGTACACACCTCTTCATCTCACTCATAAAGTCTCCAGTAAACAATTACAGTTTCTTAGTTTTAATGCGAGAAGTCTGACACATAAATTCGATGAGTTACAAACTGTGATTTCGAATAAGGTGTGACAGAAATGGGAAGGAAAGAGTTAATGGTTTGGATTCTGTAGATGTCTTATTTTTTTAGCAGTGTGGAAAAAATACACTGAGGCTGAAATCCTTCAGCAGCAACCAGCTTGTGGAATTCCTAGCTGCTAGATAAGAGCTGGGTCATAAATCTCGAGTGGACATCTCCAGACACACACATACCTTGCAGACACGGACACAGGGCAGTTTGAATGGATTGGATCATTCAAATATAAACTTAAGGGAAAGGAATATAATTGGTCACCAATAGGTGTTCACTCTGGATTGGGACAATTAAATAGATACATGTTAGTTGGTTGGTGCATTTAAGGGAGAATAGGAATGACTTAGTCTCCATAGACTATATAAGCTTCTGTAAGACAGAGAACTCTCTCTTGCCTTGGGAAGCTGTGAGGGGAAACATAAGCTTGGAGCCTACCTGGTATGTCCGTGGGAACTGGCAGTTAGAACAGGGTCCAGTGTCTCTTGTAAGGACAGGGAAGGGTAAGTTTAGTGATAGTATATTTCAGTAATAGCCTTCTTCTTTTGCCATCTGTTGTTTAAAAACATGTGTTTACTTTTCCTGTATAAGTGTTATTCTCTTGTGTTGTAAATACATTTCCTGTAAATGCTCATTGCACTTTCTGTTAAGTAAAAGCTATTTATTTGCTCAACAGTTGTGTCTCTGATGTCATTTTTCTAAGGTAAGATTTGGTTTTCCACTGGCTAGGGTAAACTCTGTGTAGCATCCGCCACCTGAAAGAGACACACTACCAGACTTTAACTTGTGCAATTGCACGTGTGATTATTCAAGTTTGTACACTTGAAAGAGGTGCCGGAAGGAAAGTCCAGCTGGTGGCAGTGAATACCCGAGGACACACACCTCTCTAAAAGCTGTTTCAGCCCAGAGGGAGAGGTGGGTTGTCACATATTGGTGGTAGCGGTGGGATGATGATAGCGGACTGCGTAGCTCACTGAGATACAGAGTTTGCCAGTGGAACAGTTACCTTAGCATTGCAAAACAGGATATACAAGAGGATACATTTGTACAACAGTTTTATTTGTTTCTAGATAGCACAGTAAAGTGTAGCAGTAGAGAATGAGCTCCACGGAGTATGACTCACTTACTGTAACACAGCTTTTTGAAAGGTGCCAGGAAAAGGGGATTCAGCCTGAAAGTCTAAAGCAGAAGAAAAAGGCAGACCTCATAGCTACTCTCTTGGCACATGATCTGAAGCAGACTGTCGCTGGGGGTGAGTCAGGAACTGAGGCAGCAGACCCCCCAAACCAGCTTGAGGCACTGCGACTGCAGCTATTGCTGCAAGACAAGGCATTGGAGGCGAAAAGACTGGATGCTGAAGCAGAAGCAAGAAGGTTGGAAGCAGAAGCAAGAAGACAGGAAGCAGAGACAGAACTTGAAGAAAAGAGACTGGCAGACAGAGAGAAAAACGTGAAGACAGAGAGAAAGAACGACAGCATGAACTCCAGAGACAACAGCACGAGAAGGAGATGATGACCCTCCCAGTCAGCAAACCGTGAGTAATGGTGGAGTGAGTTTACCTCATGAAGCCAAATGAATTCTAAATTGTTCCCTCAGTTTAAAGAGGGAGATGACCTTGATTTATTTTAAGGTCATTTGAGAGAGTATGTAATCAATTACAATTAAATAAGGCTTCCTGGTCAACTTATCTCACACCCTTGCTGACGGGAGCGCTGAATGCATTTTAAAATGAGTAATGAAGACTATGCTGATTATGATAAAGTAAAAACAGTGTTGTTGAAACGTTTTGAATTAACTCCTGAGGCTTATAGAAGAAAATTTAGGAGTTAAAGAAAAGCCCAGAAGACAGTTATGCAGAACTGCAGGTTAAACTGTATACTTACCTTGATAGGTGGATGGAGGGGCTAAAGCAACTACTGTGGAACTGATTAAAGATGTATTGGTGAGAGAACAATTCCTTAAAATTGTACCTGAGAACATGCGTATGGCTCATAGACTAGGGCATGCGCCTCTTCCACAGAGGTGGCAGGAAGCGCTGACGAGTATCTGTGTAGCGGCCACACACACACACGTAAGTCTTATGGTATGGGGGCAGCACATGGGCATAAGGGATCCCAAGGGGCAGCCCAAAGGAAACCAGCCTGCACCTGAGCCCAAAGTAGAGCCCTCTGGTTCTAAGGGGACTCAAGAAATAGGTCCCAAGAAATGTCATATTTGCAATCAAGTGGGACACTTAGATATAACTTCCTCAGAAACTGGCTAAGAGGCAGAGATATTGGGGCGGGGTGATCAAAAGGGCACTGGTGTGTTTGTAGGGTGTGTCCAGTCTGAAGAACCACTCTCCTCTGATGAGAATCTGCGTCCCATTAAGTTAATGGAATAGTAACACAGGGACTATGGGACACAGGTGCTAACATCTTCTGGTAAGGCAAGATCTCATTCGAGCAGAGCAGATCGTGCCTGGGAAATACCCAAGGTCTGGCATTCACAGGGCCACCAGTCCCATTACCAATGGCTAGAGTCTTCCTGAGCTGGGAAGGGGCCATGTAGAAAAGGAGGTGGGAGTTGTAGAGGACCCACCTGTAAGTATGATTGTGGGAAGGATTTGGACCCCAGTAAAAACTGGTGTGTGTTGTAACTCGTAGTCAGGCACAAGGGCAAGCTCTGAGGGGAAGAGGTTGACTTGGTGGTCCAGCCACACCCTCAGCAGCTGAGGAAGTGTCCAGCACAGGAGGGGCTGGCTAGAAGCTGCAGTCCAGAACCCCAGTCACAAATAGAGGAACCTACAGGACTTCCTTCAGAAGGGGCACTGGGAAGGGTCAGGCGAGGGCAGCTGAGTGCTGCACAGTGAACTGACCCTACCCTGAAAAACTGAGGAAATAGCTCATAGGGCTGAGCATTCTCAGGGGGTAAAGAGTCCATTTACTGGGATAATGGGCTGTTGTACAGAGAATGTACAACAGAGGAAGGTGCTGAAGGTGAGGTACTCCAGCAGCTGGTAGTCCCTAAGGTTCACCGTCAGCAGCTTTTGGCCCTTGCACATGATATCCCTTTTTCAGGGCATCTTCTGGGGAGTGAGGCGCATCTAAAAGCACCTCACCAACAATTTCTTCTGGCCTGGTATTGGCAAGGATGTGGCAAATTATTGCCGACTTGTCCACAGTGCCAGCGGTAGGGAAAATGGGGACAAGGCCAAGGCAGCTTTGGTGCCCTGCCCATTATTGATGAACCCTTCAAGAGGGCAGTGGACATAGGGGCCATTGAGCACCCCAAGTCGCACTGGCAAGCGGTATATCCTGGTAGTTGTAGACTATGCCACTAGATACCCAGAGGCAGTGGCCCCAACATCCTCTGAGGCAGGACCAGTGGCAGATGCACTGTTGGAAATATTTAGCCGGGTGGGCTTTCCCAGGAGATACTGTCAGACCGGTGCCAATTTTATGTCAGGATTAATGAGTAGTTTGTGGGAGAAGTGTGGGTAAAGCAGCTCAAAACCTCCCCATACCATCCCAAGCTAATGGTCTAGTGGAGCGATTTAATTCAACCCTTAAGACCATGCTAAGGACTTTGCTGACCAGCATAAGAGAGACTGGGACAAATATTTGCCTCATCTCCTATTTGCATACAGGGAAGTCCCACAGGAGTCCAGAGGTTCTCACCTTCGAGCTCCTGTTTGGTCATAGAATGCAGGGCCCACTAGATTTGATTCGGGATGAATGGGAGGGTGACCGTGCCTCCCAAGGGAGTCTGTTGTGGAGTATGTCCTGAACTTCAGGACCCGCTTAGGGAGCTCATGGGGTTTGCTCAGAGCACCTGGCCACTGCACAACAGCGGCAGAAAGTCTGGTATGCACCGTGGGGCCCGAGCCAGAGAATATGAGGTGGGACAGTGAGATGGCACTCATCCCTGTCCGACAGAATAAGTTACAGGCAGCATGGGAGGGCCATTCTCCATTGTCCAAAGGTTAGTGACGTCAATTACATGATAGAGCTCCCGGACAGGAGATGCAAACGAAAGGTGTATCATGTTAACATGCTGAAGCCTACCATGACAGAGAGGAAATGGTCCTCGCTGTATGCAGTGCTCCAGAGGAGGAAACTGAGGTAGATCCACTGGTGACCTACTTGGGGAGGCCAGGGTGCATCCTCTGTGGACAGCCTTACCCTCTCGGAACAGCTGACACCAGCCCAGGTGCAAGAAATTAGGGGTGTTGAGAGAATTTGAAGACATGTTCACAGGAAACCAGGGTACACCACGATGGCAGAGCACCATGTGGATACAGGGACCCAGGATCCCTGAAACAGTCCTCTACAGGGTACCTGAGCAGGTTAAGCAGACTGTGAAAGGAGCTCAAAGAGATGCTGGAACTGGGGTAATCCAGGAATCTAGTAGCCCTCTGGCATCACCCATGGTACTGATCCCCAAAAGGGATGGCACCACACGATTCTGCGTGGACTACGGAAGCTTAACAGCTGCACGGAGTCTGATGCTTATCCCATGCCCAGAACAGATGAGACCCTGGAGCGACTGGGGGGCTAAGTATTTGACCACAATAGACCTAACAAAGGGCTATTGGCAGGTACCTCTGACCTCGGCCAGGGAAAGATCAGCTTGTTACTCCATTTGGTTTATATGAATTTAAGGTAATGCCATTCGAATGAAGAATGCACCTGCAACCTTTCAACGGCTTGTAGATCGTATTCTGTCTGGGGTAGGTGAGTTTGCATTGGCTTATTATGGATGATATAGCCAATATAGCCAGACCTGGGATGAGCACATCAAGAATGCGGGATGTTCCACAGGTTAAAGAAGGCAGGTCTGACAGTCAAGGCAGAGAAGTGCCAGATAGGTATGGCAGAAGTATCCTACCTTGGGCACCGGGTGGGTAGTGGACACATCCGTCCGGGCCTGCCAAGGTTGATGCCATCCTGGCCTGGCCTACTCCTACCACAAAGAAACAGGTCAGGGCATTTCTAGGGACTGCAGGGTACTACCGAAGGTTTGTTCCCCTTATAGCGATCTGGCTAAGCCCCTGACAGACCTAACCAAGAAGGAAAGCCAGATGCAGTGAAGTGGTCAGAAGGCTGTGAGGTTGCTTTTCAGGAGCTAAAGAAGGCCTTAAGCAGCCCAGCTGTATTGGCTAGCCCCAATTATAGTTTAAAGTTTATGGTCCAGTGGATGCCTCAGATCATGGGCTGGGGCTGTGCTGAGCCAAGTTACTCAGCAGAGGGAGGAGCACCAGTTGTGTACCTCAGCCAAGGCTTTTTCCCAGAGAGGAGGCATACGCCACAATTGAGAAGGAATGCTTGGGAATAGTGTGGGCCCTTCAGAAGCTGCCGCCTTACCTATATGGGAGAGAATTTACTGTGGTCACAGATCATAATCCCTGATTTGGCTTCATAGGTCCAGTGGACAAAATGGTAAACTACTACGTTGGAGTTTGGTACTGCAGGCATACAACATGACCATACAGCATACTGAGTGGCAAACAAAATGCAAATGCGGATGGGCTATCTAGGCAGGGCTAATGGCCTGGCTGGATACTTTTGGGCACTTCCCAGTAATTGCATGAATGGCTGTGTCACTTGGGGTAGCCCAAGGGACACACCTTCATTATCTGGGGGAGATGTGACAGAAATGGGAAGGAAAGAGTTAATGGTTTGGATTCTGTAGATGCCTTATTTTTTTAGCAGTGTGGAAAAAATACACTGAGGCTGAAATCTTCCAGCAGCAACCAGCTTGTGGAATTCCTAGCTGCTAGATAAGAGCTGGGTCATAAATCTCGAGTGGACATCTCCAGACACACACAGACCTTGCAGACACGGACACAGGGCAGTTTGAATGGATTGGATCATTCAAATATAAACTTGAGGGAAAAGGAATATAATTGGTCACCAATAGGTGTTCACTCTGATTGGGACAATTAAATAGATACATGTTAGTTGGTTGGTGCATTTAAGGGGAGAATAGGAATGACCTAGTCTCCATAGACTATATAAGCTTCTGTAAGACAGAGAACTCTCTCTTGCCTTGGGAAGCTGTGAGGGGAAACATAAGCTTGGAGCCTACCTGGTATGTCCGTGGGAGCTGGCAGTTAGAACAGGGTCCAGTGTCTCTTGTAAGGACAGGGAAGGGTAAGTTTAGTGATAGTATATTTCAGTAATAGCCTTCTTCTTTTGCCATCTGTTGTTTAAAACATTTGTTTACTTTTCCTGTATAAGTGTTATTCTCTTGTGTTGTAAATACATTTCCTGTAAATGCTCATTGCACTTTCTGTTAAGTAAAAGCTATTTATTTGCTCAACAGTTGTGTCTCTGATGTCATTTTCTAAGGTAAGATTTGGTTTTCCACTGGCTAGGTAAACTCTGTGTAGCATCCGCACCTGAAAGAGACACACTACCAGACTTTAACTTGTGCAATTGCACGTGTGATTATTCAAGTTTGTACACTTGAAAGAGGTGCCGGAAGGAAAGTCTGGCTGGTGGCAGCGAATACCCGAGGACACACACCTCTCTTTAAAAGCTGTTTCAGCCCAGAGGGAGAGGTGGGTTGTCACATAAGGATTTTGATATTATTACGGTTTGTGAAACATGGGGTGATTATAACTCCCACTGGATCAAGCAACTCCCTGGATATATCTCTTATTATCTAAATCGAAGTGAAAGAAAGGGTGGAGGTGTTGGCTCATTTATTAACAATAAAATCAACTCAGTCAATATTTCTAGTTCTATAAAAATTCATAATCTCCCGACTGAGAGTCTTCGGCTTAAAATTTTCCTATTCAAACAGGATTTTATTATCCTTGGGACATGTTATGTTCCCCAAAATTCATCTAGTTTAATTATGGACGCCATTCTTTCTGAATTTATAATAGCTATTCAAATGAGTTATGTTATTATAACAGGGGATTTCAATCTCCCAGATATAAATTGGCAGTCATTCACAACATCTAGCAGTATTAGTAATACATTTTTGTCCACTTGTTTGGAATTGGACTTACAGCAATGGATAACTTCTGCAACCCGAGGTAATAATATATTAGATCTTGTTCTGAGTAGTACTGCCTTAGATATTAGGGATGTGCATATTTCATCACCAATTGGAAGCAGTGATCATAATTCTATTTTATTTAACTTGCAGAGACATATTGTCTTTAATACTAATTCTTCGATTATATACCTGTACGACAAAGCTGATCGTCACAGTATCAATCTATACCTTGAAAAAATAAACTGGTTATCTTTTTTTGATAACCAGTCCTTATATCATAGTTGGGTACTTTTCAAATCACTTATTTCGACTGTTCGTGATACTTATATTCCATCAAAAAATAAGAATTCTAATGGGAAACAGACTCCTAGATGGATGAATAAAAACATAAAACGTTTAATAAATATAAAAAAATAAAAAACATCGTAACTACCTAAAGAATAGGACAACTTCTGATTGGGAATCCTATTTAAAATCAAGTAGGAAGTGTAAATTAGTCATCCGTAGGGCCAAATCTAGATTGGAAATGAAATTGGCAACAACAGTTAGTAAGTCTAATTCCAAACAATTTTACTCTTATATAAACTCCCTCAGGAAAAGTCCAAGTGTGGTAGGGCCTCTTACAACAGAAAACATACTCATCCATGAGCCAAAAGCCATGGCTGATGTATTTATTTATTTTATTTATTTATTTATTGAATTTTGTTGACCGGGTAGGCCCACTGGGCCCTGGAGGTCCCTTTTTCAGGGGCGACCCGGGGGTAAAGAAAATAACATACAGGTAACAGAACAGTACAAATTAATAAATGACATATTGCTTGACAGTGAAGGATTCCATAGGGTTACAGTCAGATAGGTGGTATTTAATAATGAATTTTGTAAAGTTTTCTCTGCATCAGAAGTTCAGTCACCTGTACCTATGATTTCACCATCAGATACTTTTATCACATTCTCCGTTGAGTCTATTCTTAAAAAACTACACTTACTAAAAGGTAAATTTTGTTCAGGCTCAGACAATATAGCAGGGCATTTACTTGACCTATTATCTAAACATATTGCCTTTCCTCTCAAACTTTTATTTGACCTTTTTTTACAATATAATTTTATCCATTGTTAATGGAAAGAGGCGTTTGTGGTACCAATACATAAGAAGGGATCAAAACATCTATGGGAAAATTATCGGCCGATTAGTTTGACTTCATCCATATGTAAGGTGTTAGAAAGCCTACGAAAGGATATTATTGCCCCTATTATTGATGCATCTGATTTGGAACAACATGGCTTTAAGAAGGGTAGAAGCTGTCTGACAAATTTCCTCTGCTTTTATGAACATTTTAGTTCTTGTTTGGATAACCGGTTAGCCTGTGACATTGTCTTTATTGATTTCAGTAAAGCTTTTGACACCATGCCACACTGGGCTCTAATTCAAAAACTCACAGGTCTTGGTATTAATAGTCATATAATTACATGGATTCATAATTGGCTTTCAAACAGAACTCAAAAGGTGATGATTAATGGGGCATTTTCTAACTCTGGTAAAGTTTTAAGTGGTGTTTCACAAGGCTCGGTTCTCGGCCCGTCTTTTTCAGGCTTTTATATCTGATTTAACTAATTCCTGCCTTTCATTTACAATTAAATATGCAGATGATGTGAAGATTGGAGGACCATGTTCTAATTTAGAACAAATATCTTGTATTCAGCATGATCTTGATATTATTAGTACCTGGGTTAATAAATGGGGCATGAAGTTAAACTCCACAAAATGCAAAGTAATGCATTTGGGTTCTAATAATTTAAATTTCCAACAGTGGGGGATGCAGGCATGGAAAGAGGAGAGGGGCATCAGGACTGTGAACAGAAGAATGGGAAGTACCTAGGAGGAAGGCAGGAAAAAGGAGGAAAGATCATCATTCTGGAGGACTCGATACTGAAGGGTGTAAGATGGGGAGGCAAGGGTACCAGGAAAAGCCACATATGGGTGGATTGTATGCTAGGCATGATGGCAGGAAGGGTAGGGCAGTTTATTCCTAAGTGTGTGGGGAGGGATGTGAGAAATCTCACATTGTGGTGCATGTGGGTACAAACGACCTGGAGGGGAGTAGGGTCGAAGAGGTGCAGGACAGGTTCAGAGAAGTGGGAAGGCTGTGCAATAAAGCAGGACATTCAGTTACTTTCTCTGAGATGTTCCCAGCACCTAGGGCAAGTGCAGCCAGAAAGCAAAGTGTTAGGATGTGCATATTATTATATGCTCTACATTCATACATAGTATACCGATTTGCTATTGTATGTAATCCTTTCTGTTCAAAATTGTACCTTTCTGTTCAAATTGTACTCTCTGTCTCTGTATTTCTGACGTGTACCTTTCTGTTCAAATTGTACTCTCTGTCTCTGTACCTCTGACGTGGAGCCTTTGTAAATGAGTCCCTGACTCAAAGGCAATTTTCCAAAATGTTTAAATAAATAAAGTAGATGACTATATCAAGAGCCTCAAAGACCGTATTCATACACAGTTTGTTATTCCTTTAGCTATAGGTACATCACAGCACCACTAAGGGGTTAACAGGAAATTAACAGGGGAGGTTGGCCCTGCAAAGGGGCCTAGAGACCCTGAACAGGTGGGCCCACACCTGGAAATTAAAATGTCATTCCTCCAAGTGCAAGGTGTTGCACCTTGGGCAGGGGAAGCCCAGATATGAGTACACCCTGGGAGGGGACGAGCTGAAGGATACGGCAGAGGAGAAGGACCTGGGGGTACTGGTGGATGCAAACATGAACAATTCTGAGCAGGAGGGGTGGCATTAAAGGCAAACAGGATGTTAGGCTGCATCGCATGGGGAACTACCTCGAGGAGAAGGGACGTGATTCTGCTGCTGTACAATGGCCTGGTTAGACCACACCTTGAGTACTGTGTGCAGTACTGGAGGCCGTATTAAGGAGGGACATCCAGCTTCTAGAGAGGGTACAGAGGAGAGCAACCAAAATGATCCGGGGTCTAGGGGAGATGATGTATGAGGAGAGACTAGGGAAGCTAGGACTGTTCTCACTGGAGGAGAGGAGGGATTGGGGGGATATGATTGAAGTTTTCAAATATCTTAAAGGAATAAATAGGGTAAATTGGGAGGAGATATTTAGGCTGAAGGAGTGTGGAATCACCAGAAGACATAGTTGGAAGCTCGAAGGAGGAAGGATGAGGGGGGAAAGGAGGAGTAGGTTTTTCGTGTAGAGTGTGGTGGAACCGTGGAATGCACTGCCTGGGGAGCTGGTTCAGGCTTCTATGGTAGAGGGGTTCAAGAGTGGGTTGGACATGTACAGGAAAGGGATGAAGGATAGGTTGGCTTGTACCAGGGGGGTGGAGAGGGAGGTCAAGAGACATGGGTACAGCAGGGGAGATGGCTTCTGTACCCAACATGGGGTCTGAGGCTCGAGCAGACTCAATAGACTGTAAGGTCTAATCTGCTGGCAAGGCGTAGCTACTGATACTCCAAGTAAGCCATGGCGTACCAAGTTTAGTGGCAGGGGGTAGCAAACAAGCTGACCAGCGTTGCTCTGCCCTCTCTAGTCCATCACATTTAAATTCCTTTGTTTGCCTTCACAGGCTTTTTCTTTTCTCTTTCAGCTTTGTTTTAGGTGGGTGGCAGAGTGGACCATGGACATTGAAGATGAAGGTCTCAATTAAGTCTGCATGGTCTGCCTAAATAGTGATTGGCTGTGGCATCTGGTGGGGGTGTGGTAAATCTTGGGCGGTGAGTTTAAATGTCTCAGCAAAGTTAGAAGCCATATTATTAGTTCAATTGTATTGGGAGCGAGAGAAGCAGTAAAAGAACGGAGGAGCAGCAGACAGAAGAACAGACTCAGAGCCAACTAAAAGAATGAAGATTTCATGTGGAGTGGCAAGTGAAGTGAATCTGCCTACCTGTAGGGGAGAAAGGAGAAATTTATGCCATTGTCTTGGACTCATGGTGCAGTCAGTTGCGTTTGCCAGCTGGCAGCGAGCACCACACTAGCAGCACAGACAGCAGGTCTAGTGTGGGAATCACCTGACTGGAGCCAGGAACCTTGGACTCGAGTCGTGGGGGGGGGAGGGCAGGCATAGGTTGCTCTGATTCCTGTAGTCATCCCAGAGGGTCAGGGATGGGGATTCTTTGTAGGTGGACTAGGCACAATCTCTGTCTTTCAGTAGGGTAAGGAGGTCTTTAGTGACCCAGCATGAGTAGCCATCCCTCACCCTTCTGATGGTGACTGGAAAGTGCTTGTCCTGTAATGTCATGAGTGTCCTTGTGAAAAAGGGTTACTGCCTGGGTCACATTTGACATTGAGAAAAAAGCAGATCAGTCCAGCAACCTTGCCTTGATGAGGAGGTTAGGGGAGTTGGAGTTTCTGAAATTTCAGAAGGACAGGTATTTGGGAGGGGGCTGTGTGAGCTTGAATGACCAGAGAAGATAAGTGGGGGAGTGATCGCTAATGGAGTCGGCCATTGTACCAGCATGCAGAATACAGTGTTCCCTATTTATGGAGATCCAATCCAGGAGTGTCTCAGTGGCTGTGCAAGGGTTTTGCCTGGTGGGAAATGTAATGGTTTGAACCAGGTTGTATGATTTTAGGAGGGAGGTATAGTCAGACTGGTGGGTGTTCAGCCAGTTTAGATTGAAATCCCCGAGAAGAATTGAGTCTTTCTGCAGGGATATGGAGCCCAGGCCAGAGAGGTAGCTGTTGAGGCCCTCTGTTCCAGCAGTGGGAGGGCTGCAATAGCACCCACTGTAGAGTTTTTTGATAGCTCCCAGTGTGAGTTCGGAGAGGAGCCATTCGCTGGGTGAGCTTGGATCAGAGCAGAGAACAATGTTGGCTGAGAGGAGTTCCTTAAAGAACAGGGCAACACTGCCACCCTTTTTCTTGCCTGGTCTATCGAGATGGAGGGAGGAGTACCCAGGCAGTTCATAGGTGTTGTCAGTTAGATATGGTTTCAGCCAAGTTTCGGAGAGACCCATGATATGGAGCTTGTATAGCACTACCCCTGCCTCCAAGTCAGGGAATCTGGAGGGAAGACTACAGATATTTATGTGGGCAATTTTTAGCCCCAGGGCATTTTGTTTGTTTATTTAAAATGTGGAAAAGTCCATGGGCCAAAGACCCGTTTACATAGGCGACCAGATAACAGCACAACAAAATAATAAATATAAACATACAAATCGACAAAAGAAATCATACGACATTACATTCACAAACATTTGTAGTAACAAACCATTTCTTTAAATTAGACTTAAAAACAGCTAAGGAATGAGCCTGGCAAAAAACTGGGGAGCCGCACTAGGTTCTGGGTGCTCAATGACAGCACTAATAACTGAAAGCTAAACAGTCATGGCACACCAAACACACAAAATAAAAGTCAGCAAGCAGATGCTTAACCAAAGTTTAAAACATTTATTTTGGCCACCACAGCAGCAGTGCAACACCACCTAGAGAATAACAGCAACCTTCTAACATTTCAACCAGTCGTGGTCTTTAACGAAGACAGTGCCCCTAGTGAACACTCTGCTTAAATACAATATTCCTTAATCACTAAATAACAACTAAAGTGCTAGTGCTAGTGCAATACTGAAACCGTGTGCAAATTTCAATAATGCAGTCAAAACAGTGCGTAAAACAGGAAAAGTATAAACACTCATCTCCCTCACTTACTTCAGTTAGACAAACAGTCCTTTATAACCACAGAAATCTATTCCTGTCCTATTTAATTTACAGACAGCGTTATAAATGGTTCAAAGTATTTTGTTGTTTCCCTGGAAGAAGCTTCCTTACATTCTTTTTTATAAACTTTGAAAACAGGACTATTACCAGGATTACTGTGTTAAAATTGTTTTTTTGATAACCCATTTATGCTGTTAGAAAGGCAGGGAGAAGAAGAAAAAGAAAACATATAATCAAGTACCTAACTACATTGTGAGCTATGCAAAAAGTGAGCTCCTTTTAAAAGGAAAAAATACCATGTTAAAGCTCTAGAGTGGTGAGATTCAAACCAGACTACAGCCAAAACTGAACTGAGTTCCACTTGTAACCCCAAGGGGGCGCAATCCTAAGGGCTACCACCCCTGCCTGTCTCAGCTGCGACAGGGTAAGGGGCCCAGATCCGTTGACGGGTGCCTCCACCCAGAGGTCGGGGTTAAGACAGCCAAAGTTGACTCGGTCACAGCCCTCTGGGTCACTGCAACCCTCCTTTCTTCCCACTAGTGGCTCACACGGATTAATTACAATGCTCTCCCCCTGAACACGTACCCCCCGGCTTGAACCACTCAGCTCACTCCGGAGACCCCCTGGAAAGTAAGGTACAGTTATCAAATATTCACTGTGCAGTATATTCCCAGTAAGACATAAACCAGCTAGGGTACAGTTGCAAAACAAATAATCTGATCTATTTGAGGGGAGATAACAAGGACCGGGGGAAATCAGGGTGATTGACTTATCACTATAAAATATATTTAACTACCTAGGGCTCTGTGCACAGGCCTAAACCTATCAGTTACTGTCTATGGGTACCCAAGCCCTAATGGCTAGTTCCTCTCTGCAGCTGGTTGGGGCCCTGGCACAAAGGAGCATTCAATTCCTATGACGCTTAGATGAAGCCAGAAAGCTCAATTAGTACAGTCTGCAATACAACAAAACGACTGTGTCTTGGTTTACAACCTTTAGCAGGGAGCTACCCTGATTTAGTACTCACAAGTCCAACAGAGAACCACTCTTTCACCGCTTGCAGGGCTGAGCCTGAGCTACAACGGCTTCCTCACACATTTATATGGAAAAACAACAGAGGGGTACCATACCAGGCAGCTGCTTCCTGAACTCGACCAAACTCATAGCTATGCGGGTGGTTTACTGCAGCTTCAACTTTCCTGACAGACCGAGCGCGATTCAGCAGATTCTCCAGTCCTCTACAGGTTGAGCCTGGTAGGTAGCTGTGTTTGTACACAGCCTCCTCTGACTGCACGGCAGCGGATTTAGTCCGAAGCTTTCTGGTTATGGGAAATGGCCGCCTAGGCCTCTCACACGCTTCCCACATGAACACTCAATGGCGCAGAAGCTCGGGGCTCCCTTCAGCTCCACAGTCACAACATCTCTGCCTCTCAGGCAGTGGGGGCAACCTTCTCACTCCCGTGCCACCCGTTCCCATAGGTGGGCTGCAGACACCAGGCTATGAGACCTGTTCCGATTGGCGCACAAAGGCACCCTTGGTCAGCCTTTACTTCCCAGGATTACTAGCTAAGTCCCCAGTGGTCAGCCGGCTCTATCTAGAGTTCCGATGTACTGATTGGTCCAATTCGGCAGTTCGGGACCAAAATGGAGGAGATAATCAGAACAGTCTCTGCTGCAAAGAAGGCAGGTTAGAACAACCCCATTATCATTATTACTCTAAGTTATTTCCAGCAAATAGTTACATCCTCCAGCAGAGCTCCCTCTGCGTGCTTAGCGATGGCAGAATGGAGCTATTTCCAGCATCCCGGGCGGGACTCGAGCATAGAAACACTCAAACCCCCCCCCCAGAGTAATTATGACTGCACTTAGGCAGCTCTCAAAGAGACAGTACTGGAGGCTGTAAAAGCACTCACCACGCCTGCATTCAGCGGCCTTACTCCGAACACCAACCAGACGTGGAGCATCTAGACAAACTCCGGGAAAGCTTCTGGTAACCCCCATTTGTAGGGGGGTTACACCCTTCCTGGCCTGAAGAGAACTTGCCGTCCGCGCCAAGTAGTTACCCCTAAATCACTTTAAGGCAAACAGTTTGATTAACATTACATCACACTGTATATGACATACACTGTCACTGTATTCCCAGTTTACTACTGTTTATCCAACATTACAAACAGATAACCCTTTCCTCTTTTAAATCAGGTCATTACTCTCTGCCCATGACACCTGGAAAGAGGGGGCCCTTCCTTATCAGCTACTGGCAGGCTAACTGGGGTAGGGGTACCACACTCAAAGGGCAACACTAACAGGCTGGAGTTATCCCCCAAGGCTAACTTAGGCAAGGAGCTCGGGGACACATACACCCCTTTATGGACCACATTTAAGGGCAGGTCCACAGGCTGACCCAAGAGACTCATAACTCAACTTTACTACAGGCCGTACTTCTCGGCTGGAGCGTCTAGGGGTCTTGGAAAACCCTGCTACAGGCCCCGATTCCATTTCAGCCTCATTGAGATTAGTAGGGGGAACCTCCACAGGGGAAGGGGACCCAGTGCTCATAGTACTTTCGGGGGCATGACCCTCTATATCTGGACCCACACTACTTGGCTCAGCTGGGCACTGCTCAGGCACCAGTAAGGAACCATCAGGGCATTCAAAATATTCTTCGGGTTCCGGCATATCATTGGCTTGTTCCCCTACATCACTTTCTTCTTCTGAAAAGTCAGATAGTTCAGCCAGGCCAGACAATTCAGCCATGCTCAATGACCCCACCCCTTGGGCTTTGCTGCTACCCAATTCATCCTCTGGAAGCATGGGTTCCGGAGACAAAGCTGGGGGCTCAGACAGTCCAGAAAGCCCAACCTCATCTCCAGAGTTAACGAGGGGATTGCCCCGAAACAGCTGGCTCAGTTCATAAGAGGGATAGTATTCAATATTACTTTCATTGTCTTCAGACACAGAATGGCGATCATCTTCATCAGAAGGGTTTGGACAAGGTCCTCTTATTTGCTTTCTGAAGAATCAAGTGGTCTGTTTTTTTTCTTGGCAGCAGACCTAGTCATAGGCCCGGAGTGGGGGGCATTGGGAGGTTCAGCTTCAATCAGGATCTGCCCGATTGGCAGCAGATGATTTCTGTGTATGGTTTTCACATCTTTTGAATTGTTTTCAGGCCGCACTTTATATACAGGTAAATCTGCCAGTCTTCCCACAACAATATGAGGGAGGTGATGCCATCTGTCAGCAATTTTATGTTTACCATGCAGTCCCAAATTCCTCAATAGCACTCTATCCCCTTCTTTCAGTTCCATTGTTTTCACTTTCTTATCATACCTCTCCTTGTTGGCCAGGTTTCGTTTGGCAGCCATGGTCTGGGCCAGTTGGCAGGCATGGTGTAATTGGGCCTTCAACTTCTGTACATACTGCAGATGATTTTCTGCTTGCACCTCATCAGGGGAAACCCCGAAACACACATCCACTGGCTATCTAGCCTCTCTCCCAAACATCAGCCTGTACGGGGAAAATCCAGTGGCATCACTTTTGGTGCAGTTATAAGCATGAACCAGGGTGTTAATCTTCTGGCTCCATCTAGGCTTGTCCTTAGGTTGCAGTGTGCTCAACATATCAAGCAAGGTGCGGTTAAATCTTTCAGGTTGGAGATCTCCCTGGGGATGGTATGGGGTGGTTCTTGATTTTCGTACTCCCCACAAAGATAACATCTCTTTGATTAGCCGGCTCTCAAAGTCCCTCCCCTGGTTGGAGTGGATCCTCTGGGGGGCCCCATAGTGGACAAAGAAATTCTCCACGAGTACTTTAGCCACCGTGGTTGCTTTCTGATCCTTAGTAGGAAAGGCCTGTGCATACTGGGTAAAATGATCAGTGACTACCAATATGTTACTGATATTTTTCAGATCTGGTTCTAAACTCAGGAAATCAATGCAGACCAGTTCCACAGGGGCACTAGTGGTGATATTGACCATGGGGGCAGCTCTCTGAGGTAGGGCTTTTCTTTGCAAACAGCGGCCACAGGTCTTGACATAATGCTCTACATCCGTACTCATTTTTGGCCAGTAGAATCGGGTCCGTACCAGATCGAGAGTTTAGTCTATGCCAAGATGCCCCATGTGATTATGCAAGGACCTCAGGACCAATTCTTCAAAAGCTGAGGGCAGCACAGTTGTTGTTTGTCTACCCGGCCCTCCTTATCCACAGTCTCTCTGTATAGTAGTTGGTTAATCAGCTTTAATTCGGGCCCTTCTTTGTATAACAAGGCAGTTCTCAAGTCAGTGGAACTCAACTTGGGCACGTCCCTCCCGGCCTGCAAAGCCTCCACAACCGTTTTTATCATAGAGTCTCGGGATTGAGCCCGTTGGAGACTATCATTGTTAAATTGAGGCAGTGAACTAGTGTCTAATGCAGAAAAATGACAGTAGACAGCAGGTATGCAGTTTTCGGATGGCCCCAAGCAATCCACCATACAGTCCACAGCATCAGGAGACACCTGTTCCTCCTTGTCAAATTTCTGGCAAAGGGCTCTAATGTCAGGCTCTGACAACCTGACCCAATCAGTTTATGGCATAAGTCTCTGAGAGAGAGCATCCGCATCTATATGGTTTAGGCCTGCTCTGTATTCAACAGCATAGTCGTAGGTGGCCAAGGCTGAGAGCCACCTATGGCCAGTGGCATGCAACTTGGCTGAGGTCTGTACATAGGTCAGAGGATTGTTATCAGTCTTTACCAATATCTTGGCACTGTACAAATAGTCATGAAACTGATCAACAAGGGCCCACTTCAGAGCCAGGAACTCTAGTTTGTGCACTGGATAATTTTTTTCTGAAGGAGTCAGACTTCTGCTGGCAAAAGCTACAGGTCTCAGACCGTTAGAGTGCTCCTGATATAACACAGCCCCCAATCCTTGTAGACTGGCATCAGTGTGGAGAATGTATGGCTTGGCCGGGTCAGCATAGACCAGCACTGGGACATGGGTAAGTTGATATATGATGTTATAGAAAGCTTCCTCACACTCAGCAGTCCAGCGGTCCCCAAACACATCATTCGGCCGAAAATACTTCTTCTCTGTCTCAGAGCGCACAACTTTCTTATACTTTTTGTGCGTGGGAGGGTACCCCTGAGTGAGGTTGAGGAGGGGGCGAATCACTCGAAAATAATCTTTGACAAACCGCCTATAATATCCACAATACCCCAGGAACCGTTGCAGCTCTTTCAAATTCCGGGGCTGAGGCCAAGTGGTCAAGGCCTCCACTTTGCTAGGGTCAGTCTCTATGCCTTCAGTGGATACTATGTGGCCCAAATATTTCACAGAAGTTTGGAAGAATTGACACTTGTCTATAGACAGCTTGAGGCCGAAGTCCTCCAGCCAATCCAAGACCTTGAACAATCGTTGCTCATGTTCTTCCAACGAGCGGCCAAACACTATGACATCGTCCAAGTAAACCAAACACTCGACCAAATTCATGTCTCCCACAGCACGTTCCATCAGGCACTGAAAGGTGGCTGGGGCACCTGAAATCCCTTGAGGCATCCGAATAAACTCATAGAAACCTAGGGGCCAAATAAATGCGTTCTTCTCTCGGTCCTGTGGGGCCATCGGGATCTGGTAGTACCCGCTGCGGAGGTCCAACACAGAGAACCACTTACTGCCATTTAAACAATCCAATGCGTCCTGCATGCGTGGCATGGTATACTGGTCTGGGATGGTCCACCGATTCAAGGTGTGGTAGTCTACACACTTCCGAACCGCCCCATTCTTTTTTCTCACTACTACAATGGGGGAGGCATAAGGGCTTCTGGACTCTTGTATCACACCAGCAGCAAGCATCTCTTACAGATGCCGCCTCACATTGTCTATGTCAGCCGGGGCCAGGCGCCGGGATCTCTCTCAGAAAGGCCTTTCATCATGCAGCCGGATGTGGTGCTCAGCCCCTTGCACACATCCCACATCCCATTCTTTCAGGGAGAAAACCTGGTCTCTTTTGACAAGCTTCTCACTGATCCTCATTTTCCATTCAGCAGGCAACGGGGAGTCACCGAAATCAAACAAGTCGGGAGTAACTCTGTCATCTTTCCTGGAACCCTTGCTATTTGGCAGCACTGCAGTATCTGCACAATGTACACTTGCCAAGGTGCACCCTCTTCTTATTTGAATCTCTTTGTCGGACACATTATGCACTTGAACCATCACCCTCTTAACGTAAGCATGAGCTCTAGCCCGCAAGATACTGTGTTTGACCAACAGTCCCTCAGGTAATCTTCCTTCCCCAGGCGCATCTAACATCAACAACTTATTCTTAGCATCTGTTTTCAGGCATACTTCCCCGTGCAGAACACATTGAACATTCAGGGCAAGTATCACTGGTGCCGGATCCTTTCTCCATACTACACCCACCGGGCCTTCAGGTTCCTCCTGGCTAACCTTCTTCTGAGTTTCAACGGTCTTTTGGATCATGGCTGGCATGCTTAGGGCTCACCCGGTTCTGAAGGCTTGCTTTTCTGAACACAACTGGGCTAGTCGTCCAAACATATGAGCATTGGTCCCAATCAACTGGAGTACCCCATCATACAGTCCAGTGGGGGGGCAAACTAAAGCTAAGGTTTCCACCTGTTCATTCACTCCAGCCACCGAAGTAGGGAATGACAACCAGATCCGGATATACCCCAAATACGGATAAGCCTTGTCACTCAATCCCCACACATGTAGACCATCCAAGGGTTGTAGGGCACCCCGGTAGGTGTGTCTGATACCAGTCCTGAAACATGATGGTTACCTGAGAGCCACTGTCTAATACAGCTCGGTGGGAATCCCATTTACTTTCACTGGGGCCTCCATCGAGGGCCGGCCACATCAGACCATTAAGAGGCGCAGCATTGACAGTTGCTTAGCATTGGCCCAGGTCACAAAGCTTTCCTGGGGTCGGACATGGGCCCTCGTGCCAAGTGATCAGTTTGCTGTTGACTTTCCTTAAATTCTCCGGCATCTGGCACTCAGGCTGAAAGTGTCCATCCTCCCACAATGGTAACAGAACATGAGTCCTGGGGGTCTCTATTGGGAGGGGCACCTTGTCTTCTGGGGCCCTGCGAGGGATGAGGAGGGTTCCCTGGGCCAGGCATTGATTTTTGGATAACTCAGGCTCCCCAGACCTAACAGGGTAGATGGAGGATCGCTTCAAATCCCTCACCAGTTCTCATAAATTTCTGACCTCGGCCCTCAACTCACTTTCTACTTGGGGATCAGAGGAAATAGCTCGCACCCCCACATCACTTGGAAAATCTGGGGACTCATCAGGCTTTCCAGAAAAATGGGTCTCTTCTGGGGCACTAGACTCAGGGGTCCAGCTTGGGTTCACAGCCCCCACATAGGGTTCCCACCCCTCCTCATCAGTCTCCACTTCTCTAATTTCCCTCATCAATTGACAGTATTCAGGTGGGGCAGCCCATCGATCATGCAACTTAAGCTTTAACAATATTACACTAGAAAATCTAGCAGACTTCAAAACATGTTCCAACCTGACCTGGTTCAGGGCCGTGGCTGTGATCCCCCCTTTTCTATAGGCCTTCTGCAAAGCCCGCTCCACCCTAGTAACAAAGGCGGACAGCTTCTCATTTCTCCACTGCTTAGCAGACCTGAATTTCCATAATAAGTCTTCCCCAGTCTCTGTACTCCCAAACACCCCCTCCAAAGCAGAAAGGTACTCTGCTGCAGTGGCTTCTGGGGTGGTAGCCCACAAGAACCTAATGGCTTCTAAAGCAGGGCCCCACAGACTCTCCATCAATCGTTTCCTTTTCTCCCCCTCAGAGCATTGCCACTCCTGAACTAAGGGGATGGCGTAGTCCATCCATGCTTCCAAGTCATCCTCCCCTGTAGGCACTGGCACTGTGACCGAAAAAAGTTTCAGCCTATGGTAAGAATCGAGCTGTATAGGAGGGACCACTAAGGGCAGTGGAGCCAAAATAGAACTCTTGGGGGGACAGGGGGAGGTACCTGGGTAGACCTGGGGGGTAGCGTCACTAGACAAATCCAATGCTTGCAGCAATTCCTGGGTAGTCCTCCCCTCCACCGCCAGCAATTTAAGCAGTTTATCTTTAAAACTATTAGTCTGGGGAGACCCCCCAGGAGTGACTGACCCACTCTGAATATGAACAAGCCTCCACCCCTGTGAAGCACCCTGCGGGTAAATCACTGGAGGTACCTTCTCGGGGTTGATGGCCACACTGCACAAAAGTAGCACCTGCAGCATCTGGTCGAGCAGGTCAGCCATACGCCCCTTTACCTCCACTTTGCCCAAACATTTAACACGCTCTGCTGTAGAAATAATGTCAGCTGTTGGGGTTCCCAGGGCACATCTAACAGTAACACATCTCTGGAGTCCAGCTCTTGCAGCTCCCCACCCCATCATTTGTGTACCATTGTCTTAATAGGATCCAACTCAATTTTTGCCAGAATATCCACTTCCAGTTTTCCATTTTTATGCACTTCACTCACTTGGCCACTAGGGGATGCTAATCCCAGCCGTGTTTCCAATTTGTAACCCCCAGGGGGCGCTATCCTAAGGGCTACCACCCCTGCCTGTCTCAGCTGCGACAGGGTAAGGGGCCCAGATCCGTTGACGGGTGCCTCCACCCAGAGGTCGGGGTTAAGACAGTCAAAGTTGACTCGGTCACAGCCCTCTGGGTCACTGCAACCCTCCTTTCTTCCCACTAGTGGCTCAGATGGATTAATTACAATGCTCTCCCCCTGAACACGTACCCCCCGGCTCGAACCACTCAGCTCACTCCGGAGGCCCCCTGGAAAGTAAGGTACAGTTATCAAATATTCACTGTGCAGTATATCCCCAGTAAGACACAAACCAGCTAGGGTACAGTTGCAAAACAAACAATCTGATCTATTTGAGGGGAGATAACAAGGACCGGGGGAAATCAGGGTGATTGACTTATCACTATAAAATATATTTAACTACCTAGGGCTCTGTGCACAGGCCTAAACCTATCAGTTACTGTCTATGGGTACCCAAGCCCTAATGGCTAGTTCCTCGCTGCAGCTGGTTGGGGCCCTGGCACAAAGGAGCATTCAATTCCTATGACGCTTAGATGAAGCCAGAAAGCTCAATTAGTACAGTCTGCAATACAACAAAACGACTGTGTCTTGGTTTACAACCTTTAGCAGGGAGCTACCCTGATTTAGTACTCACAAGTCCAACAGAGAACCACTCTTTCACCGCTTGCAGGGCTGAGCCTGAGCTTCAACGGCTTCCTCACACATTTATATGGAAAAACAACAGAGGGGTACCATACTAGGCAGCTGCTTCCTGAACTCGACCGAACTCACAGCTATGCGGGCGGTTTACTGCAGCTTCAACTTTCCTGACAGACCGAGCGTGATTCAGCAGATTCTCCAGTCCTCTACAGGTTGAGCCTGGTAGGTAGCTGTGTATGTACACAGCCTCCTCCGATCGCACTCCAGCGGATTTAGTCTGAAGCTTTCTGGCTATGGGAAATGGCCGCCTAGGCCTCTTCACCCAGACGAACATTCTCAACGGCGAGAAGCTCGGGCCCCTTCAGCTCCACAGTCACAACGCTCTGCTTCTCAGGCAGTGGGGGCAACCTTCTCACTCCCATGCCACCTGTTCCCATAGGTGGGCTGCAGACACCAGGCTATGAGACCTGTCCCGATTGGCGCAAAAAGGCACCCTTGGTCAGCCTTTATTTCCCAGGATTACTAGCTAAGTCCCCATTGGTCAGCCGGCTCTATCTAGAGTTCCGATGTACTGATTGGTCCAATTTGGCAGTTCGGGACCAAAATGGAGGAGATAATCAGAACAGTCTCTGCTGCAAAGAAGGCAGGTTAGAACAACCACATTATCATTATTACTCTAATTTATTTCTATCAAATAGTTACATCCTCCAGCAGAGCTCCCTCTGCATACTTAGCGACGGCAGAATGGAGCTATTTCCAGCATCCCGGGCGGGACTCGAGCATAGAAACACTCAACCTCCCCTCCCCCCCAGAGTAATTATGACTGCACTTAGGCAGCTCTCAAAGAGACAGTACCGGACGCTGTAAAAGCACTCACCACGCCTGCATTCAGCGGCCTTACTCCGAACACCAACCAGGCATGGAGCATCTAGGCAAGCTCCGGGAAAGCTTCTGGTAACCCCCATTTGTAGGGGGGTTACACACTACCTAATCCCTGCGGTACAACACTATAGGGCTTATTCTTATACTGCAGTTACAATGCAAAACCAAAATTCTACTAGAAACTACAAAAGTTACATCTCATGAACAAAGCTAGAATAAAAACCTGTAAGGTTTTTACAATAAAAGTCCATTTCTGAAGAGAAAACATTGAAACATTTCAATTGGGTACATCAGGAAACATGAAGTCACATGTAGTAACCTCTCAACCCAAAAGAAACTCATGGGGGTGGAGCTGAAGGAAAGAAAAAAGCAAGGTGGAATAAAAACCAGATAACCAGAAGCGGCACAACAGACAAAACTATTAGCATCTTTTCCTCAAAAAAGGTTTTAGTTCTATATGATCATTGAGACCATATCCCATATATGAACCAGTCATACCGATACAATCATTTTCTTTCTCACTCAAAACATCATCCTTATTGCCCCCTCTCAGACCTAATACCACATGGCCAACCCCAATGAATTTCAACCTATGTTCAGTGTCAGTTGGGGCCTCCTTCATATGCACTGCCCAGACATAAACTAGATTTGCATTTCTAATGGCCCTAATATGGTCCTCCATTCTCTCCTTCAACTTCAGAAACATAGAAACATAGAATTTGACAGCAGATAAGGACCGCTTGGCCCACCCAGTCTGCCCATTTCCCGATCTAATGGATAAGCTGCAGATCCTAGTTAACCAACAGCCTACTTCTTCCCACCACCACCCCCTAGACTGCCTTATGACTGTCCCATGCATTCTTGAATTCCACCACTGTTTTTGATTCCACAACCTCCTCCGGAAGGCCGTTTCATGCATTCACAACCCTCTCTGTGCAAAAATACTTCCTTACATTACCCCTGAGCCGCCTCTCCATCTTCAGATTGTGCCCCCTTGTTCTTGCACACCTCTTTTTCTGAAAGATGCTACCCTCTTGGACTTTTTTGATTCCATTGAGGTGCTTGAAAGTTTCTATCATGTCTCCCCTCTCCCTCCTTTCCTCGAGGCTATACATATTAAGCTCCTTAAGTCTCTCTTCATATGTCTTCCGTGCATACCCTGCACCATTTTAGTTGCCCTCCTCTGGACTGCCTCCATCCTGTTTATGTTTTTGTGGAGATTTGGGCTCCAGAGCTGTACACAGTACTCCAGATGGGGTCTCACCAGCTGTCTGTACAGAGGGATAACAACTTCTTGTTTTCTACTGATGATGCCTCTCTCTATGCATCCCAATATCCCCCCAGCCCTCCTTACTGCCCTCTCACATTGCTTGCCCACCTTTAGGTCATCTGATATGACTACCCCCAGGTCCTTTTCCATTTTTGCTGTTGTTAGTATCTCACCCCCATTGTATACTCTTCCCTGGGTTTTGTTTCCCAGGTGCATTACCTTGCACTTCTTAGCATTGAATCTAAGCTGCCATACATTTGACCATTCCTCCAACCTTGCCAAGTCCTTCTCATTCTTTCACCCCACCTTGTGTACCAACTCTGTTGCAGATCTTTGTGTCGTCTGCAAGAGACATACTTTTCCTTCAGTCCCTCTGCAATGTCACTTATAAAGACATTGTAGAGGGACAGTCCTGAAGTGAACCCTGCGGTACCCCACTAGTAACCCCCCTTTCTTCAGAGTTGACTCCATTTACTATTACCCTCTGTGTCCTGTTCTCCAGCCAATTCTTTACCCAGGCTACCATCTTGGGACCCACTCCCAGGCTGGCTAACTTGTATATTAATCTTTTGTGTGGGACTGTGACAAATGCTTTGCTAAAGTCTAAGTAGGTCATGTCCACAGCCCCTCCCTGATGTACTACTTTGGTCGCCCAGTCAAAGAAATCTATTAGATTCGTCTGACATGACCTTCCTGCTGTGAATCCATGCTGCCTTGGGTCCTGTGCCCCTCTGACCTCTAGGTACTCGACAATTCTTTTCTTCAGAAGTGATTCCATCATTTTCCCTATCACTGAGGTTAAACTAACAGGTCTGTAGTGTCCTGCTTCTGCCCTGTTCCCACTTTTGTGAAGTGAAATTACATCTGCCCTCCTCCAGTCCTCAGATACCACCCCATCCTCCCATGATTTGTTAAAGAGGGTAGTCAGTGGTGTCACTAGTTCTACCCTTAGTTCTTTTGGAATTCTGGGATGACTCCCATCAGGCCCCATTGCTTTGTCCACCTTCAGTTTTAAGAGTTCTTTCAGAACCCTTTCTTCTGTGAAGGGGCTGGTATCAACTCCTGTATCCAGAGTGTTTCTATTGTTTGGTTTAGGTACCTCCCCCTCTTCATTTGTGAATACTGAGCAAAAATATTTGTTTAGTATCTCTGCCTTTTCACATTCACCCTCTGCCCACACCCTCTCCCCTTTATTAAGCCTCACTATCCCTCCCTTGGTCTTCCTTTGCTCCCTGATGTACCTATAAAAGGTTTTATTCCCCTCCTTAACTGAGTTGGCTATCTTTTCCTCGGTTTGGGCCTTTGCTGTTCTGACTGCCTTCCCAGCTTCCTTTTGCTTTAACTGATACAATTCTCTGTCCTGCTCCTTCTGTGATTCCTTGTACTTCCTGAATGCTTTCTTTTTCTCTCGAACCTTCCCTGCCACCTCCTTTGAGAACCATAGTGGTTTCTTACATCATTTTGTTTTGTTTATTTGCTTCACACAAAGGCTTGTTGCCTCTTTGATGGCAGTTTTGATTATTCCCCATTGCTCTTCCACCCCTCCTTCCTGCCCATTTGCTACTACATTCCTTAGGCACTCACCCATTTTGGCAAAGTCAGCCCTCCTAAAGTCCAGTACTTTTGCCTTTGTATGGCTTGACTCTACTGCTGTGTTTATCATGAACCATACTGTTCGGTGGTCTCTAGTTCCCAGATGGCTACCCACTTCTACATCTGTTATCCTCTCTCCATCTCCATTTGAGAGTACCAGGTCTAAGATTGCTCCGTCTCGAGTGGGTTCCAATACTATTTATCTAAGGCATACCCCCTGTAGGGCATCTAGAATAACCCCACTCTTAGAAGTGGCTGCTGCAACTCCACTCCGTTTAACATCTGGCATATTCAGATCCCCCATCAGCCATATCTTTCTCTTAGTTTTGCCTATATAATAGGCCTGACAGGTGCAAAAGGACATATACACCACATAGGTAATATTGCGATCTATCTGGTGTTATATGTCATGCAGTTTACCATCATATGGATTACGAAACATCCCATACTCATGTACATTTTCACAAAACTTACAATTTCTCCATTTTTCACATCCCTTGGGGGGGGGAGGCATCCAATTTCTTGGTTTCTCCATGGTCAAACATGAACCTACCAGTATGTCCTTGAGGTTCCTATCTCTCCTGTATGACATTCTGGGAACAGAGTGAGCCTGTCAGTTCAATTGAGAGATCATTAAAAACAGATGGAAGACTATGTAACAGAGACCTCTGACCTAATGATGTTTTCATTGTTGGCAAAACTAAAAATGGTGTGAGGAGCTGATGTCATATGTTTGTGAAAGTAAATATGAAAGCATGTCGGAACCCTGTCGAGAACAATCTTTTTAGCCATAATCCCCACCTGGTTTTGAAATCTCTGCTCCAATTGTAACCATCCAAGTCTGTTATAGAGATTACACTAGTGTGCTAGTTTCGACAGTTGGGAATCGAATCTTGCTATTTGATTGATCAATACCCTAATTTTATTTAAAAGTTTCTGATTAGCAGAGTTGTAGAAAAGTAGACCATAGTCTTCTCTAGGTAATAAAAAGATCTGGGACAGTTTCAATCATTTGGTGGGGACAAGTAATGGATTGATTCTATATAAAGCACCAAGCCTTTGATGAACCTGTTTTATAACAGAATTAATGTGAGACTCATAGGTTAAACTTTCATCAAGAATAAGTCACAAATATTTATATTTATATTGACCCAGATGCTGTCGGAGGGAGTGATGTGGGAGTTTGGTGGACCGGGCTTACACTTCCCTCCCTCTGTTCATCCCTTCCTGTTTGTAAGCCAGATACCTACATCTTACTATTGCTGAAGTATTGAAATTGTGTTCAGACTGCCCACTGCACTACCTTGTTAGCGTGATGCCTTCTATTATTGATTGTACATTTGTTTGCCTTATGAGCACTGTTTCATATGTAATCATAGTTTATATGTATTTTATATCAATGTTGTATGTCCAATGTGACCTCCAGGACCTCCTTGTAAATAAGCCTGCTCAATGGAGTATTTCCTGTCAATAAACTTGATTGATTGAAAAGTCAGGACGATCACAGCCGACAAAAAACCACCAGAGACATAATTGTTTAAAAGAAATGCTCATTTGCAGGACCAATAAACATCAAAATAGGTTACAAGAACATTAAAAAATCAAAATCCATTTCCTATCTCCTTTAAAATCCTATATTGTGCCATAGCCATCCTGGAAAATAGGATCATGGTTCTCCAACATGAGGAGGCAGTATAGCGCAGTGGTTTAAGGCTCTGAGCTGCAAACCTGAAGACCTGAGTTTGAAACCCACAACCCCCACTTGCATACTGTATGACCCTGAGCAAGTCACTTAACTTCCTTGTGCTCCTAGGTTGCACCTGTAAACAAGCTTTCAGCTTAGTGTGTCTCTCCTGGTACAAAAAAACCCCACAAATGTACACTTTTCTCACTGCGTATTGAGGTACTTTTGTCGCAGTTCATAAGGTGAAGATCTTTTCCCAGTTCAACTTGATCTTCTCAAGCCAGTTTCTTCCCAGCAATGCAGGTCTCTCTCCTTCCACTACCACTAGAGGTAGGATCTATGCTCCTCCATTATAAGTGACTGGTACCTGAATCGCCCCCAGAACAGAGATTCGGTCTCCCGTGTAAGACATGAGTTGAATATGCGATGGGTGCAAAGGGCACTTCCTGAGATTCTCCTTGTAGATGTGCTGTGGCACAAGAGATATTGATGCCCCATGGCAAGCTGCATGCTAACCGGTTTGCCCGCCATCTCGATCTGGAGGTAAATTCCTTCTCCAGTCCCTTGACTTGTGTAGACAGTAAACAGTTCCAATGACTCTTCTTCCGGTTCAGTCTCTGGAATGGTGTCGGTGACATACTCTGCACGAGCTGCATGTGATGCATTTTTTTGCACACTCTCTGCAGATGACCCACTTTCTCACAGTTGTGGCATTTTTCCTGATGAAATCTGCATGTGCTTTGTTGGTAGTTATCCTCACAACAGTAACAAAGTTGTTTGGACATTGTGGAACTGGCCTGTGGTGCTGACTTCTGATGACCTTGTGGTTACTGGTGAAGTGGTGGTGGACCACTTCATGGTCTGAAATGTCCCTTGGCTCCTGGTGCATAGGTGACTCTGTGAACTCCACTCCTTGGTGGTTCAGGATGTCCTATTAACTCCCTGGTATCCTTCTGGGCGAGCTCCAAAATCAGTGAGATATCACAGGCTGACTTGAAGGTTAAGTCCTTTTCTGACAACAGCCGTTTGTGATAGCCTTCTCCTCTGAGACCACAGACAAATTGATCCCGTAGGGCATCATCCAGAAACTAGCCAAACTCACAGGTGCTTGCCAGATGCTTCAAAACAATGATGTAATTGGCAAGAGCTTCCCCCTCCTCTTGGTTCCGATGATGAAATCTGAAGCATTCTGCAGTGAGAATTGGCTTGGGCTTGAAATGCCGTGAAAGTGTCTCAGTGAGTTGGGGATACTGCATGTACACCAGCTAGACAGGTGCAGTCAGACTCATGAGGAGGCCATACACTGTAGGTCCCAAAACTGCCAGGAAGACATTCACCTTTTTGTCATCAGCATCTTCATTCGCCACCAACCAGCGTTCAAAGCGTTCCAAGTAAGAATCAAAGTCCTCTTTAGAGTCATCGAATTCTGGCATTCTTCCAATTGATGCCATGGCACCACAATTCAGTGATGTGGTGCATGACATGTAGCCCCTGTGGCTTTTAAAGTGTTATCTTCAGTGACACGCCAGTGGCACATTGCTCCGTAGCTCCGCTGTCCAGACAAAAAAATATTTTTTTGTTTTGTTTCAGTTCCTCTGCACTATATGCTGCAATTTCTATGTTATGCCATAAGATGCTGCTGAGTAGGGTTACCACCTTTTCAGAAGCCCAAAGTGGGACATTCTTACTGAAACATGATTTTTCGCAGGACAATGCACAACCTCAACCAATGCAACAGACTTATTTTCTCTATATAGTCAGAATTAAGGCTAAGTATTGTAGTTTCATAGTTGCTTCTATTGTTTCTTATCATTTTAAGGTATTTTGGTTAAGGTATTGTAGTTTTCTTCAACATTTAGTGGAAAGTTAGAAAATATTCTTTCTACTATAAAATCAGGACATGTAGTATTTTTCATGTTTTTTTTGCAGGACAAAGCTGCCCAAATCAGGACAGTCCCTGCGAAAATCAGGACAGGTAACCCTACTGCTGAGCTACCTTTGCTTCTGTGTGCCTGCAATACAGTCTTCCAACTTAGAGGGCACTGTTGCAACCTTGCTGTGCTGTGAATATGCAGGCTGGAAAGAAGTTGTGCCTGCTTGCTACTTTTCACTCTCTGTGTTGTTGCTGTGCAGCTCTGCTGGGAAGATTTGCAGAGACCATTTACTTCTGGCTTTTGCAGGCGTAGTTGTTTTTTAAAAGATATACATTTCTTTCTGCTTTCTTTGTCCTCCCTCAGGCCTGACTTTTGCCTGTATTTTGGTTGGTAGTTTTTTTTTTTCTTACAGCAGCCATGGATACTATAAAAAGAACAACTCTGCCAATTTTTGCCTTTTTGCCTTACCCAAAGGAAGCAGCAGTTTACCTAACCTCCTCTGGCACCTGTGGAGTGGCTCACCTCATTGCCACTGCGATAATCTGGGATAGACAGACTGTCTCAGACACAAAGGAACTGGTCTGCAGCCATTTTTGTTCTCGGACTGAACACACTACCTCCCCAGTGCCCCACTGAGCATGACAGGAACTGCACAGTAGGACTACAATACTGACAGGCATGAACTACAACACTTATGACTATCTGAGTACTTCCTGTGGTAAGTACATATATATACTACACTGTCCTGGATGCCCAGAGGATTGCAGATGCCAAATGGGACGGAACAGAGCAAGGCAGGGAAGTGCTGTTTCTTGCACTGGGGGCTGCCTTGGGAGGCTGTAAAACAAGTGTGGGACTGCATTTATGATTTAAAATGTTTGATTTTGCTGGGGAAAGGGACTGGGAGAAGGAAGGAAGTCTGGTGAGGGAGGGGCTTGCAAGGAGGAAGGCATGTGGTCCCGTTTCGAGACCAGGCCAATCTGGCATCTGGAGTCACTGATTGAAAAATGATCATTTTGGTAGTTTCGACCCAGAGGATCGCAGACGCCGACTGGGATGGAATGGAGTAAGGCAGGGAAGTGCTAACTGTTTCTTGTCCTGGGGGCTGCTGGGGGAGGCTGTAAAACAACGTGTGGGATTATATTTATGAATTAAAATATTTGTTTTTGCTGGGGAAAGGGATTAGGAGGAGGAAGAAAATCTGGTGAGGGAGGGACTTGCACGGTGGAAGGAGTGTGGTCATGTGACTTGGCCAAGCCAATCGGGCAGCTGGAGTCCATCTATAATTCCGTGGGGGCCAATCGACCCTGAAGCGTGAGCAACTCCGAAGCGTGATTGCCACAGGGAGGACCGCAGGCCATGCACCACACTGGGCAGGGCAACAGAGAGTAGGAGGTAACAGGAGACAGATGCAGAGGTAGTGATTTCTGAGGGAAGGAAACTACATATAGTACGTATAGCAGGTGACCATATCATAAACAGGGGACAGAGGGAAACACAGCTAGAATCTGCATTGGCTGCTGGGCAAGTGTTGGGGTGTGGATTAGAGCAGGACAAAATAAATAGGGATACCAGGTAGGATGGAGGGACCTAGGAACTGGGGCAGGCACCATTCATGGGGAGAGGCATGGAAGTGGAGCATGTCTGGTGGCAGCAGTACAAGAGGGGATGCAGGGAGGGTTGTATGCTGCAATGGCTGTGGGTCAGCCATCTTCTTGGGGATTGTGTGGACAGCAAGGGGTTGCATAGTGTGTAGGCAGCTTGGGCAACTTAGGGATGAGGTTGGTTGGCTGAGAAGGGAGATGACTAGAGGGGGTGGGATGCGCTGGGGGACCATGTGGGGTGAAGGGACCGGGGAGGGCTTCCTCGGACTTCACAGCTGGTGGACTGAGGCTAAAAGATGGACGGAGGCTAAAGGGGGGCCAGAATTAGCAACTCCTCAGGAGCCGATGGAAACAGAGTCAGAAAAGTGGTGGGTGGTTAAGAACAGTGGGAGAACGAGAACAGTGACAGCACATTGAAAGAAGTCACAGTGCGGTGCATCAGGAGAAGCTCGGGACAAAGGAAGGGTGTCTAGGAACAGGTTCTCAGTGCTGGCTAGCCTAGAGAAATGGGGGGGGTCACAAAGAAGGTGAGGGAAAAGGGTAGTAGCAGCGGCATGGCGAGGCAAGGAGGGTGGCAGAAAGCAGAATGATTAGGCTGCAGGTGAAGTATTGGCGGGGAGTATTATAGCAGAGGAAGGGTAGCAGATTCAAATAGGGAGGGGGAGCAGGTGGGGAATGGTATGGGAAGGAGTTAGTCTGGACAGAAGAGTAGGGGTGGGGGGGCTTAAGGAAGGGGTAAAGCAAGGAACAAGTGAGACAGTGGGGGATGCAGGCATGGAAAGAGGAGAGGGGGACCAGGACTGTGAACAGAAGAATGGGAAGTACCTAGGAGGAAGGCAGGGAAAAGGAGGAAAGATCATCATTCTGGAGGACTCGATACTGAAGGGTGTAAGATGGGGAGGCAAGGGTGCCAGGAAAAGCCACATATGGGTGGATTGTATGCCAGGCATGATGGCAGGAAGGGTAGGGCAGTTTATTTCTAAGTGTGTGGGGAGGGATGTGAGAAACCTCAAATTGTGGTGCATATGGGTACAAACGACTTGGAGGGGAGTAGGGTCGAAGAGTTGCAGGACAGGTTCAGAGAAGTGGGAAGGCTATGCAATAAAGCAGGACATTCAGTTACTTTCTCTGAGATTCTCCCAGCACCTAGGGCAAGTACTGCCAGAAAGCAAAGTGTTAGGATGTATGTTATTATATGCTCTACATTCATACATAGTATACCGATTTGCTATTGTATGTAATCCTTTCTGTTCAAAATTGTACCTTTCTGTTCAAATTGTACTCTCTGTCTCTGTATCTCTGACGTGTACCTTTCTGTTCAAATTGAACACTCTGTCTCTGTATCTCTGACGTGGAGCCTTTGTAAATGAGTCCCTGACTCAAAGGCAATTTTCCGAAATGTTCAAATAAATAAATAAAGTATATGACTATATCAAGAGCCTCAAAGACCGTATTCATACACAGTATGTTATTCTTTTAGCTATAGGTACATCACAGCACCACTAAGGGGTTAACAGGAAATTAACGGGGAGGTTGGCCCTGCAAAGGGACCTGGAGGCCCTGGACAGGTGGGCCCGTACCTGGAAATTAAAATTGAATTCCTCCAAGTGCAAGGTGTTGCACCTTAGGTGGGGGAACCCCAGATACGAGTACACCCTGGGAGGGGATGAAGTAAAGGAGATGGCAGGGGCGAAGGACCTGGGGGTACTGGTGGATGCAAACATGAACAATTCTGAGCAGTGCGGGGGGCGGCTTAAAGGCAAACAGGATGTTGGGCTGCATCGCACGGGGAATTACCTCGTGGAGCAGGGACGTGATTCTGCGGCTGTACAATGACCTGGTTAGACCACACCTTGAGTACTGTGTGCAGTACTGGAGGCCGCATTTGAGGAGGGACATCCAGCTTCTAAATAGGGTACAGAGGGGAGCAACCAAAATGATCCAAGGTCTAGGGGAGATGACGTATGAGGAGAGACTAGGGAAGCTAGGACTGTTCTCACTGGAGGAGAGGAGGGATTGGGGGGATATGATTGAAGTTTTCAGATACCTTAAGAGAATAAGTAGGGTAAATCGGAAGGGGATTTTTAGGCAGAAGGAGGTGGAATCACCAGAAGACATAGTTGGAAGCTCGAAGGAGGAAGGATGGGGGGGAGGAGGAGGTTTTCACTGAGAGAGTGGTGGAACCGTGGAATGCACTGCCTGGGGAGCTGGTTCAGGCTTCTGTGGTAGAGGGGTTCAAGAGTAGGTTGGACATGTACAGAAAAGGGATGAAGCAGAGGTTGGCTTGTACCTGGGGGGTGGAGAGGGAGGTCAAGAGACACAGGGGTACAACAGTGGGGGGTGGCTTCTGTACCCAACCTGGGGTCTGAGGCTCGAGCAGACTCAATAGATTGTGGGGCCTAATCTGCTGGCAAGGGCGTAGCTACTGATACTCCAAGTAAGCCATGGCGTACCAAGTTTAGTAGCAGGGGGTAGCAAACAAGCTGACCAGCGTTGCTCTGCCCTCTCTAGTCCATCACATTTAAATTCCTTTGTTTGCCTTCGCAGGCTTTTTCTTTTCTCTTTCAGCTTTGTTTTAGGTGGGTGGCAGAGTGGACCATGGACACTGAAGATGAAGGTCTCAATTAGGTCTGCATGGTCTGCCTACATAGTGATTGGCTGTGGCATCTGGTGGGGGGTGTGGTAAATCTTGGTGGTGAGTTTAAATGTCTCAGCAAAGTTAGAAGCCATATTATTAGTTCAATTGTACTGGCAGCGAGAGAAGCAGTAAAAGAACGCAGGAGCAGCAGATAGAAGAACAGACTCAGAGCCAGCTAAAAGAATGACGATTTCATGTGGAGTGGCAAGTGAAGTGAATCTGCCTACCTGCAGGGGAGAGAGAAGAAATTTATGCCATTGTCTTGGACTCATGGTGCAGTCAGTTGCGTTTGCCAGCTGGCAGCGAGCACCACACTAGCAGCACAGACAGCAGGTCTAGTGTGGGAATCACCTGACTGGAGCCAGGAACCTTGGACTCGAGTCGTGGTGGGGGGAGGCATAGGTTGCTCTGATGCCTGTAGTCATCCCAGAGGGTCAGCGATGGGGATGCTTTGTAGGTGGACTAGACATGATCTCTGTCTTTCAGTAGGGTAAGGAGGTCTTTAGTGACCCAGCACGAGTAGCCACCCCTCACCCTTCTGATGGTGACTGGAAAGTGCTTGTCCTGTAATGTCATGAGTGTCCTTGTGAACAGGGTTACTGCCTGGGTCACATTTGACATTGAGAAAAAAGCAGATCAGTCCAGCAACCTTGCCTTGATGAGGAGGTTAGGGATTGGAGTTTGAAATTTCGAAGGACAGGTATTTGGAGGGGCTGTTTGAGCTTGAATGACCAGAGAAGATAAGTGGGGGAGTGATCGCTAATGGAGTCGGCCATTGTACCAGCATGCAGAACACAGTATTCCCTATTTGTGGAGATCCAATCCAGGAGTGTCTCAGTGGCTGTGCAAGGGTTTTGCGTGGTGGGAAGTGCAATGGTTTGAACCAGGTTATATGATTTTAGGAGGGAGATATAGTCAGACTGGTGGGTGTTCAGGCAGTTTAGATTGAAATCCCCAAGAAAAACTGAGTCTCTCTGCTGGGATATGGAGCCCAGGCCAGAGAGGTAGCTGTTGAGGCCCTCTGTCCCAGCAGTGGGAGGGTTGCAATAGCACCCACTGTAGAGTTTTTTGTTAGCTCCCAGTGTGAGTTCGGAGAGGAGCCATTCACTGGGTGAGCTTGAATCAGAGCAGAGAACGATGTTGGTTGAGAGGGGTTTCTTAAAGAACAGTGCAACACCGCCACCCTTTTTCTTGCCTAGTCTATCGAGATGGAGGGAGGAGTATCCAGGCAGTTCATAGGTGTTGTCAGTTAGATGTGGTTTCAGCCAAGTTTCGGAGAGACCCAAGATATGGGACTTGTATAGCACTACCCATGCCTCCAGGTCAGGGAATTTGGAGGGAAGACTGCAAATATTTATATGGGCAATTTTTAGCCCCTGGGCATTTTGTTTGTTTGTTTATTTAAAGGGGCACTGTCAGCTTTGCCCCTTCGTTTTTGGCCAAAAGTAAATAGTGTGCCTGTTGGCACACAGCTATCACATATATACTTCAGAACATCCCTTTATATGGAAAACATAATGTTTTTTTACCGTTTTTGTGCATTTTGCCAAAGTAGCTTTCCATTCGGGTCCACGTTAAGTCCTCCGCATACCGGAAGCACATTCAGGTCGGGCTGCACGTCTGCCACGAGTGCGGCCCCGAAGTACGATTTTTTTCATACTTGACATGCAGCTACATATTGCGTGGGTCCCTTGCACTATTCTAAAATGCTCCATCTGTGAGCGACTGCAAACCGAGCACTGGGAGTACTGTAATTTATTTTTGCACATCGCAGCCGAAATCCCGCGCATGCGCACTAACGGCACGCTCTAGCACATGCGTGGGATCTTTGGTCATGCCTCTGGTGTGCATGCGCGGGATTTCGGTTGCAATGTACAAAATTAAATTACAGTACTCCCAGTGCTCGGTTTGCAGTCGCTCGTAGATGGAGCATTTTAGAATAGTGCAAGGGACCCACGCAATATGTAGCTGCATGTCGAGTATGAAAAATAACATACGGCCGGGCCGCACTCGTGGCAGACATGCGGCCCTGACCTGAATGTGCTTCCGGTATGCGGAGGACTTAACGTGGACCCGAATGGAAAGCTACTTTGGCAAAATGCACAAAAACGGTAAAAAAACTTTATGTTTTCCATATATAGGGACGTTCTGAAGTATAAATGTGATAGCTGTGTGCCAACAGGCACACTATTTACTTTTGGCCAAAACGAAAAGGCAAAGCTGACAGTGCCCTTTTAAAATGTGGAAAAGTCCATGGGCGACCAGATGACAGTACAAATCGACAAAAAAATCATACAAAATTACATTCACAAACATTTGTAGTAACAAACCATTTCTTTAAATTAGACTTAAAACAGCTAAGGAATAGAGTGAGCCTGGCAAAAAACTGGGGAGCCGCACTAGGTACTGGGTGCTCAATGACAGCACTAATAACTGAAAGCTAAACAGTCATGGCACACCAAACACACAAAATAAAAGTCAGCAAGCAGATGCTTAACCAAAGTTTAAAACATTTATTTTGGCCACCACAGCAGCAGTGCAACACCACCTGGAGAATAACAGCAACCTTCTAACATTTCAACCAGTCTTGGTCTTTAACGAAGATAGTGCCCCCTAGTGAACACTCTGCTTAAATACACTATTCCTTAATCACTAAATTAACAATGTCTCTTCATCATTTAATGTTGTCATCATTTAATAACAACTAAAGTGCTAGTGCACAAAAACCATGTGCAAATTTCAATAATGCAATCAAAACAGTGTGTAAACAGTAAAAGTATAAACATTCATCTCTCTCACTTACTTCAGTTAGACAAACTGTCCTTTATAACCACAGAAATCTATTCCTGTCCTATTTAATTTACAGACAGCGTTATAAATGGTCCAAAGTTTTTTGTTGTTTCCCTGGAAGAAGCTTCCTTACATTCTTTTTATAAACTTTGAAAACAGGACCATTACCAGGATTACTGTGTTAAAACTATTTTTTTGATAACCAGTTATGCTGGTAGAAAGGCAGAGAGAAGAAGAAAAATAAAGCATATAATCAAATACCTGACCACATTGTAAGTTATACAAAGAGCGAACTCCTTTTAACAGGAAAAAATCCCATGTTAAAGCTCTAGAGTGGTGAGATTCAAACCAGACTGCAGTCAAAACTGAACTGAGTTCCACCTCCTAATCCCTGTGGTATAACATTATAAGGCTTATTCTTATACTGCAGTTACAATGCAAAACCAAAATTCTACTAGAAACTACAAAAGTTACATCTCATGAACAAAGCTAGAATAAAAACCTGTAAGGTTTTTACAATAAAAGTCCACTTCTGAAGAAAAAACATTGAAACATTTCAATTGGGTACATCAGGAAACGTGAAGCCACATGTAGTAACCTCTCAACCTAAAAGAAAGTCGGGGGGGGAGGTGGAAGGAAAGAAAAAAGCAAGGTGGAATAAAAACCAGATAACCGGAAGTGGCACAAGAGGCAAAACTATTAGCATCTTTTCCTCAAAAAATGTTTTAGTTCTATATGATCATTGAGACCATGTCCCATATCTGTACCAGTCATACAGATACAATAATTTTCTCTCACTCAAAACATCATCCTTATTTCCTTCTCTCGGACCTACTACCACATGGCCAATACCAGTGAATTTCAACCTATGTTCAGTGCCAGTTGGGGCCTCCTTCGTATGCACTGCCCAGACATAATCTAGATTTGCATTTCTAATGGCCCTAATATGGTCCCCCATTCTCTCCTTCAACTTTCTCTTAGTTTTGCCTCTATAATAGGCCTGACAGGTGCAAAAGGACATATACATCACGTAGGTAGTATTGCAATCTATGTGGTGTTCTATGTCATGCAGTTTACCATCATATGGATTACGAAACATCCCATACTCATGTACATTTTCACAAAACTTACAATTTCTGCATTTTTCACATCCCTTGGGGGGGAGGCATCCAATTTCTTGGTTTCTCCATGGTCAAACATGAACCTGCCAGTATGTTCTTGAGGTTCCTATCTCTGCTGTATGACATTCTGGGACTAGAGTGAGCCTGTCCATTCAATTGAGATATCATTAAAAACAGACTGAAGACTATATAACAGAGACCTCTGACCTAATGATGTTTTCATTGTTGACAAAACTAACAAGCATTTGTCAATGCCGAATGTTGCTTGCTTGTATGTGCTGTTTAGGTATTTGGAAGTGATAGTTCCATGCCTTCCTCCCAAGTCATCCACTGTGTCTTTCTGCTCAGTATTCACAGAAGACTGGGAGGGGCAAGGGCCACAGCAGTACAGCAGTTGCCAAGGGGGTGAAGAGGTGGACAACAGTCCATTCAAAGGCAAAAGAGTCCTGCAGGAGCTCACTAAATTGAAGGTGGAAAAGCGATGGAACCAGATAGCATATGCCCAAGGATATTAAGAGAACTGCGAAGGGAGATAGCAGTACCTCTGGCAGCCATGTTCACTGAGTCATTCAACATGAGTGAATTGGAGGAGGGCACATGTGGTCCCTCTACACAAGTGCAGCAGCAGGGAGGAGGCAGGGAACATTTGGCTGTTCAGCCTCACCTCAGTAGTGAGTAAGATCATGGAGGCATTGCTTAAAGAAAGGATAGTGAGGCATCTAGAAGCCATTGGAGCCCAGGACCATAGACAACATGGATTCACAGTGGGGACATCATGTCAGACAAATCTGGTTGATTTCTTTGACTGGGTGACAAAGGAAGTAAATCAGGGTGGGGCACTGGACAACGCTTACCTTGATTTCAGCAAAGCCTTTGACACCATCCCACATAGGAGGCTGATAAACTAGCTGGGTAGGCTGGGCATGGGGGAAAGGGTGGCAAACTGGGTTAGAAACTGGCTAACAGACAGGAGGCAGAGAGTGGTGGTAAACGGGGTGCAGTCTGTGGAGAGGGGGTGACCAGTGGGGTGCTGCAGGGTCTTCATTAGTAACATTGCAGGACGGCTGAAGGAATTTTTCACCAAATTTTCAACATAGCCATTTTAAGACCTGTGCTCATGAACAGTGTCACTGTGATTTTCTTAATCTGTCCCAAACATTGATTAAGCACTATTTCATCATTGTGCTTCATGCACAGAAACACATTTTGGGCGACATGAAAAATGACAGCTGTACTGCTCATAAGGAGGTGTGGTAAAATGGCAATGTTGAAAATCTGGAGTGCAAATATTAAAAATTTGCGAACTTATGAGCGTGGTAGGAACTGCGCAACGCACACTCGTTAAACAGTCATTTTTAGGAATTTTTTCACCAAATTTTCAACATAGCCATTTTAAACCTCTGCTTATGAACAGTGTCACTGTGATTTTCTTAATGTCCCATACATTGATTTTGCACACCACGACTGCGCCATTGGCTCTCTACCTGGTAGGAAACATGTTTTAGGCGAGATATGAAAAATGACAGCTGTCTCTGCTCATAGGGAGGTGTGGTAAAATGGCAATTTTGAAAATCTGGAGTGAAAATATTGAAAATTCATGAACTTACAAGCGTACATAGGAACTGCGCAACGCACGCTCGTAAAACAGTCATTTTCAGGAATTTTTCCACCAAATTTTCAACATAGCCATTTTAAGACCTCTGCTCATGAACAGTGTCACTGTGATTTTCTTAATGTGTCCATACATTGATTTTGCACACCGACTGCGCCATTGTGCGCTACATGGGCAGAAACAAGTTTTGGGTGAGATGTGAAAAATGACAGCTGTACTGCTCAAAAGAGGTGTGGTAAAATAGTAATGTTGAAAATATTAGTAGGAACTTAGGGTGTGCGTAGGAACTACGCAAAACACGGCATATAAAACAGTCATTTTAGGAATTTTTCACCAAATTTTCTACATAGCTTTTTGAGAGCCCACCTTATGAACACTGGCAGTGTCGTTTCGTTAATTGGTCCCGAAGGTGATTTCACACAGTGACCGTGAAATCACCCTCGAACAGATTAATGCCATGACAGTGCAAGAATTCATGAGGAGGGTCCTAAAAACCCATGTTGAAAAATTTGGGCCCAAAATTCCCAAAATGCCTGAGATATGCAACAAAGTTGAAAAACTTATTTATTCCATTATACAGCTTACTGGCATTTCCTCAGTTCGCAGTCGGCTTTGAATAGTGCAGATGTGTCCCGTCCACGAAGATACGTCGCGCCGAGCTCGGAGGTAAGTATGGGGTGGGAGGGTGGGAGGCAGGGTGCACAGTGGGTGGGTGCGGTTGTGGGGCAGGAGACTACGAGGGACCCGCTCTTTTGTTTACAGGTTTTTTTTTTTTTTTATTAAGACGACACAAGATGTTTGGCCACGCTGGGATGAGCCCCAGCATGGCAGCTGGAAAAACTGTTTGGGGGTCTGGAGCCGACAAAGGATTAGGCACCCCGTCGGCCATAATAAGCTTTGCCACGCTGGGGTGGGCTCCCCAGCTGCAGCACCTGAAAACTTTGGGGGCGCAGCCATGGAGCCGGTGGGGATTGGGGACCCCGTTGGCTATAACAAGCTTTGCCACACTGGGGTGGGCTCCCAGCGTGGCACCTGGAAAGCTTTGGGGCGTGCAGCCGTGGAACCCGGCAGAGTTGGGCACCCGCCGGCTGTAACAGTTTTGCCACGCTGGATAGGCTCCCAGCGTGGCACCTGGTTTCTTTTGTGGGGCAGGGGCATGGAACCGATGGGATTGGGCACCCCCGCCGGCCATGCAGTGTGTGCGTGGGGAGCGCATCAGCATGCTTGCTTGCGTGTGTGTGTGGGGGGGGAGAGCTCTGCTCACTGAAGCGGAGCTCTCCCTTTCAACTGTACGACCACTGCATTTTCAACTGCTGTCATAGACAGCTGCTGCAGTGATTGGGGAACTGGGGCCGTGCCTGCAAACACACTGACTGAATTGGAAGACGGGTGCCACACCTCCGAAAACTCAGATGATGGCACTATGTTTCTTGCACATGCATGCAAGCAACATGAAAATGGTGCGAGAATCTGGTATGTACCTGAGCTGATGTCGTATGTTTGTGAAAATGAATATGAAAGCAAGTCAGAACCCTATCAAGAACATAGAGAATACTGGATGGGCAACTATGCACAACCAGTGTGTTCTGCCACAGAGGGGTTCTGATTCCCTCTGACCTCTAGAGCGAAGCTGGAGAGGTCCATGGGAATCAGAACCCCGAGGTGACAGAACACACAGGTTGTGCATAAAGTTGCCCATCCTGTATTTTTTATAGTGTATAGTAGTACTATGTGAAATGTGTGCTTTGTGTTTTTTTTCTCTTTTTTCATAATGAAACTGACTTGTGAAGTCTCTAGAGGTTCTAGAATACTGTCACCACAGAATTAAATAGAGGAAAGCAACAATGTGCAAGGATTCCAAGTGGTTTTGCTGCAGTAGTGACATCACTACCGCAGCAGAACAACATAATGACATCACTACTGCAGCAGAACAAGTATATTCCAGGCATGGAATTTCGTGCATAACAGCATTCCACTATACACTATAATCTTTTTAGCCATAACCCCACCTGGAATTGAAATCTCTGCTCCAATTGTAATCATCCAAGTCTGTTATAGAGATTACACTAGTGTGTTAGTTTCAGCAGTTGGGAAGCGAATCTTGCTATTTGATTGATCAATACCCTAATTTTATTCAAAAGTCTCTGATTAGCAGAGTGGTAGAAAAGTAGACCATAGTCTTCTCTAGGTAATAAAAAGATCTGGGACAGTTTCAATTGGGTGGTGGGGTCAAGTAATGGATTGATTCTGTATAAAGCACCAAGCCTTTGATGAACCTGTTTTATAACAGAATTAATGTGAGACTCATAGGTTAAACTTTCATCAAGAATAAGTTCCAAATATTTATATTTATATTGACCCAAATGCTGTCGGAGGGAGTGATGTAGGAGTTTGGTGGACTGGGGTTACACTTCCCTCCTTCTGTTCATCCCTTCCCTGATTGTAAGCCAGATACCTACATCTTACTATTGCTGAAGTATTGAAATTGTGTTCAGACTGCCCACTGCACTACCTTGCTAGCGTGATGCCTTCTATTAATGATTGTACATTTGTTTGCCTTATGAGCACTGTTTCATATGTAATCATAGTTTATATGTATTTTATATCAATGTTGTATGTCCAATGTGTCCTCCAGGACCTCCTTGTAAATGAGCCTGCTCAATGGAGTATTTCCTGTCAATAGACTTGATTGATTGAAAAGTCAGGACAATCGCAGCCAACAAGCAATTATAGCACAAACTCACATACAGAACTCCAAAAAACCACCAGAGACATAATTTTAAAATGAAATGTTTATTTACAGGACCAATAAACATCAAAATAGGCTACAAGAACATTAAAAAATCAAAATACATTTCCTGTCTTCTTTAAAAATCCTGTATTGTGCCATAGCCATCCTGGAAAATAGGATCATGTTTGTCCAACATGAGGAGGCAGTATAGCGCAGTGGTTTAAGGCTCTGAGCTGCAAACCCGAAGACCTGAGTTTGAATCCCACAACCCCCACTTGCATACTGTATGACCCTGAACAAGGCACTTAACTTCCTTGTGCTCCCAGGTCGCACCTGTAAACAAGCTTTCAGCTTAGTGTGTCTCTCCTGGTACAAAACAAAACTAACATTTTCTTTAATGCATATTGAGGTACTTTTGTCACAGTTCATAAGGTGAAGATCTTTTCCCAGTTCAAGTTGATCTTCTCAAGCCAGTTTCTTCCCAGCAATGCAGGTCTCTCTCCTTCCACTACCACTAGAGGTAGGATCTATGCTCCTCCATTATAAGTGACTGGTACCTGAATCTCCCCCAGAACAGGGATTCGGTCTCCCGTGTAAGACATGAGTTGAATATGCGATGGGTGCAATGGGCACTTCCTGAGATTCTCCTTGTAGATGTGCTGCGGCGATGTCAAGTTGCATGCTAACCGGTTTGCCCGCCATCTCGATCTGGAGATAAAATCCTTCTCCATTCCCTTGACTTGTGTAGACAGTAAACAGCTCCAATGACTCTTCTTCTGGTTCAGTCTCTGGAATGATGTCGGTGACATACTATGCACGAGCTGCACGTGATGCATTTTTTGCACACTCTCTGCAGATGACCCACTTTCCCACAGTTGTGGCATTTTTTCTGATGAAATCTGCATGTGCTTTGCAGGTAGTTATCCTCACAACAGTAACAAAGACAATTTTCCGAAATGTTTAAATAAATAAATAAATAAAGTATATGACTATATCAAGAGCCTCAAAGACCGTATTCATATAGCTATAGGTACATCACAGCACCACTAAGGGGTTAACAGGAAATTAACAGGGGAGGTTGGCCCTGCAAAGGGGCCTGGAGACCCTGAACAGGTGGGTCTGTACATGGAAATTAAAATGAAATTCCTCCAAGTGCAAGGTGTTGCACCTTGGGCGGGGGAACCCCAGATATGAGTACACCCTGGGAGGGGATGAGTTGAAGGACACAGCAGGGGAGAGGGACCTGGGGGTACTGGTGGATGTAAACATGAACAATTCTGAGTAGTGCAGGGGGGCAGCATTAAAGGCAAACAGGATGTTGGGCTGCATCGCACAGGGAATTACCTCGAGGAGCAAGGACGTGATTCTGCCGCTGTACAATGGCCTGGTCACCTTGAGTACTGTGTGCAGTACTGGAGGCCGCATTTGAGAAGGGACATCAGCTTCTAGAGAGGGTACAGAGGGGAGCAACCAAAATGATCCAGGGTCTAGGGGAGATGATGTATGAGGAGAGGCTAGGGGAGCTTGGACTGTTCTCACTGGAGGAGAGGAGGGATCGGGGGGATATGATTGAGGTTTTCAAATATGTTAAGGGAATAAATAGGGTAAATGGGAAGGGGATATTTAGGCTGAAGGAGGGTGGAATCACCAGAGGACATAGTTGGAAGCTCGAGGGAGGAAGGATGGGGGGGGAGGAGGAGGTTTTTCACTGAGAGGGTGGTGGAACCGTGGAATGAGCTGCCTGGGGAGCTGGTTCAGGCCACTATGGTAGAGGGGTTCAAGAGAGGGTGGGACACGTACAGGAAAGGGATGGAGCAGAGGTTGTACCAGGGGGTGGAGAGGGAGGTCAGGAGACACAGGGGTACAACAGGGGAGAGGTGGATGGCTTCTGTACCCAACCTGGGGTCTGGGCTCAAGCAGACTCGCTAGATCATAAGACCTAATTTGCTGGCAACTAGTATGTTAGTAAGACAAAAATATACTTAAATTGTCTGACCATGGCAAGCTGCAAAGAAAGAACTGTGGAGACTCAAATCCTTAGCAAATAATGTCTTATCTCTTTCTTATAATTTACTTTTGCCATGTTGTAACTTTTGCAGACAAACTGTCTAGTGTAGTTTAGCAAAAACCTTGGAGATAAGGCCAGGTGACTAAAAAATAGAAAAACATGTTATTCTGTACCTTTCAGAGATGGGGCAGAAGAGTATCTTCTGTGCACATACCATTACTATGAGGTCATAATACATTATTCTGGATGACATGTTTTTCTCACTTAAAAAGAATATCAAGTCAGCAGAACGTGCAAAGGTTGATTCCGAAAAAGGGTATATAAGCAGAGGGGGATATCAGTCTGTGTTACACAGACTGGCATAATGATGTCATCAGCTTCCTGCTGTGTAAAAATTCTGTAAGTATGCTTCTTTAAGTAAAACTAACAGAAGTTAGCTTAGGTGACAGGGCAAGTTATAATACAAATATAACCTCTGGAATAAATTACATTTTATTATACCTATACAAGTGGTATTATTATCATTTGGAAATCTAAAACTGTAAGTTACAAATCTAACACAAATAGTTGTAGAGTTCAACAAATGACTGGGGGAATGGTGTGGCACCATGGGGTACAGTCTGGTGGGGGGGGTAGGACGTGGGAGAACAAGGATCTGTATGCACCACATTGGCTGCATTTCAGTAAGGAAGGCTCAGGGGTCCTAAAGCATAAGCTGGGAGTACATAGCAACCAGAATTAATTTAAACTAAATAAGGCAGGGGAAGGGTTGGGTGACAAACAATTGCCTGAGGCATGGGAGTCCAATAGGCCCCCAAAACTAGTCAAGAGGGAAAGAGAGGGAATTTGAAAGGGAGGTGGTAGAGAGAGGGAAGGACAAGGAGGGGCAGGGGTCACGCTGGAGGGTGGTTTCCTTGAATGCAAGGAACCTGGGAAACAAGGCAGTAGAGCTGGAGGCACTGATGGCAGAAGGTGAGGTGGACATAGCAGCCATCACTGAGATATGGGCCACCCAGTACCAGGACTGGGACCTAGTGATCCCTGGGGTACTGGCTGTACTGTAGTGGCAGAGAAAAAGGGAGGGGTGGCTATTTATGTAAGGGGAGGGATATTATGCAGCAGGGAAGAGGGGGAGGCAGGCAGGGCTGAAGCCTTATGGGTGCAGCTCTGAAAAGCAATGTATAGGCCACCCTCTCAAAATGAGGAAATTGACAGGGAGTTTGGGGAGCAAATAAGGAGGCTCAGTGGTAAGGGCAATACTGTGATAGTAGGGGATTTCAATCTGCCAGGGATAGGCTGGAACACCCCAGCTACCTCGAGTGCCAGAGAACAGGTCCTCCTGGAGGCCTTCCAGAACAACTTCCTGATGCAGATGGTAATGGAGCCAACCAGGGAGGGAAACATACTGGACCTTGTGTTGATGGATGTGGGGCACATCCAGGACTTAGGGGTGGAGGGCCCCTTGGCAGGAAGTGACCACTGCACAGTGTGGTTCTTCCTCAGTCTGGGAAAGGAGGCATCCAGAACCAAGAAAAAGGTAGTTGACTTCAAAAGAGCAGACTTTGGCAGGATGGGAGGCATACTGGAAGGGCACCTTGCCAACATTCGCCTACACATAGATGCTGACCAGAAATGGGCCATCATCAAGCTGGGTCTGGCAGAGGCCACTAACTCATGTATAGAGATCCAAAGTAATAATGACAGGACCAAAAAGCCGAGCTGGTTAAACGGGGAGGTAGTAGTTAAAGTGAAGGAAAAAGAGCTGCCTTCAGAATCTATAATAGATCCAACAGAGAGGAGGACAGGGATGAGTACGTGAGGAAATCCAGAGAGGTGAGTAGAGTAGTCGGGGCAGCCAAGGCTTCAAAGGAGCTAAGGCTGGCACAAGGGATCAGGGAAGGGGAAAGGATTTCTTCAGGCACATAAGGGAGAAATAAAGCTGTAAAGATTAGATTGTCAGGATCAAGAAAGACGGAAGATGGGCAGAAAAGGAGGGGGGGCAGGCAGAAGCACTCGATGAGTACTTCTGTCTGGTGTTTACAAGGGAGAAGGTTGGGTGTATGCCGTAAGGGAAATGTGGGGTCCCTGCCTGGGACTCCAGCAGACACGCGTGTGCATGCGCGTGGAGGTGCACACGCACACTGGGTACCCTTTCTGCCCCACCCCTGGCAATCACCTGCCACTCCCTCCACCTACGCTTTCCATTGGACCTCCACCTGATGGGAGCGGAACTACGGGGGAGGGAGGAGCTGCCTTTCAGCTGCTCTGTCCTGCTCCCCCGCATGCCGGCTCCCTGATGATCCGAGGTTGTTTCTGAACCCGGGTTGCCAGTGCAACATGAGGTAAGGCATCCAGTGCCTCAGCACGACCGAGCCAGCTGGGAACTGCATATTCGAGCAGACCCAATAGACTGTATGGCCTGCATCTGCTGGCTTTTCCATATGTTTGTATGTATCTTTGAAAGATGTGTGGGTGCTAAACTCAGAGGTCATATTTGTATGAGTGACCTATTTGAGCATGCATGTGTAACCCCCCCACCGGCCCCCCCCTTCTTTAACTAGCAGGGCTGCTCCTCTCACTACAGACATCTGGGGGCAAACAAGAGGGGTGGGGGTTTACATAAGTGAATATAGATTTGGAAAACAGAGAAATGGCCACCGTTAGGCTAGGTGACCTGACTGTTACACTAGAACAGTCAAACCCAAGTGTGGCTACATGACACACACCTGGGGGGACCAATTACCATGGCCAGCAACCTAGGTCCCTGAAAGAAAACGTTTGCTCACAATTGTGCTAGGTTTGCACTTCTGGACCAGGGGCACCCAAGTAAATCCAGACACAAGGAAGCAATAACAATACTGTCCATACCAGGTTGGGATTCTAGAGTGTGGCTTTTATTCATGTAACAAAGTTGGAATAATCACAAAGCAAAGATGGATCCCCATAGGGCTACACATACTGGTATTGCAGATTCTCCAGGGTACAGAAATTCCTGACATTTCCATTTAGCACAGGCTGAAGTAACACAAAACAGCGAACACCCTGGTTCTGAAATGGAGATTGGCACACACTGCCAGAACTGGTACATTTCCCATCGACTAGGCACACATGGCCAGTACTAGGGCACTTTCCCATATTTCATGAAAAATGAAGGTGGCACACATGACCACAAAGGAGCGCATCCAGACTCAGGAACTTTCAGAACCCACCATACTGGGGTAAACTGAGAGAAAACAACCCACATACAGGGGTAACTACTTCCATTAGGCATTGGCCAGATGCACTAAATGAAAAAGTACTGGTGCCCAAACTGAACCCGGCGAGGTAAACAGGGTCACTCCAGATGGGGGATCTCCCACCTTTTGCTTCCAAGTTTATATTCAAAAAGCCAACATCCAGTTATTCGCAGACAACACTGTACTGTACTTGAGTCATCCCACGCTGAAAGCAGCCTGTGAAGACCTCTAAGCTGAATTTAACCTTCTATAATACCAGCTCATAAACAAAAAGCTTTTGCTCATTGCGAAAAAGACAAAAGCCATGCTCCTCTCCCCTCCTTGCATGCTGCAGTTCCAGCTGGGGGGGGCTATCCCACAAATTACCACTGTTCTTGGAGAAACACTGGAGTATGTAGCTAAATTCAAATATCTAGGAGTTTGGCTCAATTATAAACTTTGCTTCGCTGACCATCTTAAAGAACTACAGAAGAAACTAAGGCAAAGATTAGGACTATTCTATAGAATTAACCACCTGCTCACAAAGGAGGCCAAGATTCAACTGGTTCAAGCTACCTTCCTATCTTTAATAGATTACGTGGACGTGCTCTGCAGGCACTGAACTGTTTCTTCACTGGCTAAGTTGGACACCCTGTACCACAGAGCTATCAGGTTCATTACTGGCCTTCCACTTTCCACACACCACTGCTCCCTGTACTCATCGTTAGGCTGGACTTCCCTTCACTATAGAAGGAATAGAAACGCCGCCCTATGGGCCTTCAGAGCGGTGACCAACAAGCTCCCCTCATATGTCTCAGATTGTATTCCCCGGAGTGTGTTAGGCACCTGCACTCTAAGGAGCTATTCCCTAATTGCCCTCCAAGTTCCAAGGGTCAACACTCATTTTGGTAAAGCTGCCCTAAGCTTCTCTCTACCCACATTGTGGAACAGTTTACAAAGGAACTTGAAGCTGAGCTACCCTGTTAACCTGAATATCTTCAAGGCGCTCTACGATCGCTACATGAAAGCACCTTGGAAATGTTTTCCTCACCGCTAGCCCACTAATTCCACAACTCCCCCTTTCCATCCTTACGCCTCATGTTTCTACCCCTGGCTCTCACTCTTTCCCTATTAACTCTTCCTGCTGCACCCACCCTTCCCTGTCTGCTCCAGCCTGGCTAAAGTCCCACCCATCCATAGTAGTGTCCCAATTATCTACCCCTCCTCCGTCATTATCATAATAAACAAGTACCACGACAGCCATCTTCACTTTCTTGGCTTTGGCCCAATTTTCCCCAGTCGTCGGTAACATATCCTCCTCTTCTTTACCTCTCTAACTTGCCACCCCATACACGGCCTCTTTCCCTATATAGTGTAGTTGCTGGCTGCCTCACTCAAAAGATCTCTGCTTATAACCCCTGTATGCCTATGGTTGATTGTACATCTGCTGACTTCTTCAATTGTAAAATAATGCTGTTTTATTTATTTATTTATTTATTTCAACCTTGTACTGTATACACTGTATATACTTTTCTTCCTTGTATATTATTGCTTTTTGTATACCTGCTTCTGTACTGTACTTTGATGTATTCATGACCAGGTCCATCTTGCAAATGAGCCTTGCTCAGTGGTGCCGCCTGGATAAATAGAGATTTTGATTGATTGATTGATTGATATTCGGCCATTCATCTGGTTAAAAACAGCACACAACTGTAGAAAACTGTAGATGCTGTCTTGAAATGTATTTCACACTTAACATACTACACACACACACACACACACACACACACACACCTCTGAGGTGTCAGAAGTTAAAAGTTCTGTACTTGGACAGTCACATACTGGACTCCAAATGTAGGCAGACACATTTAAAACACAGAAAGTCTAGTTGACAGAGTCCCTTTGTCAGAGAAATTCACCCCTAGGTATTGCAGGTGCCCCTCCTGGGCTTACCCAGAAGAAAAGTTGTACTCACAACAACTGAAGGTGTCAAAGGCAGCTTCACCAGACAGAATGGATTGAGGGGATTGCCCCTGGACCCTGAAGATCACCCCATCCCTCCTGGGATGGGGCAAAGGAAAACCCACTTAGCAAGGTCTTCACCACTTCAGAAACTGTCTTCTGTGTTCTTCTTCTTCGTGGGTGAGAACAAAGTACCCAAACTAAAGAAGTAGCTCTCTGTCAGAGCTAAATGAGGAGCTGCACAGCAAGCTGCAGCCTCTTCCTGGAAGACTCACTCACAGATTCCTGAACATTCTACTCTAGCTGTCAACTGCTTGCCAGAGTGTGGCTTACGCCACTGCGAGATTTCTAAGATTACATCATCACTCCAGCTCAGCTGAGGCTGAAAACAGAGTGTAACAGTGTGAAACCCATTTACCTGGCATTTCACAAGCTGCCTTCACTGCCTGCCACTGATTCTAACTGGGATTCTAGTAAACCCTGGGAATAAGGGGGTTACACCTACCCTTAGCCAGGAAAATGACTGTCCCCAGTCATTATCTACCCGGCATCAGACCATCCTACCCTATGTGCTACCTATGGAGAGGGGTGATCAGGCCCTCCCCTACCATGTGCCAGACACAGGCAGGCAACACTAAGAGCCCAGAGGCCATTGGCTGATGCATTAGCCCCTACACTATGATCTTAGTATGGAAAACCAGGGGCTCTGGAAGAACTGTCCAGAAGATTGCCTGATAGACCAGAGCTGTGACCCCTACTGAAGATCAGGACCATAACCTATCTATCCCCCAGCCCTCTAGGGAAAACCTATCTAACCACAAACTTACCCAAAGGGAGGACCTCCCCCCGACCCAGGACACTTGCAAACCAAACACAGTGCTAACACTTTACCCAAGTATTACACTCCCACTGTCCCCCGCGCACTAACACCTGTGGAAGGAAAACTGTTAACACCTGTTAACCATACAATTCTACAAAGCATTCTACAACAGCAGGAGAACTCAGATGAGTTCCCACATCTTCTTCTGGTCTTCTCTTCTTTCTTCTTTAACAGGAACCACCTGAAAGAGAAAAAGAGACAAAACACACCCCAGATCTGCAAAACACAGTGTAACAGCAATAACCCTTACCATCAAACACTGGAGAATCCCAAAAAAGTATTTTTTAGAAATGTAGAAAACATCTAACTTTACGTACAATACACCTTTTTGGGGGGATGGAATGCCCTAAATGTCCAAACTAGTGACTAACAGTTTTGCCCGAAGGCAAGAGTCCATAAAAGAGTCTCCTGGGCAGGAGCCCATTGAAGCACAGTTCTTGAAATACTGTAATCCCTAAGGGGAGAGTCTTTGTGGACTGTTCAACAGTCTGTAGTCTGCCAGATGTTGGATGTGTATTGCAATGTCAATAAAGTAAGGAGCCTGGACTTACCAGTCCCTTGAAGAATGAGAACATGGACATCACCTTCTTCTCCAGTTGAAGACTCTCCTTGGCAGCATTTTCGGATACAGCTGGGTGGAAATCTTCCAGAAAACAGGTTGATGATCTGGAAACTGTTGGGCTGATGTCATTTAGGAGATGGAACCTTGGAACAGGAAAGGAACAGCTGGGCTGTCATCCGAAATCCCAGGTGATGAATCAGGAAAACAGCTGCGCTGATGTCATCTTGGCATCTGGAAGACCAGGTGACGAAACTGGAAAGACACACTGTACAGGCTGACAAATCTGGACACACCTTGGATCCTGGAACACCAGACTGGTGGAACAACATGAGTACGGCAACAGCTGGATGGCAGACACTTGCTACCACTGTTCTGCTTCCCTCTGGGTAGGCATGGGCATATTCTCAGGATGATGGTACACTTGAGGGTAGTACCAATTTGGATCTGGTGCAAGAATTGTGACCCCATTTGGGCGAACATAATTTACATTATGGAAAGTCTCTTTTCCTTTAGGGTCCACATATCGCACAGTGTCTATAAACAATGTCTTGCCCAACTTCCAAAACCACAATTTGTCTCTTATCACTTTATTTCTCACATAGGAAGTTGTACTTGGATCAGTATCTTGACTGGCCACTTCCTCTAGCCAGGCTTTTCTGTGTTTCTCAATCTCCTCCCAGACTCTCTGAAGAAAGGTAGGAAAGGTCCACCCATAGACGTCGTTGGCCTTCCTATGAACCAGTCTTTCCTCCTTACTGCTCTTCATCAGTTTACAACCCTTGGCCTGGCTTGGGGGCTGCCAGTCCTGGTTCTGCCAGTGTCACATACACAAAGAAACATAGAACTTGTCCCTGACCCCTCCTTCTGAGGGCATGGCTGTGGAGTCACCAGCTTCTTCTTCTGGCTCCTCTGAGGCAAGAGCTTGAGGCCGCAGACTGGGACCCTCAACAGGAAGATACATTTCTTCCTCTCCTTCTTCCTCACTCAGAATTTGGGCCTAGGAGTGAGCAGTCATCCTTACTGCCGAGACAGTCCACTCTTCACTGGGCGCGGAGGTAGACACCTCCCATTCTAGAGTCTCTCGAACCTCATCCTCTCCAATGAGGCTAGGGCTAGGACCCTCTCTCCATGGATCCACCGATCCTCCCTCCGCACTGTCCATCTGCGACCCAGGTGTGGAGACATCACGAGGAATCTGTTCTGGCAGTACATCTACACCCTCTTCTTTTGTGCCACACTCTGCTGGGCCTCCCCCAGCAGGTTCAACCTGGTGCTGTGTGCTACTACATGCAGGGTCTTCTACTTTCATCCAAGTGGGAGCCAAACGAATTTGGGATGTTCTAATCAGACCTTGCTTCTCTAAACACCCTGAACAGTGAGGAATCAAGAATACATCCTTCCCAGCCTTGAGGCACATTATACATACTCTCACAGGGTTGTTGGGAATTGCAATATGAGGAGGCAAACTTCCACCATAGAAACATTGCTCTATTTCTTTAAGTTTGGCAACCTCCTCCACTATCATAGCTCGGGTATGTTCTGGGTAGTAGGATGGTCCCGAAGCCATGTCTGTAAATAAACACACAAAAGTTACTGTTACTACTGAGTCCACTATACTTGGAACAGTCTCTCAAAATGGCTCCCTGCTGCTGTGTTTACATTACTGCCCCACCCTCTAATGGTGGTGGCAGCACTTCTGATGCATCAACAAATCTGTATCTGACTCAAGCCACTTTGCATCCGACTCATTGCTACTGATAATTTTCTCAAACTGTAATGATTGCACTGCTTTTGCCTTCCTCAGCACATCTATATGATGTTTAGACTTTTCAATTAGCTTTCAATCAATTTTACTTGCTTAAAGTCACTAAAGCCACAGTAATTCTATTAGCAGGATTGCCTGCTTGTTGCAGCCTCTCATACAACTTACAGTCTCTCTATTGCTCAGAAAATTATACTGTTGCTGAATCCCTAATACATGCTCACAGTCTATTGCTCAGAATTCTTGATTATTTTGATTACTTTACAGCTGTTCTTTGCAAAAACAATCACACTGTTTACACACAGATCCAGCTGGCTTTTGAAAATCACAACACAGTTTGAGCTCAGTTTTGCTGAATGGTACTCACTGGATCAGTAGCTGGCTTGCTTCGATAAAAAATCTCGGCCTAAAGCCGATCCTGGAAGGTCTCTAGGTTGAAACAGGCTGGCGATCCCGCCGATTGTCAGTACAGACACCACACTTGCTTCCCAGTCAGTCAGATTACAGGTTGAGCCTGAACTTGCGCAGAAATAGTCTGTATTTACAGCTTTTTAGAATGTTTACACTCACCATGACGATTCTCCTGCTACCAGCTCGCACACCACTCGCTGTCTCTCCCTCTCGAACACTGTGCAGCACTCTGAAGCTGGCTAGGGGGTGGGACTGGTTGCAGTCTCACCAATCACTCGACGCCATGCAAATGAGCTCTTCTCTCTTCTCGTGCTCTTGCTCCATGGCGATCATCGAGCAGGCAAAATTTTAACTGCAAAACAACTTTTTTTTTTGACTGAACTTTTTCACAGCAGGAATGCCGTTTTCAACCATTTCTTGTTGGAACTTGGCTTTTCTTTAGCGACTCCCCCAGTTCACACAGCAAGCATTTGAAACTTTCAGGGCACAACTGTCTCTTTGTTTCCCAAAGTCCACAATACTTTTCTGTCGCAGAAAACTTGAAAATTAAAGCTGGTAAACATTCTACTTTTGATGCAGGACAAGGGGCACACACAGATTGGCTTTACAGCTCCTTGGTAAACGTTGGCACAATCACAGCAGCAGATGAACAGCAGGCACACAGCGGCACATATGGATGGCACTACTGTGGGCAAACTCCTTATGTGCAAAGCTTTCAATTTTGGGCTACCAACTGCCAGACAGATAAAACGCTAGCCACAACCTAAGCAAACATCTTTAGTTTTCGCCCAAAATTCAAAACACATTATCAGATGAGCCCCCTTTTGTAACCCCCCACTTCCCCCCCCCCCTTCTTTAACTAGCAGGGCTTCTCCTCTCACCACAGATGTCTGGGGGCAAACGAGAGGGTTGGGGGTTTACATAAGTGAATACAGATTTGGAAAACAGAGAAATGGCCACCATTAGGCTAGGTGACTTGACTGTTACACTAGAACAGTCAAACCCAAGTGTGGCTACATGGTACATACCTGGGGGGACCAGTTACCATGGCCATCAACCCAGGTCCCTGAGAGAAAACTTTTTCTCACAATTATGCTAGGTTTGCACTTTCGAGCCAGGGGCACCCAAGTAAATCCAGACACAAGGAAGCAATAACAATACTGTCCAAACCAGGTTGGGATTCTAGAGTGTGGCTTTTATTCACGTAACAAAGCAGGAATAATCACAAAGCGAAGATGGACCCCCATAGGGCTGCACATACTGGTATTGCAGATTCTCCAGGGTACAGAAATTCTTGACATTCCCATTTAGCATAGGCTGAAGTAACACAAAACAGCGAACACCCTGGTTCTAAAATGGAGATTGGCACACACGGCCAGAAGTGGTACATTTTCCATCGACTAGGCACATACGGCCAGTACTAGGACACTTTCCCATATTTAATGAGGAATGAAGGTGGTACACACGACCACAAAGGAGCACATCCAGACTCAGGAACTTTCAGAACCCACCATACTGGGGTAAACTGAGAGAAAACAACCCACATACAGGGGTAACTACTTCCATTAGGCATTGGCCAGATGCACTAAATTAAAAAGTACTGGTGCCCAAACTGAACCTGGAGAGGTAAACAGGGTCACTCCAGATGGGTAGTCTTCCACCTTTTGCTTCCAAGTTTGTACTCGGCCATTCATCTGGTTAAAAACACCATACAACTGTAGAAAACTGTAGATGCTGTCTTGAAATGTATTTCACACTTAACATACTACACATACACACCTCTGAGGTGTCAGAAGTTAAAAGTTCTGTACTTGGATGGTCACATACTGGACTCCAACGTAGGCAGACACTTTTAAAACACAGAAAGTCTAGGTGACAAGAGTCCCTTTGTCAGAGAAATGTACCCCTAGGTATTGCAGGTGCCCCTATTGGGCTTACTCAGTAGAAAAGTTGTACTCACAACAAATGAAAATGTCCAAGGCAGCTTCACCAGACAGAATGGATTCAGGGGATTGCTCCTGAACCCTGAAGATTGCCCCCATCCCTCCTGGGATTGGGCGAAGGAAATCCCACTTAGCAAGGTCTCCACCACTTCAGACACTGTCTTCTATGTTCTTCTTCTACGGTGAGAACAAACTACCCAAAACTAAAGTGGTAGCTCTCTGTCAGAGTTAAATGAGGAGCTGCACAGCAAGCTGCAGCCTCCTCCTGGAAGATGCACTCACAGACTCCTGAACATTTTACTCTAGCTGACAACTGCTTGCCAGAGTGTGGCTTATACTGCTGCGAGAGTTCTAAGATTACATCATCACTCCAGCTCAGCTGAGGCTGAAAACAGTGTGACAGTGTGAAACCCATTTAGCTGGCATTTCACAAGCTGCCTTCCCTGCCTGCCACTGATTCTAACTGGGATTCTAGTAACCCCTGGGAACAAGGTAGTTACACATGCATAAGTGCTGGTGTGACGGGACCTCTGTAACGCTGCCTGCCTTGATGTGGAACAGAAGCTTATCACAGTGTATCCTGAACATTTTAACTAAAAGTCAGCTAACTTCTGTCTGACTAGTAGTGTGTGTTAGATAAAAAAAATGTTGTGACTCTATTAGGATCATTGGCTTACTACATGTTACTTACTGAGATGGGGGCTTTGGCTACTGTTTGTGAGGTGGGGCCGCACATCTCTTGGTTTGTGTTTACATGGGGGGGGGGGGCAACAGTTCTGTCAACTCTTGCATACAAATTTTTAATTCTTGGCTACACCCCTCCTGAGACTACAGAATAGCTTGGGCTAGACCTACAAACTAAAGAACAGAAAAGAACTCTGACTACCACTTCCCTCTATCAAACTAAGCCCTTAAGCTACCATAGTATAACTAGGCCCTAAACTGATCCCAGGAGGAGTGGTGGCAGTGCTGGAGGAAAGAGCACAGACAGAGACAATATAGGCTTCAGCTGGTCAGATGGAGCCATGCAAGCCCAGTAGTAGAAGAACACAAGCACAGTAGTCATGGGTGTGAGCCTAATGTTGTTGGGGTATGAGCCCGGTGATTAACAGGGCATAAGCCCAGTGGTAGTCTGTTTGTTGAGGAGGCATGAGACCAGCAATAAAGGGGTGTAAGCCCGGTAGCCATGGCGTAGTGAAACACACTGGGCCCTTGGGGGCCATGCATGGCAGATGCCCTGGTGAAGGCCCAAAAAACACAGGAGGCAAAGCACAGCTACAGCCATAGTTGGAGGAACCCAAATGGCGGCAGCACAACAGGCAAACCATCGCAGCAGACAAGCAGAGAGAAGGAGCCAGCCACAGCGAGCACCACAGCAGGGGGCTGCAGCACGCATTGTACATCTCCTGAAGCAGCAGGAGCCCCAGCAGCTGGGCAGGAGTAAGGGTATGAAAGCAACAGCAAGAACTGGAGCAGTGATTGGGAAGCCCCCAGACCAGACTTGGTCAAGGCAGCACGGACATGAAAAGGCAGCAGAACAGGCAGCAAACAAACACAGCACAGAAATGTCACAGGAAACTGGGATACGTCACTCATCTCCTTGAGGAGAACAGAAGCGGGACAGAGAAGGCGTACTGACCAATGGGGTGGTGCCAGCATGAACTTGGAAGCAGCTGGAGAGAAGCCACAGCAGTAGCAGTGGGCTGGAAAACCATCAATGCAGGGATCACCGGAACTAGCCAGCAGGAGGAGATGGAGAACATTTGCCCCAGGCAGCTGCCACATGGCAAGGTAAGGAGGATGGGCAGGAAGCCAGCAGCTGCATGGCCGTGCAAAGAAATGAGAGACCAACAGATGCTTGCACAGATGCACTCTTGTAGCACGTGGTGAGGGGTATGGTGATGTCACCCATTGCCCCACCCAACCCCAAAAAAGCCTGCCAGTTCACTGGTATAGCAGACAACTAAATCTGCAGGATGCTTGTGTAACATGGTAGTGCTTGTGATACTATGGAAGAGGTTATGTTGGACATTGTGGCCTTTTGCACACTCTGCTCATGAAGAACTACAACACTTTCAGGGTACAATGGCACAGAACTCTCATGAGGAGTGTTCTACCCCTACAGGTGCCACATGAATGAGGTGCCTTGGTTGAAGATACCTTAGAGAAGATGCCCCAAAATTCTGAGCTGAAAGCATAAAAAAAGTTGGACATAATTTTGCCAAGGAGTGAGGGAAGGCCTCAGCTGCACCGATTGAAGAAGCCACCATCTGAATCCCAACTCAAACAGCTGAGTAAACTAAAAATGAAGACTGCCCTTCTAATGTTTATGACCTTCAGCATGGAGGAGAAGAAAAAACCCAGTGGAGAAAACATCTGGGGATTCAAGGTTTGAAGTCGCCATCCCTCCAGGACACACAATTGTCTTTTCAGTCTAGATGTAATAGAAACACTGAAAACTGACTACAGAGAAGATGAGGAAGACTGGGCAACTTGAACAGCTTGAGTTTTTGTGTAATTGAGGAAGGAACAGGGGATTGGCATACTCTGGAAGGAGTAGAAACTCACCCATTTGGCTGATGGAGTGATCATCCTCAAAGGGGTCACAGAGCCGATCTTACATGACTAAAGGCCCCACCCTTGAAGGAAGGTGGCTCAGCTCCCATAATAAGAAAGATTAGCCTCCTGTGAGGAATTGAGCTCTACTATAAAAGAATGATCAACCTGTGCACCTGTAGGAAGCTAAAAACTAGATGGGTGTTACAGAGTTGCGGTTAAATAACTAAATCTATTCTAAGTGCTAGGGCTCCACCCCATGGTTAGGGAGCAAGGTCCTTCTAAAGGAAGGGGTACGGGTAGAGAGCAGGCATGTACATAGTAGGTGCAGTGGGTGAATCAGTGCCAAGAAAATGAGCTGCCCAGACACCTCCTGGGATCGACAGGCTGAAGATGTCACACAGATGCAGTCGTATGACCAAGGGAACCCCTCGAGTGGGTTCCACCTCTACACCATGCTCGAACTACAGGACACCTAAACTACCACTCTGACTACAATAAGCTTGGGCTAGACCCACAATCTAGTGCTCAGAAAAGAAATCTGACGTCCAATTGCCCCTATCAGGCTAGGCACTCAAGCTACCTTAGTTAAACTGGGCTCCTAACTGGTCCCAGAATGAGTGGTGGTAGCACTACGAGGAAAGAGCGCAGACAGAGACAAGTCAGGTGTAGGTCAGTCAGTATTGAGTCATGTGGCGAGCACTGTACACCCTGGAAAGGCTTGGTTAGTTGCTGTATGATGCCAGGAGGCGCAGTAAATCCTGATTTATTGAAGGGGTGTAAGCCCAGCAGTTATGGGGTGTAAACATTGTTGTGTTGGGGTGTGAGCCCAGAGTCATGGGCCAGAGCACGATGGTGGTTAGGTCATGAGACCAGTAGTGGAGGGCATGAGCACTGCAAAGAAGAGGCAGGCAAAGGCTGTGTCAGATAGGGAGCAAGGCCCAAAGGAAATGACAAAGCACAGCATGGCAACATCCGCAGCCAGAGGGACCCAAAGGCAGACAGTGCAGCAGGGCAGACAACACAAGGAGGGACAGCTAGCCCCAGCACACAATCCCCCCAAGAAGTGGCAGGTAGGCAGGCAGGAGGGGCAGCACAATGAGTTGGAAGGAGAAAGAAGCCAGCCACCACGAGCACCCAGCAAGTGGGGGGGGAGGAGGAGGAGGAAGAGCAGCAAGCACCAAGGAAATGGGCCGCAGGCAGGGTGGCCCCCAGCACACTCAGAAGGGAGCTGGGTTTCAGGGAGGTATTTACAGGCTAACATCCGACGCCTGTTAAATGTCATCTCGGAACAAAACAATAAGAAAAATGTTCAACTAGCCATTAGTGTGGATGCCGAGAAGGCATTCGACAGGCTTTTTTTAGACTCAGCCCTAAAACGGTTTGGGTTGGGAGACAGATTTATGTGAGTAATAAGGACACTCTATAAGGCCCCAGAAGCCAGAGTAAAAGTCAACGGATACCTCCCCAAGAGGTTCCCCCTCCAGTGGGGAACCAGACAGAGTTGCCCCCTGTCACCCCTACTTTTTGCACTCTCCTTGGAGCCCCGGCAAAAGAGATTAGACCACAAAACCAGATAAAGAGAGTGGAAGTGGAAGTGGAAGGATTCATTCAAAAGATATCACTCTATGCAGATGACTCTCTTCTTTTCATCTCTGACCCCAAAACTTCAGTCCTGGTACTTCTACAAACCCTACGATCATATGGGAATTTAGCGGGTTATAAAATTAATCTTACTAAATCGGAAGCACTAACTCTGACCGGTGCCCCCTCCAGAATGTTTAAAAATAATTTCTCATTTGCATGGGCCCAAAAAAACATGATTAGAAACCTGGGAGTCATAGTATCAGGGGACATATCTCAGCTTTTCAAAAATAACTACTCACGACTATTTCAAGAAATACAGGCAGATATAGCCAGATGGCATTTATTACCTTTGTCCCTTTATGGAAGGACACAAACTTTAAAAATGAACGTCCTGCCCAGGCTACTTTTCCTTTTTCAAACATTACCAATCGATCTCCCCAGGAATTTCTGGACTAAACTACAGAAAGAAACACAAAGATTTATTTCTGCTAAAAAACGCCCAAGACTTTCTAGAGCTATGCTTCAGGCACCCAGGGAGAAAGGAGGCTTAGCCCTCCTTAACTTTTATCACTACTACCTTGCAACTAGGGGGGCTCTACTGTGTGCTTGGGCCAAACGCTGAGAGGAGTCAGGATGGCATCACCTTGAGGAAGCAGCTTTTAAAGGCTGGGCTCTTTGGGCTATCCCAACAAATACCATACCACAACATATACAAGATGGAATGGACAATTCCTGGATAGTTCACTCCATCACAGTCCTGAAACGACTTAGGAGACTTACACACACTCCAGAAGGCCTGGGACCCCTTACTCTCATCAGACATGAACCTTCGTCCCCCTCACCCCACCCCAGAACAGACCCAGGCTTCAATTATTGGACTACACAAAAGCTGGCAACTTTCGTACAATGCACAGATGGTAAGGGATGCTTATCATTTACCCAACTGATCAATGAATTCTCCCTCCACAAAGAAGATCATTACAGGTATTTACAGGTGTGGCACTTCATTCTAACTCCAGGAGTGGGACAACAGATAAGGAGAGACAGAACAGACTTAGAAAATATTTTTATTTTGCAGTCACACTCAAAGGAAATACTCACCTGCTCTCACAGCTCTATAAAACCATAAACACATAAGGTCCTACAACTCTAGCTAAAGTAACAAGCATTTGTCAATGCCAAATGTTTGCTTGCTGGCATTGGCAGTGGTAGTGTAGAAGTTACAGAGCTGCGTAATAGGAATGTCAGTGAAGTATTGAACTGAAGCCAACCCCACCACCACCCTGCAGAGAGTGACAGGCATTGGGGTGTGCCTTTGGGTCGTCAGGCATAACAGCCACGCCATTTCACCACACCCCACCCTGCAGACACTGACAAGTGTCACGGTGTTCCTTGGGGTCTTGGCCTATGCACACCCCATCCCATTAGGAAATACGGTGAGATGGGTGTGATATAGGAGAATGGGGTGAACATTGGGGCCAAAGAGTCCAAGGCATACCTCGATGCCTCTCACTGGCTGCAGGGTGTGGAATGGTATGAGCATTACAGGCAAGAATCCCAAGTCACACCCCTGATGCCTGTCATTCTCTACAAGGTTGGGCGTTATGGTTGGAAACCCTAATACCTCGGCATTCATTGGTATTTTCACTCCAAATGTTCAACATGGTTTTTTTGTGACCCCACCTCACGAACAGGGGGAATATCAGTTTGTTAGCCGAAAGCTGCTTATGCACAGCGACTACGGCATTTAGCACCACAGGTGCAAAAACATTCCGAACAGGATGTAAAAAATGACAGCTGTACTGTTCATGGGGAGGTGTAAAAAATGGCAATGTCGCAAATCTGCAGTAAAAATATTGAAAAAATTGGTGAAGTCACGAGCGTACATAGAAACTGTGCAACACACACCCGTAATATAATTAGGTTGGGAATTTTTTTTGCAGCAGATTGTCGACTCAGGCATTTTGGTGCCTCCGATCATGAACAGTGTCACTGTGGTTTTCTTTATCTGTCCCGAACAATGATTTCCCACAGCGACCACGCATCTCTGCGCTGAAAGTGTGGAAACACACTCCGGCCATGTTGTGAAAAGTGACAGCTGTACTGTAACTAAGGAAGTGTGGAAAAATGCCACTGGTGAAAATCTAGACTTAAAATATTACAAAGTCATGAACTTACAAGGGTGCGTGGAAACTGCGCAATGCTCACTCGTAACACAGTCATTTTATGGACTTTTGTCACCAAATTTTCAACATAGATATTTTAAGACCTCTGCTCATGAACAGTGTAACTGTGATTTTCTTAATCTGTCCCAAACATTGCTTTCGCACACCAACAGCACTATTGTGCGCCACATGTGCGAAAACACATTTTGGGCTAGTATATGAAAAATGGCAGCTGTGCTGTTCATAAGGAAGTGTAATAAAATGGCAATGTTGAAAATCTGGAGTGAAAATATTAAATTCGAAACTTATGAGCATGCATAGAACGCCAAGAACGACGTCAGAAACAGTAATTTTAGGAATTTTTTCATCAAATTTTCAACATAGCCATTTTAAGACCTCTGCTCATGAACAGTGTCACTGTGATTTTCTTAATGTGTCCCATATATTGATTTCAAGACATCGACTGCGCCATTGCGTACTACATTGGCGAAACACATTTTGGGCAAGATGTGAAAATGACAGGTATAGTGCTCATAAGAAGGTGTGGTAAAATGGCAATGTGGAAAATCTGGAGTGAAAATATTGAAAATTCGAACTACGAGCGCAAGGGAACTGTACAACGCACGCTCATAAAACAGTCATTTTTTGGAATTTTTTCACCAAATTTTCAACATAGCCATTTTAAAACCTGTGCTCATGAACAGTGTCACTGTGATTTTCTTAATTTGTCCCATACATTGATTTCACACACTGACTGCGCCATTGTGCGCTACATGGGCGGAAACATATTTTGGGTGAGATGTGAAAAATGACAGCTATACTGCTCTATAAGAAGGTGTGTTAAATGGCAATGTTGAAAATCTGAGTGAAAATATTGAAAATTGCCATCTCACGAAAAAGTGAGGAACTGCGCAACGCACGCCATAAAACAGTCATTGTTAGAATTTTTCACCAAATTTTCAACGTAGCCATTCTAAGACCTCTGCTCATGAACAGTGTCACTGTAATTTTTAATTTGTCCCAGACATTGATTTCAAGACACCGACTGCACCACATTGTGCGCTACATGGGCGGAAACACGTTTTGGGTGAGATGTGAAAAATGACAGCTGTACTGCTCATAAGAAGGTGTGGTAAAATGGCAATGTTGAAAATCTGGAGTCAAAATATTGAAAATTCGTGAACTTACGAGCGTGCATAGGAACTGTGCAACGCACGCTCGTAAAAGTCATTTTTAGGAATTTTTTCACCAAATTTTCAACATAGCCATTTTAAGACCTCTGGTCAAGAACAGTGCCACTGTGGTTTTCTTAATTTGTCCCGTACATTGGTTTCGCACACCGACTGCGCCATTGTGCGCTACATGGGCGGAAACACATTTTGGGTGAGATGTGAAAAATGACAGCTGTACTACTCATAAGAAGGTGTGGTAAAATGACAATGTTGAAAATCTGGAGTGAAAATATTAAAATTCGCGAACTTACTAGCGCAGTAGGAACTGCGCAACGCACGCCTGCAGAAAAGTCATTTTAGGAATTTTTCATCACCCTCAACATAGCCATTTTAAGACCTCTGCTCATGAACAATGTCACTGTGGTTTTCTTAATTTGTCCCATGCATTGGTTTCGCACACCGACTGCGCCATTATGCGCTACATGGGGTGGAAACACATTTTGGGTGAGATGTGAAAGATGACAGCTGTACTACTCATAAGAAGGTGTGGTAAAATGGCAATGTTGAAAATCTGGAGTGAAAATATTGAAAATTCACGAACTTCCGAGCGTGCGTAGGAACTACGCAACGCATGCTCGTAAAACAGTCATTTTTTGGAATTGTTCCACCAAATTTTCAAAATAGGCTTCTTGAGAGCCCACCTTATGATCTCTGGCAGTGTCGTTTCGCTAATCGGTCCCAAAAGGTGAGTTCGCGCAGTGACCGTGCAGTGACTGCGAAATCACCCTTTGGGCCCGAATAACGCCATGACAGTGAATCATTCATGAGAAGGGGTCCCAAAAACCCCATGTTGAAAATTTGGTGCAAAAATCCAAAAAAATGCCTGAGGTATGCAACAAAGTTGAAAACCCTATCTAGCCCATTATACAGCTTACCGCATTTCCTCAGTTCGTGGTCGGCTTTGAAGAATGCAGACGTGTTCCCGGTCCATCGAGATCGCCGCACAAGCCCGGAGATAAGTATGGGGTGGGGGGTGGGGAGGCAGGTGAGTGGGTGGTGCGGGTTGTGGGGGGCAGGAAGACTGTGGGACCGCTTTTGCTTTACAGGTAAAAAAAAAGAAAAAAAGACGACGTTGGACGCTTGCCACGCTTGGGGTGGGCTCCTCAGCATGGCAGAAGGATGGCTGGGGAGTGGAGCTGACGAGGATTGGGCACCCCTGCTATTATGGTGATGTTGCCACGCTGGGGTGGCCCCAGCGTGGCACCTTGTACCGGAGGGGAGGAAGCCGACGGGGATTAGGCATCCTGCTCGGCCATAGCATGGGGGCAGAGACAGTGAAGCTGGACGGGGATTGGGCACCTGCTGGCTATACTTGACGACTTGCCACGCTGGGGTGGCACCCAGCGTGGCATTTGGAAGGCTTTGGAGGGGAGCGCAGCACAGCCGACGGGGATTGGGCACCCCGCCGCCATACGTGGTGTGCGGAGGGAGGGCAGCACGCAGTGGCGCGTATGCTTGTGTGTGTGTGTGTGTGTGTGTGTGTGTAGGGAAGCCGCGCATGAGCAGGCGATATCTATTGCTGCTCATCAGCGTAGCTCCCCTTTCAACTGTATGCCACTGCATTTTGGAGCTTGTCATAGACAGCTCCAGCATGCATTGGCGGACAGGGCCGTTACCAACACACTGACTGAATTGGATAAGGGGGTGACACACCGCCGAAATCTCGGATGATGGCACTATGTTTCTTGCACATGCGTGCAAGCAAACATAAAAAGGAAGTGGGAGAGTGAGCTCAACATTTTCCATATCACAGAACCATTGGGATAGGAGATTCGTAAGGGGCTGGAATGTTACAAGCTCCTCTACTTGGAGAGAATTCCATTGGAAGATCATTCAGAGGTTTTTCTTAACCCCCACAACCACGAAACATTTTAGTAGGCATCGCTCAGACTTATGCTGGAGAAAGTGTGGCAGTACAGGGATCCATACACACATTTTTTGGAGTTGTCCAGAAATACAATATTTCTGGAAATCAGTACACCATCAGATACAGGTCATCACAGGCCTCACTATACCCTTCACAGGAGAGGATTTAGTACTAGGTCTCCCACAACACTATATGGTGATAAGTTATTAAATAACCTTGCTCAAATACTGAGAGTAGCTGCTTTGAAATGAATTACACTCTCGATGGTTGTTATCCACACCCCCACCCTACAAGAGTCGAAACTCAGGTTACAGAGTTGGAACGAATGGAATACATTACTAGTAAGCTGAGATTACAGCAAGATAGATTTTTACAAATTTGGTCCCCCTGGTATCACCACATAGGGATATCTACTGACTGAACCCAAATGCATTTTACTGTATGAATTACTGGAGAACTTGGTTTTAATTTAATGTAAATTAGAATTGCCTCATGTATGTTTTCTTTTTAAGTTTATTTCCCTGTCAAAGACTCTTATAAGATATACATAGATGAGATTATATAAATAATAATACTATCTGAACTCCAAAAGTCATCTATACAGTTATAAGAGCACAATTCTTGTTCTCTTTTATTATTTCTAGTTACATAACCTCATTTAACAGAATTGTTAAAGATGATAGTATATAACTTGTTGTATGAGACATAATGTTGAAAATGGTATTACGTTGAATAACATAAATGATCAATAAAAGAAGTTTAAAAAAAAAAGTAGGGAGCTGGGTGGGACAGCAAAGCTGAAAGGGGAGGCAGCAACATTCCTCAGCAGGCAACAGGAGTGGGCATGGATAGAATGAAGGGCCAGAGACCAGCCAGCAGGAGCAACAACAGGAGGCAGGCGCTAGGAGTGAAGCAAGCTGCGCCAAGCAGGGCAAAGGACAAGAGTAACATGAGCAGGGAACTGGAACAGCAAGAGCACCACACCCACAGCCACTAGACTGAGCCATGACCAGAACACCAGAACAGCCCCCACCCCTGACGGACAGAAACATAGACTTTGACGACAGATAAGGACCGCTTGGCCCACCTAGTCTGCCCATTTCCCTACCTAGAGAATAAGCTGCAGATCCTATTTAACCAACAGCATATTTCTTTCTACCCCCCACAAAAATTGCCTTATGTCTGTCCCATGCATTCTTGAATTCTCCCACAGTTTTAGACCCCACAACCTCCTCAGGAAGGCTGTTCCATGTGTCCACCACCCTCTCTGTGAAAAAATACTTCCTCACATTGCCCCTGAGCCGTCCCGCCTCTATCTTCAAATTGTGTCCCCTTGTTCTTGCACATCTCTTTTTCTGAAAGATGCTACCCTCTTGGACTTTGTTGATTCCACTGAGGTACTTAAACGTTTTTATCATGTCACCCCATCCCTCCTTTCCTCAAGGGTATACATATTAAGCTCCTTTAGTCTCGTATGGCTTCTCTTGCAGACCCTTCACCATTTTAGTTGCCCTCCTCTGAACTGCCTCCATCCTGTCTATGTCCTTGTGGAGATGGGGTCTCCAGAACTGGACGCAGTACTCCAGATGGGGTCTCACCAACTGTCTGTACAAGGGGATAACAACTTCCTGTTTTCTGCTGGTGATGCCTCTCCCTATACATCCTAGTATTCCCCCAGCCCTCCCTACTGCCTTCTCACATTGCTTGCCAACCTTAAAGTCATCTGATATGATTACCCCCAGGTCCCTTACCATTTTTGTTGTTGTTCCTACCCCCCACTGTGTAATCTTCCCCTGGTTTTTGTTTCCCAGGTGCATTATTTGCACTTCTTGCATTGAATGCAAGCTGCCATACTTCTGACCATTCCTCCAACCTTGCCAAGTCCCTTCTCATCCTTTCCACGCCTCCTTGTGTATCAACCCTGTTGCAGATCTTTGTGTCATCTGCAAAGAGGCATACTTTTCCTTCCAGTCCCTCTGCAATGTCACTTATAAAGACATTAAAAAGGATTGGACCCAGTACTGAACTCTGTGGTACCCCACTAGTAACCCTCTTTCTTCAGAGTGGACTCCATTTACAATTACCTTCTGTGTCCTGTTGTCCAGCCAATGTTTTACCCAGGCTACCACCCTGGGACCCACTCCCAGGCTGGTTAATTTGACTAGTAATCTTTTGTGTGGGACTGTGTGAAATGCCTTGTAAGTCTAGGTAGCTATGTCCACAGCCCGCCCTGGTCTACTACTTTGGTCACACAGTCAAAGAAATCAATTAGATTCTTCTGACATGACCTTCCCACTGTGAACCCATGCTGCCTTGGGTCCTGTGCCCCACTGGCCTCTAGGTACTCAACAGTTCTGTCCTTCAGAAGTGATTCCATCACTTTCCCTACCACAGAGGTCAAACTGAGAGGTCTGTAGTTTCCTGCCTCTGTCTTGGTCCCACTTTCGTGAAGGGGAATCACATCAGCCTTCTTCCAGTCCTCAGGTACCACACCATTCTCCCATGATTTGTTAAAAAGGGTAGTCAGTGGTGTCACTAGTTCTCTGCTTAATTCTTTTAGAATTCTAGGGTAAATTCCATCTGGCCCTATTGCTTTGTCCACCTTCAGTTTTAGGAGTTCTTTCAGAACCCGTTCTTCTGTGAAAGGAGTGGGATTGACCCCCCTCTCCAGAGTGCTTCTGATAATTGGATTAGGCACCTCCCCCACTTCCTCTTTTGTGAATACCGAACAGAAGTATTCATTCAGTATCCCTGTTTTTTCACTGTCACTCTCTGCCCACCCACCGTCCATTCTATTCAGCCTCACTATCCCTCCCTTTGTCTTTCTACGCTCCCTGATATACCTATAAAAGGTGTCATCCCCCTTCTTAACTGAGTTGGCTATCTTTTGCTCAGTTTCGGCCTTTGCTATTCTGACTACCCTCCCTGCTTCCTTCTGCCTTAACTGGTACAGTTCTCTGTCGTGCTCCTTCTGTGTTTCCTTATACTTCCTAAATGCTATCTTTTTCTCCCTAACCTTCACCGCCACCTCTTTTGAGAAACATAGTGGCTTTTTCTTTTGTTTTGATTTGTTTATTTGCTTCACCCAAAGGCTTGTTGCCTCTGTGATGGCAGTTTTGATACTGTATTTGCCCATTGTTGCTCCACCCCTCCTTCTAGCCTGTTTGCTAGTGCTTTTCTAAGGCACTCTCCCATCTTGCCAAAATCAGCCCTCCTGAAGTCCAGAACCCTCACTTTTGTATGGCTTGACTCTGTAGCTGAGTTTATCGTGAACCACACTGTTTGGTGGTCATTTGTTCTCAAATGGCTACCCACTTCGAGATCTGAGATCCTCTCACTGTCCCCATTGAGAGTACGGAGGTCTAAGATTGCTCCTCACGAGTAGGTTCCAAAACTAGCTGTCTGAGGCATGCCACCTGAAGGGCATCAAGAATGGCCCTGCTTTTGGATGTGGCTGCAGCAAAGGTGCTCCAGTTAACATCTGGCACATCATGTCCCTCATCAACAATATCTCCCTTTCTCTGCCATCCTAAGTATGCCTTCTATCATATTCTTGTCCATTCCTCCCCTGACATGGGGGTCTGTATACAACCCCTGTGCGGATTGTGGTGCCATTTCCAGTGTCTTAGGTGACCCACAGTGCCTCCTCTTCTCCTGTTTATTCTTTTGTTCAGTTGCTTTTATCCCTTCCTTACATAGAGAGCTACCCCCTTTTCCCTCCCTGTCTCTCCTGTAGGTTGTGTACCCTGGTATGTTAACATCCCAGTCATGGTTCTCTGTGTACCATGTTTCTGTGATCTGCTACGATATCCAGGCATCCTCTTCCATCAAGGCCACCAGTTCAGGGAGCTTGTTGCCCAGACTACAGGCTTGGTACTTATTACCTCCATTTCTTGATGGCCTTACCCCTTTGTACCATCCCTGTCCTTATTGTGTTTATCACTTTTCCATTTACCCCTAGCCTCTCCTATCAACATCTCTATGTTGGTGTCTACCTCACTTAGTACCCTGATTTTGGGGGCTATGATTTCTCTGCTCCTTTCCAGTGCCTCCCCTTGGCTAGTTTAAATGCTTGCCAATTAAGTATTTAAACCTATCACTAGGATCCTGGTTCCTCCTGGACAGATGCAGACCATCATGCCAGTATAGGCCTGCATCCTCCAGGTGGACCCCCAGTCCCAATGAAGCAAATCCTGAGCTCTGCACCAGTTTTCAACCACTGATTGAATCCCATGGTGTGGAGCACCCTAGCCTCACCCGTGCCATAGACAGGCAGCACCTCCGAGAAGGTTACCGTGTGTGCTATTGGTCTAAGGCCCCTCCCCATCTCCACAAACGCTTCTTGCACTGCTCTGATCCCTTTTTTAGCCAGGTCATTTGTTCCTAATTGGACAATGACATTCAGCTCCCTCCCCTGTGCAGCTGCTCCTGCGATCCTGAGGCTTCGCTCCCTGTCCCTCCAAGCCATGGTCCTAGGCAGGCACCTTACCTCCCTCTCCTCTTCCTCCCCCAGTTCTGCCTTCCTAACAATGGAGTCCCCCACCACGAGTTGTTTCCTTCTCCTGTGGGGTCCCATGCCACCCTCCTGTGGGTCTCCCTTGTGGAGGTTTCCAGCATCCTCCTTGGTCTCTACTGTGGGTGCCTCCATAGAGGAACCACACTTTTCCAGAACGGCATAGAAATTGTGGAGAGGTACAACTGGAGGGATGCACTTCTGTTCCACCACCCTCACCCTCCCTGAACCCACTGTGGTCCAACGGCTCCTCTTTCTTGGCAACCTCTGAGGCAATGGCAGTGGCCCTGGTGGTCCCTGGGTGGGAGAGGAGGTCCCACAAATCCTGGCCAACTCAGCCTGGAGATGAGCAACCTCCTCCCTCAGCCCAGAGAGGTGCCTGCAGATGGGACAACACTGCATCCTCCAGAATGTCTCCCGGAAGACTGCTGCTCCACAGCCACTGCACTGCACCACTCCCATCATGTCTTTTTTCTGGCCCCCTAACTGTTGTTTGGAATACTTACTCTTTCCTCTGTTTGTTTATTTCTTTTTTTCTCCCTACTTACTTACTGCCTCTGTGCCCTTTTAGCTCCTGATCTTCCTGTTCTGAGACAAGAAGTTCCTATATTTCTCAGTAGTCTCCTTACTTGCTCACAGTCAGACCTCCAGCAGCTGGGGGGGATGGCGAGCTACTCTTGCCCTTCTAGAACAGTGAGTCTTTGGTGGCTCTGTGATCACTCACTTCCTGCTCCCAAACAGGAAGTTCCTGTTATTAGTTAAATCTTGTGCCTATAAAAGTAGAACTGGTTTAGGTGGGGGGGTGAGGCAATATAGTCCCAGTAGAGAAGTTTAGTTATACCAGTAGCTCCTTACTGCTGGTGTTCTGTCTGTTCTCTGCCGGAAGTCAGGAGGCACCTGGTAGCCACACCGAGAAAACTACCAAGCTGCCAGAGCAGCAAAAGTCAACAAATGAAGCAGAAGGAAGAGTAGGAATGCCCCACACAGCAGTCACGAGGCAGGGTAAAAAGGATAGGGGGCAGACAGGAAGCTAGCAGCCTCGCAACTACAGCAACAAACCAAGCATCTAGGGGGAGCTTGAAATCCTTGCTTCTAATAGCACTTGGTGGGGTACATGGTGAGGTCACCCACTGTCCTAACAAACCCCAAGCAAGCCTACTAGTTGTAAGCCTAAATTAATATTCATGAGGCAAACACGCACGTTGATTGGCTGCTGTATTCAGTATAATCCTTTAGAAATGGCCAGTACAGCTAAGAGTGGCCAGTACAGCTAAGAGTGGTATGTACTTTTCTAAACCAAATGTAAACAAAAAATCTGTTTTGCCCTTTGCTACTGCAATTCGACTTCTAATTGTAATAATGACTTTATAGCCAGTCATTTCCTGGAGATTAATGACCAGCTGGAGGGGTTGGCCTTTGGCTACGGCTTGAGCCATCCTGGTCAGGGAGCATGGCAGTTGGTGTTCGATTCCAAAAGTGCAAAATCATACACCTAAGGCATAGGAATCCAGGAGCGGAGTATAGGATGGGGAGGTGCTGACAGTCACTAGAGGAAAGGAACCTTGGGGTTACATATCTGATGACCTCAAAGTGGCAGAACAGTGTGACAAAGCAGTGAGTAGGGCCAGTGGGTTGCTGAGATGCATAGAGAGTGGTATCTCCAGCAGGAGAAGAGAGGTGATGTTGCCAGTTTATCGCTCACTGATAAGACCCCACCTGGAGTACTGTGTCCAGTTCTGGAGGCTGAACGGACATAGGATGAAGGCAGTCCAGAGGAGGGCAACTAAAATGGTGCAGGGGTTGCTCTCACCATGGACACCCTGAAAGAAAGGAGAGAGGACATGATAGAGACATACAAGTACCTCACAGGGGTAAATGGGGTACAGGAGAGGAGCCTCTTTTAAGTGAGAATGAGTACCAGGACCAGAGGGCATTTGATGAAGCTGGAAAGGGGGGGCAGTTTAAGAGGGATGTGAGGAAGTTCTGTTTCACTGAAAAAGTTGTAGACTCCCAGAACAGACAGCCAGTGGAAGTGCTGGAGGCAAAAACAGCAGTGGGCTTCAAGCATGCATGGGATAGACATAGAGGAATATTAGCAAATAAGCAGGGAGAAGGAACGGTTGCCAGAGACCAGTTAGGGTCTGCGGAGACAGACTAAGTAGGGACCATCTCTGTGGACTGGTTTGCCAAACGGTCCTTTTCTGCCAAAAAATTGTATGTTTCCCACAGTCGGTCGTTAATACCCGGGAAATCATTGTTTAAAAACACAAGTTTTGCTATTAGGGCTGTGTGGAATGTGAAATTCCACCATCAGAATTGTTGCATGTCATTGAGACAAAAGTCAGGAAGCGTAGGAAAAGCAGGAGCAGTTATAAAATTTGTGAGTAGTGTTTTATTATTATTATAAGTAACAGTAAAATAAAAAAAAAATTATACAGGATAGCTTTTGTAGCAGGCAGTTCAGACAAAAAACGAAGTCCTTCATCTGACAATGTTCCTTTAAAATCTCAGTCTCTCTCCCCAACAGAAACATTGCTACTCATGTATCAGAACTTGGTCAGTTTCTTTTCTTGCAGGTGCAATAAAATAGAACATGGTGTCTCAGAACTAATCTCCTGTTGACAACTCTGCAAATTAGCTTGAGGAGGTCAAACTGCACCTCAAGGTTAACCCCCTGAGTTCCAAATATCTTTATACTATCTTTTCAACAATATAACTATATACATTTTCATACCAAGGGATCCCAGTTTCACACAAACAGTTTCACACACAGATTCACATATATTTTATAACCACAGATAAGCAAGGGGGAAGAAAAGATAGAAACAGCAAGTGAAGGCAGGGAGATAGTGGGAAAGGGAGAATCATCAGACTGTCAGAGTGATCAGTTCCTAGGTCTCACAAGAAAATCTGATTGTGCAATCAGACAGACAAGAGACAGAAAAGGAGAGGATAGAACAGATCCTTGCTTTTGACTCTTTCTGCATAACAAATGTGACAGGGTCTTATTCAACCCTGTCATACTGCAGAATGGCAGTTCCACTTCTGAAATGCTTTGCAGAATTTCTTTTCAAATTCTGCAGAATTTCAAAAAGCATTTCTGTGCAAACTGTGGAATCATTTTCTTCGGACCTTGTAAACTACGGAAAAAGAATCCATGGTTTATGTAAACCGGATTATTAGTCTGCAAAAAATATTTACATGCGGAATGTCAAAATTCCACAAATGATGCAAAGCAGCAGAAGTTTCAAAATTCTGCAGAATTCGCTCTGTCGGAAAGTCAACATTCTGCACAGCCCTATCTGCCATATTGAGCTGATCAGTTTAAAAAATGTTTGGTGTTGAAAAAATGACAAGTGTAAAATATTCACGGGACTGTGACTGATGTCAGGATGTAGCTATGTACCAGCAATCAACCATCAGAGCAATGGCATAACAGCATCCTGACATCAAAACAATGGGGCAATATGGCTGTTATGTCACTGTCTCCATATAGAAAGTGGCTCTAGATAGATTACGGCCACAGATACATAGTCAGTGATTCAGTATGTAGCATGCTCACCTCTGGGGATAAAAGATCAGATGATCAAGGGTTCTAGCCCCACACCAGGCACTTGGGGTGACACCCATAACTGACACATTAGTGCAGCACTAGAGGGCGTTGCACTGCTTTGGTGCCATCCTTCAGATGAGACATTAAATCGAGGTACCTTCTGCAAGTCTCTTGCCACTGTCCAAGTGGAAGTTAAAGATCCTTTGGCACATATTGAAGAAGAGCAGGGGAGTTTCCCTAGTGTCATGCTCAACATTCCCTTGGTCAATAAAACAGGTCAGTGTAACCCATCCCACAAAATGCACCTGGAAGCAAACTATCACAGCTTAGTGTGCCTTTCCTAGCCAAAAATTACAAATAATATTAATGAGTAGTACTGTGCAGAATTCAGCAGCAACAGCAGTTCCACATCTGAGTTGCTTTTCATAAATTTCACTATATTCCATGGAATTTTAACAATATTTTAATGCTATCCTTACTAATATGGATAACAGTCTGCCCACAGGTGTCATATTGTTTGACTTAGGTAAGCAATTTTACCGATGGACCACTCCCTATTATTGGCTAAGCTTGGTGTCTCTGGTCCTCCTCCTCATCAATTTCCTGGCTTTTCTCCCATCTATGTGGTCACTTCCAGATAGTTTTCACTGGCTCAGCCCTCTGGCCATAGGCAAGTCAAATGGGGTCCCCCAAGGGTCTGTACTGGGCCTCGTCCTTTTTAACATCTTCACCAATGATGATCTACCAGGGGTTGTAAAATCATATAACATCCAGACGTATGTAAATGACAGTGTTACACCTGGTCCCCTGACCTATACCGGAAACCCACAGTACACCCCTGACAACATCCACACTATTGTTCAATCATGGCTCCAATATGAGCCCCAGTCATTACTAACCTATACGGCACAGGTACCACCATATAAGAGTAAGGTATCAGACACAAACCGCAAGTTATTGATATATTTATATGTGTGTGTGTGTGTGTGTGTGTGTGTGTGTGTGTATATATATATATATATATATATATATATATATATATATCAATGCACTATTTCTGTGTTCTGACTATAACACACATTGCCATCTTAGCTACAAGACTGTATAACTAATGCATGATCTTTGCCACCATCGTGTGGATCTTTGTAACACTGCACTTGTTTTTCTCATTACACGTGAGAAGTCTTGGTTCTGTACAGAAATGTCTAGCTTAGCACTTCTTGTATGTCAGAGATACTGAGGAGCCACCTAACTTTTAGCCAGTAGGGCTTGTTTTGTACAGCTAATGTGCGTAAGAAGAATAAGTTACTATGGTAATAATCTGCTTTTGGTGTAATAAATTTGTTTATTCCTCACTGATGCCATTTGTCTAGAGTCTCTTTTGTTAGCCTCTGATAAAAAAAGAACCTGAGAGGTAATTGTTATCTACATTTTGGTGATCATGCAGATGCTCAGCAGAATTAACAGGGATTCATAATTCATTTGGCATCTGGACGGATGGTAAGTTGGTTCTCCCTCGCTTGACCATAACTCTGTAGCACCCTGCAAAGTCTGGCTGTATACCAGGCAGGTACAGTTGTTGTCCGCCTCACCCCACAGCAGTTCTGAGTTGTAAGATTGTGTGAGTTCAGATGCCCAACCATCTTTTGGCTCAACCGATGTGCATCGATACAAAATCGGAGCCCAACTGACAGGTTAATTTGAGTTTCCCTACCATGTCCAATATCTGTGCAGATTTGAGGCTTCATGCCTCAAGTTTTCTTGCCTCCTATGGGGGCAACTTATCAGACCACCCAGTATTAGGGATCTCCACCCAGTACTCAGAGACGCAACAGACAGCACAGCAACACACCCAAAAGGGTCTGTTGGTCATGGCCCTATTCAATGCTTTAAAAGACTGCAAATTGAGGTTTCATGCTGTTGAACTGCCAAACGCAGCTCTAAAAAAGAGATGGGCTTGCAGGCTACTGAAATGATCAAACAGCAACCTGACCTGAAAGGGTAATGGCTGCAGCCCTCTCAGAGGTAACAATCAAGGTTTTGCGGTGGTTGTGGAAAGTTTCCGAAACTGGAGCTGTCAGAACAGACGGATTTCTTTGACCCAGGATGAGATAATGAGCATCTTGTCCTACCAGTTTTTCTTTGTTTGTTGTTTGTTTGTACTTATTTCAGCTGGCCAGCTAATGTCTAATCTACCTCTTTAATTTCTAAACCGGGCCTGATAAGTCACAGTCTTATTCTGTTCCAGGCACACACACACACACACACTCTGAACAAAGTAATTCTCTCTCACTCTTTCCTAGTATAACTTTTTGTGCATTCATGTATGACTCAAGGTTGCTGTGAACAGCCAAAGAGATAATAACCTCTTGTGAAAGCTGATTTAAAAACAACAGAGAATATTGTGCAGTGTAAATTACGGTATGAAAGTAACAGCTTCTCTGCCCGTTATGTAAGCATTAATCCCTGACAGAGGAGGGCTCTACTGGTGTATTAATGCCTGGGTTGGGGGGGTGGTGCATGAGGCCACAGGCCAAGCGCTTCCAACTACCCACCGGGTATTAATCCACCAGTAGAGCCAGACTCTGAAGGGGATTAATGCTCTTGTAACATGGCAAGTGCGAGACACATATTGCACAAATATTGTTTCCTTCAGAGTACACTACAGCTCGGGAGATGTAATCATTTTCCACAATGCTCCTGCACTTTCTCATAGCTGCAGACTCTTATCATCAACAAACTTGCATTTTCACGTTATTCCACACATTACTATTTATATAGTGTGGACTACTTTCTAAAAGGTGCAGGAGGCAGTGTTCCTCTGTGAAACACTCAACTACATTGCGGTTTTCATTCCTAATGATTATCTTTTCGCTTTCTGCCCAGAAATTATATCTCGATCCTGCATTACAGCGGTGCATCCTGGGACACATTAAAAGAACCACTTAGATTAATAACTGTGGACACACTGATTTCTTTCTCTCCTCTCTCTCTATGTTGATGCCAACACTAATGCATGCACTGTAAACGTTTCCTGTTACCTGCTGCTGTTACCCACCTCGGCTGCTCGCGCTCAGGTTGCTCGAGGTGGTGCTCACTCTGGTACATAGCGCCGAACATTTTGCCGATACTCCACCATGGCCGCCATCTACAGGTACACTGACACGGCAACACCAACAGACTTCCAACGATGTACTCACTCTGTCTATCTACCGCGTTCACAATACCATGCGCGCTCTACTTCTCTAACATGCACTAGAGAGTGGGCTCTACTGCTGCATTAATACCCGCTTGGTTTTGGTCACCTGATGTGTTTGAATGAATCTGATTTCTCCATTTTACTATGATGTTTAGTGCCATGTTACAATATCTGACTGTTTTACAGATGTGTTGCCTGGATGTTTAAAAAATGTGTTGCTTATTAGTGTTCTCAAGACAGGAAACATTAAGTCTGTCTTCTAGATTGGTTACATCATGTGGCTTTCTTTTAGTCACTACAGTAAATTGGTTTAATTGTGCTGCCTGATAAGGACGCTTGATACAGAATGATTAAGCATGTTGCAGGGGTTAGGAAGAATGTGCTTTTGTGTTCATGTGGACATTACTAGCCAGGTTTTGAATGTGAAGATATATGACGTAATAGGTTATAATATGTGGAAAGATTTGTCGTTTGCAGGCAATGTGCAAGAAATTGCTAGGTTCAATATCGTGTGTTAACAGCCATAAATGCTTTTCATGTGGTTTTAAATTAAACAAGCTAATCTTTTCTAAAGTAAAAAGTGTGTTCGTAACAGCGGTTTTAAAATGGCCAACCAGATTTTGGCATTCAGCCCAAGGACGTTGTCTGATATGTCTTCCAGCCAAAAAGGCAATGTCAGTTAACCCCTCTGTTATGAATGTATTTTCTGAAAGCATTACAGATTAGACATTAGTCTGAAAGGAACATATATGATGTTTAGAAAGTGTTTGAGAAGTTGAGTTCTAGAAGAATTTGGAATGGATTCATTAATGTACTGGTTCAAGTTAATTCTGGTTTTGTTGAAAAATAGAAGGCAGGCAGCACATATCTAAAACACTTTTACAGTTTTTTAAGACAACATATTGGCATTACGTCAGCACTCAATGATGTACCACTGTAATCATACATTTTGTGTTAAGCAACTCTCCGCTGCCTCAGCAGGCAACTTTCATTTGTGATCTTTTTATCATTAAAGACACTTGGATACCACGTAGTGTTTAAGGGCACTGCAGATACAGCTGGGATTGAATCCTAGCAGCCATCACTTGCATACTGTGTGACCTTTGGCACGTCATTTGACCTCCTTGTCCTTCCAAGTTAAACCTACCAGTTCAGACTTGGTGTGCTTTTTCTAATTAAGCAACTATTGTTCCCTTGCATGCACATTTTTTCAGAGACATACATCCAGTGTGATCCCTGACATTTTACTTTTTTTTTTTAACCATTCTTGCACTCTGTCTGAGAAACAAAGCAACCATTTTCTTCTGGGCTTGGTGCCAGTACCACAACACCCAACTTTCATGGAGGTTCATTGTCAGCATGGCTTCTCAGTACATTCCCACGAGATTCCCTTGTCAAGCAAGACAGTCAGTGGGGAAGGGGAGAGACATGATTGCTCCAACACCCCAGCATCCATAACAAGCCGTGCACTTTGACAGCTCACAGGGAAAAGAAAGCAAGATCACTTGCTATGCAGCTCTAACTGCTGAAAGGAAAAATATTAAAACTGTGTTTTTCACAAATTCATTTCTGTAATACCCACGGGCTAAGAGACACCACTAGGAGGCAGATTAATAGGGAGATTCTCAAAATCATTTCGACTTGTTTTAATTTTGATTTAGGCCTGAATGTTATCACCTTTACATGCAAAACATAACGTACATACATAATTCCATAAAATGCAACTATTGGCATAAATCCAGATTTTGTATAACTCAGCTGACACTGTTTTGTAGTCTTAAACCAGAAAAAGAATGGGAAGCCATTTTTCTCTGGTTTTACTTTTAATCCTATTTGATTTTCAGGAATTGAGTAGTGTGTGGCTAGCAGCCACAGGATTATCTACCCTGCCTGGAGTAGCTGAAGGCATACATCTGTATAAGACTAATGCAGCAGCATTTAAAAAAAAAAATATGCTAATCTATCTCAGAGAAAACAGTCTACAAGACCTTGCTCTTTGTGTTGTATTTTAGTTTTTCTTTATCAGGAAGAAGAGGGTCCCTCTAGCCAAGGACTGAATCACTCAAAGCACAAAGGCCCACCCCTCCGGGGAGACAATACTCAATATCCTACAAACCACCTCTGGTAATGTATGAATTAGGCTCATTTCAAATACTGTTAAAAGTTTGAAAAACATTGTGATGCTCTATTGCCCTTATTCCTAATGACAAATTAAGGTCATCCCATCAGCATCTATTCATCATACACCTTTTAAGGTGCTGACTGATTGGCAAATAAGATTGCCAAAACATTTGTGGTTAATGGTTCACACCCCCTACCGTCAACAGAGTATCATCTGGCACCTATGCAAAACTGTTACAGGTAAATTCTGTGGAAATTTACTTTCTTGCCCGGTCTCTGCTCCAGCATTGGCCAACCCACACAGAACCCTTCCATTACCTACAATAACTGAGCTGCCTCTTTCACCAAAGAAGGAGCTCATTGGGGGGGGGGGAGATATGAGCCATGCTCCCTTCCAGTCTTCCAGTGCAACACCTACGGTGGCTGCAAACAACAGAAACAAAAAAGTCCCTCTGGACCTGACTGAGCCATAGCTGGCAGATCCAGAAATAATGGCGGTATACTGATATCTCTCCAAGCCACAGAAAAAGAAATGTTTATAAATAATCCTTTTGTTGCTTAAAGTTTGGGAAAAGACCCATGTACTCTAACACTGTAAACCAGCTCAGCCCCCTTTGTTTATTAAATGTGGTGACCAAACCACGCACAACCTGTTAACAACTGGCTTCATGCCAACCAGCAGACCTGGTGCAAGGGCCCTAAGCCCTTAATAAGTAATCTGCTGAACTGGGGGGGAGGGTTGTACCTTCACCTAATCCTCCTTCTCTTCATAGGACAATGCATATCTGCCATTTTCAGACATACATAAACTCCACCTAATTTTTTCCATGGTTCCAAATGGCGTACCCTGAAAAGGCCCTGCCAGTACTGAACCACATGCCTGGCAATACATACAGCCAAGCCAGGCCCCCTTTTTCAGACCCATAAACATGGAGTGGTGGAATACCAAAATAATTCTCCTGTAGTAAAAAAAAAACATGCAACACCACGTAGTTCCACAAACTTAATGGTATAGCCACCCTCTGTAACTCATCTCACCAGGTGCACAACAAACTATATGCATACACCCTTCAACCACAGCCTTCACAAGGCCTACCTTAAAACCAAGTCCATCCAGGGTCCTGACTGCAATTTCCATTCCTAAGATTCTGTTTTAGGAATGTTCACTACATTGTGTCTCTGTAATTTAAATATATTGTCGTGCACTGTGCCCAACATGGTCACTGTGTCATTGCAAGTAATGTTTGGGTTTCATGCTATTATGTTTTTTCACAGGCTCAAAATGTTCTAAAGCCTCCCAACAACAACCCAAATCTACAGCTTCTTTCCTCCAGGTTATGTGCCATCACCAAACTCAGACAAAAGGGTCAGTGTGGCTGTCCCATCCACATTAATTGCCACAAGGAAAAACATGCATTCCTAAACACCATGGTGGTGACGTGATCAGTCTTCACTGCGAATTAAGTGGCGGCCTGATAGCAATGGAAAACAAATCCCTGTGGCCTGCCTAGCTAAAGACACCTTTCCAGGTGGCCCAACACCAGAATTTCACCCAGTGGTGCTCTATCTATACACCAGGCCCACACACAACACACAGGTTTATATGTGACGGTGTCAGTAAAATGACTCCCCCCCCACAGTTTGCACTGTTTTGGCAACTTGGAAAAAAAACCTTCTTCTGCCCTCTAATGCTAAGTCTACTGCAATAGCACATTCTGTCCTCGTTCTCCTTTTTCTTTCTCTTTCCCATTTTCTACCCAGTGGACTTGGCCACCCACTCGAGTATCTCCTGCATTCTACGCTTCCCCGCTTTATCCTTCTTTATCCTGTCCATTTGTTGAAACATTTGCAAAATGTGCTGAAATATTTTATACACACTGCGGTACCTATTTGTGCCTAAAAAGGGTTGCTGCGTCTTTAAATACATAGCCTGGACGTCTGTCGTCGCCCATGTTGTTAAAATCCCTCTTTACCTACTGTGCTGGCATAAATAAATAAATAAAAGAATTGCAAAGTGCAAGTGCAAGCAGATAAAGAAAAGAATAAAACCACCTGCACAATACTGGTGACAGTGGTAGCTTTTATGTTTATAATAACATTTCATTTTCTGTATTGCGCTTAAAGCGCCTGTACACCTGTATAAATCCCTGAACCCAGTCAGTTCAACTAATAGGGTTGGTGTCAAAATGCAAATAAAGAATGTTTTTTCTGTCTTTAAAGCTTTATACCCTATTTTCCTTGAGGCATTCATATTGGGTAAAGAGTATTGGAACCTGGTGCTATATAGAGTCCTTTGAGCTCTCTGTTCCTCCCCTTTCTGTTTGTTTGTGCTAAATTTTGAGCTAAATGCTTTGCTACTGAATGCCCTTACAAATAGAGGAAAGAATTAGTTTAGCTCTTAAACAAAACACTCTGAGCTAGATATTCAGACTGCGCCAGGCAGGGGCGCAGCACAACTGGGTTGAGCCAGGGTATAGTCCAGGCGATATTCAACGGTGCTGCGCTATGGCTCAGCACCATTGAATATGGCACTGGGGTCGCACGCACGGTGCCTGCTCAAGTGGCAGGTGGGGATCAGGGGGATGCACCAGTGCAAGTGTGGGTGCGCTAGGCGCATAAACCGCAATATTCAGCACTGGGCATGCAAATGAGGCCATTATGCATGCAAGGCGCAAACGGGGCCATTTGCATGTCATTATGGCCCCATTTTGATGCAGTGCTCTGATCCCCGGCGACTTGCGCCTGGCGCCCTGCCAGGTTGCAGCCGTCAGGGAGCAATGCCCCCTGCCCCTTGGTGGGCACTGCGCCCTGATCTTGGGCATAGGTGTATACACTCCCTGGTGATCCAGTGGCCTGATCGTGGGCATCTAATGATCTATTCCCGGTGGACCAGTGGACCAGAAACCCCTGCCCGATTGCGGACATGTAGTTCAATGATCCCTAGTGGTCAGTGGACCCTCTCCCCACCGATCGTGGGCATGTGTTTAAATGATCCTGGTGGTCCAGTGGACGATCTTCGTTGTCCGCTTGCGGGCATTGTCCACACACCTGGTGGTCCAGCGGTACCCCTCTCCCCACCCGCCCACTGAGACCCGCCACCCTGCACCCCGGTCAGCGGTGGTGGCAGCTCCCACACAAGATGCCTGGCCGCCTGCCAGCTGACAGTGTACAATGCGGCTGATCGCCTGTTGTCCACTGCATGGGCCAATGGGCGTAGACCAGATTGTACTGTATTAAGTTCAGAAATGTGAATGAGTGTTCATTCACATTTCAGGACTGTGTAGTACAGTGGTCTGAACGCCCATTGGCCCACGCAGTGGACCAAAAGGCTTATAGACGTATTGTACACTCGTCAGCTGGCAGGCAGCTGCGGCTTATGCGGCGGGGAGCTGCTGCCTGCCACTGACCAGGGGTGCAGGGTGGGGTCTCAGTGGGTGGGTGGGAGGGGGTACCGCTGACCACCAGGGTGTGTGACTAATGCCCGCGAGCAGGCGACGGAGATCGGTCCACTGGACCACCAGGATCATTGAAATACATGCCCACGATCGGGCAGGGGATAGGGTCCACTGGACTACCAGGGTGAATGTAAAAAAATGCCCGTGAACGGGCGAGGGGGGGCATGATGCCTGGGCCATGTCCTGGGAGGTCGGGTGGCCACCCACAGCAGACGGCTGCCGTGTTGCGCCCAGCAATATGGCAGCCCACCTGTGGTTGTCCCTGACATGTTCTGGTTTCGGCGGGCTCAACATTGCACCCCCCTGTGCAGCGCAAGGCGGGGTTGTGCCTGCATATGCGCTGCACATCTTGGGCTGAATATCGGGATGTGCCACATATGCATGAGCATGCCCCCCGCACTTGCGCCGCATACATGACTGGTGCGCCCCAGCGCATCGGGGGTTGCGTAGTGCAACCCGCCCATTTGAATATTGCGCCGGGGCGCATTGGTGGGTTGTGCATGGTGCAACCCTGTTGTGCTATGCACAACCCTTTTGAATATCCCTCCCTCTGTTTATTGTAGCTTTGTCATTCATTTTCATCTAAACACAGCCCCAAAGTTAGACTCCACATATCTAGGCAGGGTGTGACTCAGCTGCTGCTCCTCTGGAAGCTGTGGGGTACTCTCTACTAGGGAGCCAGTGGCCTCAATCTCAGTGTATTAATGGGATGGTCACTGTCAGTCACTGCAAGGTGGGTGGAGCTTAGTAACCAATTATTCAGAATTTGTCTATTTTTCAGTATTTTTATATTCTGTTAAAGCTGGAAATTATTATTATTACAAATGTGTGAATTGTCTTAAAGTAAGAAGGTCTTTCTGATCCCCCATTCTTTTGTATAGCATACCATTTAAGCTGTATTAGTTTAGGGGTGAATCAGGTGACCAGATTGTCCTATAAAAAGGACCCTTCCTAAGATCTGTCAGATTAGTTCAGCTGAGGAGGCTGTGCCAGGAGGATCTCTGGCTAACACAGAGCTTAGTGGACAGTGTGATACTGAATGGATTCGACTCTGTGATTGCTTGATTTCATTTGCTGTGATTTTGTTTTGTTTTCTTAAAGTTTTTATTTTCCGTTCTTTATTTTGCTAATAAAAAGACACTAGTTGGTATGCTCCAAACTTTAAAAGTTGTGTCTGTGTTAGCCATCCCACACCTCATCACAGTTTGGTCTGAGAAGTGAGATAAGCTGATTGTCCAGGCTTGGAGGGGGAAATCAGCTGCGGATACCAGTCCTGGTATAAGGGTAACCTCAGATACACCATGGATGACAGCGAGAATGGAAGAGCGACTTGGCTACTGGTACTGTGACCTGCTCCCAGACTCTGATGACTGGACAGTCTCCATTACCTGGGTTGGAGTCCACTGTTAGGAGAAGGGCCCCAATGGAGAGAGAAGAGACCAGTCTTGATGATGAAGAGGATGGCTTGGCATTCAAGGAGAAAGAGACCAGAATGGAGGACACTGATCTGCCCAGAGAGGAACCTCCAGAGGGAATATCTGAGTTATTGAGGTGGCTTGCCATTCTCCAGTTAGAGCTAGACAGAGACAGACAGCAGGAAAGAAGACACCAAGATTTAAGGTGGGCTGAAACCTTGAGACTTTTACAAAATATGGGGGTTAGACAAGGAACTGATGGTGGTGATGGGGCTAACCTCAAGGACATTAAATTAACTAAAATGATTGTTACAGATGATATTGTAGGTTATCTCACAACCCTTGAGCATGTGACCAGGGCATGTGGCTGGCCCCCAAACCAATGGGTTGAGGGCTCCCTATTTGACTGGCAAAGCCCAGTTAGCATACAATAATATGGATTCCAAGTGCTAACACTTATGAGCTAGTAAAGAGGAGATCTTGAAGCGGTACGATATTGACTCTGAAACTTACAGACAGAGGTTCGGGTTTTAAAATATACGAACATACTAATTGCCAGCAGATTAGGCCTTCGGTCTACGAGTCTGCTCGAACCTCAGATCCCTAGTTGGGTACCGAGGCCCTCCCCACCTTGTGTTCCAGAAACCCCTATAATCCATCCCCACCTCCCTGGGCCAGGCCATCATCTGATACATCCGCTTTCTGTGTCTGTCCCACCCTCTCTTGAAGCCCTCCACTGTGGATCTCTGAACCAGCTCACCAGGCAGCGCGTTCCAAGGATCCACCACACTCTCAGTGAAAAACCTCCTCCTCTTTTCCCCCCTCACCCTTCCACCTTCCAACTTCAAACCATGCCCTCTGGTGATACCCCCTGCTTTAGTCTAAAGATCCCCTCCATGTTTACCCTATTTATTCCCTTCAGGTACTTGAAGATCTCAATCATGTCTCCCCATCTCTCTGCTCCTCCAGTGAAAACAGGCAGAGTTCCTCAAGTCTGTCCTCATACGTCAAATCCCCTAGTCCTTGTATCATCTTAGTTGCCCTCCTCTGTACCCTCTCCAGGAGCTGTATGTCCCTCTTCAAGTGTGGTCTGCAGTACTGTACACAGTACTCAAGGTGTGGTCTAACCAGTCCACCGTACAACGGTAGAATCACTTCTCTGCTTCTAGAGGTGATCCCCCTTACGATGCATCCCAACATCCAGTTTGCTTTGCTAGCCGCTCTCCTGCACTGCTCAAAGTTATTCATATATGCATCCACCGTGACCACTAGGTCTTTTTCCCCTGTTGAGGCCTCCAGCACCTCCCCTCCCAGGGTGTACCTGTGTTTAGGGCTTCCCCGCCCAAGATGTAACATCTTGCACTTGGTGATATTGAAATTTAATTTCCATGTGTGAGCCCACCTTTCCAGGGTGTCCAGGTCCCCTTGCACGGCCAACCTCCCCTCTTCCCCCTCAACTACTGCTCCTATCTTGGAGTTGTCAGCGAAGAGAGACTCATTTCACACGCTATACCCTCCCTGTTGTCCGATATTTATGCATTAAACAGGATCGGACCCAGGACCGAGCCCTGCAGTACCCTACTACCAACCTCTCTAGGGTTCGAGAGCTCCCCACTGACCACTACTGTCTGAGTGCATCCAGCTAGCCAGTTTTCAATCCATCTGACCATCAATGGGCCTACTCCCAACCCCGTCAGTTTCTCCACCAGACCACTGTGGGGACAGAGTCAAACGCCTTGCTGAAGTCCAAGAATAATACATCCACAGGCTTTCCCCTGTCCAGTTCTGCTGTTACCCATTCATAGAACTCCACAAGATTGGTTTGACATGATCTACCTGGCACAAACCCATGTTGCCGACTATCCAGACCTCCCACCTCCTCCAAGTACACCACCAATCATTCCTTTAGTATACTCTCCATTAAATTTCCCACCACTGAGGTCAAACTGATGGGTCTGTAGTTACAACAAGACACAAGATAACCCAAGAGAGACTTTTACTTGGTTAAGAGAACTATGCATCAAGTGGCTGGTACCTGAGGGAAAGACTGTGATGGACATCATAGAGCTGCTGGTACTTGGAACAATTCATTCAAATGTTGCCCCTTGAAGTTCAACTTTGGGTAAAGGAACATAACCCTGAATCAGCTGAAGTAGCTATCACCCTTGCCGAGGATTATGTTGCAGCTCACCATTCTGTAAGAAAGGGAGGGACTAGAGCCTCAGAAACACCCATACAAAAAGGGCCCCAACCAGTGAGACCAAATCAGACTGGCCAACCAGGAAGGTATGGGGGTAGGCCTGATAATAAGAACAGTTCATGTGGAAGAACCTCCCCCCCCGGATATAATCTGCAGAAACTGCCAGGAAAAGGACATATAGCCTGGTTTTCGCCCTCAGAAAACAGACCTGGCGCATTTGGTCAGGAACATTGGGACTTTTACCATCAGTGGCAGTGGGAAACCAGGTTACAGTGTTCTAATTGACTCTGTCAGTAAACAGACTCTAATACGGTCAGAATTGATATCAGCTCCAGAAGGAGACCGGATGAGTGTGGTGTAGCGTCCCTGGGGACATCCATTCATATCCTACAGCTAAAGTAGACTTAAGTATACAAGGGCAAAGTAAAAGTGTGGTAGCTGGGATAGTGCCTCATCTGCCAATACCAGTTGTTATAGGTAATGATTTCACTGGGTTTTCCTCTTTGCTTATGGAAAAAGGTACTTTAACTGCAGTAACTACCAGGGCCCAATCCAAAAAAGAACAGGCTGATCAACTGTAACCCCCTACAAATGGGGTGCCCAAGAAGTCTTCCTTGAGCTTGCCTAAATGGCTCACTGCTAGGCTGGTGTCTGCATTTAGCAGTTTAAGTGTGATTACTAGAGCCTGTATAGCCTCTGTGTACTGTCTCTTTAAGAGCTGCCTGATTGCAGCCTAAGTAATCTGAGAGGAAGCTCTGTTGAAAGATGTAACTATTTGCTGAAAGTCATTGAGTGATAATGATAATGTAGTTTGTCTAACCTGCTTTCTTTGTAGCAAGGACTGTTTTGTTTTGTCTCCACCATCTTGATCCTGGACTGCAAATTGGACCAAACAGTACTGGTGGGACCCAAAATGTAGCGGACTACAGGAGCTGTCTGAGTCAAAATCTGTCGGAATTGTTGTTTTGAACTTTTCGCCTTTTTGCAACTGAAGGGGAGCTCTTGCCTTGACTGACAGCCAAATCAGCCAACCAAACCTTTTGGATCTTGGGGAAGTCCCGGACTGCTTGCAGTTTTCAGTTAGATCTAAGCTGGAAACTGAAGAGTAAGGAGCTGAAGTGATTTTGAGCAGCCATCCTGAGTGGATTCACATGGGAGAACTCTGAAAAGGCTAAATTTTTGGCCTGCATGTCGGTGGACTGCTCCTGAGAGGGAGAAAAGAGAATTATTTTGGACTAAATCCAAGTTTGTGTGACTAAAATAAGCTATTGAAGTGGGCCAGGCTCAACCTGAAGAAGACCGAAGATTTTACTGAATGCGATCGGCCTGTCATGAGTTCCAGCTACCCCTAATCTCCCAGTGTGTGCAGAGACTTTGCGATTGTGACCGGGGAGCGCTTTGCCTGGTACAGTAGAATTCCTTTACATGTAAATGTGCTATGAGCTGCTGTGGGCCGTGAGTTAGTCCCCCACTGTGTGAACTGTGTTCTGCTTGCTGGAAGCTGTATCCAGCCCAAAACGGACTGCATCCGAATTTGTCTCCATGTGGTCTGGGCCTTGCCAGACTGGCCCAGCCAGACTACCCACTGCACAGAGAATCCATCAACGAGAGACCTGCCTGGGGATCAGTCCTCTGCTCCATGCTTGAACACGAATGACACCACTGTGACTCATGTGGGCCCTGCTTCTCTTGTCATTCCAGATCAACCATCTGCAGTCTCGATTTTCATTCAGGCTGTGTCCAGTCTTGGGTATCGTGAGTAAATACCAGGGTAGCACCCTGCAACAACAGCTTAATCTGAGTGTGTCATCTGATTGTCTTGTTTCATTTCCTTTATGAACTGAGCCCTCTGGCTCCGGATTACAAATATTGTGTACTGTGCATGTTATGTTTTCCATCACAGGGCCCCAACCAGCTACAACCCTGGGCAACAGTCCTGGCTAGCCCATCTCTTTTCCACCTGGGTACCCAGAGGTGTGACTATGTGGGGGGGACTCAAAGCACATGCATAACTGCTTGATTGATATAACCTTTAAGTTAATTAACCTGATTTTGCCCCTTCCTTGTTCAAGTCCCCTGAATAAATCAGATCTAACTTTTTCTGCATGTAATCTGACTGTGGTTCCAGTTTGTACTGAAAGTACTGTACTGTTGCTATTTGCTGTGCATAACTTGTTTTACAGGGGGTCCACAGGGTCGAGCCAGAGGAACCAGCCCTGGTGGTGAGTGCAAACAGTGTGGGTACTTGTGTGGTGTACCAGGGATATCGTGAAAGTGATTATTGTACGGTGTTCAGGCCACTAGAGGAGAAAGAGGGGGGTTACAGTGTCCTGGAGGGCTGTGCCCAGGTTAGCTTGACCACTACCTACCCTGACCTCCGGGTGGAGGCACCCGTTTCCGAACTCAGGCCCCTTAACCTGCTACTAGCCAAGCAGGCAGGGGTAGTAGCCCTTGGGATAGTGTCACCTAGGGGTTACACACCTTATAGGGGACCTGTTTCCTTTTGAGAGGGAGGTGATTGGGGAACCTGGGAAACTTAAAAAATGAAAGAATGCAAAAAGGAAAACCCAAAAACAATGACAACTAGAAACAAGCATTTGTCAATGCCGAATGTTGTCACGCTGGCATTGGCATTGGCAGTGCCGGAGCTAGAGATGCATAATAGGAATGGCAGTGAAGTATTGAAGTGATGCCAACCCCACCCCCACCCTGTAGAGAGTGACAGGCATTGGGGTGTGCCTTTGGGTCGTCAGTTATAGCGCTCATGCCATTGTACCTCACCCTACCCTGTAGACACTGACAAGTGTCACGGTGTGCTTTGGGGTCCTTGGGCATTATACTTACTCCATTCCATAAGGAAATACACTGACGTGGGTGCAGTATAGGAGCATGGAGTGAACGTTGTGGCCGAACAGTGCAAGGCACACCACGATGCCTGTCAGTGGCTGCAGGGTGGGGATGGGGGGGGTGGAATGGCGTGAGCATTACATCCAATGATCCCAAGTCACACCCCTGATGCCAGTCAGTCTGTACTGGGTGGGGTGCTGCAGTTGGAAACCCTAACATCGTAGGCATGTGGTGGTAGTTTCACTCCACATTTTCAACATGGGCTGCTTGTCGGCCACCTCGTGAAAAGCGACACAATCACTTTGTTAGTTGAAAAGTGATTTTGCACAACGACTGTGCCATTTGGTGACAGAGGGACAAAAACACACTTTTGGGCAGGATGTGGAGAATGACAACTGTATTGTTCATGAGGAGGTGTAAAAAAATGGCAACATTGAAAATCTGGAGTGACAATATGAAATATTGGTGAAGCAATGAGCATGCATACAAACTGCGCAACACACGTCCATAACCCAATTATTTTTGGGAGTTTGGTAGCCACATTTGTAACACAGGCATTTTGGGACCTCCCCTTATGAACAGTGGCAGTGCAGTTTTGTTAATCTGTCCCAAAAGTTGATTTCCCACAGCCACCATGCCATTGTGTGCCACAGGTGCGGAAACACATTTTAGGCAGGATGTGAAAAATGACAGCTGTACTGTTCATAAGGAGGTGTGAAAAAATGGCAGTGTTGAAAATCTGGCATGGAAATATTGCAAATTTGCAAAGTTACAAGGGTGCGTGGAAACTGTGCGATGCACGCTTGCAACACAGCCATTTTATGGACTTTCAGCACCAAATTTTCAATATAGGCATTTTAGGACCTCTGCTCATGAACAGTGTCACCGTCATATCCTCAAACTGTCCCGAAAAGTGATTTCGCACTGCGACCGCACTATTCTGCACTGGATGTGCACATTTCGGCAGGATATGTAAAATGACAGCTGTACTGTTCATCAGGAGGTGTGGAAAAATGCCAAGTTTGAAAATCTGGAGTGAAAATATTACAAAGTCATGACGTTACCAGCGTGCATAGAAAAAGTGCAACGCATGCTCGTAAAACAGCCATTTTTGGGAGTTTTGTCACCAAATTTGCAACATAGGCTTTTTGAGAGCTCCCCTCATGAACAGCAGCACTGTCGTTTCATTACTCGGTCCTGAAAGGTGATTCCGCGCAGTGACCACGAAATCACCTTCAGGACCAAATAATGCTATGACAGTGCCAGAATTCACGAGGAGGGTCCTAAAACCCCATGTTGAAAATTTGGTGCCAAAATTTCAAAAAATGCCTGAGATATGCATCAACGTTGAAAAAACCCTATTTATTCCATTATACTGCTTACGGGCATTTCCTCAGTTTGCGGTTGGCTTTGAAGAGGGCAGATGTGTTCCCAGTCCACGGAAGATCATCGCGCTGGACTCCGCAGGTAAGTATGGGAGTGAGGGGGTTGTGGGGAGGCAGGTGTGCAGTGGGTGGGTGCAGGTTGTGGGGGGCAGGGAGACCATTGAGGGACTGTTTCCTTTCCACAGGTACAAAAGACCATTTTCTTTTCACAGGTACAAAAAAACCCACATTGCAGGACCGTTTTCTGTTTACAGGATCATGTGGCATGCTGGGGTGGGCTCCCAGTGTGCCAAGAACCTGTTTTTTTTGAAGGGGCAGCTGTGCCGACGGAGGATTAGGCATCCTGTGGAAACACAACAAAGGAGGGTTACTTTATGCTGGGGATTGGGCACCCCCATCGGCACACAAGGAGAAAGTGGGGGTGGGGCAAGAGCCAAGGGGATCAGGCACCTTGGCATATAACAAATAGTGAGGTTCTTTATGCTCGTGGGTGGGCTCCCCATGGCACATACATTGGGGGCAGGGTAATCTGACAGGGGGATCGGGCACCCCCAAAGTCGGCAGTTTGGCGGGCAGTGTGCCGCCATGTTTGTGTTTCCGGGTAAACACGTTGGGAGGTCCGCTGCATGTGACGAGCTTTACTCGCATTGCAGCGGACCTTTCCTTAGATGTGCTTGCCCGGGTGGTGTGGCGCCAGCATGCAGGCTGATTGGGGAATGAGGGACGCATCTACTGATGCGTGCCCTGCATTCGCCCAACAGTGACTGTGCCTCCAAATCTGCACTACCGCAAGATGTTGGCTGTGCAAGTGCACCAACATAAAAAGGATATTGTCAATTGAAACTGTTGACAACGTTTTTGAAAAAGCAAAGTCAATACAGGAACAACAGTCAGTCGACACATTGAAACCTTTTTTCTTTCAGCTGGGCAAATCATGTAAGCCTAATGAACCCAAAATGACTATAAAAAATCAGATACTTTATAGAGTATGTACCAACCCTGTCACCCAAGAAAAGATAGAATAGATAATGGTTCCTACATGCTATAGGAAAGACTTGTTATATCTTAGTCATGACTTACCCTGGGCAGGGCATGCCGGAAAAGAGAGAGAACACTGGGTCGTTTAACCCAATGTTTTTTTCTGACCAGGGATACATGAGAAGGTAGCACAATATTGTAGGGAGTGGGTGCCACCTAGTGGCCCCTGTGGGAAAGAGGGAACTGTTCCGCTAATGCCCCTCCCTCTGGTCACCGCACCTTCGACTATAGGGATGGATGTAGTAGACCCTTGAATAAAAGCTCGAAGGAACAGATTAATTTAGTTATTACAGACTATGCTACCAAATACCCTAAAGCCATCCCCATGCAACCGCTACTACCCAAGAATTGGAGGAGCTAGTCAAATTGTTCAGTAGGGTGGGCATCTCCAAAGGGATCCTCACGGATAGGGGTATTAATTTCAGTGCCACCCTTCTGAAAGAGCTCTATCACCTCCTGGGAATAGTAGCAGTAAGAACCTCACCCTACCACCCTTAAACAGATGGGCTAACATAGCATTTTAATCAGACCTTAAAATGAATGCTGAAAAAGTTTGTCAATGATGAGGGGAAGGATTGGGATAAGTTTCTCCCTTTTATATTATTTGCTTACAGGGAAGTACCTCAGGCCTCTACAGGCCATTCCCCTTTTTCTTTGCTGTATGGGAGGAACCCTGGGACCCACTGGATATTGTAAAAGAATACTGGGAGGAATGCCAGGACTTGAAATACCCCGGCATAGGGGCATATATGAGGCAACTAAGGGAAAGGCTTAGGAAGTACACCCAAACAGCACATCAGGCCAGTGTCCAAGCCCAAAAAGTACAAAAGGAAAGGTATGACCAAGGGACAGGGAGTAAATCATTTGTGACTGGGGAACGGGTGTTGTTGTTACTCCCCACCTCCTCCCATAAACTATTGATGAAATGGCAGGGGCCTTATACGATCTTGAGACAGGCAGGTCCTGTCACATATGAAATTGAAACCCTTGACAAGAGACCAGCTAAACAAATTTACCATGTTAATCTTTTGAAAAAGTGGCATGAAGCCCTTATGACAGGACTGGGCATGATGGGCATTCCTGACCATAAAAATGAAATGGAAATGGCGTATAATCACCTAGAAAATGCTGAAGAGTTAGGAGAAGTGCATGTGGACCTCTCTTTGAAAAAGGGACAGCTAAATGAACTATAAGCCCTTCTGAGAAAGTACCCTGACACGTTCACTAGTACTCCAGGTAGAGCCATTGGGGTAGAGCATATGATACAGACAGAAGCACCCCCACTGAGAAAGTAACCATGTAGGCTTCCTGAAAGGGTTCAAGGGGAAGTGCAGAAAGAAATTAAGAACATGCTGGGTCTAGAGATCATAGAGCCTTCTACCAGTGCCTGGAGTTCTCCAATAGTGATAGTACCAAAAAAGGAAGGTGGCATCCAGATATGTCTCAATTTTAGAGGCTTCAGTCAAGTCTCTCACTTCACTGCCTATCCAGTGCCAAGAGTGGATGATATCTTGGACCGTACTGGAATGCCAAGTATATCTCCACTCTAGATTTAACTAAGGGTACTGGCATATCCCTTGAAGACTTCTCGAAAAGAAAACCACTTTTACTATCCCGATGGAGCTATTTCAGTTTAATACCATGCCATTTGGTCTGCATGGGGCACCTGCTACATTCAGAGATTCATGGACCAAATTCTGGCCCCTCACAATGACTACAGTGTGGCCTATCTGGACAATGTAATTATTTTTAGTCCAGACTGGGAGACCCATCTTAAACATCTAGGAGCCGTAATTGGTTCCATTAAAACTGTGGGATGACCATCAATCCCTCGAAATGTGCCCTGGCCAAGATCAAGACTAGATACTTGGGCTTTGTCTTAGGTAATGGGGTAATCAAACCTTAAATCAGTAAGGTAGAAGCTGTAGCCAGTGCCCTGTACCGAGACAAAGAAACAGGTAAGATCCTTTCTAGGTCTTGTGGGGTACTATCGACAGTTTATTCCTAGTTTTGCAGCACTGGCTGCTCCACTGACTGACTTAACTAAAAAGAAGAATTCAAACAAGGTCAAATGGTCCCCAGGGTGCAATGAGGCATTTCAGTCCATCAAGGCCGCATTGTGCTCTTCACCAGTCCTAAACAGTCCTAAATTTGAGTACCCTTTTGAGGTCCATATTGATGCCTCAGGTACTGGGATTGGAGCAGTCCTAAGCCAGACTATAGAATGAGAGGAACACCCTGTAGTGTATATTTCTAGAAAACTACATGAGAGGGAGAGATAATATTCCACAATAGAGCAGGAGTGTTTAGCGGTTAAGTGGGCTATAGATATGCTATGTTTCTATCTGTGGGGAGCTCTCTTTACATTAGTAACTGATCATAACCCCCTCTGTTTCCTTCAGCAAATGTAAGAAAAAAACAACAATTTCAGCCCATCGGTGCAGTGGTTGGATTTCCACTTGCGACGCCGGCAACCCGGGTTGGGTGCGGACTCTGGTCGTTGGAGGGCCGGCCGGGGGAGATAGGCTTGAGCATCCCACGACAGCTCACCTTCTCCAGGGGGAGGGAGGGGGCCATCGCCCACCACTTGTCTGACCCCAAGTAGAGGCTCGGAGTACAGCAAGCCCTGCTAGCAGGGGAGGGCTGGCCAGTCACACAGTGGATGATGGCACTGCGCGTTGACATCAGGGCACATGCTGTGTGCAGGGAGGAAACTAGGAGGAAAAAATGCCTGCAGGCCCAGAGGAGATGGAGTTCCAGGAGCTAGCTCTAATATGCAGCCACCTACCTACCGGGGCCACCTGGACCGATGAAAAGTTGATTGTCGGGGTGTAGGAGCCCCACTTCATCCCCGCCCAGGGGGGCAAACCTTGGCTCCATAGTGTACCAGTGATGGACCCAGGCAAGGTGGCTTGCAGGGGTAGACTCCGTGCATCTCCTGAGGATGCTGGCCGACAGGGTGTAGGAGGGATAAACAGAATAAAAAACAGAATAATGAGGTGGTATCTAGCTCTTCAGCCTTATCAATTTGAAGTAAAACATCAGTCAGGAACCCACATATTAATGCTGATTTTATATCCAGATATGGAGCCAGTAGTGTTTAAAACACTGAGGGCCAGATATTCAAACCATTGCTCCTAGCGCATGATTTGTGCAAGGCTGCAAAATTCAAAATCCCTATTAGCGCTGGCACTGTGTGGTAGCGCCGATGCTAAAAGATAATAGTATGCAGGGCGGGCTAGGAGAGTGCCTATGAATGGCAGCAGCATGGCATATTCAAAGGTCTAGCGCCATGCTACAGGCATTAGCGCAACCTGTAGCGTGGCGCTGGTAACTCCCAAACAAAAGCTGGCGGTAATGCAGTGGTAATGTGGTGGTGGTGCCCCCTCCATCGTGGACCCCCGTAGCCGTGGTAGTACAGTAAACTCCCTGGTAGTCTAGTGGTCCCCTCACCCCCCTGCACAAATCCTGACCCATTTAGAATTAAAGTGAAAGTAATTTCCCTGGTAGTCTAGTGGTCCCTCACCCCTGCATGAATCCCGACCCATTTGGAATTAAATTCAAAGTAATTTCCCCTGGTAGTCTAGTGGACCCACCCCATGGAATAACCTGACATTGGGAGATAGCCCACACTCCAGCATTGCCTCAGCTAAACTATACCCCCAAAATTTCATTACCTGATTCTGTGACTGTACCTGATTATAATCTGCATTTTCCTTGTTCCCCTTGGATCATTTTGCAAATTCCTCTTGTATGCATATGTAACCCCTACCCGGTATGCCGTCCCGTCTAACAGCTCTACCAGGTGGGCTGGGTTCGGGGAGGAATATGTCACTCGGCACATAGGCTAAGTTTGGTTACTCTGCACAGGGGCACCCAAGTAACTCCGAACACAGGAAGCAATAACTGTAATGTCCGATACCAGAAGTGGGATTCTAAAGTGTGGCTTTTATTCACATCCAAACAGAATAAACAAAGCATAGATGGACCCATGGGGTACACTCCTGGGAATGTAGATTAAAGGAGACCAGAACACATCCTCATCATTTTAGCCCTCAGGCTCTACAGCACACTGGACACACAGCCCGAACGTGTACACTGTTCTGGGTTTTCCTGGCTCGCTCCCTGCCAGCCACTTGGACACTTTCCATATTTCATGGAAACATTTATGGTGGCCCCTATACCAACTAACAGCTCCATAAGGGAATCTTCCTACTAAATCCCACGTCTGGGTACTTTCTTCAGGCACTGACCAAGTACCTGAGGGAAAGCAACGGGTGTCTCAGAGCAAATCTGTAGAGGTGAATTTGGTTACTACTGATGGGGGGGTCTCCCACCTCTCGCTCCCACAAGTCATACCCAGCCATTTCTCTGGACTGTAACACCTCATTCTTTAGCACTTTGCTGTGTAGATTCTTTGTTAAATATATTTCACATTCAATCTACTGTCTTTTCTTCCCATTTGTGCTGGACTTGAACATACGTATGAGTGGCTTTGTCCATTTCTCTAGACCCCCCATAGAGTTAAGCAGTCCAATACCCACATTCTTTCTTCCCATGTGTGCTGGACTTGAACATACTTATGAGTGGCTTTGTCCATTACTCTAGACCCCCCACAGAGTTAAGCAGTCCAATCCCCACATCTTCCAACTGTACTTGGCTGTATTTGCCTGACCCCACAGTAAAACTCCCTTTAGTTTCCTTCTGGTTCAGGTGGAAACAACACGGCCCTTTAGCAGAACGAACTCACCCTTCGGTTGCAGGTGCATCACAGGTGTTTCCTGCTCAAGGAATCTCTTCTTGATCTTCTGGTGCCTCAGCACAACTTAAACAGGCAGCTTCTTTCCTTAGCTGGACCAAAGGGGTTGCCCCTGGAAAACAGGCTGACACCTTCCCCCCATCCCCACAGGGATGGGGTTCTGAACCATTGAGAGCGGTCTCCACCACTTCAGTAATCAGGTCCTGTGTTCCTCTTCAGGTGGAAACACACACCTTAAACAAAGTAGCTCTGAAACAGAGCTTAAACTCTGAGGGCCTGCACTCAGCAGCGCACCTCTGCTGCACTTTACTGAACTCACACAGACTCTGAAAAGACTGGCTTCAAATTCTAACGTTCTACTCTAACCTCCAACTGCAACATTCCAGTGTGGCTTAAGCAGCTCGACAGTTCTAAAATGATGTCATCCCTCAGTCTCAGCTGAGACTGAGAACAGAGTGAGACAGTGTGAAATCCATTTAATTGGAGTTTCACAAGCTGCCTTCCTGCCTACCACTAGGTCTTACTGAGATTCTAGTAACCCCGGATAACAGGGGTTACACTCACCCCCAGGAAAATGACTGTCCACAGTCATTAGTCACCTAACTTAGGCCATCTCACCCCATGTGTTGACTACGGGAGGTAGTGCTACCTTCTTCCCACCATCAGCTAGCATGGCAGGCAACACTAAGGGCCTAGAGGCCTTGGCTGACATAACAGCCTCTACTCTACCCGCTTACTGTGGGCACCTAGTGGCTGTGGTAGAACTGTGCAGATCATAGCCCTAATAGAGCAGTACTGCAGCCCCTACGGCCATTCAGGGCCACAGCCTGTCTATCCCCCAGCCCTTTAGGGAAAACCTGTCTGCCTCTGGCTCAAATTTCCCAAAACAAACAGGGGACCTCCTCAACCCTGGACACCATGCAACCATACATTAGGAGCCAATACCTACACTATGCATTACTCCCACGTTCCCCCACAACCATACCATGGAAGAAAAAGTTATACACAGTAACAACAACAACAACAGTACTTTAAACACTACACACTAAAGTACTACTGAGGAACTCCGCTGAGTCCCTCCTCCTCTTCTTGTCTTCTCTTCTATCTTCCTCAGGAACACCTGCAAGAAAAGACAACACACACTCTAATCTGCATACACAGTCTATCTAAACCCCTACCATCAAAACACTGGTGAATCCCCCCCAATTTTTTTTTTTAGAAAAGTAGAAAAAACAGTATAAACATTAGAAAACAGTAAAAACAATTATATCATTTACAATACACCATATTTGGGGGATGGAGTGCCCTAAAAGTCCCATCTAGTGACCACAGTGCCCGAAGGCAAGTCCATTAAAGAGTCTCTCCTGTCCCGGAGCCCGATGAAGCACAGTTCTAGCAGGCCAAAGTCCCAAAGGGGAGAGTCTTTGAGGACAGTTCAAACTTCTGGAGTCTGCTATCGTAGGATGTGTACTGCAGTGTCATAAGACTAGAAAAGTCTGGACTTACTAGTCCCTTGTAGAACAAAAATGGCACCAAACCTGGTCCTCAGCCGAAGATTCTCCCTGGCAGCATTCTTCCAATACAGCTGGGCGGACATCTTCCGGGAATGACAGGAGGGCACATCTGGAAACTGCTGAGCTGATGTCATCTCTGGATATGGAATCTTGGAACAGGAAAAAGGAAAACCGCTGGTCTGACATTATCCAGTACCCAGGTGACTAATCAGGATACAGCTGGACTGGTGTCCTCTCTGGATCTGAAGTCATCTGGTGGGCCAGTTGATGGATTCTGTAAAGTCTGGGAGGCAGTATAGCGCAGTGGTCTAAGGCTCTGAGCTGCAAATCTGGTGACATCCAGCAGACCAGACCTGGGTTTGAATCCCACAGCTTCCACTTGCATACTGTGACCCTGAGCAAGTCACTTAACCTCCTTGTGCTTCCAGGTCGCTCCTGTAAAAAGCTTTCAGCTTAGTGTGCTATACCTGGTTAAACAACTAAATAAAAAAAAAGTCAGTACACTGTAGAATTGATGAATATGGGGCACCTGAGTTCTGGACATCCATACTTGCAGAACAACATAGGTACTGTTACGGCTGGAGTGGCAGCACTGGCTACCACTGCTCTGCTTTCCATTTGGTAGGCAGGTACATTCAAGAAGGTCTTTGCATTGTGGCCATAACACAATGGGTCAGGTGCTTGAATTATTACCCCATCTGGCTCATAATTCACACTGTGAAAGGTTTCACGTCCTCTCCATCCACAATTCAACAATGTCCATTAACAGTGTCCTGCCTCTTTTCCACTGGCTGTATTTGTCATGAAACATTCTGTTCTTGACATGCTTGTTTGCACCAGGATGCACGCATTTCATTGCTTCTTCCCAAATCCAGGACTTCCTGCTTTGTTCAATCTCCTCCCAGACTCTCCAAGGAAAGGTAGGAAAGGACATCTCATAGATTTCATTCACCTTCCTCTGAACCAGTCTTTCCTCTTTACTAGCTTTGGTCAACCTGAGACCTCTGGCCTGGCTTGGGGGTGGCCAGTCCTGGTTCTGCCGCACATTCTCAAAGACACAACAAATGGATCCCTGGCTTTTCTTGCACAGCCAGGGCAGTGGAATCACCACTCTTCCATGCATTCCTCTGAGGCAAGAGCTTGAGGCTGTGTACCAGTTCCTTTTTCACAAGGCCACATAGGTTCCCCCTCTTCTTCCTCACTGAGAATCTATGCCCAGGAGTGAGCAGTCATCCTCACTTCTGAGACTGTCCACTCTTCACTGGGCGCAGAGGTCGAAACCTCCCATTCAAAGGCCTCCCTCATCTCGTCTTCACCTATGAGACTTGGGCTAGGCCCCTCTCTCTAAGGGTCTACTGATGCTCTTCCTGAAATGTCTCTCTGCAACTCAGACTCTGAAACATCAGCACATTGTTCTGTCTGTAAATCTGCACCCTCTTGCTTTGTGCCACACTCTGAGGGGCCTTCTCCAACAGGCTCCGTCTGGTGCTGTGTGCTGCCAACTACAAATTCTTGAACTTTTGTCCATGTGGGAGCCAAATGAATCTTGGGCTTTTTAAACAAACCATATTTCTCTAGGCACCCAGAACAGTGAGGTACCATGAAGATGTCCCTTCCAGCATTTAAGCACATTAAACATACTCGCACTGGATATCCAGGAATCGCCACATGAGGAGGCAGTCGTCCTCCATAGTAACATCTCTCAGTGTCCCTTAACTTGTTCATGTCTACTGCTATCACAGCCCAGGCATGATCCAGGTAACGGGCTGGTCCTGAAGCCATGACTGCAGAGAAAAACAAACAACGCTCACTGTTATTTCAAGTCCCACATCACTGAAAACTTTCTCTCTCTCTCTTTCAAAATGGCTCCTCTGCTGCTGTGTTTACATTACTACCCCACCCTGTAATGGCGGCGGCAGCACTCCTACGCATCAGCATTCTGTAATTGGGTCAAGCCACTGCGCATCCGATTTACACACTCTACTGATAACTTTGCTCAAGCTGCACAAACTTGCACTGTTCTTTTCCTAGCACATTTATATGACTTACCATGGACTTCTCACTTGCTGAAGACATTGCTCTAGCTTACAGTCCCTTAAAGCCTCAGTATTTCATAGCACAGGATTGCCTGTAATTTTTGCTGCATATCTGATACAACTCACAGTCTCTCTCATGGCTTTGAAACTTATACTGATGCCGAACCTATAATTATGCTCACAGTCGATGGCTTAAAATGCTTGCTTTTGCTGGTAAAACTTAACACAGTCCTTGTTTGCAAAGCGATTACACTGCTACGCACAGATTCAGCTGGCTTTTGGCAAAATCACTTAGTTTGAGCAATTATTTCTATTAGTACTCACTGTTATCAGTAGCTGTTTGCTGCGATGGAAAACGGCCTGCAGCCAGTCTTGGAGGTCTCTGGAAAGAAGCGGGTTGGCAGTCCAGCTGATTGTCCCTCTGAACACCACACTCACAATCCAGTCGATTGAGATGCGGGTTGAGCCCGAATTTAACCAGAAAAGTCAGTTTTCTGAACTTTTTACAGCACTTTCAGTCACCATGACGCTTCTCCTGATAAGCCAGTATGCACACTCCACTAACTCTCCCTCTCGAATGCTGTGCAATCGCTCTAGAGCTGGCTTGGGGGTGGGACTGATTGCAGTCTCACCAATCACTCGACGCCATGCAAATGAGCCTCTTTCCTCTCGAATGCTGTTCTCCTCACAGCGATCGTCGAGCAGGCAAATTTAAACTGCAAACCACACTTTTTTTTTTTTCAACTGAGGCTCCTCGGCAGGAGCACCATTTCAACCATTTTTCATGGCCATTAAGTACAACCAGTCTCTCCGTTCACAAGAAAGCATTTCCAACGTCTAGGGCACAATTTTCCTTCTGCTACCCACAGTTTTCCACACTTTTCTTTGTCACAAACACTTTTAAAAGCTGGCAAACGCTGTCATTTGATGCAGGACAAGGGCATACACTCTCAGGCTTTACTGCTGCTTGGTAAACAGTTGCCATTTTAACAGCAGCACATAGACAACTGCACACAGTGGCACATTAGTTAACATTGCTTCAGCTTTTTGGGCTACCCACTGCCAGATAGCCAAAACACTAGCCCTTTGCCCGAGCGACCTTTCTTACAATCCTCCCTAAATTCCAAACCCAAATCCCGGTGGTGCCTCCATTTTTGTAACCCCTACCCAGTATGCCGTCTCCATCTAACAGCTCTACCAGGTGGGCTGGGTTTGGGGAGGAATATGTCACTCGGCATATAGGTTAAGTTTGGCTACTCTGCACAGGGGCACCCAAGTAACTCTGAACATAGGAAGCAATAACTGTAATGTCCGATACCAGAAGTGGGATTCTAAAGTGTGGCTTTTATTCACATCCAAACAGAATAAACGAAGTATAGATGTACCCCCACAGGGCTACACTCCTGGTAATGCAGATTAAAGGAGACCAGAACACATCCTCATCACTTTAGCCCTCAGGCTCCACAACACACTGGGCACACAGCCCGAACTTGTACACTGCTCTGGGTTTTCCCTGGCTTGGCTTCCTTGCCAGTTCCTTGGACACTTTCCATATTTCATGGAAACATTTACTGGTGGCTCCTATACCACCTAAGAGCACCTCAGCTCCATAAGGGAATCTTCCTGCTAAATCCCACGTCTGGTACTTTCCTCAGGCACTGGCCAAGTACCTGAGGAAAGCAACAGGTGTCTCAGAGCATCTGTAGAGGTGAATTTGGTTACTACTGATGGGAGGGTCTCCACCTCTCACTCCACGATTCATACTCAGCCAGTTCTCTGACTGCAACACCTCATCCTTTAGCACTTTGCTGTGTAGATTCTTTGTTAAATGTATTTCACATTCAATCTACTGTCTTTTCTTCCCATTTGTGCTGGACTTGAACATACTTATGAGTGGCTTTGTCCATTTCTCTAGACCCCCACAGAGTTAAGCAGTCCAATCCCACATCTTCCAACTGTACTTGACTGTCTTTCCTGACCCCACAGTAACAGTCCCTTTAGTTTCCTTCTGTTTCAGGTGAAACAACATGGCCCTTTAGCAGAGGAACTCACCCTTTGGTTGCAGGTGCCCCACAGGCATTTCCTCCTCAAGGAATCTCTTCTTGAGCTTCTGGTGCCTCAGCACAGCTTAAACAGGCAGCTTCTTTCTTTAGCCGGACCAAAGAGGTTGCCCCTGGAAAACAGGCTGACACCTTCCTCCCATCCCCACAGGGATGGGGCTCTGAACCATTGAGAGTGGTCTCCACCACTTCAATAATCAGTTCCTGTGTTCCTCTTCAGGTGGAAACACATACCTTAAACAAAAGTAGCTCTGAAACAGAGCTTAAGCTCTGAGGGCCTGCACTCAGCAGCGCGCCTCTGCTGCACTCTACTGAACTCTCACACAGACTCTGAAAGACTGGCTTCAAATTCCCCAACGTTCTACTCTAACCTCCAACTGCAACATTCCAGTGTGGCTTATGCAGCTGCAACAGTTCTAAATGATGTCATCCCTCAGTCTCAGCTGAGACGGAGAACAGAGTGAGACAGTATGAAATCCATTTAACTGGAGTTTCACAAGCTGCCTTCCTGCCTACCACTAGGCCTTACTGGGATTCTAGTAACCCCGGGTAGCAGGGGGTTACATACTGTTAACATTTTATGCAAATTGCACTGCATTGTCTGTATGGTATCCAATGAATAAGGCAACTGCGAGAGTGCTTTCAAAAGGGCACCTCAGTCATGGTGCCTGTGTTCTGGGCTACCTGGCAGGGTAGTGACTGGGCAGGGAGTGGCTAATATAGCAACAGGATGTCGCTATATATACACGCTGTGGGGGGGAGGGACCACGTTGCATGATGGGCCAAAGGGAGGGAGGGTATATGGGGTGCAGTGCAGTGGTTGGCTGCTGAGCTGGCTGTGTGGCATGGTGGGTAGTCAGTGGGCTGGGATGGGAGGTGACAGACTTGGTTCTGGGCACAATCGCTTTTTGTGTCGGATAGGGGTTTCATTTTTTTTTAGTTTATACACACCCCGACATGCACCTTCCTGGAGTTGAGAGCCCTTAAGTGGGAGGGAGTAGGGTGTGTGTGCAGGCACAGCCCCGATAACATAGAAATCTGGTTGCTGGTTTTAGTCGCCGTGAGTGTACAATGCCGTAATTCATTTTTGGCAATGTACACTTACCCAAACAGTGATCGCCTTTCTGCAATCGCCATTTTCACATAGAACTTGCCTGTACATATCATGTCTAAAACTGTATACTTGACTGTGTATATAGTGTTTTATACTTTGTCTTGACCACCTCTGCCCCTATTAACCCTCCATTCCCCCATATTGCATCTGTAAATGAGATTATCCTTATATCACTGTATGTTTACCTGCTGAAATATTTTCAAATAAATAAATATATTACAGGTATCTATTCTAAGCCAATCAGAACACAGGAAAACTGTCAGTTATTATCCCACAGATGACTACTACAATGACATTTTAGACATGCCCACAGTAGATTATCCACATTCTGGTGATGCCCACAGTAGGTTATCCGCATTCTGATGACACCCACAATAGGTTATCCACATTTCAGACATGCCTACAGTAGGTTATCCATTAAGTCCATAGACAGAAAAATTGGGAACAAAGGCATGTTCCACTTCAGCTGTTTCCTGGGAGCCAGTATAGTACAGTGATTAAGAGCTATGTGCTGCAAACCTGAGATCTGGGTTTGAATCCTTCAGTTACCACTTGCATACTATGTGACTATGAACAAATCACTTGAAAACAACCACAGCACTTTTTAAAATCTTGGGTTCAAAATTTTAGTCACATAATAGCAATAACTTTCAGTTAGCCAGAGTATACTTAGAATAACTGGCTTTAGTGGTTGATTAAATACCTCAGCCTTCGGCCTCAGCATTTAATCATCCACTTCAGATGGTTATTCTTTCATATACTCCAGCTAAGTGAATGTTATCACTTAATTATACTGGAAGAGATTCCTCTTAGCCAATCAGAATGCAGGATTACTGTCAGGCTATTCTGTGATGACTAGACAATAGAATTAATAATTTATTTATTTATTTATTTGCTTTTGTTTGCCAGGTAAGCACACTAGACAACCAAGTGCCTACTTTCAGGTGCGACCCGAGAGATTACAAAGATACATTCAGGTACAACAGGCAAACAATAAGAGCAGGTATAAGTAAAGGCAACAGTCATAAACATGGTCAATGCAACACCATCAGGGGACATTTACCTAGCCAGTGGGAGGAAGATAAAACACAGTACAAAGGAGGCAGGCAGTAAGCAGAGTTTAACAGGCAAAAAGACTTTGCAGGATAGGGGCTGTAGAGTAAGTCAAGCAGTTTACAAAGGAGGATAGGAGAGGCCAGTGAATAACCCAGAGGAATAGAACAATGACATATGCACAATTTGAGACAGTAGAGCCAGGGAGGACCCATCACAATCTGTTCTTAGATCACAGTATGTTTCACTGGTAGGGAAGGTGAGAAGACCCAACACCCTGAAGCAGTCAGAAAACAGTGACATGCGGCAGGGGTACATTAAGTGCAGAGGCAGGTAGAGACAGATTTGAGGAAGCCCCAGAGGGAAGCTTTAAAGCAGGAATGGGAGGTGGAGGAGCGAGTGCTCGCTGGAAGGGAGTTCCATAATCTAGGGGCAAGAGTAGTGAAGGCCCGGTCACCCATTTGGGTGCGTGTTTTAGGAACTAGGAGGACATGGAAGTCGCTGGACCTTAGGTGGTAGGAGGAGGTAGCAGGTTTGAGGGTTGCGGCAAGGACAGAAGGGGTGGCCGTTCTGATAACATTGTCGATGAAGTTGCTTAGGACGAAGGTACGGTGCTTTTCTGATGGAAGCCACTCCAGCTGGGAATAGAGCTGGCAGCGGTGGGTGAGGCGGGGAGCTGAGAGTGCAAAGCGACATACATTATTGTACGCCGTATCTCATTTGGAGAGATTGTTTTTTGTTGAGAGGGAAAAGGAGACAAGTCCATAGTAGAGCGTGGGTAAGAGGAGCCCTCTGGCTAGGGCGAGACATGCCGCTGGGGTGAGGCAACTTTTTGCTCTGTACGCAAGGCCCAACTTACTGTTTGAGGCCTTGCAGGCATTGCAAATGTGCAGAGCGCAGTCCAGTTGTGGATCGAGTGTCGCCCCAGGTACTTGACAGATTCAGCATCTTGTGGAAGGATCCATCGGCTCATGAGATCCTTAGAGGGAAGGATCGCTTAATTTGGCTTTGGAGCCGAAGAGCATGGTTTGAGTTTTCTGCAAGTTGATAGCAAGCTTGTGGGCCTCCAGCCAGGTTTGAATTTGTTTGAAATCAGAGTTGAGCTTGTCGTTGATGTCAGAGCTGTCCTGGGAGCTGAACAGAATGACTAAGTCGTCAGCGTACAGAGTAGAATGCCCATGAGCCGGGGCCGAGGGCAGCTCATTAATAACGAGGGAAAATAGGAGAGGCCCAAGGACAGAGCCCTGAGGGACCCCACAGTTGACCGGGGCAGGCTTTGACAGGGCCTTTTTGAACTTGGTGTACTGCTGTCTGCCCGAGAGGTAGCTACTGATCCAGGCAAGGGCGGGGTAGGAGAAGCCCAGGGACAGGAGAGAGGAGCACAGGAGTGAGTGGTCAACACGGTCAAAGGCTTTTGAGAGGTCCATGAAGATGGCTCCAGTCAGTTTGCCTTGATCTGCAGCAGATCTGATCTCAGAGGAGACAACCGCTAGGGCAGTGGATGTACTATGCCCTTTTCGGAAGCCATGTTGTGCAGGGGAGAGTAAATCATAGGTCTGCAGGTAATGGGAGACCTGTGAGGCAACCACCCTTTCGAGAAGCTTGCCGATCGCTGACAGTATCGCTATCGGGCGATAGTTTCTGAGATCCTTGGGGTTGCCCTGTTTGTGAACAGGGATGACTTTGGCCACCTTCCAAGTGTCAGGGATGGTGCCCGACAGAAGGGATCTGTTGAAAATGTGGGTGATAGGGCGGGCTAGTATGGAAGCCGCAAGTCTGAGTAGTTTGGGCTCAAGGCTGTCATGCCCGGCACCAGTGTGAGGGGGGAGACCAGCAAGAAGCTTCTGGGTCTCCAAGACAGAGATGACCCTGAGGTAGAAGGGAGGTTGAGGGATTACACCGATGGGGAGAGAGTCCCAAGTTTTGGAGGTGTGGGGGAGGAAGGGGAGAGCAGGCAGATTGGTGAACAGGGAGTTGAAGGCATTGGCAATCGTAAGGGGATTATTGCAGTTTACCCCACCAGTGTGCATGTCAGAGACCTGAGCTCTAGCGGACCCACTGACCAAGTTTTTGATGTTCTGCCAGAAGCTCCTCAAGTTCCTGACTAAGGAGAGTAGGGCAGATTGACAATATTCACTCTTGGCAGAACAGATGGCTCTTTTGCAAGTGTTTCTCACTCGTCTATACTCATGGAGGTCAGTGCTGGAGAGGGAGGCCTTGTAGCGAGCCCAGCATTTGTCCCTGTACTTCATGAGGGAGAAAAGATCGCCATGAAGCCACTTTGTGACTGTGCCCCTTACCCTCCTTTTTGTGAGGGGTTCATGCTTGCTTTGCAGTGGGGTAAAGACAGCAAGAAAATTGTCAAGGGCCACAGAGGGGTCTTTTGCAGCAGTGACCTGAAACCAATCTGTTTGCCGCAGGTCTGAGAGGTAGTCTTCTATGTTAAGTTTGGAGAAGTCCCTCATCTGGATCACTTTGCAGGGAATTTTAGGAGTGAAGATACCCCAAATGCAGTAGGTGGGAGAGTGATCTGAGATGACATCAGGGAGGGTGCCGCTGGAGACAATTCTGTTTGGTCTGTTGCTCAGCACCCAATCAATGAGGGATCCCTTGTCGCCTTGTGAGGAGAGCCTTGTGGGTTCCTTAATGAGTTGTCTGAGAGAGAGACCCGCCAGCAAGGGCTCATATTGCTGGACATGGCTCAGCTTTCTGCCAATCAAAGATGTCTAAGAATGGCTACAGTGCATCTGTGAAAAACAGTTCCTGTTTTCTCATTTTTTCATTTCTCATAGACGTTCTATAGTGTGAGGATTTGCCACTTTTATTTTTATTTTTTTTCCCCAGTATAATAGGGATAATACCATAGTGGTCTGGGTTTCCTTGGTAATAACCAGACCAGGTAGTTAATAAACACCTTGCCCTTTGGCCTTGGTATTTATTACCCCTGGCCTTGGTATTTATTACCCCTGGTCTGGTTATTACCTCATAACCCCAGTCCACGATGGTATTATCACTATAATAGCTCACGGATTAGTGTTCTGCTGTTTATGTAAACCACGGAATGCTAATCCATAGTTTATGCACACTGCAAATTAGTAACCCATAGTTGAAATACTAAATTCAGAATATTGAAATTTCACATTAGCAGAATTCCATCAAATTAGGTGGAAATGCCAATGTTCCATGGAATTCTTTTGGAAGCTGAATTGGAAAATTCCACACAGCTCTAACCACAAGTGTTGCTGCAGGATCAGTTTCCCAGCTGAACTGACCTGGAGTCAGTTTACTGTAAGAATACGTTCTCTTCAAGCGTGATTCTTTCTTGCACTTTACTCCCTTTAGATGTCATTATGGATCATCATTCTGAAGAAATTTGAGGAAAAATGGAAACTCTAAACTTTTTATGAGCTTGCTGGGATTCAAATAACCCAGATCTCTTGGCTCACTATCATGTGCTCTAACCATGATGCTATTCTGTCTCCTGTCTGCAGGTATGTGGTTAGACACATCTCAGTCTCACACAAACTGATCCCAGATTAGTTCAGCTGGGAGACTAATCTTTGATCAGTTTGACAGGAAACTGATATATTATCAGTTTGGCTGGTAACGTGATTCTAGAGCAGTGGTCATGGGCACAGTTTACCTGCATCAGTAAGCGTAACTAACCATATATACTGTACACTACATCATCTTAATGTCAGAACCATGGTACAACAAGGCTGGGATTTCATTGTTTCCCTATGGAAACAGGGACCAGTCATCCGCTATATATGGACTAGTGGATGGGTGACCTTCTACAACAAAGCTGTGTTTCCATCGAGGGAGTTGATGACATCATAGAGACCTCAAGAGTGAAACTTGAGAAGTCTTGCTGATGTCATCAATTCCTGGAGATGGAAACACAGCCTTAGTTGCGGATGATCACCCATCCACTGTTTTATATGGTATATGGTTGCCACTTATTTTTTGTTTGTATTTTTTTTTAGTTGCTGGTTACCTTCTGTGTTATCTAGTGCCACTACTGCGCCTGCTCGCTCCGGCTTCTCCCTGCTCCTGCCCACTCCAGCTTCTGTTTTCCTGTTGCTGGCACTGTTTATTTTTAAAATGAAATAAAAAAAGAAGTAATTTACTTTTGTGACACAGAGTCATTTGTGGCTTTACATGTCAAAACTAGAAGGGTCCACTGCTCGGCGCTTGCAAAATTACGCCACCTTATTTTCGCTACTTTTCCCGTTAGAGCCATGTTGAGTGAGCTAGTCAACTGACAGTTCAAGGCTGAAAAGTTGTTGTACTATTGATGTGAAGTCAGAACGATGGTACAACAACTTGTTTGACCTTTGAACTGTCCTACAGCAAGAATTTAAAAGCCACTGTTTTCTATGCATAATAAGTGCTAACCATATGCATAACATCCTAACATCAGAATGATGGTACAACAAGGCTGTGATGTCATTGCTTCTTTATAGGAAAAGTGACCAGGCATATACTATAACATCCTTCTGTATGAACAGTGGTATAAGGTTGTGATGTCATTGTTCCCTATGTGAAAAGTGACCAGTCACGCAATATACCATTCAGACATCAGAAAAATGGTACAAGGCTGTGACGTCTCTAATTTCCTACGGGGAAAGTGACCAGCTATGCACCATAACACCCTGGCGTATGAACACTGGTATAACAAGGCTGTGATATCATCATTTCCCTATGGGAAAAGGTATCAGCCATACACTTTAACATCCAGACGTCAAAATGATAGTACTGTATAAGGCTGTGATATCACTGTTTCCCTATGAGAAAAGAGACCAGCCATACACTTTAACATCCTGACATCCGATTGATGGTACAACTGGGCAGTAATGTAAATGTTTTCCTATGGGAAAAGTGACATTTACATATGAACCTATGAACACGCCAGCAGATAAATACCTTATGGACTGTCTAGTCCGCTTGAGAGTGCAGGTCCCTCACTGTTTACAGAGGGACCTGTCCTCTCACTATTTCCCCCTTGACCCCCTCAAATACCCCCTTCCCCTTTTACAACTTTCCTTTCACTCTGTCCCATCCTCTCCTGAAGTAATCTACCTTCTTTAGAGACCACCTCCTCCACTTGGCCACCACCCTCTCAGTGAAAAGTGCCTCCTCATCTCCCTCCTGAATCTACCCCCCAAGATTTAGGTGATGCCTCTATTGGACTTGTTCCCAATAAGGCTGAAGAGGCTGTCAATGCACACCCTGTTCCTGATGCCATTCCAGATATTGATTCAGCCCTTGATTTCTTTGCCTCCGAGTTCGTAGGTGCTTGTGATAATTTTGCACCTATCATAAAACACAAGACAAGAGGTACATTGTCTGGATGGATCACCTCTGAACTTCTTGCCTGCATGAGGGAGCAGGACAATATGTGGGCATTGGCCAGGGAACGGGTCCCCAGTCCACCTGTAAAGATGCAGAGAAGCCCACAAGTGTACCAGAATGATTAGAAAGGCCAACTCTGACTTCTGCAAGACCCAGCAGACCCAGATCTGGAGTGATGGCAGAAGATTCTGGGACAACATCTCTGAGATCCTGTCTCTGAGCTCCTTGGTAAAGCTGATATATCTTCACTTAAAATGCTCTTGGTTGAAGGTTGAGAGGTCCTTGATCCTACAGAAATTGCCATTTTTTTCAGTTCAGCCTTCGCTAACTTCAGTTCCGTCATCCCCTCTGAACCTGCCCAGACCTCCTACAGAGGACCTAGTCCTGAAGCCTCCCAGGCACTGGGCCCTGAATTCCCTAAATTCCAGTTTAAAAGTGTATCAGTCAAGGACATCTTAAAATGCATCAGTAAGGTGCTAGGCAAAACTAGGGTTGTGAGTGACTTGCTTGACATGAAGTTTCTTGCCCTGGTGGTAGAGGAACTTTCACATCCTATATCTAGAATTTTTAACTTCTGTCTTTGTATTACTCATAGTTTCTTTAGAAGTGGAAATCTGCTCTGGTTACACCAGTTTTCAAAAGTGGCAATCGCTCTAGTCTAGCTTGTTACATGCCAATTTCAATCTGCCCCCCACCATCCAAGGCTCTATAAAGAATAGTCTGTAATTAACTAGTCACATGTCTCGAAAAATACAGTGTCATGCATCCAGCAGTATTGCTTTCAGAAGCTCTACAGCACCAATACGATGCTGTTGGAATACACCAGTTATGTGCACGAGGCACTCAACAGTGATGACTTGGTTGGAGCTGTCTACATTGACCTTACAAAATCTTTTGACCTAATCAGCCATAAGCTCCTACTCAACAAACTCATTGACTTGAGTCTGTCCAAGAGCACAGTAGCTGGTCCCATGGTTACCTCACAAACTGGCTGTGCATGTGAAGATCAAAGCCTCCATGTCTGACGTTAGAGGAGTATCTCTGGTGTGCCCCCAGCTTCCATCCTGGGCCCACTCCTATTTGGTCTCTTCATAAATACAATCAGTTGCCTGATGCTTGTCAGGTGGACAGCATTCTACTCTACGCTGAGAATGCTGTCATTTATACCAAAAACCCTGACCTTGACTGCCCCATACCACTCTTCAAAGCAACTTCAAAACCTTGGAAAGCTGGTTCTCCAACAATAAACTAGTCCTAAACTACAAAAAAAAGACCATGTTATTCTCTAGCCTCTCACAGAAAAGGAAATCTCTACCCTTTATCATCAGGAACAGACTGGGAAAAATCTTGAACAGGTGGGGACCTTAAATGCCTTGGTTCACCCTATCATTTGCCCCCATGTTGACAATTTAGTGATCATTGTCACAGAAGCCTGGGTGCTCTGTACTGAAACTGGAACAGCCTAACTGTGGAAGCTAGACACCTTATAGTGGCCAGTTCTGTCCTGTCACTTGTAGATTATGACCTCCCTGTTTACACAGCTGCCGGTGACACAGTGCTAAACAGAGTACAACTGATCTGTAATAAGGTGTGTCATTTACACTTGGTGCAGATAACTGCACCCGTACTTGCACCCTCTATACCCCAACTAACTGGATCCCACTACTCAATAGAACAAAGCTACGGACCTGTCTGCTGGCCAAAATGCGATCCTGGGTCTTACTCCTCCTGCCTTTACTAACTGCTTCCACACCATTTCCAACTGCTACAACACCAGGAGCTTGGTAAGGACTGTCCTAGAACCTCCCTTCTGGTGTACTCAGCTGGGCAAGCAATCCTTTGCTGCTAAGGACGCAAATTAGTTAAACAAACTGCCTGATACCCTGTTGAATCTTCCCAAGTTTAATCAGTTTGAAAGATCTCTAAGGTCCACCCTTGCAGCCCAATGCAGTTGTAACTTCTAACTTTCAAACTCAGTTTTCCTTTGTACTTATCCTGTGACCTTGCTGCACAAGGTTCTGCCTTTATTTGCACAGTTCGTATGTAATTTGCTGCTGTCTTGTTTAAGATGTGCCTGATTTGACTACATTTCTATGGAATTGCTTATAGTACAGTACAAGCCACTTAATCGGATGTCCACTTTATTGGGACACCCGCCTCAACCAATTAAGTGGCCACTGATTTCAATGGCGGTGCCCTCCTGTTAATGGGAGCTGTGAAGATGGATACATGAAATGATTTTGTCCTCCAGCACATCGGTGAGCCACCCATTGACACGCCCATTAAGTCCTGTAACACCTAAACAAGCAGATGATTATGTGTTAATCTGAGTCTGTTAACACATATGCTGTCTGCTTGCATCTGTGACTCACACATACTTAATCACTTAATCACTGCATCACTTCTTATCAAGAGTAACCTCGGCCCCCAGCTACCTTTGTAGTTCCCCAGATAACCCTGGCTGCCTCTGTAGCTCCCCATCATGTAAACCTGGCAGTACAGCCTAGAGGTTAGAGAAACGAGGTGTGAACGAGCTTGGTACGTCCAGTAGACCAGGCCTGAGTTTGATTCTCACAACCTCCACTTGCATACTATGTGACTCTGAGCAAGTCACTTAACCACCCAGTGCTCCCAGGTCACCCCTGAAAACAGGCACTTGTGCCTAGTGGGCCTAACCCGGTTACCAAAGACTTAAACAAAAAAAATTTAAAATAAAAGTAAATAAACCCCAGACCCCGGCTACCTCTGTAGCTCCCCAAGTAACCCCGGCTACCCATCATGTAAACCCAGCTGCCTCTATGTCTCACCATGCTCCCGATGTAACCACAGCTACCTCCGATGCCTCCATAGCTCCCGATGTAAACCCGGCTACCTTCACTACCCTTCGCGACCTCTGTAGCTGCTCCAGCTTCTTCACTCATTATACTGTACCTGCTGTGTGAACAACATCTCCCGCCATCACTGAATGTGTACACTGGAATGCTGCTGTAAGAGGTACAGATGCGCTATGTAAAAACTATAAAAACTAAAGAAATGATATATAAATAATGATAAATAAAGATTAACTAAGTTAAAGTAAGCTAACACCACATTAATTCACCCTGTGCTGTGAATAAGAACCGTACACTGGTTACACGAGGTCTCCCATTATATTCAATGCACTTATCTTAAAGGAGACGGCCGCTTAATCGGGATGAAAGGGTTGCCACCAGGACCTCAATTAAGCAGTTTCTACTGTACTTGTATTGTCCTGTTTTGTGCCTGTACAGTCTGACGTGGAACTTTTTTAAATGATCTCTTGTGCTCAAAGGTAATCTGATGATTGCAATAAATAAATAAACAAACACATACATACAGACATACCATAATACCTTTAAGGTACGTTAAGGTCTCAATTATGTTCCCCCTCTCCCTTATATCCTCCAGAGAGTACATGTTGAGTCCCCTGAGTTCTCCTTGTAGGTGGTGCCCTGTGGGGCCTGGATCATCTTGGTTGACCTTTTCTGGACTGTTTCCAGTAAGTCAACATCCTTCTTAAATAAAGTGCACCAATACTGCACACTGTACTCTAGGTGTGGGTACACTTTCTTACACTATACCATTCTGACATCAGAACGATGGTACAACTAGACTGTAATGTCACTGTTTCCCTATGGAATTTCTATAGTATTTTTAAATGTACATCTAATTCTACACATGAATTATTTGATAACTCTATCAGTATGCTATTATATCATAGTTTCCTATAGGACCACCCTGCAAATGAGAAGCATATAGATATTGTGTGGTTATTTTGTGGAAAATGATCATGCATGTTACAGATTTTTTGAATATTTACCTCGGACTGTCTATACAATTTATGTATTTGATTGCACACTAATGCACGAGATATAGTTTTGCTGTCACTTTAAGACAGCTTTTCAGTATAAACAAGCATTTGTCAATACCGAATGTTGTCGCACTGGCATTGGCATTGACAGTGCCGGAGCTAGACATGCATAATAGGAATGGCAGTGAAGTATTGAAGTGATGCCAACCCCACCCCCACCCTGTAGAGAGCGACAGGCATTGGGGTGTGCCTTTGGGTCGTCAGCTATAATGCTCATGCCATTGTACCTCACCCTACCCTGTAGAAACTGACAAGTGTCGGGATGTGCTTTGGGGTCTTTGGGCGTTATACTTACCCCATTCCATAAGGAAATACGCTGATGTGGGTGCAGTAAAGGAGCGTGAGGTGAACTTTGTGGCTGAACAGTGCAAGGCATACCACAATGCCTGTCAGTGGCTGCAAGGTGGGGGTAGAATGGCATGAGCATTACATCCGATGATCCCAAGTTACACCCCTGATGCCTGTCAGTCTGTACCAGGTGGGGTGCTACAGTTGGAAACTCTAACATCGTAGGCGTGTGGTAGTAGTTTCACTCCACATTTTCAACATGGGCTGCTTCTCAGGCCACCTAATGAAAAGCAGTACAATCACTTTGTTAGCTGAAAGGTGGTTTTGCACAGCGGCCGTGCCATTTGGGGACAGAGGGACGAACACACATCTTTGGGCAGGATGTGGAGAATGACAACTGTATTGTTCATGAGGAGGCTTAAAAAAGTGGCAACGTTGAAAATCTGGAGTGACAATATGAAATATTGGTGAAGCAGTGAGCATGCATAGAAAGTGCGTAACACACGTCCGTAACCCAATTATTTTTGGGAGTTTGTTAGCCACATTTGTAACATAGGCATTTTGGCACCTCCCCTTATGAACAGTGGCGTTGCAATTTTGTTAATCTGTCCCAAAAGTTGATTTCCCACAGCAACCACGCCATTGTGCGCCACAGGTGCGGAAACACATTTTGGGCAGGATATGAAAAATGAAAGCTGTACTGTTGATGAGGTGTGGAAAAATGCCAGTGTTGAAAATCTGCCATGGAAATATTGCAAATTCACGAAGTTACAAGGGTGCGTGGAAACAGTGCAACGCACACTAGTAAAACAGCCATTTTTGGGATTTTTCCCGCCAAATTTGCAACATAGGCTTTTTGAGAGCCCCCCTCATGAACAATGGCACTGTCGTTTCGTTAATCAGTACCAAAAGGTGACCACGGAATCACCTTTCGGGGCCGATTAACACCATGACAATGCCAGAATTCATGAGGAGGGGTCCAAAAACCCTGTGTTGAAAATTTGGTGCCAAAATTCCAAAACATGCCTGAGATATGCATCAAAGTTGAAAAAACCCTATTTATTCCATTATACAGCTTACCGGCATTTCCTCAGTACGTGGTTGGCTTTGAAGAGTGCAGATGTGTTCCTGGTCCTCCGAAGATTGTCGTGCCGGACTCAGGAGGTAAGTATGAATGAGGGGGGTGTGAGGGGCAGTGCGCGGTGGTGGTGCGGGTTGTGGGAGGGGCAGGAGACTGCAAGGACTGTTTTTTACAGGTTAAAAAACATTGGGGACTTTTTTTTTGGTAGCTTTGGCACGCTGGAGTGGGTTCCCGCGTGCCACCTAAGTGTTTTGGGAGGAGGGATGCTGTAGCTGACAGGACACTGGGCAACTCCTTCGGCACACAATGAAAGCGGGGCCAAGAGCTGAGGGGATTGGGCACCCCTCGTACATAACAAATGGGGATGATGCATTATGCCGGGCGAGTGGGCTCCCATCAGCACATACATTGGGTGCAGGGCATTGACAGGGGATTGGGCACCCAAAGTCGGCAGTATGGCAGGCAGTGTGCCACCATGTTCATTTTGTTTTCACCACCAGGAAAGCACGTCGGAGGTCCGCTGCATATGATGAGCTTAGCTCGCATTGCAGTGACCTCCGCTTGATCTTACCGCCACATTAAGTATGCATGGTGTGGCACCGCACGCAGACTGATTGGGAAATGAGGGACGACCTACTGATGCATGCCCTGCATTCATCCAGCAGTGACCGCGCCTCCAAATCTGCACTACCGCAAGATGTTGGCTGCGCAAGCACGGCAACATAAAAAGGACACTGTGGTATCTAATCTCCACTCCCTGATGAAGATGCAATACGACCTTAAAGCGCCAGGTTTACTGGTTTGCTGGACTATGCCTGAATACATTTTTGATATATATATTTGCTTTGGTGTGCGCTGTTTCACTGTGTTTATTGATTTTGCATTGAATCACAGCAGCGCACCATGTAAGTGCCTATGCAGTGTGTGGTCTCTTGTGTCTATTTTATACTTTCACACACTATACCATTCTTACATCAGAATGATGGTACAACAAGGCTGTGATGTCACTGTTTTCCAATGGAAAAAGTGACCAGCTGTACAGTAGAGCAGCCTGACGTCAGACGAATGGCACAACTGGGCAGTGATGTCACTATTTCCCTAAGCGAAAGGTGATCAGCGATACAGTATAACATCCTGACGTCAGAACAATGGTATAACAAGGGTCTGATGTCACTGTTACCCTCGTGGGTATATTTACCCAGAATCATCTATTTAAGAGACATCTCTTTTTCATTTTGTGTATGAGGTGGGTGAGGGGATTCCTGCTTCTGCCTAGTGTTACAGCTGGGGGCAACTGAAACAGAGGAAGGTCACATGACTTACTCGAGGTCACACAGTACTTGGCTGCAGTAGGATTCAAGTCTGGGATTTCCTGGTCACAGCTCTGTGCTCTAACCACCAGGCCACAAACCTTTTAGTGCTTGCAGGTTAAAGTACTCAAAACATTTTCGCAGTGGCATCCCATAATACAGAGATAAATGTCTCCTCTTTCTGATAGCACGGAGGTTACATGCTCTCCTCATTGTTCAGTCAGACATTCTGACACTGCAGCAAACAAGGGACTTTGGTTAGGCCACATCCAAAGAAAGGCCAGCCACCGTGACATGCTGTCACTGTTCCACCCTCATTAGAGTTGACACTGAACAGTTATACATTAGTCACGTGCCTGCAGCCATCTGTTGGTTAAAAAAACTCAGCCAAAAGCATACTTTGCCTTGAGGATTAGAGGTGGAAGAATAACAACACAGAAATCCTCTGAGAGATTGCCAGAGCTCTCTCGCTATATTTGGTTGCATTACCCATTCCAAGCACATGCAATTAGATCTTCAGAGCTACTGTTGTAAATTGAATGCAACACACCTCTACCCAGTCCTAGCCGCACAACAACCAGGTAAGCTACTGTATTACACAGAATATGAGAAATCCTCTACCAACCCACACAGCAGTGACACTGCTGCCATCTGAACACCGTACTACACAGAACACAAGACACTCTCTCCCCAAACCACACAGCAATAACTTGAGTGCAGTACAACTTAGAATACAAGACACCCCCTCCACAACCCATACAGCAATTAACCCACCATCTGAGCATATTGCATGACACAGAATATTAGACACTCCATTCTTAACCTGTAGAGTGATTAGTCTCACTACCTGAGCTATTTTCACACAGACTTAAAGAAACAATCTCCTCCCTTTCTCCAATCCAATCAGCAATGAGTTCCATCATCAGAGGTACTGTACCAGATTGCACAGAATAAGAGAGACCCCCAACCTACTCAAGTAATTCGTTCCTCTATCTGAGCTACTGTATTACAGAATATGATTCACCCCATTCCCATGTACGATCAGCAATAAGTCCTTACATCAGAGCTGCCATATTACACAGAATATGAAACACCACTCCCAAACCTGTGTAGCAGCAAAACAAAACACACAAAAAAAACACCATTGTCTCTATGTGTTTCTGGTCAGGTCCACAGTATAACCCAGCTTATCACACATTGTGTCAGTGGCCCAGCCCAACCAACTGCCAAGCCAGGCCCCTGGTATCCAGGCAAAAGTGGGCACCCTATACTTGGAGCCCAGGTAAACCAGACATTCATGGTTGGGGAGGGTTATCTACTTTGTAGTGCTGAGTGCTGAGATAGTAGCATGGGCAGAACTTTGATTTGGACATTAGGTGGGGAGGCAGCTGTTACTGGAGGTGCAAGGAGGTTTTTTTCCCATCATCCCCACCTCCTCAGAAATGCCTGTTACACCCAACCTGTGAAGAGAAGCTGATGACGTGATATCGCCTCCAACAGCAAAGCCACCTGATGGCTGTAGGTGGCAGAAGGGTCTGAAAAGTGGTAGGACCAAGGATGTAAGGGTAAATTTCCATTACACCCCCAGCAAGGTGAGTCCTTCCTACCTTCAATTTTGTTTTCAACAACATTTGTTCATCAAGTAATTTCTCCTCCTGATTAGCATCAGCTCCCTTTGTTTAGTTCCTTGATGCCCCCACCTCACCTCCATCTCCTGCCCCTGATTGGCAGTTGCTCCATATACAGGCTTTGCTTCATTCTATGACTCCACCCCATCCACCACCACCACTACCACTAATTGACAAGAGCTCCTGTACAGGTGTAGTTCAGTTTACATCGCCCCCAGCTGGCAGGAAGCCTTTGATATGGCTCTTGGCACTGTGCAGAGTGTCTATTAGAGCAGTCGCTCAAGGGGAACCGTAAGTGCTACTAGCGTGAATTAATTCTCTTCCTTATTTTGAATTAAGAACTGTGTTTGTGCTGCATTTATAGGGGCTTAATTACTGTACTAAGGAAGGGAGAAGGGGAGGAGGGGGACAGAGGGAGGGACAAGGGAAGGAGATTGGGCACCATTGAGGGCAACCTCACCATATGACTGCAGCCTGCCAATAGGGACACTATAGTCTCTAAGGGACAAAGGACAACAAATTCAGCAATCAGGCAGAAGGACATGGCACAGCTGAGAGAATGCCAGTTGGAGCAGTCACTCAAGGGGACACATAAGTGTGACTGGCGCAATTGATTATTTTACTTATTTTGAATTAAGAATAGTGTTTGTGATACATTTATGGTTACTGTACTGAGGAATGGGGCAAGAAAGGAGTGGGACAGAGGTAGGAACAAGGAAGGGAGAGCGGGCACCATTGGAAGGTGACCTGACCAACTGACTGCAGCCTGACAATAAGGTGGCTATAGTGTATAAGAGACAGAGGACTACAAATTCATTGTGCAGGCAGAAGGACACGCACAGTCGAGAGAGTGACAGTTGGACCAGTCACTTGAAACGACACATAAGTACAACTATCATAAATTGATTATTTTCCTTATTTTGAGTTAAGAACTGTGTTTGTGCTGCATTTCTGTGGGCTTCATTACTGTACTAAGGAAGGGGGAAGACATAGGTTTTCCAAACTGCTGTTTAAATAAAAAAAAATTAAAAAAAATAAATAGGAGGGGGACAATGGGAGGGACAAGGGAGGGATATTGGGTACAACTGTAGGGTGACCTGACCACAGCCTGCTAGTAGGGTGGCTGCAGTCTTTAAGGGACTCGGCATGCAAGCAGAAGGACACCACACAACTGAGAGAGCACCAGTTGGAGCAGTCACCGAGGAACATGTAAGTGTGACTAGTATAAATTATTTTCCTTATTTTGAAGTAAGTACTGTGTTTATGCTGCATTTATGGAGGCTTGATTACTTTACTGAGGAAGGGGGGAGGAGTGAGGAGGGTGACAGAGGGAGTGACAAGGACAGAGAGTGAGCGCTTATTGAGGGTGACCCACCACATGACCTCAGTCCGCCAATAGGTTGCTGTAGTCTCTTTAGAACTCCTAAAATTCCAAGTGACCCTCTTGTGAGTGAACCCAAAGCATGAGTGTCACAAAGCAGGAGTGTGGAATCTATCTATATGAAGTCTGGGGGCATTGGCAGGATGTCCACACGAGGACTACAGGCCACACTACTCAAGGAAGGTGGATAAAGTAAGGTGGAGGCATGGAGTAAACAGACAAGTGTAGCCGGGGGGTTGCAGCTAGCCCCTATCTAATGTCAACTTATAAGTGAGTTAGCAGTAAAGGAACTCTGAAGGAATGCAGCTAGTTCCCATCTTGGGTCAGCTGGTAGAGCAAACCAGGGGTTGCAGCTATATGGCTATCCCCATTTAGGTTCAGCTGAGGGGTAGTAACTAGTCCCTATATAGGGTCAGCTTATAAGTGACCAAGTGGACAAGAAACGCTATGCTGCCATGCCCACCTAGGTTCAAAAGGGGTGATAGCTAGGGTATACCATTAATGGGGCGAAGAGGGCTAAGGAATGTGGGCAACGGGATATGGTGAATGTGATGTGGGCGATCAAGATTCCTGCGTGTTGGTGAATGTGACCGTCATGACCATGGGGCCCTAACTGTGGTCCTTCCTACTCCCACAATGTGTGCCAGGTTGGGGGTATTTATATATATCTGAGGGGGCAAAGTCCCACAATGGGAGGTGTGATCACAACATGCAGTATGCAGTCTGGCTGTGGAGCGCAATACAATTGGCTGTCACGCATGTTGCTCTCAGTCTTTGCCTGCACTCATCTTTTCCACACCTGGTTTGTTTTCACCCTAAAGTGGGTGAATCAGTAGCTAGTACCTATTGAAGGTCAACTTATAAGTGAGTTAGCAGACAAGAAGCCCTGAGGGAATGCAGCTAGTTCCTATCTATGGTCAGCTAGCAGAAAAAACAAGGGGTTGCAACTTTGCAGCCATCCCCATCTAGGTCCAACTACAGAGTTCAAGTAAAGGGTTTTCAAGGGGGTCATAGCAAATCCCTATATATAGGGTACATCTATGTAGAGTTGTAAGAGTATTATAGGTACCCTGTAAGGAGGGATTGGAACATTAGAATGTGGTGAGGAGGCTTGCTGATAGAGCAGGATGGGACAGGTACAGAAGTGTGCTGCAGGGAGTATGGGCAGCAGTCTCTTGAGTACTTCTGGTTGGAAGGGGGGTCCAGTCTGTAGGGAGCCTAGGTCAGCTGAGGGCAGAATTATGGCAGCTCAGGGAGATAGGTGCTTTGATGGACGAGGGTATCCTAGAGAGTGGAGGATGGGTGGGGTATTCACAGGGAATGGGGACAGGTGGGGAGGGGGAGCCAAGTGGAGGTAAAGACCAGGCTGGGGGTGGGGTTAGGCAGAGGAGAAATACAGGGAACTTAAGGCAGGTTCTCAGGTACTCTCACCCAGTGAGAGAGAGAGAGAAGAACGGGGGGATGTCAGTAAGTGGAATGAGCAGGGCAAGGAGGGGAGGGGGGCCTGTTGGGAGCACACTCCAGGGCGCCAGTGTGGAATAGATTATGCCCACTGGTTGGGGGTGAAGGAAGCTCTGTGGGGAGAAGAGGGTGCATAAGCAGGAGGGGATATGGGTAGTTGAGGTAAGACCATGGGGAAGTGGTAGTAGGAGGAAGAGGGGCAGACAGGGAGATGGGCAAGGGGGTGGACAGACAGGAGGAGTGGGGAGGTGGCTGTAGTGGGTGGGGAGGAGGTCAGGATGAGGATCAGGCAGGAAGGTGGAAGGGTCAGGATCTTGGAACAAACAGGAAGGGAAAGAGCGGAAGGAGGAGACAGGCAAGGTGAGATAGACGGGTAAGCATGGGGAAGGGGACCCAGGAAGCAGATGGAGAGGGGAGAGTAGTTTTCTTGGGAGACTTTGTAGTTAAGGGTGTGAGATGGGGAGACATGAGGACCAGAGCAAACCACAAGAGGGTGCAGTGCATGCCAGAGATGACCACGGGGAGAGTGAGACCTCTGATAGCGCAGAACACAGGAAAGGAGGGGGAGAACCTCACATCATTGTTCACCTGCAAACAAATGACTTGGCCAAATGTAATGTAGGGGTGGTTCAGGAGCGGTTCAGGGAGGTGGGGAAGCTCTGCAGTGGGGTGGGGAGGTCAGCAGCCTGCTCAAAGGTGCTACTGGTAATGAGGGCTAGCACTGCAAGAAAGAAAAGGATCATGGAATTTAATGTCTGGCTCAGGGGGTGGTGCAGGGAGCAGGGCTGCAGGCTAGCTGGAAGCTGGGGAGTACCTGGGAGAATAAGGCCTTTTATGCACTGGATAAGCTGCATCTTAATAAAGAGGCACTAGGGTGCTAAAATCCAGATTAGAGGAATATACGGGTGAAGATCTTAATTTAAACTGATTGGAAGGGGGACAGCAGGGGTCACAGTACCCTTAGTCACCTGATGGAGGAAGCCAAATGACTTCCTGCCCAGTCAGAGAAGAAGGAAGGTGGTTCAGATAGGAGGCAGAGGGATGGGGTGGTCAGGTGGGAATGGAAGCAGGAGGGGAGGAAGCCCTGGGGAGAGAGGGACTCAAGTCATGGTGGATGATAGTGTCTCTGAACACAAGGAGCCTAGGAAACAAGATGGCAAAGTTGCAGTCACTGATGGTCTAAGGAGAGGTGAACATGACAGCCATCACAGAGACATGGGACATGTCAAATCATGACTGGGACCTCTCCATCCCCAGGCCTAAGCTACATAAGAGGGACAGGAGGTGGGGAGAGGAGGGATAGTGTCTCTGTCTGTGAGGGAAGGGATAACCTGTACTAAGGAGGAGGATGTGGATGGAAGGGCTGCGGCAGAGGTGTTGTGAGTACAGGTACAATCCACAAACAGTAGAAAGCTTAGGATAGGGGTGGTGTACAGGCCACCAGACCAGGAAGAGGAACTAGAGAAGAAACTGGGGTCCAAAATTGTGGAGATGGCCAGCAGGGGAGAGACAGTGCTTATGAGGGACTTCAGTCTGCCTGGGGTAGATTGGAAGATCCTGGCTGCCACCTGTGCCAAGACTCAGGTGTGCTGGATACATTCCAGAGTGGGTTCCTGACACAGTGTGACTGGAGCCCACCAGGGAGAGAACCATACTGGACCTGGTCCTGTCTAAGAGTGCACATGTCCAAGAAGTAAAAGAAGAGGCACCATTCACAGGAAGCAACCACTACACTGTGTGGTTCCACCTAGACATGGGCAGGGAGAAGATTAAAACCAAAACAAGGGTTCTGGACTTCAGGAGGGCAGACTACAGTAGGATGGGAGAGATTCAGCCAGGGTACCTTGCTGGGATCAGGAAGACGATGGATGTGGACCAGAAATGGGCCATAATCAAGGAGGTGCTGTTGGCAGCCACTAACATGCTTGCCAAACACAAGAGTAAAAATCTAAAGTCAGAAAGGCCAGCTGGTATGAGACGAGGTAGCCCTGTCAGTAAACAGTAAAGTCAGTCTTTAGAAAGTACAAGCACACCCAGAAAAGAGGACATAGCATAGAGGATTACTGTTCCAAGGCAGAGAGGCAGACAGAGTAGTCTGGTTGCCAAGGCCAAGAGAGAGCTGCTGGTGGCAGATGAGGTGAAAACAGGGAAAAGGCTTTCTTCAGTATATCAAGTTCAAGTTTACTGCAGGAAAACTCCTGAGCAAGCTCATTCACAAGGAGGTCCTGAGACAGACATACAGACAAGTATCTGAATAAGAATCTGGCACAATAGTGCTGGACTTCAGGAGGGCAGACTTTGGGAGGATGGGGGAGTGGTAAAGGGTACCTGGCCAGAATTCAGTCTAGTATGGCCACTAACCAGAGGTGGGAGCTCATAAAGCTGGGGATAGTGGAGGCAACCAAAACCTGCTGCAAAGCCCAGAGCAAGAAGGCTAGGGCTAAGAAACCGATCTGGTTGAGCAAGGAGGTCATGGAAAAGGTAAGAAGGAAAAGAGCTGCCTTTAGGAAGTACAAGAAAACAGGGAGGGGGAGACAGGGAGGAGTACTTGACAGAATCGAAGGAGGTGACAAGGGCAGTAAGGGGAGCCAAAGCATCTACGAAACTCAGGCTGGCACAAGGCATTAAGAAGGGGGAGAAGGACTTCTTTAATAACATCAGGGAGAAAAGGAGCTGTAAGGACCATATAGTAAGGATTAGGAAGGAGGGGGGTTGGGTGGAAGCAGGGTGCGATAAGGCAGAAGCACTAAATGAGTACTTCTGCTCAGTATTTACTAAAGAGAAGAGGGGTGACACCCAAGGTGGGAGAAATGGCAGAAGCAAGGAGGGAAGTGGTGACAGATGGGGAAATCATGGAGAGTAGAGTTCAAGAGGGTTTGAAGGCACTGAGGGTGGACAAGGCGCCAGGCCCAGATGGCATCCACCCCAGGGTACTGAAGGATGGCAGAGGTCCTTGCAGGACCTTTGCAGACCTATTTAATGCCTCACTACATTCGGTGTGTACCACTCCACTCCTTTATAGGGTACCACAGTTGTGACATTTCCTGTGGCAGAGCAGGAAGGGGCGGATCAGTGGGGCCTCCACAAGGTGATCTCATTTACAGGGGCACTAGTAATTTAACTTGTTATAACAAGTTAAACAAAGCACAATTAAACCATTACTTGCATTTTTTTTCTTTTTTTCCTTCTAATTACTCTGACTAGGTTACAAACCCAGCAACTTATTTGGAATGGATTTCATTAACTGCAGGTACTGTGGAACAATTTTCAGAAGGACAGTCTTACAGGATTTAGGACACTGTCCTACATGCTGGGCCTTTGGAGATCTTGGGTCTCAGCTCCGGGCAGCATGGGCAGAGATTGCACGCCTCAAATTTCATATTGAAGAGGAAATACATTATAAGAACCACCCGCCATTTCCCCAGCATCCAACAGAAAAACCTCGACTGCAGAGGGTAGTTGGTCCAGGAGGTTGGCAGGTGGTTGAGGAGCAAATCAGGTGCCCCATCACTCTCTGCTCTCCAACACATTACCTCCAAAACCATATAAACGCTTACAACAGGTATCTGCCTCTATCTCTGAAATCAAATAAAGAGGCAGAAGACACTGCAGAGCAGGACACTGGACACAGGAGCTAGCACAACAATACTCACCCAAATCAGGAACCAAAACTAAACAAGCACAAAGGAAATCCAAAAACTTCTGATCATAGGAGACTCCATGATTCGGGGAGTTGATACCCATCTCCAGCTAGGGGTGATGGTCAGATGTCTCCAGGTACATCAGCATGGAGAGACACTGACCGCATTACAAAATTGTTCACAAAGCAGGAGAAAACATTGATGTCCTAGTACACATAGGGACTATGATCTCGCCAGCCGGTCAGTTGTGGAGACCAAGGAACACCTGACTAAGCTGGGTGACAAACTATCATCTATTTCGTCCGGCATCTCCTTCTCTGAGATCCTCCTGTCTGGGAGAAGGAACAGATGGACGGAAGGTCAGAGAAGGAGAGATAGGGAGCTAAACACGTGGCTCAAGGACTGGTGCCAGGAAAAGGACACAGATTTGTAGGAACTGGCAACAGTTCTGGGAGCGAAAGTTCTTTAAATTTGATGGACTGCATCTGACTAAGAGGAGTCAGTGCATTGGGGCAGAAGTTTGACGTCTTTGCAGAATATTTAAACTAGCAAATGGGAGGGTGCAGCACCCCATACGTCGAATGGGAAGAACACCCTCCCCTCAGCTAGTGGTCAAACAGGAATTCAGCGTGTTTGCCATTCATTTGCATCACCAGGTAAGAAAAAGGTTTGTCTCCCGACACGATGCACAGGGTAATGCCAAACTTCACCCAACAACTAACACACCCAAAATCTGGCCAATGGAAAATCATGTACACAATGCTCACAGCCTGGGAAATAAGATCCCAGACCTGCAGGCAATAATGTCAGAGGCTAAACTGGACATAGTAGCAATTAGTGAGACGTGGTTTACCAGTAACCACCTTGGGAGACTTCAGTACCTGGCTATGTATTGTTCAGAAGAGACCGAGGGTGCAAAAGGGGGAGGAGTGGCCCTGTATGTTAATGAAAATATCAAAGCTACAGAAATTCAGAATACACATAAGGAGCCAGAAGAACTGTGGGTCACCCTGGAAACAGGAAATGGGACAGCCATAAGAACTGGGTTGTCTACAGGCCCCAGACCAGAGGGAGGACATAGACACATTACTGTTAGAAGATATACAAAACATGACAGCTAAAGGGAGGTTCTGATAATGGGAGACTTCAACATGCCAGATATAGATTGGTCAATACCAGCAGGAACATCTGCCAGAACTAGACTCATAGTGGATTCCCTGCAGGGGGGCCTCAAACAACTGGTACAGCAACCCACAAGAGACAGGGCTATCCTAGATCTAGTACTGACTAACAAAGAAGGATCACAGATCTCCAGGTAGAAGGTCACCTGGGGTCCAGTGACCATCACATGGTATGGTTCAATTTGGCTACTACATCTAAATCATCCCATTCCAAGGCAAAAATATGGGACTTCAGAGGAGCTGACTTTGATAAGATGGCCAACAGAGTTAAGCTAGCCTGGCAAAAAGAAACACAGGTGAGGAGGTACAGGCAAAGTGGGCAAGCATTAAGGATACAATACTTGAAGCAACATCCCATTGTGTTAGACAGAAAAGGAAGTGCAAAAGAAGAAGGAAACCACTTTGGTTCTCAATACAGTAGCAGAAAAGGTCAGAGCCAAAAGGCTGGCCTTCAGAAAATATAAGGGAACACAGCGGATGAAGATAGGAGGCATACCAAACTGCCCTAAGGGAAGCAGGTAAGGCAGTAAGGCAGGCAAAGTCCCAAACTGAGGAAACACTAGCACGAACAGTAAAGAAGGTGACAAGACTTTCTATAGATACATTAGTGAAAGGAGAAAGTCCAGAGGGGTATTGCTAAGCTTAATGGAGAAAAGGAGCATGTGAGGAGGAGGACCTGTAAAGGCATCTATCCTAAATAGATACTTTTGCTCAGTATTTACTGAAGAGAAGGTAGGGCAGGGCCCACAGCTCAGCATCATGGACACAGGGGAGGGAGGTGAGCACTACTCCTTCACAAAAGAAAGGGTCCCACAAGAGCTTGCTAAGCTCAGGGTGGATAAGGCAATGGGACCTGATGGCATACATCCCAGGGTACTTAAGGAGCTAAAGGAGGAACTAGCAGAGCCATTAGCAGAATTGTTTAGTGAGTCTCTGAGCACAGGAGAGGTCCCAGAAGACTGGAGAAGGGTTTCATGTGATCCCGCCCACAAGAGTGGTAGCAGGAGGAGGCGGGAACTACAGACCAGTCAGTCTTACCTCAGTAGTGGGCAAGATTATGGAGGCACCTTAAGGAAAGGATAGTGCAACACCTGGAATCCATAGGGCACAGGATCCAAGACAGCATGGGTTTACAAAGGAAGGTCCTGTCAAACTAATCTCATAGATTTCTTTGACTGGGTAACCAGAGTGGTGGACCAAGGGGAGCAGTTGATGTCGCCTACCTTGACTTCAGCAAAGCTTTTGACACTGTTCCACATAGAAGATTGATAAATAAGCTGGGTAGGCTCGGGTGGGTCGAAGTTGGTCAACTGGGTGGCAAACTGGTTGACTGGCAGAAAACAGAGAGTGGTGGTAAAATGGTATACAGTCAGAAGAGATGCAAGTCACAAGTGGGGTACCTCAGGGATCAGTCCTGGGGCCAGTCCTATTCAACATCTTCATTAGTGACCTCGCAGATGGACTAGAGGGTAAGGCTTGTCTGTTTGCAGATGACACCAAGATCTGCAACAGAGTAGATGATCCAGATGGGGTGGGCAGAATGAGAAGAGATCTGGATAAACTAGCAAAATGGTCAGAAGAGTGGCAACTGGGATTTAATGCAAAGAAGTGCAAAATCATGCACATAGGGAAGAGAAACCTGAAGCCACTTATAGGCTGGGAGGAGTTGCTAGCAGTCACAAAGGAAGAAAGAGACTTGGGCATCATCATCACTGATGACCTAAAATCATCCAAGCAGACCTCTAAAGCAGTAGGAAGGCTAGGGGGTGTTAGGGTGTATTAGTAGGGGTATCACAAGTCGTAAGAGGGAGGTAATAATCCCTCTGTACAAGACATTGGTTAGGCCCCATCTGGAGTACTGCGTGCAGTATTGAGGCCACACCTTCACAAGGACATTAACCAAATTGAGGCAGTCCAGAGAAGGCAACCAAAATGGTGCAGGGACTGCATCAGAAGACATATGAGGACAGATTAACGGAGCTCAATATGTATACCCTTGAGCAAAGGAGGGAGAGAGGTGATATGATCGAGACATTTAAACACCTTAAGGGCATAAACAAGGTGAAAGAGTCTAACATGTTTAAATATAAGAAAAATTGCAGGACAAGAGGACAGCATGAGATTAGAGGAGGCCGATTAAGGGGAAATGTGAGGAAATTTTTTTCACAGAAAGGGTGGTAGATGCATGGAATAGCTTACCACAAGAAGTGGTGGCTATGAATACAGTGCAGGCTTCAAACAGGCATGGATAGGCATAAGGGAGCAATACAATGACTATGAATAGATAGGTCACTGACAGAGCAAGGCCGATGGCACATTTATAAGGTAGAAAAAGAAATGGGCAGACTGGATGGGCCTTGTGCGGTCTTATCTGCGTCAACTTCTATGTTTCTATGTTTCTATACCTCAGGACTGGAGGATGGTCATGTGGTGCCCCTCCATAAGAGTGGCCCAAGGATGAACCGGAAACTACAGACCAGTGAGCCTCACATCCATCGTGGGTAGCTAATGGAGACTATCCTGAAGGAGAGGCTGGTGGCCCTCCTAGAGGCCAAAGGACTATAGGACAGCAGACAGCATGGCTTCATACGTGGCAGATCCTGCCAAACCAACCTGGTCAAGTTCTATGACTGGGTAACTAGGCAACTGGACAGGGGCCATGCAGTGGATGTCCTGTATCTGGACTTCAGTTAGGCATTTGACTCAGTGCCACATGGAAGGCTGGGAAGGAAGTTAGTAGGCACAGGGGCGGGTGCAAAGCTGGTGAGATGGGTAGGAAACTGGCTGCAGGGAAGGCAACAGAGGGTGGTGTGGGTGGGAGCTCTCACACCCAAGGGCAGTGACGAGTGGTGTTCCACAGGGCTCGGTGTTGGGACCAGTGTTGTTTGGGATATTCATTGCAGACATATCATGGGACATCAAGAGCAAGATCAGTCTGTTTGCTTATGATACCAAGGTAGGCGCGGTGGTGGATGACCTAGGGGGATGGCAGGGGTTGCAGGATGATCTGGCAAAGCTTGAAACCTGGTCAGACACCTGGCAACTGGGCTTTAATGCCAAAAAGTGCAAGGTGCTGCATTTTGGGATGAAGAACCCAAGGAGGAGTTACCAGCTAGGGGGAGTGCAGCTAGCCCAGACAGAGGAGGAGAAGGATCTGGGTGTGCTCATTACAGGGTCAATGAACAACTCGGCACAATGTAGGAAGGCAGCTGCAAAGGCCAACAAAATGCTGGGTTGTATTGCAAGGTGTATATCCTTGAGGAGGGAGGAGGTGATTCTGCCACTGTATAGGTCATTAGTTAGACCACTCCTGGAGTACTGCGTGCAGTACTGCTGTCCGTATCTGAAAAGCGACATTAAGTTACTGGAGGGGGTGCAGCGCAGAGCGACAAAGATGATCAAGGGGCTGGGGGACTTATCATACAAGTGGAGGTTGAAGGAGTTGAACATGTACTCACTGGAGGAGAGGAGAGACAGGGGTGACATGATTGAAACCTTTAAATACATGAAAGGAATAAACAAGACGGGTACAGAGGGGCTGCTCAAAGTAAGGGAGGGGAGGGCCACCAGGGGCCATGATATGAGACTGGAGCGAGGAAGGTTCAGGAGGGAGATGAGGAGACACTTTTTTACAGAGAGGGTGGTGGCTGGGTGGAATGCGTTACCTGCTGAAGTGGTATGCAGTAGAACAGTGGACTGCTTCAAACGAGGATGGGACAGGACAAGGGGGAGGGTTAATGAAGGGGAAAGGTGGAAGGGAGGGGCAGCTGCAGAATAAGGGGTGCTAGCTGCACATTCGAGCAGACTTGATAGACCTCTAGGCCTTTATCTGCTGGCAAATTTTGTATGTTCGTATGTTAGTAAGTGCTTTCAAAGAATTACATGATATTACATGAAGTACATAAAAACTCCCGGGTACACAAAATACATGATGGGAAGTGACACTGATTATAAGACAATACATTACATACATTAGGATTTCACCAGAGAAAATTAATGTTCCTGGAGAAAGTAATAGAAGTACATAACTGTATCTAATGTGTTAACAGAATTCCAACTGGTACTTCGTTAATGGTTAGAGACAGAGCTAATGACTGGGGAGATGGAGCCGAGATACCGTGTGATCGATAAATTGATGCCCCTAAAACAATATTCAGTTTAATGACAGTTACAGGTATCTTTTAATTTGGCCATGGCTAGCCTTTTAAAAAGGTTAACAGGGACAATACTGGGTAATTTCAGTGATGATTGTAACTGATTCCAAATAGTTGGCAATGAATGTCAGGAGAAAAGGGATTTAAGGATGGGGTAGTCAGGCTGAGAATGGGGGTGGAGGGAATAAGTAGAAGGCAGAAGTACTTAACAAGTACTTCTGTTCATTCCTCACTAAAGAGAAAGATGGCTCAATACTGGGGGCAATGATGTGGGTGGTGACACAGAAGGGAGATTTGAAGTTGACAGGGTGAGAAAAGGCTTAAAGGTAGACAAATCCCTGGGACCAGATGGTGTGCATCTGAGGGTGTTGAGGGAGTTGGTGGATATGCTAGTACGTCCCCTAGGAGACCTGTTTAACACCTCACTTGAGTCGGGGAGAGTACCCCTGGACTGGAGGACAGCACATGTAGTGCCCCTCCACAAAAGTGGGCTGAGGGATGACCCTGGTAATTACAGACCAGTCAGTCTGACCTCGATAGTGGGAAAACTCATGGAAACCGTACTGAAAAAAAGAGTGGTAAGTTTTCCAGTAGAAAATGGGCTCCAGGATGAGAGGCAGCACAGGTTTGTGTCAGGGTGGTCCTGCCAGACTAACTTGATTGATTTATTTGACTGGGTAACCAGGACAGTGGACAGGGGCCTAGTGGTGGACATCCTGTATCTGGATTTCAGCAAGACCTTTGACTGTGTTCTCCACAGGAGATTAATCAGGAAGTTGGAAGACCTAGGGTTGGGGAGAAATCTGGTTCTGTGGGTTAGAAACTGGCTGAAAGACAGAAATCAGAGAGTGGTGGTCAGAGGGGAGTTCTCAGAGGCTAGACCTGTCACTAGTGAGGTCCCTCTGGGCTTGGTGCTCTGTCCATTGTTGTTTAAAATCTTAATTAGTGATATTGCAGGTGGGAGAAAGGGTAAAATATGCCTGTTTGTGGATGACACAATGCTCTGTGTGAGAGCAGACATGGAGGATGGGAGACTGGACATTAGGGAGGACCTGGCTAAGCTAGAGAAATGGTCAGGCATTTGGCAAAGCCACAAAGTGCAACATAATGCACTTGGGGGTGAAGAACCCCAAAACTAAGTACTGGTTGGGTGGTGTGCAGGTTACTAGCTGAGAGGAGGAGAAGCACTTGGGAGTGATCATCACGAGTGACCCAAACCACTCAGCACACCGCAAGAAAGCCGCAGCCAAAGCGAATCAGATATTGGGTTTCATAGCTTGTGGTATAACCAGCAGGAAGGTGGAGGTCATTCTGCCAATGTACAGAACTCTATTTCGGCCACACCTAGAGTACGGTGTTTGTTTATTATTTATTTAGGAGAGTTTCACCAGGAAAGACAACATGAACTGTAAACAGCTTGTTTCCAGAAGTGTCCTGGAGAGAGGGGTTACATAAGGGAGAGCAAAATCAGCAAAGAATATAGTGCAAATCAAATACAGTGCAAAACAAGCCAGTACAAATCCAATCTAAGTACATGATAATGTGAACAGGTAGCCACAAATCAACATAGGACATAGTGTGCAATCAAATACAGTGCGTAGACAAGCCGGTACAATACAATCTAAGAACATGATAATGTGAATAGGTAGCCAGATAAATGGCATATGATTTACAAGTGCTAAATAAGAGTATTGGAGGGAAGAGAGAAGGAAACTAAGTGCTATACTGATTTAACCCCTAGGTGGTGCTATCCCAGGGGCTACTACACCTGCCTGCTTGGCTAGTTGCAGGTTAGTGGCCTGGGTACTGAAACAGGTGCCTCCACCCGGAGAACAGGGTTGTTAATAACTGAGCTAACCTGGGTACAGCCCCGGGACACTGTAACCCCCCTTTCCCTCTAGTGGTCTTAACTATACACAACCAACACTTTCACAGTAGCCCTATTCAGCATACAGATGCCCACACTGTCTGCACTTGCCATCAGGGCTGGTTCCACCAGTTCAACCCTGGAGATTCCCTGTAAAACAAGTTTAGGCGGGAGATAAGAACAGTACAGTGCTTTTGCTACAAACTGGAACCACAGTCAGATTAAATGCAAAAGAGTTAGATCTGATTTATTTAGGGCTTGAACAGGAAGGGCGTAATCAGGTTGATTGGTTGAAGTACTGATGCAATCTGGCTATAAGGCATGCATGTTAGAGTCCCTCAACACAGTCACACACCTCTGGGTACCCAGTTAGTGAAGTAGGCTAGCCTGACGCTTGCCAGGGGTAGGCGGCGTTGTAGCTGGTCGGGGCCTTATGATGGAAAAACAAGTCATGCACTATAACCCACAATTTCTATGCATAACTGACTCTATCTTCTCTGCCATGGACAATGGCCTAAACACAGCTGCTATTTTCATAGACCTGGCTAAAGCCTTCGACTCTGTCTCCCACCCACTGCTACTCTGCAAACTCACTTCTTTTGGCTTAGCCCCACCTACCATCGCCTGGTTCCACTCGTACCTCCAAGACCAACAACAAACTGTTCAAATAGGCGACACCCTCTCTACACCCCTCCCTATCTTATCTGGTGTCCCCAAGGCTCTATACGTATCCCCATCCTCTTCTCACTCTTCACAAACAGCCTTCTCTCCACCTCCCTCTCCTCCAATGTGCATCTTTATACAGACGACACTATCATCTTTGCCTCGGGCCTCTCCTATGACACTATCTTCCCCAACCTTCCAATCGATTTCAACAGAGTCCAATTCTGATTCCTTGAGAACCTGCTTACTCAGTGCTAAAAATACTGTCACCATGGTCTTTGTTTCCAAGCAGAAGCTTGCAAACCGCCCAGCCCCCAGTGATCACCACCCCAGCTGGCTCACCCCAGAGCTAGTCCTGCTTTCATACCTGGGAGTATGGCTGGACAGCCACCTAAATTACTCCTCGTGATGTCGAGGCATTCAACAAACTCTGGCCCAAACTCACCATCCTCTATCGACACAAGGCCAGCCTACCCATCCCCACCCGTTGCGAGCTCGTACGTAAAACAATCTTGCCCATCACAGACTATGCGGACATAATCTACGGTACGGCCCCAACCTCCTCTCTCTCCAGACTTGACACCCTTCTCAACTCTTTCTGCCACTTCACCATTGCCTCCCCCCCACTCACTCACCACTGCCAATTCTACGCTACACTTCCATTGCCCCGCTTCCCACAGAAGAACCATCCACAGCACCTCTTTTACAGCAAAATATTGGCTTCGACTCCATACCCCCTACCTCACCTCCTACCTTTCCCCTGCCACCCCCAAACTACCCTCTTCACCACAGGACTCACCCACTTTCCACCTACCCTGCCCTCACACCTCACCGCCAAGCTGCCTTCTCACAGTTTCCCACTCTGAACAACCTTCCTCCAACCTCCGCCTGTCCCCTCTCGTTCTGCATTTATGCAACTCCTCAGGCTCCCCACCCCAGAATGCCCTAAATGCTACAGTGGTCACAGCAATCAGCAGAGGCCCTCCCAGTCTCTACCTACCTACCTAGTCTGCACTGTACTCTTGCCTGACTGCTGCTTATTTACTATGCGTGTTAACTCATTATAGTTTGTTGAAATGTATCACATTCTTTGTAAAATGGTTGTATATACTGTATGTACCCCCACCCCTTTTATCACTCTTTTTCCTCACTGTACACTCTATACCCGGGTTGCACCTGGAAACGAGCCTTGACTCAGTGTACCTTTCCTGGTCATCAATTTTAAATAAATAAATAAATAAAAATTTGTAATCTGGAGCCAGGAGGTTAAGTTCATGATGATTATGCAAAACAACAAAATTAGCTGACGCACTTTGAGTTGTTGCAGGGAGCTACTCTGTTGTTTACTCACGCTACCCAGTACAGGACACAGGATGGATGAAATGGAAACTTGCAGGATGTCTTGCTGGTTTGCCAGGAGAAGCAGGGCCCACACAAAGCACCAAGGTGTCGTTCCTGTTCGAGATGTTGAGCAGGGCTGATCCCGGGTTAGTCTGTCGTGATGATGATCTCATGCGTAGAGCTGGCTGGGCCAGTGTGGCAAGGCCTAGGCCGGTGATACAGTTTGATCTCAGTCCAGTAATGCTGGATGCAGCTTCCAGCAAGCGTGACACAATTAAACAGTGGGGAACCAAATTGCGACCCACTAACAGCATACAGCACGCTTATAGTAAAGCAATCACCATACCACAAAGCGGATAGCAGTCCAGCAGCAATATCAGTGTCTCTGAGCAAAACCAGGAATTCTGTGGCAACTGGATGTCCTAACAGGCCGATCGTGATACAACGAATCTTCGCTCTTCTTCCGGTTTAAATCTGGTCACTCTTCAGTGGCTTTGTCACACTCAAATTCTGATGCAGTCCGACTACTAAGACTTCCAAAGATTCCTTTCGAGGGTTGGCAGGCAGATAGGCCAAACTCAGTCTTTCCACCAATCTCCCACGCAAACTACACAGAAGCAGCTGCTCAAATCACTTGAGCTGTTCACTCTCTCAATTCCAACTCTAGACTGAGTTCTGTTGCAGGCAGCACCAGGACTTCCTTAGAAAATCCAAAAGGTTCAGTTGGCTGGTCTATCTGTCTGTCACAGCTAGAGCTCCCCCTCCAGGTCCATTTAGGCACCAAAGTGTAAAAACTACAATTCCTACAGAAATTCACTCCCACAATATCCCTGGGGAAAGACACCATTTTAGGGTCCCCAAAGGTACTGATTGGTCCCAGTAGGCAGTCCAGAACCAAGATGGTGGTGCAATATAAAAATGTCCATGCTGCAAAGAAAGGCAGGTTAGACAAACTACAATATTATTATTATTAAAGCAGATAAACAGTAAACAGTCACAGATCCTTGTAGGGCTCCCTCTGCATAATTAGCGATGGCAGAATGGAGCAATAACACTGCAGCCCAGGTGGGACTCAAGCCTGAAACTACTCGGCCCCTGCCCAGATTAATTTTACACCACAAAATAGGCAGCTCTTAAAGAAACAGGTATGGAGGCTAACAGGGCACTCACATGCAAACACTTTTAAATCACTAGGACACAGAACACCAGCCTGGCAGTGGGCATTTAGCAAGCCCAAGGAAGACTTTTGGGAACCCCATTTATAGGGGGTTACACTGAGACGTAGTAAGATGGTAAACCAGCAGGGCTGGGGGAGAAAGTGTGGGAATGGGAGAAAGGCAGTCAAACCTACTCTCCTCCAGGATGCTGAGAACCCCTGCGAGGGACTGGGAATTGGCAAGGTAGTGAGAGAAGGAGAGTGAGGGCGAGAAGTAGCAAGGGTGAGACAGAAGGTGGGGGGAAGGGAAGGGAAGAGTAGGGAGGCCAATAGGAGGGTAGGTAGGTAAAGATGGGCTGAGGAGGGTCAGAGTAGGGAGGCCAATAGGAGGGTAGGTAGGTAAAGGTGGGCTGAGGAGGGTCAGAGTAAGGAGGCCAATAGGAGGGTAGGTAGGTAAAGGTGGGCTGAGGAGGGTCAGAGTAGGGAGGCCAATAGGGGGTCTTTAGGTTGAGGTGGGCCAGAAAGTGTGGGGAATGGGGGAAAAGGCAGCCAGTGTACAGTACTGGTCCCCTTATCTAAAGAAGGACATCAATCTTTGGGTTTGGCAGTTGAAATTCAATGCAAGGAAGTGCAAGATAATGCATATGGGGCACAAAAACCTTGGCACAATATATCAGTTGGGGGTGAGGATATAGCATGCACCAAGCAGGAAAGGGATCTTGGAGTTATCATCTCTGATGACCTCAAGGCAGGGAAACAGTGTGACAAGGCAGCAGGTAAAGCAAATAGGATGCTGGGATGCATAGGCAGGGGCATCACCAGCAGGAAAAGGGAGGTCATAATTCCACTATACAAGACACTAGTGAGGCCGCACCTGGAGTACACTGTGCAGTTCTGGAGACCTTACTACGTAAGGACATAGACAGGGTAGAGAAGGTTCAGAGGAGGGCAAGAAAGATGGTGCATGGATTGCATCACAAGTCCTATGAGGACAGGTTGAAGGCACTGAACATGTACTCCTGAGAGGAGGGAGAGGGATATGATAGAGACATACAAGTATCTTACAGGGAGGAACAGGGTGCAGGAATGCACTATTTTTAAGCGAAAAGATGTTCCAGGACTAGAGGGCATGGGATGAAGTTGGAGGGAGGACGATTCAGAGGAAACGTGAGGAAGAATTTCTTCACAGAACGGGTGGTGGACAAGTGGAACACCGCACAGAGGAAGTGGTGGGGCTGAAACAATCACGGGATTTAAGAATGCATGGATAGACATAAAGGAATTCTGGAGGTCAGGGTAAGGGCAACAGACTTCCTGGAAAACATAAACTGAACTTACAAACTTAAATGGGCAGACTGGTGGGCTATAGACCCTTATCTGCCGACACTGTCTATGTATCTATGTAATCTACTGGAAATGGTCCAGAGAAGGACAACCAAAATAATAGAGGGACAGTAAGGCAGAACATATGAGCAGAAACTCAGAGATCTCATCATGTACTCTCTAGAGGATAGAAGGGAGAGGGGTGATAGGATCAAAACCCTCTAGTACGTTAAGAGTTTTAGCAGGGTAAACGCTGTGGATCTCTTCAGCCTTAGTGGAAACAGGACCCTTAGGGACACAGCCTCAAGTTGGTAGGGGAAATTCAGGAGAGAAATGAGGAGGCATTTTTTCACAGGGAGGGTGGTGGCAAAGTGGAGTGAGTTGCTGGAGGAAGTAATCTCCCTGAAGACAGTGGACAGCTTCAAGAGAGGGTGGGACAGAGCAAAGGGGAAAGTTGCATGTAGGTGCTTGTGGGAGATGGGGAGTGGGGAACAGAGAGGACATCAGTGGCGAAGGAGGAGTAGATAACAGGGGCACTGGGGGATCTGCAAACTCGAGCAGACATGATAAACCACAAGGCTTTTTTCTGCTGGCTCAGTTGTGTGTTTGTATGTTCATATATGACATCCAAAACCCAGCCTCCTTTGCTAAGGCTTCTTTCCAGAGCCATGCATGTAAACCCCATCCTCATGGAGAGACAAGGCGATGATGATGATGATGATTGATGACTGAGTATTTTGTGGAGTACCAGCTCATTCATCACAGCTAATCTCAGTTCTTGCAGGAGCTGCTAAGCACACCAAGACAGAGAAAGTCACTTGTCCATAGCCCGAAGACCTGGGGTTTCACATTCATTTGTAATGTGTAACTACTGTTCTTTAACTCAACATAACATGACCCTAGCCCACACCCATCTGCACTGCTTTTGCCTTCACTTTCCAAAATTTTGCTGATCCCCTGCAATCCACATGGAGAGTGATTAGTAAATGACAGCATTAACTGCATATGTTGCAGTTTAAAGATGTTACCTCCCTAGATAATACATTAACAAGATTGCAAAAATTGATTGGGCCAGGCCCTACCACTTATGGAAGTGATAGAGCCATGGCTCTACTGTCCCCCCCCCCCACGCATATCTCTGAACTGTCCCTGATTTGGCTTAAACATTTTCTGTATCCCTCCTAAACTTTGTTTTTGTATGCTTGAACAGTGAGGATTATAAACACCATACCTCTCAGTCCTATGCCCCACTATTCAGGGACTAGGTTTGCAAAAATAAAGGATACATATGAAAACAACAGTAATACCTGCTCAAGAAGATGTTACAATGTGTGTCTTGGGTCACTTGGTGATAAAAGCAGTTTCTGAAGGAGAACTAAATTGACAAATGGCAACAGGGTGGGTGAAGTTGAGGTGGAAGAACACATTGGTTCACGGTGCAAACATCTGAGGTAGGTACTAGAACCAAGGCAAAAGTGCTCAACTTTAGAAGGGTAGACTTTAGCATGGGGACTACAAAGGGAGGTGAAAAGGGGGGAGATCTGTGGGAAGGGGTGGAAGGTATGTGGGAGGGTATTAAAGAGGCCATAACTGGGGCAACGGATCTCTATGTCAGGAGGGTTCATAAACCGGGAGGAAGAGGAAGCCTCTTGGTGTAGCAGGGAGGTGGCAGGCAGGCTTAGGGAGAAGAGGAGGGCATCTAAGAAATTCAAGACAATGCAAAGGGAGGAGGACTGGGAAATATACCAGAGGAGGCAAAGGAGGCAGGCAGAGTACAGAGAGCGAAAGCCAAAGCAGAAGAGGAAATTGCTGGCAGTCAAGACCGGAGACAAAACTTTTTTAGGTATGTCAGTGAGAGGAGGAACACTGGTAGGGGATAAACAGACTTAGAAACAAGGAGGGGGTCTCGATTGAGGATGATGGGGATAAAGTGGAGTTATTAAATACATTTTTTGCTCATTATTTGGGGTGGAGAGGGGGGGGACTTTGCAGACATTAGTACAGGAGTTAAGGCAGATAGGGGTTGATACAAGTTTGTTCGAGGAGGGGGCAGTCTTGAGAGAGTTGGAGCAGCTGCGAGTGGACAAGGCCATGGGGCCAGATGGCGTGCAACCTAGGGTGCTGAGGGAGCTCAGGGATATTCTGGCGGCTCCCCTAGCAGCTCTTTTTAACAGGTCCCTGGAGACGGGGGAAGTCCCAGAAGATTGGAGGATGGCAAACGTCGTCCCTTTTTATAAAGGGTGTGATACAGAAGACGTAGGTAACCATATGCCTGTGAGCTTAACATGCATAGTAGGCAAAATGATGGAAAAGTTGCTGAAGGGCAGGATTCAGCAGTATTTGGAGGACAATGAACTAATCGATAAGCATCAGCATGGATTCACTAAGGGGAGGTCCTGTCAAATGAACTTAATAGAGTTCTTCAACAGGGTCACTAGGGAAGTGGACCAAGGGGGTTCAGTGGATATTGCGTATCTTAATTTTAGGAAGGCGTTTTATTCCGTTCTGCCTGGGGGACTAATCTATAAATTGGATGGACTGGGACTGGGGTGAGGGTAGTTAGATGGGAGCAAAACTGGCTAGCAGGAGTCAAAAGGTAATAGTAAATGGTGTCGCCTCAGGGGAGGGAAATGTCACAAGTGGGGTTCCCCAGAGGTTGGTAATGGGTCCACTGCTGTTTAACATATTTGTGGCAGATAGAACTGAGGGTCTAAGGGGTAGGATGTGTGTCTTTGTGGATGATGTGAAGATCTGTAATGGGGTGGAAAACCAGGAGGGCAGAGAGAATATGCACAGGGACCTAGGATCCTTGGAGGCTTGGTCCAAAAGGTGGAAATTGGCCTTTAGTGTAAAAAGGTGCAAAATCATGCACTTAGGGAGGAGAAACCCGAATGAGACTTACTACCTGGGGGGTCTGGCACTGGAAGAGATGAAGGAGGAGAGGGACCTGGGAATTACTGTTTCCAGGGACCTAAGGGTAGCCTCCAGCCTGCTTCCTTCAGCCCACAGCAACCAGCTGAGCACCGGGGCTTTGCTCCGCCAGCGGGCGGTCGGCGGCACCTAGCCGAACTTGGGAACCACAAGGCCGGGAGGAACAGCGAGGGAGCAGTCGGGAAAGGCGCAGAATTTTTGCCCACCCGCCCTTCCCCCTTCCTGTGTGTTAATTTATAGGCATCTTCCTGCCGAAATCTCTTCCCCGCCCACAGCACTTTTCTCTAAACCAATAGACAGTCACACCAGCTTGCTGACCCAACCAATCAGCAACTTCACTACTCCCTATTGCCAACTATCAATATCACCCTCAGAATGGGGAGCTTGCTACTGATACTCCTGTCACTAATAGCCATAGGGTTCCACAATGAAGATGACCCTATTATACAATCTAAAGTGGTCAACCCGACTAGTTTCTCTGGAACATCCCCCGTGGCTGACACCTATACCCTCATATATGTCTTGCCATTGCTGCATCGACTACAGTGGTACAATCACCATAAAGTTACACACATCACCACATATATGTCTCAGACAAGGCCCCACTACTGGGTATATAGATCCCCACTAAGCCTAGTCATCAAACTGCTAATTGGTATCCCGACACACTACCTTAAATCCACAGGAGCACCTAAAACAAAGAGTGGCAACAGAATAAAAAGGAGGACCAAAGACAGCCCCCTCTCCTATCACTGGCAGCCCTTATGAAATTACTGATCTTCCTGTTGCTCTGTATTGGTAATGTAGAAATCAACCCTGGACCTCTTGAAAGCATCACATCTCCCTCAGACCTATCCTCAATTAAAGGGTCTCAGTTTCCTGCATATTAATGTATGCAGTCTGTTGAAAAAATTTACATTGCTACAATCCTGGGTTGTCCGTATTTGCCAGACTTTCTTGTGATAACTGAGACATGGCTCAAGACCACCACAATGGACAGGGAAGTTAACCTACCTAACTATCAGCTATTCAGAGCTGATCGCCAAACAAGGGAGGCAGAGTAGCCATATATGTAAAAGCTGGTTTAGTTGTATCCTGTACTGCTGCAACATCTATGCCCAAGGAATTTGAGTGTCTATCTCTAAAGTCTCTCTCCCAATACAGCAGCTTTCCATTTAATTGATGCTACAGACCCCTCTGCTGAACACAAGCTCTTATCCCACCTGGGAAACTTGGTCAAGTCCTGTACTGAAGAAGTCATTATCATAGGGGACCTGAATTTCAACTGGCTCACCCAGGCAGCTACACCTCTGGTATCATTCTGTGACACCTATGGGCTCACACAGTTAATTAATGAACCAACAAGACTAAATGCAAGGAATAGTAGTAACAGTACTCTACTTGACATCATACTAGTGAGTAAACCACATTTATTCACACACGCTGGAGTGCTCCTATGCGACATAAGTGACCACTGCCCCATCGCAGGGGTAAGATCCAACAGCATTAAAACAGATCCTGCAAAATTCCTCATGAGGAGATCCAAGAAAAACATCAATATTGAAGGATATCTGCATGATCTAGCCTACTCTCCACACTGGCAAAGTTCTATCTTGCACATTCTGTAGAAAAGCTCAGCAGGTGCTAAATAGCATTATATTAAATGCCCTTAACACCCATGCCCCAATCTCTAGTATCCGAATAAAAACAAATCCTGTCGCTGGTTTTCAGCTGACCTCAAAGCTGCACTGCTGGAGAGAGATAAACTTTGGAAAGTAGCAAGAAAACTAAGAATATCATGGACTGGATGATCTTTAGGAAAGCCAGGAATAAATGCACTAGGAAAGTTAGGGATGCAAAGGCTGCCTACTACCTGGCCCAGCTCGACTCTCCTACCATAATACTGCTAGATTTTGGGGCACCATCAAGGGTATGATGGGCCAGGATGTTAACAACCCCTTCCAACCCATTTACACAGTAACTATGGCCCCATTACTGGCACATTGGAAATCCTGGATGCATTCAACAACCACTTCACAACAGCTGGCCTTGCCTTGACTCCTCCCCAGCTAACCTATTAAGGGATCATTTAAGCTCCACTATACTGGTGAACAAAGAGTTGACTCCTCCTTTAGCTTCAAACTTATACTGTTGAAACAAGTTGAGGATCTATTATGGCATCTAGATACAAAAAGTGCAGGAGCAGATCTCCTGACCCATTCTTTCTAAAGATTGCGTGTCATGTGCTTGCAGTCCCCTAACTCACCTCTTTAACCTTTCCCTAAACTCTGGCTCTATTCCCACGCTGTGGAAGACAGTTTCAAGTGGTCCCCTTCTAAAATCAGGGGATCCTATGGATCTTAATAACTACAGGCCCATTTCCATCCTACCTGTGTTATCCAAGATGCTGGAGAAATTAGTGAGTATTCAGTTAAGGGAATATCTGGACAATGCTAATCTATTAAATCCAGCTCAATCTGGATTCAGGGCCAAACATAGCACTATCACTGCATTAGCCAAGGTCACCAATGATTGGCAAACCGAACTGGATAAAAAGAACAATGTCTGTGCAGTATTCCTGGACCTGAGCAAAGCATTCACACTGTGGACCATGAACTGCTACTCTCATCCCTACACTCCATTGGCCTAGATCCATCCTCCCTTAGTGGTTCAGATGCTACCTCCGGTAGATCACAGCAGGTAAAAGCTGAAGGTGACCTCTCCATTAAGACCACTGTCAAGAGGAGTCCCCAAGGCTCTATTCTGGTCCTATCCTTTTGCCATTTATATAAATAAAATTGATTCAACCCTTACCAAGTCCTCAGTACATCTCTTTGCTGATGACACTGTACTGTATGTCAGCAACCCTTCACCTAAAGTTGCTCATGAAACCTACAAGCAGAATTCTCTGTTACAACATCAGCTTCTCGAGAAAAAGCTTCATCTAAATGCAAAGAAAACCAAAGCAATGATGTTCACAACCCAAAACTCCACCAACACATCCTCTTCAATCAGTCTCCCCAGATATGCACTATACTTGGAGAAAATCTGGAGAATGTTGAAAATTTCAAATACCTAGGTGTGTGGATTGACAACAGACTTGACTTAACTCAGCATCTAGAACAACTGCTGAAAAGCTCTCACTTAAGGCTTGGCCTCCTCCTACAGATTAAAACCCTTCCTTAATAGAGATTCAAAGATGAGATTAGTCCAGGCCATCTTTCTATCAGTCATTGACTACTTAGACTTCCTCTATAGTCACTGCTCCACTCCCTACCTTCAAAAGTTGGATACCTTATACCATAGAGCAATAAGGTTCATTACATACCTGCCAATAATACTCACCATGTTCTCTCTATGATTCAGTTGGATGGGTTTCCTTCATGTCAGGAGGAGCAGAAATGCAGCTCTATGGATCTACAGAGCTTTATCAAAAACTCCCAAGCTATATCCTGAACTGCTTCAACCTGACTACCCCAGCTTCTATGCCCTAAGAAGCAACAATATCATCCTGCTCAAATTGCCCAAAGTCAACAACAAAATAGGAGGGCAGCAATCAGCTACTCTCTAGCCTATAGCATGGAACACCCTACAAAATCCCTAAACTGTCCATTATCATTCCATTTACATCCTTCAAGCAGCACTGTACAGCCTTCTTCACAGAGAAATGCAGTTGCTACCGCTAGAGATAGAATAGTCATCCCACAAAACCATATTCCAATCACATATGGCATATTCTTCCAGCCAGACACCGCCAGTATATGGCACCCAATATTCCCTTCACCATCCTTGTACTCATTATGTGAGTGACTGTCATGGCCCTCATTGTGATATATATGTATTGTACATATTGTAGATGTTAGTTTAACTTTCTCTTGCCAAGCTTTAACATGTGAATTCTCTGTATATTATTGTGTTATAAATAACATTTTCATGTTTCTGCATGTATAACTGTCTCATAAGTATGTGATGTAATTGCTGTGCACCAACTCGAACCTTGACCTTATCAGGTCCATCTTGTAAATGAGCCTTGCTCAATGATGATCGCCTGAATAAATAAAGATTTGATTGATTGATTGATTGATTGAAACAATGCGGGCAGGTGGAAGCCAAGGCTAACAGGACGTTGGGCTGCATCAGGAGGGGATTCACTAGCAGGAAGAGAGAGGTTATCATCCCCTTAAATCAACAGTTGGTTAGACCGCATTTGGAATATGGGGTGCAGTTCTGGAGACCGTTCCTGAAAAGAGACGTGGACAGGCTGGAGAGGGTGCAGAGAAGAGTGACTAAGATGGTAGCGGGGCTTAGTCACTTGACATATGAAGCTAGATTGAGTGAACTGGGAATGTACTCCCTCGACCACAGAAGGGATAGTGGGGATATGATTGAGACCTTTAGATATGTTAAGGGATAAACAGAGAACCAGAAAAGGACTTTTAAACTAAAGGGCACAAGAGGACCAGGGGCATTTGCTACAGATAGAGGGTGACAGGTTTAGGAAAACAACAGGAGGAACTTTTTCACTGAAAGGGTGGTAGAAAATGAAATGAGCTCCCAGAGAAGGTGATGGGGAGGTCACTGTAAGGGCTTTAAGAGAGCATAGACGACTACGTGGGTCTGGTATCGGGAGCGAGAGGGAGGAGGGAAAGAGGGTGCCACAGGGAGAAGTAGGTTGTTGAGGAAGTCCTAGCTCTCTGCTAAGTGCCTTGGGCAGACTTGGTGGGCCAGGGTGGTCCTTTTCGCCATCATGTTTCTAAGTAAATTGTAACAGTAATAGCTGACATGATTTTATGAGTCAAAACACAACTTTTCTGTGATAAAAATTTGATTTTTTTTAACTGATAGTTTATTGAAATTTTACCATATGACAAGTTCAACAATATACAACATAGATAACACCCCAGAACCTAGTCCAAGCAGAAATGTGCTCCTTGGATTACAAACTAAAGAGCACTCTGAGATTAATACAAGTATGCAGAAAGAATCATGCGATACTCATGCAGATGCCCATTATACAGAGTAGCATGCCACCCCAATACAATCTTAGTTTGTATAACATTGCATATATACAGATATTATTGTTGTCCCGCAAAAAGTACACCCTCTACTATCAATTACCATAACCATAACTTAATCAACCATAAGAAATATGGACACCAGCTGAACTGCACAACAGACAACTATTGAAGAAACAAACAAGGACCTGGAGCTGCTACCTGGGCCAGGAGAGGGAGGGAGAAGGATATGGTATGGGCGAAAGCTTGCCCTCATTTAGTAAAACTATCAGTTGTTATCTGATCCATGGGATGCCAGGGGAAGAGTAAAGGACCTAAGCAAAGTAGGCTGGTTTGCCTACATAATCAGAAAGAGTTTCCATACTTGCTGAAACTGATGGTATCTTCTAGCTGTACTATATGACAACCTTTCATAACAAGCAAACCAAAACATGCCATTGATCCATTCCTCAGTAGAGGAACATCTACAGTGGGCCATCTACGAAGCAAGAGTATCTTCACTTCTGTAATGGCAACCATGAACCAATCATGATGCAGTTTATAAGAAGTAGGAAGCCATAAAGTGCTCCCCAAAACAACCAAAGATGAATCTCGTGGAATGGATAGACCCATAGCATGTTCCACAAGGGAACGCATTTTGTCCCACCAGCCAGTTAGCTTAGGGCAGTCCCACAAGAGGTGGAGAAGAGTACCCTCGGCCGTATGACACCACCAACAGGCCAGGCTTTGTATCAGGCACATTGTATGTAAAAGGGACAGGGTGTGATACCAAAGGTGTAAGATTGTGTGTTAGCCTACCAAGTTTAAGTTTATTGATCAACCAAGGTATACAATACCAAGGTTATTACAAAAGTAAAAAAAAATTGTAGTAGGAACACATACAGTACATTCATATCTTTTTTGGTTAAAAACAAGAAAGATAATCAACTTCTTTCATTTTAAGACATCACACTTGCTAAAATAGTGTCCATACCTTAGCCTACATGTAGTATCCTTACAGACTCTATAAGTTTTGACCCATTGGCCCAAATACAATCCCACTCCTCATCTGTGAGGGTGTAACCCAGTAGCTTCTCCCATCTCACCTTAAAACGAGATGCATCTGGAACGTATTCCTCCAGGAGAGCTCTGTAGATTAAACCTATGTGGGGTGGGGAATAGCACTATCTCCAATAAGTTGGGCCCCCTAGTATTGCCTCCCATTTACCCCTACCCAGCAGCTGCAACTGAGTACCAAAATCTGACAGTAAATGGCAGAGTTGCAAATATCTCCAGTGATGAGATGCTGGAAGGCATGCTTCTTTTGCAAGTCGGAGAAAGACTTTAAATGTCCAGAACTAGGAGAAAAGATCACCCACCTGGTATAAACCACCTCAGCCACATAGACGGACGAAGCACTTGGCCTCCTATCTTCAATTGTCAATTGACGAAATATTGACTGTCTTCATTGCTGGTGGTCCCAAATAATATTTCAGCCCTTTTCTCTAGCTAAGTCCCTGACTCGATCAACAGTGTTCTGCTTTTCAATTACTCTTTTAGGGTAGTCTATCTGCAGGGAGAGTTTCACTCCTTGCCATACCAGTTCTTTTATAGCTTTCACACTAGAAAGTACACTCTCGATCTTGATACCTGAGCAGTTGAAAACCATAGGTCAGGGCTTAGTGATGGAGAAAGGCCGTGGTGGACCTGAGGAGACTCAGTCGGCCTGGTCAGTTTCAATGGGTATGTCCCAATAACAGTTCAAAAGTTGGGACAGCATACGTTGTAGAAAATCAATAGCATCCATGCATTCCACGCATTCCACCCCTTCTGAAAAGCCAAACCTGCCTAACATTATTATGGCAATTCTGTGTCCCCTGATCATCGAGGTGATCTCAGAGGTGGCATACTTCTTTTTCGACCAGGGCAAGACGATGCTCCGCAGGGTGAGCCCAGTCCTGGTGCTGACCAATTCTGCTTTCAGTTTGCTCTACCTTGGTCCCCAAGGCTTCCACTGAAACTTTAACTGCTGCCAGGGTGATAGTAATATTGTTTAGGTCAGATCATATCCCACTCATGAAGGATTTAATTTCGCACAGTCCGTGGGTTAACAGGCCCATCTCCATTTCTCACTCAAACCGTGGCTCAGCCATCTTAATAGCGGTTTACCTATAGCGCTTCGACAGAGCTAAGCGCCCGACATCCCCTAAGGACAGCTACAATGCCGACTGTCGGCATTGTAGCCGCCGGGATGTCGTATATTGGCTAATTGAGGGCTGTGCCTCTAAACCCCTTATGGGGGCTCTGCCCCACACACCCCCAGTCTCTAGGATTCTAACTCCAAGTCGGAGTTGGACGGAGGCAATCACCCAGTGAAGCAGTCCTGATCGCGCATGGACCACCACAGCGACAGGTGGTTTTGCCCGATTTCTGGTGCTGTGGTGGTCTTCGGTCAGCGAGTCGCCGCGGTGACTGTTACTTAAGAGCATTGTCAGTTGACTGCTAGAGAAGCTGAAAATTTGTGCTTTTAGCATCCAGAAGCTCCGAATTTTCACCATCCGACATGCAAGGCACCTTCCAAAACAATAGCTAGCGTTTATTCTCTAGAAAAACTGCTATTTTAGGCATGGAATTCAGTTTTTTGTACTGGTAAGGAATGAACCTCAGGAGCCAAGCTGCTTCTAGCTTGGCTGCATCATGTGACCACCCCCACCCCAAAAAATGTGAAGTTTAAGAGAAGCAGAGGTAGTTTTTGAGACAGAAATCAGGGATGTCCCAGAAAATCAGGGACAATTGAGAGGTATAGAACATATAATAATGTCAAACATTAGTTACTGTACAGACTTGTTCTTCAGAAAATGATTTTTCCTCTAATCCCTGGTCTATCAGATTCTTGAGTGGATATTGGGCCCAAATTTCTTAGGTTGTGCCCCATGTTTTGATCCTTTGCCCCTGATTATTTTAAGCCTTGCCCTGATACATGAGGCAGGGGTGGAGAGAGATGCCCCCCCAATCTCTTTCCAGCACATAACATGTGAATGTGTCAGTTTAAGAATGGTTGGGGCCCACTAACATATTATTGACAGTTTGATCTTGTTTAACTTGGACAATTAAATTCTCTTTTGTAAGAATAATCTTTTTGTAGCACTGGAGGGATATGCGGTTAGCATGTTCTCTCATTCATGCAGAGAAAAAGGGCACTAGTTTGGGGTAAGCAGAGAGCTGGGGCCTTGATGGGTTGTTTGTTTGTCCCACCCCAAATGAGTCTTTGTTCTTATGAATATGCAACACATCTGTACAAATAACCATTTAATCTACTGTGACTTCTCTATTTTTATTTTCCTCTTTCAGATATGACATCATCTTTGTACATCGGACTGTTTCTTCTAACTTGACTGTTTTTGTATATTGTAAATGATTTTTAAACAGCTGTCACTTTTTCAGTTTAAAAAAAAATCTTGCAGTAGTTTAGTTGGAAGACCAATGCATGATGTGCACTTGGGGAAATATATCTGAACATAATTTAATTGTGTATAGCAAAGCCTCCAGTGTAAATCAATAAAGAACATTACAATTTCCGTCCTTTTAAAGTTCTCCCCGGGGGCTCCTCTCTTTTAACGTTGTTCAAAGGCTCTTGCTTGGATATAAACTCAGGATCCTCAGATCAACAACTAGCTGGGTGGGCAACTAGTCCCCCCACCCCTCCCACCCCCATGATTGCTGGAACTCATTCTGCCTTTCACTTACTGCTTGATTCTGTGCATATTTCCAACGCGGCACATTTACTCTAAATCCTCAGACCCACTGCAAGACATCATGGTTATACAAATTTGGGGCTGGCAGTATAGCCTAGAGGTTAGAGTAATGAGCTATGAATGAACTGGGTACATCCAGCAGACCTGGGTTTGATTCCCACAACCTCCACTTGCATATTGTGTGACTCTGAGTAAGTCACTTAACCTCCCCAGTGGTCCCAGGGTGCTCCTAAAAACAGGCACTTGTACCCAGTGGCCCTTACCCAGTTACCAAAGAATAAAAAAAGAAAATTCCATGTGTAAAGCAGGTTGATAAGGCTTTACCAGAACAGACTGCCTTTTAAATAAGGCTGCAAGTTCGATCTCTCTGGCCCTAAAAATATGTGAACTCCCTGTGTTTGCCCCAGTAACTTTAAAAATATATTTTTTTTTTTTATTCGGCATCGGTGGCTCCTGCACATGCCTCAGCTCCCTGGTCTTTACATCATGTGATGCAGAAGAGGAAGAGTCATGAGAGCAGCAGCACGTCAGTCACCATCATCCCTCAGTGTCACTCACCATCATTGGATGAAGGGGGATCTTTCTCCGCCTCTCCCTGTGCATAGGCAGCAACACCGGCAACCACTGGTACAGCAGGTCACAAAAACACATGGGATGCTGCCAGTTAATTGCTGTGCATTGCCATTTTCTGGCATAGTGTACTAGAGAGGCATGGGAGAGAAGTGTCTGTGGTGGTGACCCTATGTGTATAAGACAGAGAAAGCAGAATTATATTAGTTATGCTACTGGATGAAATCCAAAAAAAATCACAAAGAAAACAGCATTCCTTCTGTAGTTGTTTTTGTAACTGGCATAAAAAAACAGCATTTAATTAACTACTAGGCAGGGCGCAGTAGCATTAGTTTAGGTTATACACTTCACTAACTTAATAACAGTCTGCTGCAGTGTGCAAAACTGAAAAATTGAAAGCATACAAAAAAAGATTTATTTTGTTTCAAGTAAAATTTTTAGACCACAGGCGAAATCTCGCACAAGCCCAAAGGCGGTATGTTCTTGCACATGTGCGGAATCTTCACCCATGTCTCTTTTGCGCATGTGCGGGATTTCGGTTGCAGTCTGAAAAGTAACTTGCAGTATTCGTAGTGCTTGCTTTGGGTTTTTAAGCACCAGGAGCAGTTCAGATTAGCAGACTTTACAGAGGGAATCTCTTTTTGGAGTTGGCATGCTATAAAATCGCACTTCAGGACTGTGCTCATTCATGACGCGTGTTCACAGCCACCATATGCTTCCAGTGACAGGTCAGTTATCTTCGGCCTGTGCGAAAAATGATTTTCACTTGAAATTATTAAAACCAGGTACAGCTGCATATTTTGACATCTATGGGGGCATTCTACTGTAAATGTTTCATAGATGTGTGCCACCAAGCTTACAGATCAGAAGTGGTCAAAATGTAGGGGCAAGGCTGACAGTGCCCCTTTAAAGTTGATAACCGAGAAAGTCACACAGAACCAAGGCTCATTTCCAGGTGTGACCAGGGCATGGGAGAGGGACAAGTATTCAAAAAATAGTACAAATAATTAAGATAGTACAACTGGTGAGGAGATGCCAACAATTACAATGTACAGTTATTTACAAGAATGGAAGTAATACAGTTTTCAGCATACAGGATTATACAGAGATTCAAGTTAATACATGGCATAAATATTGTTACAGTATACAGAATTTACATCATCAACAATAGTTGGGCACTTCAGGAGGTAATATTATGTGCGAGAGGTCAGGGGAGTTTGGGTAGGGGGGGAGGGGGAGTAGAGACAAAGAGGTAGAGGGATTCGTCTGAAGTACGTCTTTAGGGAAGTTGCTGTTGGCAGACTGCGGACAGAAAGGGGAAGGCTGTTCCATAGGACAGAGAGCCTGTAGGTGAAGGCAAGTTTTCCTGAGAGTGAGTGGGGTTGGGGCAGAGCAAAGAAGCAGTGGTCATGTGAGCACAGACAGTAACCCAGGTTTGGGGTGGGGAGATTAGGGAGGAGAGGTAGATGGGAAGGATATTGTGCCAGCATTTGGCTATAAAGAAGGCACAGTGCACACAATGTCGATAGGTGAGCAGAGGGAGAGATGCCGTATGGTAGAGAAGGCAGTGGTGTGTGCGGTAGAGGAGATTGGTGGCAAAATGACAGAAAGCATGAAATAAGGGTCCAACCTGAGAGGGCAGAATGAGGAGCTGTGCTGTAAACCACATCAGTGTAGTCAAAGGATGGGAGGATGAGCTTGAGATTATTTCCAATCTGCTAGGGATGGAGAGACGGTCCTTGTACCTAAATAGTTGGCCTAGTTTAGTGCGGAGCTGTTGACTCCATGCAGCCAGCAGTGGTGTATTTACCAGTTTGGGAACAAATATCCCTGTGTTTTACTACTTAAAGTACTTGACTCGACATGGCCAGCAGTGCTGTATTTACCTGTTTGGGAGAAACTATCCCTGTGTTTTATTACTTAAGTACTTGATACAACGCAGCCAGCAGTGCTGTATTTACCTGTTAGGGAACAAATAGCCCTGTGTTTTGGGTTTTTTTTTTTGTCTTTTTTTTGTTGTTGATACTTTTTCTCCCCTGGAGTCCTCAGCCAATGCCATTTGACGTCCCCCTCCTGTGCCAACCCTGGATATGAGACCCCTCCCCTTCATCCCCTGCGACTTACCCCTCATGGCAGGGGGTGGGGAGACCCTCAACCCACCAGACCGGATCCAGTTCCAGGAAGGCATCTTCTCAGGTGGTGCATCGGAGGGGGACAGTCCTCAACCTGCGGTGGAGGACTCCTGTTTTTTCCATTTTTGTCCTTCAGGGGTGTAGCATGCAATGACGTCATTGGAGAGAGTGCACATGCTCCCGTGCGCACTCCTCCCGGCATCTGCTACATCCCCCACCCACCACATCAGCATCTGTGATCTGCCTCCTAGCCTCCAGTAGGGGGCAAATGCACGCCGACTGCTGGAAACCCCCCTCCCCAGAGAAGGAGAGCAGCCCTTGGGATGCTTGAGCCTTCTCTGCCCTGCCAACCCCCGGCGACCCGTGCCCATTCCTGAACAAGGGTCGCTGGTGTAGTGCGAGGTGTGGTGCTCAGCGCTCAACCCTCAGCACCACCAGGCTGGCATATCCCGTGTTTACTACTTAAAGTACTTGACTGGCACCGTCCCAGCAGTGCTGTATTTACCTGTTTGGGAGAAAATATCCTGTATTTTACTATTTAACTACTTAGTAGGACGCTTACCACCATAGATACCACCAGCAGTGCTGTATTTACCTGTTAAGGAACAAATAGCCCTGTGTGTTACTACTTAAAGTACTTGACAACGCAGCCTGCAGTGCCATATTTACCTGATAGGGGAACAAATAGCCCTGTGTTTTACTACTTAGTACTTGACTCCATGCAGCCAGCAGTGCTGTATTTACCTGTTAGGGAAAAATCTCCCTGTGATTCAAGTACACAATGCACCTACCAGTGCTTTACTGACCTGTTTGGGATAATATCCCTGCCTTCATAGCTACTCGACACAGCCAGTAGTGCTGTACTGGCTTGTTAGGGATTAAAACCATGAGTGGTAAAAAATACAGCAGCACTTCTCAGGCAATCCAGGCAACAGTGGCAACAGTACAGAAAATTCAGCACGTTGCAGGAGTAAGCCGTCATGGTACTCAGAGGATGAGCACAAGGGCCATCATAGTGCAGCAGCCCATCTGAGTAAGCGGAGTAATGGATGATGAGGAGAAGGAGAAGGAGAAGATCAATGAGAAGGGGAAATCAGTGGAACAGATCCTGAGTTTGTAGTAGAGAAGGTGGCAGTCAGTCTGTCAAGTAGCAGTAGTTCTGGGGAGTGGAATGAAGAGGAGGAATACAGGGGCAGAAAAGAACAAAAATTCTTCTAGGAAGGATGGTGGTGGTTTAAAAAACATTAATGATAGTGGTGCATAAGGAGAGTCAGATGCCCACACATGCAGAGGAACACGAGGACAGAAGATGGACAGTCTTCTCTTGGGAAGAAAGAGATGAAGTTCAACCAGTCAGAGAGGCTGTGCATCAAAAAGACATGCAGATGGGCATGGAAAGACCTCAAAGAAATACTGGAAGTAGTATTGGCTGTGGTGGTGGCAGTGGTGTTAGTGAACATATCCTCCCCATAAGCAGCAGTGCAACAAAATCTGTGAACTCCGTTATGTGGAATTTTTTCACACAAGACAAATCATCTGGCAGTCACGTGGTTTGCAAATTATGCAAAACAAAATTAAGTCGCAGTAAAGTGGGCACTCAACTGGGAACATCAACAACGATAAGGCACGTGAAGTCTCGCATTTATCAGTATCAAAAAGCACAAAAGGAGCACACACAAGTTGTTACAGTGCTGCACTCAGCTGAGGAGGATGAGATCATGGATGTTTACCAAGGCAATGAAATAATTGATGCAGAAGTGGAGCATGATGAAGTCTTCCATCCAGTCAAAGCACAGCATCTTCAATTTCTCATTTCTTTACCCCTCTGAGTCCACCACCACAGCCTAACAGGAGTTATACACTATCCATGGCCACACCGTCCACCACTCATGGCGGTAAAGGTAAAGGGAAGCAGCCCAGAAAATCAGATGATATCAGCAAGTGTAGCAGCCATCAAATTTCTTTGAAAGACTGTTTTGAGTGGCCATTGAAATATAAGCCCAACAGGCCTGAGGCAAGGCAACTGACAAAGGCAATTGGGGAGATGATAGCCACCGACTTGCTCCCATTCTCCCTTGTGGTTAACCCAGGTTTTAAAGCACTAATGGAAATCACTGTGCCAAAGTATCAGGTCCACAGCCGGACCTATTTCTCAAATGTAGCCATCCCAAACTTGTATGACGCTGTTCAGAAAAACGTGTCTGATGCTCTGAAAGGTCAGTGGGCAAAACGTTCATGCCATGACAGATATGTGGACCAGTGGCAGACAACTGACTATATGGCTGTGACTGGCCATTTGGTAAACTTTCCTCCCTCCTTCTCCTCTTCCTCCTCCTCCTCCTCCTCCTCCTCATCATCATCACCATCATCATCAACATCAACATCAACATCAACATCATCATCATCATCATGTAGTGGCACTGGCAGAAGCAACAGCAAGAAGCAATGGACTTTCACTGTTTGAAGGCAGGCAGCATTATATATTTATGGTTTTGAAAAAGACCACAAAGCAGGACATCTTCTAGAAGGCCTTGAAGAAAAGTTTGCTGAGTGACTGGCTCCAATTCCTTGCAAGCTGGGTTTAAAATGTCTGACAATGCTTCAAATATTGTGAAAGCAGTAAGGCTTGGTAAGTTTACACAAGTACCATGCTTTTCACACTCTATTAACTTGGTGGTAAAAGACTTTATCTGTGAGGACAGAAATGTTCAGAGCTTGATTGCAGCTGCCAACACTTTGTACACCCACTTCAGCCATTCTGTTAAAGCCCAAAAGTTGTTGTGGCAGTTTCAGATTGAAAACAGCCTCCCTCTCCACCAGATGATACAGGAAATTCCAACCCGGTGGAATTCCACTTACTATATGATGCAGAGAATGCTTGAACAACAGAAGGCCATCCATCAATGTGCAGTCCAACATGGCATTGGAAAAGCAGATGTGAATATCATCTCCAGTGACGTCTGATGGAGAATCTTTGTTGTATCCTTAAACCCTTTGAGGAGGCTACTCGAGTAGTGGTGAGCTCTGATGGTGCTGGACTAAGCCAGATACTACCCTTAATTTCACTCATCAGGATGACTGCTGCATCACTTGTTGGAAAAATGTTGCAAACCTTCCTGGCTGATGAGCACATTGTAAATATGTGCAAAGCTGAACATTACATTTTGACCACACTTCTGGATCCTCGGTTTAAGGATACAATTGAAACATTCTTCAAACCACATGACTTTAAAGACCTGGAATACTATCATGAACTGTTAATTGAGAAAGTGTCAGCACATATAGTTGAGAAAAGTAGTACATCATCAGTGCCCTTTTGACAACATTCAAATTCTGAACAAAATCTGGTATAGAGGCAGGAAGCACAATCTGCCACTGCTGCTGCCACCACTACTGATGTTTTTGGTCATCAAACACCAACCAGAACTGCTGCTACACCACAAGAGAGCAAACCACTGTGGGATATGCTGTCCGACTTTGGTCTGTTAAAGACAGCTGGAAAGGTTCAGCCAGCTATTGTACCAGAAGTCCCTGCTGCAAAATGGTTAAAGATTATATGGAGAACTGTACATCTCACCACAGGTGACGAACTATTGCTTTACTGGCAACAGAAAAAATGATTTGGCCTTGTTTAACAGAGATTGCAGTTGAAACCTCAGTTGCCCACCGCCGCACATTTTCGAGAGAATTTTAGTGCTGCTGGGACAACAGTGAATGACAAAAGAACATGTCTTTCCATGAAGAATGTAGAGGCTCACTTTTCTAAAAATGAACCTGCCACAACTCAAAAACATATACTGTCCAAAACTGATGCAGGTTGACAGCACCCAGATGGCATACCACACTGATGAGGACAATGATAATGGTGAGAGATTATGTTGCCACTAGTAGCCACTAGCCTTTCCACTTGCCTTTCCTCCACTGGTGGGTCCTCCTCTCTCTTCCTTATCCTCTTCCTTGAGTTCCATTAATTTCTGAAGCAAACATCTACTGATGGTTATTATGTGCCACTGAGGCCCAACCTAGCACCAGAAGTTGAAGGGCCACTACATACTACTGTTCAGCTAAAACAACCATAAGTAACTACACATTACTGTAACACAGTTCTTCAACCGCTTGTTTTATTGCCATTTTTAAAAAATACAGATTCAATATATATTAAGCTGTTAAAAAACATTAATACAATAAATAAATAATAAATAACTGGTCTTCATTCAGGTCCGACTCCAGATGGGGATTTAATTTTAATTATTTTTATTTTTTGCAGCAAAATATCAACTTTCAATTCACTATTTCAAGTGCTGCACCCAAGGACATCCAACACTTAGATATGAATGAGCCATCCACCAGATACAAACTGTTTTCACCTGTATATCATTGAAATAGCAATGGTAATACCGCAAGACCATTACAGTGACAAAATCAGCAGTTCGCTGTAATGGTCCATGGTACACCGACACTATGTTCTCTGGAATGTACACTCCCACTTGAAAAACTCTGACTAGGTGTTGATAATCATAAATTGTGGGTGGTGCAGGGAGCAGAACTCCTGCATGGGGGTGGTGGACAAAGCCCCACAAAAACATTCTGTTTCACTGATGGTACAATGCCAACTGTCGGCATTGTGCCATCAATGTAATGCCGCTCAACAAATTTCTTGTTGAAGTGGTTTACGGAATCATTTTCATCATAACCTGGAAACTGGAAATATGAGACAATAATTTAAAAAATGCTGTTCCCACGTACTGAACTGATTGACCATCATGAGAATAAAAAAAAAAAAATTGATCTTACTCTACTGCCCCCCAACTCCACGTCCAAACCCCTTGGAACACTCCTGCTTATAAATACAATCCACCCTCCATTGTTAGATCCCCCACACACCTGGCATCATAAAGAAAATTGGCAGATGGTAGACTGTTGTGGGTTTTCCATTATTCTGAGTAAAGATGAGGAATATATTCGCCAGAAAGGATCCCCTTTTCACATTTCCAGTACGTGGACTCTAGCTATACTGACTCCTATCCTCCTTCAACCAGATGCCCAAAATGCCAATACCAATACCTCAATTTCCTCCTACTGTTATACACATCCCTCTCACATCCTTCTCTGTAGCAATATCACCTAGATAACTTTTTTCCAAACACTGTGTTTTTAGGAAATTTCTAGAACCCTTCTTCACTATTCAGTGAATACTACCAAAAGTGAACAATCTGGTAGCTCCCTTTTACCCCTTCATCCATTGAATTCCTCCTTCCGCTTCATTGGATGCTCTCCTGTCTTTCTTGGTTGCACTTCAACCTGATCAGTCTGTCAGATTTAAAAATCCTTTATCTCATATATGAATTAGTACTTGCTGGTTGTCAGTGTCACTACTACCATATATGATATAAAGCAAGAGGTTCTGTTGTTGGAGAAAGAGGTGGGATGGGGACGGGGTGTTGAGGAGGGTGGGACAAATGGAGTAATAGTGACATAGTTATCTATGGAAGGTGTGGGATCAGGGCAGGAGAGTATACTAGAGGGACAGGAGAGAACAAAGGTGGGTAATATAGAGGATAATATATGGTCCTGTATCAGTAACCGGTCTTTTAACCATCGAGAGGTCACCAGAGCGACTGTGTAAACCTCGAGAGCGAAGCTCAAGAGGTTTACATCGACATGGCAACCTCAAGACGGTTAACAGTACCTGGTTGTTGATAGAAGGACCATACATTATTTATATATAGTGTATGGTCCCAAGAAAAATGAAACGGCTCTTACTTTTGAAAATATAGTCACCGCCACAGCCGCTTAGTCTTTCCTTACCGCTGCATACATCCATTGGCTCACCAGTGAATAAAAGATGCGCATGTGCAGACTGATCCCCTTAGTTAACCTATCGATGTGATGTAGCATCGATAGGTTAACAACATTTCTACATCACAACGATGGTATGACAACCTTAGGAAATGATGATTTCCTAAGGTTAACAGCATTCTACCGTACATTATATTGACATTTACTCAGAATAACAGAAAATCCAAAACTGATACTGGATTCCAGCCATCCCTGCATTTATTTATGACCCATGGCCACAGCCATTGGGCTCTACTAGTACCTGGGTCTAATAGTGGGGGAAGAATTAAAATGATTGTAACAGGGTGTAGCTCAGGAGGATAACCTTTTGGGCTGCAATAAGATTTAACAGGCTGAAGTTATCAGAGGTGATATACGAGTCATATATCATCCCTGACCTTTATAGCTTGCTAAATCTGTTTCAACACTATTTTGCGGCATCTACTGGGTATACTCAGGTTCTACAATATATTGTCGAGTTCTACTTGAGTATAAAAAAAATCAATATATTTTATTTTGCATGTTTGGGAACGTACGTGTAGTACAAAGATTCTAACTTTAAGAACAGCAAGCTTTGCAAAGCTTTGGCACACTGACTGAGACAGAATCCTATTCACCAAAGCTTTGCAGTACATACCATTCTTATTCTTAGTACTACATGTACTGTCCCAAACATGCAAAAACAATCATTTTGGATTTCTTAGTTAAGTAGAACCAGGTAAAATGTGTTTATTATATTGTAGAATCTGGTTATTATACCCTGTAAAACCTGGTTTTACTTAGTAGAACCTGGTTTTACTTGGTAGAACTTGGTTATCAATCAATCAATCAAGTCTTTATTTAACCAGGCGTTCATCGTTGAGCAGAAGCTCATTTGCAAGATGGACCTGGGTGAAGCATGAACAATTGTATATACAGGTCAACACAGGTATTTACAAGGCAATACAGATAATACTCTTTACAGAGAGGAAGAAAAAGAAGTTCATATATACATAGAATTATACAGATATTGTACAGATTACACGGTATTTACATACATAGAAGTGTCTATAGGAAGATAAAGCAGGCTATCTAAGGTTGCAGGAGGAAGTAATGGAAGAAAAAAAATATACACCAGGTAGAGGTGAAGGTAGGTGGGCAGGAGGGGGGGGGGTAACTGGTAGAACCTAATTCTACTGGGTTCTACCTGGTAGAACCTTTTTGATTGTACTCAGAAAGTTCTAAGGTAGAACTTTTAGAGGTTCACGAAGTCGCATTTCTTAAATAGGCTTATACATCTGATACAGCATAGTACAGGCAAGTGTTTTGTCCTGTTGTGACCTCAGCGCAGTCACTTTTCAGCCAGTTATCAGCTCAGCCCCAGAGGAAATCAAACATTCAGTACTGTCCAAGGTAGCATACTGAAGAGGCAGGTTGCAAGAAAAGATTTGCATAGGATCCAGAAATAGTGTTCTTTGCATCCATTTATGGATTCAATGCACTGCTCTTCTTGCAAGCTGGAAATACAAACAAATCCGAGCTTCACACATGCTAGAATGCATAAAAATCATAGTAGCCAAGTTCTGTAACATTTTATTGTATATGGTACACAATGAAAATGTTCCAGTTTGCCATTGTTGCTCTTGTTTTGTAAGTTAGTTATTGTTTACATAGTATACTGTATCCTATATGCAATAAAGTTTTATAGAACTTGGCCGTAGCCTGGGTGTTTCTTTTTATGTGTTCTAGTGTGCATGAAGTCCAAATTTGTTGGTATATCCTGTGAGTTAGCTTCTGGTGGACTCCACATTACTCTGTGTGGCTATTTGTGCCAAGTGTCTTGCTAACTGCTTCTTTAAAGTGCTGCCTCCGAGTGTACTAATTGGCTGTCTTTCACCCACTATTCATGAAACTTAGAAACACAGAAATTGCGCAGGTGGAAAAAGACTTGGGGCCAGATTTTCAAATGCTCGAGATTGCCACATACCTCAAGTTTGCCAACGATATGGTGCTTCTGGTAGTCTAAAGGGATTGTCTATCCCTTGCGCCAATTAAAGCAAGCTAAATTATCTTTTGCGGTCTGGCTTGTGTCAATATGGGCCTGGCTTTCTCAGTGCTTGTACCCAAATTTGGTAAACCGCCATAAAGTGGGTAAACTGTCGCAGCTGCACCTGAGATTGTAAAATCAGGTGCAGTTGCAGCCAATGGGAGTAGCACAGCTGTGAGGATAACATAGTGTGGTGCTGGGCTTGATGCAAGCGCTGCGCCACTCTTGGAAAATCTGGCCCCCGGAGTCCGTTGAGTCTGCCCTGGTCTACCAGTGTCCACTACAGCCTACCAGTATGTGTCCCAGACTGAGCCCCCCAATGTCAGCTCTATCTACCTTGTATCTTCAATCCCCCCACCCTCCAAAAGGGAACCTTAGCAACCCTGAGTCTGCTTAGCTTTTATACTGTATATATCAATCAATCAATCAATTAATCAAAATCTTTATTTATTCAGGCGAACATCATTGAGCAAAGCTCATTTACAAGATGGACCTGAGTGGTCATACAAATGAGGATACAAGTATTATTACATAGACAAGAATAGCATAAACAGCAATACAATGACATGAAATGGTTATATACAACAATTTACATATATACAAGGAACAGTAGAACCATTTAGCCTGTAAGAAAAAGGGGACAAAGGAATCGTATAAAATATAAATTATAGGGTCTAACTAGTTTTTATGAGAATATAATAGGTGATTTGAAGATAGAAATTGAATTAATATAATGGGCAGAAAAAGGAAGGTGGGTCAGGTGTAGGGGATTGGGCTGTATAAAAGCAATTGCAGAGCTCTGGAAAAGGAGGAGAACAATCTTTGAAAGATGCCAGAGGTAGTAGGCTATCTAGCTTCATGGATTTTTGCAGAGAGTTCCATGCAACTGCTAAGGTATAGCTGAAAGCAGCCCTCCCAAACCAGGTGCAGGCATTGGGGACCTTTAATATGATGAGTTTACTGATCCTTAGGTGTAAGGCCTAGTTGTAATTTGGGTAAAGCAATCAGTGATATAGGTAGGTAGTTTGCCTGTTAACCTTTGAATATCCAGATAGCAGCATTCCTATTTCTTCTGTGTTGTAATGATGTCCAGTTGACTGCCATATAAAGGAGCAATGATGGGTGCTGGAGGAAGGTCAGTAATAAATCTTATGGACCTGTGATACAGGGTGTCCAGTTTATGTAAGAGATGACATGAACAATGGCAGTAGAGAAAATCAGCATAGTCAATGAGGGATAGGAATGAGGCCTGAATTAACCTTTTTTTGGAATCACTGTTTAGGTAATGTTTTATTCTAAAAAATAGTCCAAGCCTCTGTCTTAGCTTTTTAAGTAGCTCTTCAATATGGACAGAATAGTCAAGCCTGTTATCTATCCAGACTCCAAGGTATTTGAAGTTATCAACAAATTCCAGTTTCTCCAAGTAAGGTGGATAATTGTAGGGTGGTGGATGTTAGGGTAGTGGTAGAGCAACTCTTTGTGGCAAAGAACATAGCTTTTGTTTTTTTGGCATTTAGAAGTAGTTTTTTGTCAAGTAGATTGTGCTGCAGAATGGAGAATTCGGATTGTAACAGTTCACAGGCTTTAGAAGGTGAGGGATTGCTGATATATAATACAGTATCATCAGCAAACAGATGAATGTTAGATTGAGTGAGGTTGGCATCAATATTGTTTATATAAATGGCAAAGAGGATAGGCCAAGAATAGAGCCTGTGGTACACCCCTTAGCAGTGGTTTTGAGGTGGATAGGTAATTTCCATTTTTAACCAGTTGTGACCTATCTGAAAGGTAATCCTTAAACCAGTTGGAGTGATAGGGAATCCAGGCCTAGTGAGTTAAGGGAGGTGATTAATAAGTCATGATCCACTGTGTCAAAGGCTTTACTCAAATCCAGGAACACAGCACAGGTACAATTTTTCTTATCCAAGGCAGTCTGCCAATCGTTAGTTACCTTGGCTAAGGCAGTAATGGTGCTATGCTTTGATCTGAATCCAGATTGTGCAGAATTTAGAAGGTTGTTGTTATCCAGATAGTCCCTTAATTGAGAGTTTACTAGTTTTTCGAGCATCTTGGATAGTACTGGTAGGATGGAGATAGGCCTGTAATTGTTGAGATCCCTAGTATCACCAGATTTGAGTAATGGAACTACTTGAGCTGTTTTCCAAGTAGAGGGAATGGATCCAGTAGTTAGAGAGATTGAAGAGATGAGTGAGGGGGGCAGATAAGACATGTGAAGCAATTTTCAGGAAATAGGGATCCAGGGAGTCTGCACCTGCACTCTTAGTAGTGTCTAAATTAGAGAGGAGATCTTCCACTTCTTTCACGGATATTGGGATGAAGGAAAAAGTTGAAGTGGCCATTTGTCCCACAGTAGTTTGCAGGTTCAAGGAAGATCTCAGGATATTTGCAGGTGATGAGTCAAATGCTAGGCCAGCTGTGGTGAAGTGAACATTGAAGGTATTTAAGATTTCTTGTTTACCTGTAATTTCTGTATCATTTAGTAGCAGTTTGGAGGTTAAGGCAGGAGTAGAATTTTGGCCCAGAAGTCCTTTTATTGTACCCCAGAGTCTGGATGGGTTATTGTAGGAGGCATCCAATTCAGCTGTATAATAGGCAGTTTTGGCAGTTCTTATTTTTTTTGTACATGAATTCCTTGCTTTTCTGAAATTTAGCCAATCTCTGGTGTCCTTTGTTTTTCTTGCGTTTTTCCACAGTTTGTCTCTGGTTCTCAAGGCTGCTTTAAGCTCAGAGGTGAACCAAGGGCAGGATTTTACCTTAGTTCTGATACTGGTGATAGGTGCATGAATATTGAGAGCATTAGTGATAATATCCTTTAAAGTCTGGAGAGCTATTTCAACAGAGGTTGTAAGATAGAAATCTTGCCAATATATTGTATTACTCAGGTCATGGAGGTAACCTGAGATATTGAAATTCTTTTTTGACCTTTTGAGGACAAATTCTGCAGGATTTGGTGGTTTGAGTGTGGATCTTATGCCAGCTATAGGGTAATGGTCACTACATCACCGGCAGTACTCCTGCATGTGAATATAAGTGAGGCTTGTTTACCAACATAATATCCAAGAGTGAGCTGTTGCTGAATTTTAGGTTGATCCTAGTTGGGTCTTTAATTAGCTGAGTGAATCCAAAGGTGTCACAAAAGGTTATCAAAGGTGCAGATACATTAGACAGCCAGTTTAAATTCAAATCACCAAGGATGATGGTATCTTCAGGGCCTAGGTTGAGAATTGACCCTAGGTGAGAAAGCAATTTAAGGCCTGCAGAGGGGGGCCTATAGCATCCAATCAGTTTAAATGAAGACGAATTAGGAAGGGATATTTTGATTGATAAACATTCAAATTCATTTGGCTCGGATGTGTTGATGAGGCAGGTTGCAGAGATGGTGTCCTTAATGTATATGGCCACCCCACCACCCCTGGAAGGGCGATCTGCTCTGAAGAGCTGATAATTGCGAAGGTTTACAACACTGTCTTTTGTTGTAGGCCTGAGCCAAGATTCAGAGATGACCAGGAAATCAGGAAGAGTATGTGCCACCCAAGCCTGTATTAAGATGAACTTTTAGGAGGCTGCAAGCATTGAAGTGTATGAAGCTTGGGCCTTTATGGAAGTCAGATCAGCAGGGGAAGATAAACTTACAATGGGGCCAGGATTAATCTCAATAGTGCCAATGCAGAAAAAGGAGGTAGAAGATTAATTTGGAGTAGGGCACCAAGGGATAGGGATAGAGAGGATCAGAGCGCTTCCTCTTAGTCCTAGGTGCCCACTGTGTAGTGGGAGATGGTCCTGTTATATAGGTGTGACTTTTATCATAACATAGGAGTCTGACTGACAGGTATAGTGGGTTATTATAAAGCCAGGATACATGTAAGGGCTAGGGAGTGCTGGATTGTTAGAGAGGCTTTATGTGGATACCCCAGGGGTTGCAGTGTAAGAGTGGTTCAAAGTGAATAAGGAATAGATGGTTGTACATTGTGGATGGCAGTGGAGAGCAGAACATACTCATTATCTTATTCGTCATGACAGGGGTATAATATGATTATCATAATGGACTGGGGGAGATGAGGCTAAGGAGCAAAGGAAGCAAGTTAGCATTGTGAAGAGTAGGTATGGGTTAATAAAGAAGGAATTAGATGGGCGTGATTAGAGAAATGGCGGAAAGAGTGTATAACTACAATCAACCAAGTGGGGTGGGCAAAATTTGCCCGTACCTTCACACTGCTTCTCCCGCCTCCTGGATCTCTTGGTCGGCTGTATGATGTATTTATGTTAGCTGGAATTATCTGTATGATGTGCACATCACTGAGTGTCTACTATATGTAAAGCACTCTGAACATAGTAAGGGTACTAGAGAAGAATAAAGACCTATTTACTGTACCTGCTTACCTACCCCACCAGTAAAGAGGCACTGTCCACATTCTACATGCTTTCATTTTGAGTTTTTATTTATTTTATATCCTCTGTTTTAGCTTCCTTGTTTCAAATCATTTTCCATTAGTAGACTAGCCTGTACACATAACGTTAAACTTTTCATTGAAAAAGATAAAATAAACAATGAAGCATACAGGTGCATAATTAATAATAAAGCAGAAGACACCAAAAGGAGCAGACTATTATACAATAGATGACGCAAACAACCCATAAAAACATGAAACCTTAACTATGAACAATAACCCGAACAATCAACCCTAAAAGCTGGTCAATTCAAATGAAAGGCCAAATGTAGAAACCGTTCACCAGAAGTGGAAGGAGGTAAGACAACACAACAGAGACATCTATAAAGAGATAAATAAAGGCAGGATGATGGGAAGTAAAGGGTATCTCTAGGGCTGTTAGGGGTGAGGAGGTGGGCCAAACGGAGAGAAAGAAATGTAGGAAACTGAGTCTCCAGAAGATGGAATAAGAACCGAAAGGAGCATTAGGGGGTGGAGGGAGGATTGGGCATCTAGATAGGCAAAGTAGTTGGCCCAGATGTCATGATAGGTTGACATTTCGGAGCTGAGCTAAGTGAGATAGGCGCTTATGTGAAACGAGCTGGCCTAAAGCAAGCAACCACTTTTTTAAGGAGGGAACTGCAGGAGATCGCCATCGGTGGAGGCGCTTAGCAGTAAGTGTTGTGGCTAGGGCCCATTGTTTGTGAGGGTCAGAGCAGCGTATATTGGGGAAGAAAGGCCCAGCAAGATGAAGGGGGCATCAAGGTGAACACAGCTGGGAAGGATGGTCTTGCAGACTTGCAAGATCTGATCCCAGAAGGAGTGAATGAGAGGACAGAGCCACAGAAGGTGAGAAAGGGAGCCGTCCTGTAGGTTGCAGTGCCAGCATCTGCTATGAGGAAGAATATCACAAGCATGTAACAGTTGTTGGGTCCTGTACCACTGATGTAAAATTTTGATTTGAATTAGTTGGGCTGGGAGGCAAGCCGTATGGGTGCGAAACCAGCAGGCATCCCAAGCATGCTGGGAAATAGGAATATTCGGCTCCACTGCCCACTTATCTTTAATGGCAGTTGTGGGATCTAAGCCGGAGTCCCAGAGAGAGGTGTAAAATTTGCTGGCTTTACCCCTAGGAAGAGAGAGAGAGAGAGAGAGAGACATTTAGATACAGGTAGGTCAGGAGAAGAGTGGGGGAGCTTTAACTAGAGACTGGAGGGCAGAGCAGAGTTGTAGGTACTTCTAGTACTCCTGAGGGGAAATTAAAATTTGTCCATGAGAGCCTCAAACAAGAGCAAGGTAACAAAATCAGGGGTGCATTGTTGATAGAGTTGGAATTTGCCAACCTGTTTCCGTGTTGCCCAGTTAATGGGCTTACAGATGATGAGTATATCAGGGGTTGTTCCAAATAGGGGTATAGGCTACTGGAGATGCGTTGGTCATAGATGCAAAAGATCTCCAATACTTGATGAAGATAGAAAGAGTTGGGTAATGTTGGAGTAAGGACAGCCTGGGTAAGTAGAAAGACCATAGTAGAGAAGGGGCTTTGAGAGAAAAGCTTTCGAGGTCAACCCATAGGGGGACAAGAGGGGTGTTTGAGGGGAAACCAACTGAGAACTTGGGCACAGCCAAAAGACAGGTGATAATTCTTAAAGTGGGGGAGACCCCAGCCACCCCAGGACCAGTGCTGGTGCAACTTAGAGCGGCTTATTCTGGGTATTGACCCTCCTCAGATAAATTGGTCCATCAGACGTCTGAGTTTAGCAAAATGTACCTCAGGGATGGTGATATGGAGATGTGAAAGGAGATGCAAGACCTTGGAGGCGAACATTATTTTAAGGGTGTTGCTTTTCCCCGGAGAAAGAGAGGTTAAAAGTTTTCCAGCAGTCTAAGTCTGCAGCCAGGGTTTCCAGTAGGGGGTTAAAGTTAGCTTGGCAGATGTGATTGAGGTATGGGGTAATTTGGATGCCCAACTACGTGATGCCCACTGCAGCCCATTTCCACTTGGTGTCTATAAAGTGAGAACGGAGGCAGAGAGGATTAAGGGGGACGATTTTGGATCTAGTGTGTTAACTCTTAGACCAGAGATAGCGGAGAAGGACAATAAGAATGGGGTAATGAATGAAGGGGCATTGTAAAGGAGAACTAGCAAGTCATCAGCATCCAGGGGGCATTTGTACTCCAAACGGAGGGTCTTAAAGCCCGAGATCGCAGGGGAAGATTTAAGGGCAACGGATAAGGGTTTGATAGCCAGGAGAAGGAGTAAGGTTAAGAGTGGACAGCCTTGATGGGTACCCTGAGACAGAGAGAAGTGTGGGGAGAGGAGACTATTGGTTAAGATATGAGCAGAGGGGCTGCTGTACAATGTTTGTAGGGCAGAAAGAAAGTAAGGGCTAAACCCCATTCGCCTTAGGACTTCAAAAAGGAAGGGCCATTGTATAGAATCAAAGGCCTACTCAAAATCGACTGTGAGGGCAGTGGTGGGGGGAGGGGGGTAGAGATTTAGCTAAATGATGAATATTGAGAATGGTGCAAAGGTGATCGGAGCGGAGAAGACCTTTAACAAAACTAGCTTGCTAGGGGTAGATAAGGGAGGATAAAGTTTATCCAAGCATGTAGCTAGGATTTTGGCAAAATGTTCACAGCAGCATAGATTAAGGATATTCATCTGTAACTGCCAGGTGGAAAGGGGATCCTTACCTTTCTAGGGTAGGACAGTGATGGCAGCTTCACTGGATGTGGCCAGGAAGCGTCAATGCTGTACAGCATGTGAAAAGGTGAGAGGAAGGAGAGGTGAGAGAGTATCAAGGATGGGTTGATAGAATTCTATGGGGAGCCTGCCCTCACCAGGGATTTGTTTTTCTGCTAAGACTTGACAGTCGATGAGATCTCCTCACTAGTGATGAGAGTTCTAAGGACAGTTGTTGGAGCTCTAAGGGGTCAAGGAAGGAGGACAACTGATCGGGAGTGGGGTGGACTTGAGAGGAGTAGAAACTGGAGTAAAACTGCCACATTATGGTGTTGATCAAAGTGGAATGAGTTTGGACTTGATCAGCAGAGTCACGGATGCCAGCAATGTGATGTTCAGCTTGCTGTTTGTGCAGCCTGTAATCTAGGATCTTATTAGTCCTCTCCCCACCTTTCCAGTATTTGTGATTCGTGTGCATAAGGGCCAGCTCTGCCTTGCATGTGTAAAGGCAGTTAAGGGAGGTTACGGGTCTTAATCAGTTCAGAGGGGTCCCTGGAAGAGCTTAACTTTAACTGAGCTTCTAGTTTAACCAATTTGGCTTCAAGATCTTTAGTCATCTGCTCCCTGGCCTTATCCTGTGGATGATGAAACTGATAATACGGCCCCTAATGTATGCCTTCAGGATGTCCCAAAGGACATCATCTGAGACTGAGCCATTGTCATTAGTTTGCAAGAAAAAGTGTATTTCTTGTCTGACCTAGGAACAAAGAGGGTCCTTAAGAAGTGGTCAAGTCACCAGGAGGAGGTACGAGGGTATGGGGGGACCAGAGACAGGAGAGTGATATAGGGGCATGGTCAGAGAATATTAAAGGATGTATATGGGTAGAAATAGTACATTGGGTTAATTAGGGCGAGTCAAGCCAGAAGTCTATGTGAATGAGTGAGCGTTGGATAGGAGAGAAGAAGGTATAATCTTTAACTGTTGGGGAATGGAGGCGCCAAATGTCCATAAGAGAAAACTCCTGCAGTAAAGTGCTAAGAGCAGACTGTGCTTTATGATTGGGCTTGTAAGGAGTACGGGATCTATCCAAAGACGGCTTGAGGGTTAGGTTGAAATCTCCGCCAATGGGGGGCAGGGGGATTGTTAAAGAGAGAGTTGTTCAAATAAACCGGTAAAGAAGTAGGGTGATCAGAATTAGGAGCATACAGATTGACCAGGGTTATAGGGCCTTCCAGAGTCAGATCTGGCTATAACCCATCTACCTTCAACATCAGCCTGAGATGTAGCACAGAACCATTTCAAGGATTTATGCACTAAAATAGAACCCCCCCCCCGTTTGGCAGAGGGAGTCGTACTGTGAACCTCCTGGCCAACCCATTCCCGCTGCAGTTTGGAAGCCTCAGTATCAGAGAGTTTGGTCTCCTGCAAAAATGTCACCTGTTAGTGTAGTTTCTTAAGGTGGGACAGAACATTTTTATGTTTGATGGGAGGAATTGAGTCCTTTGACATTCCAAGACATGCAGTGGAGATCAGCCATAGGGTAAAGGGCAGATACGGGCTACAAGTGAATAAGGGAAAAAAGGAAGGGCACATGTCCCAAATAACCCAGAGGGGCATGAAAGGAGCAATTACAGGAAGCATTGTTCACAGAGAGACCAAGTTTGGAGGCAAGAAATGACCATGATATCAATAATTGGAAGGCCTGCCTGTGGTTATATAGGGAAGAGCTCCTCCCCCATATCCTATTTAAGCAGCAGAGCCCTGCTGCTCTGCTTAGAGCAAGACGTACTCATTGCCTTGCTGTTGCTGGTCCGTGGCTGCTCTCCTGTTGCTCCCCCCTGTCCGTTCATCCTGCCTGCATGGTTTATTCTGTTGCTTCCCCCTCGCCTCCCTTCTTGCCATTCCTGTTATTATTCTGTCCCTGTGTGTTGATTTTTTTTGGGGATTCTAGCTTGTTCCTTGAGCTGTGCTTCCCACTTCCTCACTGGGCCTCCGCTCTGCCCTGCCTCCTTACATCTCCTCTGTTTCCTCTTCGAGCAGTCCCGGTTCCATACCCAGTCCTCACTGCTTTCGCTTGCCTTCCTCCGCTTGCTGCCTAGGACCTTCCTTCTGACCTCGCCGCCTAAAGATTCCATACCTACTACCGGTCTCTGTTTGCTGCTAGTACCACATGAATAAATCGGGGATATTTTGCAACATCTCTTCCTATTCAGCCTTACCTCACTGCGACTGCCTGCCATTAATGGTAATCCGCTTCATCTTCCGCTCTGGACGTCTTCATTCAGAACCTTGTAAACTCCTTCCAACAGCATATCACATACTCGTTTCATAATGCTCTGCCATTTACTGTTGTTCCTCACTCATACAGTGCCACTAACTCCGGATTTACAATCATTTACTCCATGACTTCAATACTTAAAACCGTTCCTTACTACGAACCATATGAGACCTACTTTTAGAACTGTTACTTTTGAAAGCAGGACATTGCTCTACCTCCTGGCCCCTTTACTATACTTAGAAGCCAGTGCTATCACATTATGCTGGATGGTTGTGAGTATGATTCATCCGCTACTACATCTAACTCACCCTTCATCCATTTAATTCATATATGGCATGTTCATACGGCATTCAGGATTCGGCAGAACATTCACTTACGTATGCTTCTAGCCACTTCCTCAATTGGAGATACCAACTCACGAAGCTAGTAGAATACGGAGCTAAGTAAACTGCATTTTCTAAGGAGGAACAAGTCTGCAATTTTATTGTTGGACGATATTTTATGCTTATATATACTGTTCGGTCACCAAACATACAAAATTTAGCTGGGTCAGACTGCTCCCCTGCATTTTACATTCCTTATCGGTCTCCACCATTTACCTTATGCATCTATTCAGTACTGCTCCTTGCTACTGTATCTGCAATTCATGCAAATCCAATGACTACTACTACTACAGACCTACATGCAGGTCCTTGCTTACATCTTGTTACCTGCCTCGCCACGTCACGGCCTGGAGGTTCGACTATTTGTACACCATGCCTGCCTCACCCAGCCTTGGGCCTGGAGGTTTATAATTTCTGTCAGCCTGCCACACCTAGTCTGGGCCTGGAGGTTTGTATACTCTACCTCATACCTGCTTCACCTTCAGGGCCTGGAGGTTCGATTATTCCTACACTACGCCTGCCTTGCCCAGCACCGGGCCTGGAGGTTCATAATTTCTCACCTGCCACGCCCAGTCTGGGCCTAGAGGTTTGTATACTTCTACCTCATACTTGCTCTGCCCTCAGGACCTGGAGGTTCATCGAGCATATCGCCTGCTTACAAGACCTGCTTCGCCCATTGTGCCTAGAGGTCTTTTGAGCTCTCCAGCTACGCATGTATCCAGTTCCATTGTGATCTACTCCCATGTGCTTGCTCCGATCAGGACCGGAGGTTCCTTCCATTGTACCCAGCATCATAGCCTGTATCCAGCTTCCTTGCTTTACCAGTTACCTGTTACTTATCAGATGACCTACATGGGGACTAACTGCATATACTAGCCTGTGAGGGCTGTGCCACACTGACTTCCTTACCAGCAGACCCACGAGGGTCTGGCTGTGCTTGCAAGCTCACCTGGAGCTAGCTGCCACTCTGCTTCCTTACCAGCTGACCTATGAAGGTCCAGCTGTGCATCTTAACCGTGGGACTAGCTGCTACCTCTTACTTCTTATCAACTGACCAACCTGGTCCATATTACGTGCTACTTACTACCTCACATCCTAACCTATGTGGTCCAGCTGCACATTCTTACCTACTTGGACTTGTCCCATCATACTCCCTTGGATGCTTCCTAACCTCACACTGTATTGCTTCAGATTTTCTGCCCTCTAATCTGCCAGGAATTCAGCTCAGCTCTACTGCCGCATGCCTTTTATAACATGACTTAAGCATAAGTTCTACTCTCTTCATGGTATCGATTTCACTGGGTTCATCAGTCATCAACTTCATCTCAAGCCTTCTACCCTTCCATCAAATTCATAAGCCTTCTATCAGCAGAAGCCTGGAGGTTGGACTACTTCTATTTCATCCTGCCCCCAGCGCAGAGCCTGGACATATTTACTCTAAATCCACTTAGCTATCATTTGCTAGCCTTATGAGCTCCTCACTTTTAGCTATATCCTGAACCTGTTAGACATGTTGCAATGATGCTCAACTCAATGCAAATCTACCTGATGCTTTTACGGTTCATGGTTGGCTACCTGTATTGCTCACATAAGAATTGGAAGCCTGTTCCTGACCTATCATCTCTTACTACGAACTGTTCTGCAGGATCATTTGTAATCTGCAACTTGGACTAGCTGATAATTAATTAATTTAGGATTATGCTCCTTTAGTATGCCCAGTAGGACGGGCAGGTTGGTAGCCATGAGTCCTCAGAGGTTACCCCTAAGGTTTTTTTTTCCCTCTCCTGCATGCTGCCGGCCATACTCTCCAGAGTTGGAGGAGATAATCGTGGAATATCATTTTTTTTTGGGGGGTGTCACATCCTAACCAACTAACAATCCTTCCTATGGTGGGATACAGAGTAAAGCCAAACCATCAACTCATAACGAATAACTCGTCTGTTCCAGTATCTAGCACTATCTTACCTTCAGCTCATCATGTACTATAATCACTGACTTACTTATGTCCATACCAAAAGTACCTAAGCACTATTCATCCGTACAACTATACCTTGGAAGCATCATTTTACTTACTGGTCTGGCCTCCGATTCAAACTCCAACCCACATTATGATGTATGTAACACAAGCACTGAGCTCTGAACCAATATAATATATAATTACAATTGTAAACCCCTTCCCCGATGTCTAGGGGCATGATAGTAAGTTCTGGGGAGGGGGGCTCCAGTCTGCAGTAACACATCCAGAAATATTAAAGATGGCACATACCTGGGTCTGATGTCTTCTCCAGATAGAAAGTCGTTCTGCCTGGCCTGAGGGGTGCAGATAAGAGCTAAACCACCGGAGTCTCTGGAGGCAAGATATTAGTTGCAAGGCAAACAATTTCTTCAAGAAGGCAAATGTTCACTCCAAAAGGCCCAATGTGAAAAGTGCAAATTTAATTTAAACTTGTAGTAAAAACTTAACAACTGCTAACAGGAGCAGGGGGCATGGCTTCATGGTGGGTAAATACTATTGGTGGCACAGAACCACAGCACTGCCTTGTGGCCGAAAGGGCCAAGTTTCCATAGTCCCAATTGGGCCAACATTGCTCCCAAAGCACTTGATGGCAGCAGCGCATCCAACAGGCCTTCCCAAGTACTCCCTAGGCCTCACGCTCACTACAGGTCTCCACTCACTCATGCTGCATAATCTGCAGATGCTGGCTAGTTGTGGCTCCTCACACTGCCCTCCTCATTCTTCCTGCAGAAATAAAAGGGACTCGGTGTCTGGGCTTTTGGCCTCTCTGCACATCCATGACACTGGCGATCTGGCAGACCCACTGACCACACTTCTCTCGCTCTCTGGAGGCCAACAAACTCCTAGGTTGAGTTCCACACAGTAAAATAGAGGAGGCTGCCACCACTGCACTCCTCATGATGCATTCACTTCCTGGTGAATGGGGCAGCCAGCTACACCACTGGGCAGTACAGGAGGGATATGCACACTCTGTCTCCCCAGACCTCCTGGGGTAACACCAGCCATTGGGCAAAAGCACCCTGTGTCAAAACCCAGGGACACAAGGGCCCTAAACTACTACACCCCAAATAATCCCTGTACTGCTGCCACCAAAGGAGACTCCAAACAGTTTTGCAAGCCACCTGTCCTCCCACAAGTTAATAACAACAACAACAACAATAAAACTGTGAGAAAACATTTAAACTATAGTATGCTGCAGGATAATTATTATTTTCCAACACATTATTAACCAAACTCATTAAAACAGGGCACATTCACTTCACATCCCCTCACATGCATACACACACATACACAACCCATACAATTAATATTCTCTCTTCACCTCACACGCACACTCCAACACACCTGGCCTCACACACTCCCCTTAATAAAACCCAAGGCAATAAACTGCCAAACAGTCTCTGAAGTGCCTAGAGTCCATAAATCAAAGTACCAACAGTCCCACGGTACTGGACCATCTTTTGCACATAACTTGATGATCACTATTGTTTTCCTTTCTTTTTCTGCTAACAACAACAATAACTATTATTGCAACAATAAACAACAGTTTAAACAAGTGATTTAGTAGGGAAGGTCTCACCCAGTTCAGGATAGAGTCCAAGCTGTGCAGATGTAATCCAAGGGAAACAGTCCTGCAGCGCTATTTGAGATAGTCAAACAGTCCAAAAGGTGAATCAAGAGTTCTCATAGAGTCGGTTCTCCACCTCGAGGGTAGTAGAACTGGGGGTCTGGCTTCGTGGTCTTTGCTACAAAAGTGTCCCTGTTGACAATGTAATACTTTGTGTGGTGTCCCACCACATCTTGGATCAAAGTGTAATGTGTGAACAGAGTTATCCCAGTCCATATGGTCAAATTGCACATAAACCGTGCCATGGTAATAATGGCTGCAGCAGGACATCCAGACTGATGGTTTCTGGTTTGAACGTTATTCACAGCCCCCTGGAACACCCAGTTAGCTCCCCTCTCTTTGATGACATCCAGTACTGTCTTGGATATGTAGGGATAAAACTCCTGAGGGTACTCAGTGTGACCTTCTTCTGACCCATCTCTGGCCTGAGACCACTAGGATACTCCGAACACTGGTTCATGGGGCCAGACCATCATCCAACCATGCTTCAGTGCAGTACTTAAAGTTTAAGGGGTCACCCGAAAGCAAACTCTCCATCTTCTGCCTCAGTTGGACACTTAGCTGGGGCAGCCTTGGGGTGATACAGACAAGGACAGGCAGGAGCACTGATAGGGCTGTGGGATGGCATGCTGCACATCCTGATCTTCAAAGACCAGTGATGACAGTCTCTTCCCAGGGGGTAAAATAGGGTGATCTTCTCCTTCAGAGCTCCTAGAGTCCACTTGCTCCACAGTAACATCAGGTGACTCCTCTCAGGCACAGCGCATTTTGGCCTGAAGAAATGGAGGCCCTGACAGCCATGGGTCAGGCACTGGCTCCTTGGGCCCCAGAGGAGCCAGCAGATTTTTCATTCCACCCATGACCTCTCCTTTTGCCATGGGGAGTCTCAGGGGCCTTGGCAGAGATGGGCTGGGCAGATGTCTAGGCCCACTCTCCACCTGAGATTCTTCAGGGTGGGCCTCCAACACAGATTGCTCCAAGGTGACTAGGCCAGGGCACATTTCCTCATAATCCTCCAGACTGCCCAAAGTAGTATATGGGGATCCTGTGGATACAGATGCTGAACAAGTCCAGGGAGGCAAATATGTAGGCACAGAATAAACATTTACCACCGGTAGCACTCCTGGGGCACATGACAAGCATAAAGGCAGTCTAGTCTCCCCCACCCACTGGTAGCTGCAGATGGCACATTTTTCAAATGTGGACCTCTTCTCCACCATACTCCATAGTCACGTGAGCAGCGACCATGGAAGAGTCGCTGTTTTGTCCACATCTTTGGGAGCTTCTGCCATTCTAACCATAGGCTTACAATACTGGTGTTCCCTTGCCACATTCCCCAAAATGACACCAACAGTCCTCTCTCCCACAAGCCCCTCACTCCTGCTGCCTGCCACCAGCCAATCAGCATCACCTAAAATCCATTAGCATAATATTGATTAGGCATGAGTTTTCCTCACCCTGGTGCCAGAGAAGAAAGGCACAAAGCACTAGTTCAAGATGGTGGTGTGACAGGGCTGAGTAAGGCCCTGCCCCATTTGTTATGTAGAAAGAGTTTGAACACAAGGGTCTGTTCTATCCTTTCCTTTTCTGTCACTTCTCTGCCTAGTTGTGCAACCAAATTTTCTTGAGAGACCTAGGAACTGATCACTCTGATGGGTTCACAGTTCTCTGCCTCTGCTATCTCTCAGTCTTCCCTTGCTGTTCTGTCTTTCCTTCCTCTTTGCATATCTGCAGTTATAAAATATATGTGAATCTCTATGTGGAAATGTCACTGATACTGGGATCTCTTTATTTAAAACTGTATATTGTTGTAATGTTGAAATGATTGCAAAAGCTATTTGGAACTTAAGGGTTAAACTGAGATGATGATGTGCAAACTGTGCAGAGCTGTCAACAAGAAGCCAGTTCTGAGTCATTATATTATTTTGCTGAACCTGCAAGAACATTGGAAACTTACAAGAACATTGTGTGAGAAGCATGCTGTATTCTTAACGGGTTTCCAAGCACAGACTTATAAAAAGAGCAGCAGTGCTTGTGCAAGAGAGAGACAGAGGCTGAGATTTGAAATTGAGAAGAAAAAACTTAGAAGGACTCTGTTTTCTATGTTTGTACTGCCATTGTAAATAGTTATACTAAACAGTTTTTATTTTTTTATTTTGCTGTTATCAATAATAAAACGTTATTTTCGAATTTTGAAACTGCTCCTGGTTTTCCTATGCTTCCTGACCTGTGCCTCAATGATAAATGGTGTCAGCCTAAGTGGTATTTATGCATTGCATACTCTAACCCAGGAGTTTTGTGCGTGGGTACTATAACTTGTACCAGGGAAGCATAGCAGAAAGGTATGCTTCTGTCATCAACCCAGGAGTCATTACCAGAAGAATGGCAGCCAAACTAGAAGCAGAAACAAAAGTCCAAACTGAGACTGTTCAGCCAGCAGTAGAGATGGAAAAAGAACAGGCAGTGACAGCACCTTAAAGCCTGACTGCCTTTTTTCCAGTAGTGGCAATACAACGAAAGAGATGGAGAAACAGAGAAGCGAGAGCTACAGCAGAGAGAAAAGATTCAACATTTAGAGGCACAGAGAAAGAAGAAATGCAACAACTCGAACAGCAGAGAAAAGAAGAGATGCAGCGACAGGAGAAAGAAGAGAAGAAAAAGATGCAGCAATGGATGGATGGATGGATGCCTTGCAAGCTATCAAAGCTGGAGGTTCTGGCACAGGTCCAGCAGAGCAACAAAACACAAGCAGCTTAAAAGACATTAAACTTACAAAGCTGTGTCCCTCGGATGATATCGAAACATACTTGACAACTTTGAAAGAGTTGCTAGCTTGCCAGCGGCCAAAGCAGTAATGGGCAATCAGACTGGTACCTTACCTGACAGAGAAAGCCCAACTTGCCTACAGCAATATGGACACTACACAGTCAAAAAAACTATGACCTGGTGAAAAGAGAGGTCATTAAAGATATGACATCTCAGGAGAGACCTACAGGCAGAGATTTTGGTCTCTGAAGTACAACTCAGTTGACAATCCTCAGAAGCCTTCACCCAACTCAGAGAACTCCTTATGAAATGGCTCCAACCAGAGGGCAAAACACTCCCACAGATCATCGACACATTTGTAATGGAGCAGTTCATCAACATCCTAACCACAGACGACAGCTTTGGGTAAAGAATACTGACCAGAAGTGGGAAAGGCTGTTTCTTTGGCTGAAGACTGCTAAATGGCCAGACAGATGCCACAGCAGTGAGGTAACAGCAAGCACTGGTAAGACACTCTTTTTCCCATTTAAACTCCAAGTCTGATAAGAACTCAGGTGGGGGTAAAAGACTTTATTTGCTATAACTGTAATAAACCAGGTCATTTTACAAGAAATTGCTGTAGTAAGAAGAGTGACACTGGAGCAGATTTGTCCTTAGCAAATTGCAAAGTACTTAACAAACGTGAAGGTGGAAGATAAGACTGTGAAGGGACTTACAGATTCAGGAAGCAGACAGACCCTTGTGCATACTGAAGTGCTGGGAAACAATGTCCAAAGGACCAGGTACTGGAGTCATCTGCATCCACAGGACACTCCATACTATCACACCACTCAAGTGACTGGATATTAAGGGTGTGTCACACCAAATGAAAGTGGTGGTAATTCCTAAGTTATCTATACCTGTGATTATTGGAGATGACTTTCCAGGATTTACTGGGTTAATCAAAGAAGGAGTAAATCCTGATGTTTCGGCAGCTGTGGTGACAAGAGCTCAAGCAAAGAAAATTTCAGATGGTGGGGACTGTTTTCCTTTTGCTGATTTCGATTTGGGTTTGTTTGAGCACAGCTCCAAGATCCAGAAGTCCAGGAAAGAAAGACAACACCTAAAGAATCAGTGGCAACAAAAGACTGATGGACATAAGGGGTTAACATATGAAAATGCTGAAACTAAACTGATCACTCATTATGATTTTATTTCAGAGCAAGCTAATGATGTTTCTCTCTAAGGTTATTTTAAGCAGCTGGGGGTGAAACCAAAACAGAGTAAACCTATGTTTAAAAAATGTAATGAGCTACTGTACAGAGTTTGGGTTAAACCTCAGACACAGGACCAGATAACTGGTTATACCACAAAAGTATAGATCTGAGTTGTTACAGATAGCACATGATAGTCCTATGGCTGGTCACTCAGGAAGAGATCGCACCCTTGCCAGATTGCTGTACAGATTTTACTGGTCTGGAATCCATGAAGATGTTGCTACCTATTGCAGTTCCTGTGCTGTGTCAGAAAGTAGCCCCAGTGACTAAAAAGACAAGGTGCCCGGTGCCCCTACCCTTGTAGATGTGCCTTTTGAGAATTGTAATGGATGTGGTTGGCCCCTTAGACAAAAGTAAAAGGGAAATCGATTCATTTAGTAGTATGTGACTGTGTTACTCACTACCAGAGGCAGTTCCAATGTGTATTGTCACAGCCCCAAAGTGGCAGCAGAGCTTGCCAAAATGTTCAGCAGAGTGGCATACCTAAAGAAATTATTACTGATCAGGGTAGTAATTTGCTGCTGCATTGCTGAAGGAGCTGTACTGACTAATAGGTATCACTGCCGTAAGAACCTCCCTTATCACCCTCAGACAGATGGTCTTGTTGAGCATTTTAATCAAATCCTAAAATGTGTGTTAAAAGGTTTGTAAAGAGGAAGGGAAAGACTGGGACCAATACTTACCTTACCTGCTTTTGCCTACAGAGAAGTGCCACAGGCATCAACAGGTTTCTCACTATTTGAAATACTGTGTGTAGACAACCTAGAGGGCCACTAGATGTAATAAAAGAAACATGGGAAGATAGCCCCAATCATAAACAATCTATTACATCTTATATGTGTGCACTGAGAAAGAAGCTGGCAAAGTATGTTGAAATTGCCCATAGTAATCAGGAAGAGGCCCAAAACCAGAAGGAGGTGTATTATGACCATGGGGTAAAGAAAAGCGTTTTGAGCCAGGTGAAAAGGTCTTGCTACTGTTACCCACTACAGAAAATAAACTGTGCTTGAAGTGGCAAGGGCCTTATAAAGTGTTCAGATGTACTGGCACAGTTAACGAAATTGAGACCCTGATAGGAAAAATCCTACTAAGATATACCATGCTGACCTCCTCAAGAAATGGGTTGAAAAACACCAAAAGCTGTTTTGCTGGTTTTACCAGAAACTGATAAAGAAGATATTAATGTAGCTTGTGACAGACTGGAACAAACTGTAACTGCTGATGCTGTAAAGGTGAATGTTTCTTAACCGCTGAACAAACTGCAGAAATTCATGACTTGCTAAAGATATTTAACCGTACTTTTACCACAGTACCAGGCCGAGCAAAAGGATAAAACATGTAATAGTGACAAGGAATGCTCACCCTATTAGACAAAAGACATACAGATTACCAGAGTGGTTAAGAGCTGATGTGGTTAAGGAAATACAAAAAAATGAAAGAATTGGGTATCATAGAAGAGTTAAGAAGTGCTTGGTTATCACCAATGGTGATTGTAAACAAAAAAGAAAGAAGGAGGTGTAAGAACCTGCCTTGATTTTAGGAAGCTTAATCAAGTGTCAGAATTTGACAGTTATTCTTTGCCCAGAATAGATGATTTGTTAGACAGACTGGGGAGTGCTAAGTATATCAGTGCCCTTGACCTCACCAAGGGTTACTGGCAAATCCCCCTAGCTAAAGAATCCAGAGACAAAACAGCATTTGCCACTCCTATAGGATTCTATCAGTTCACCACCATGCTGTTTGGTTTACATGGCGCACCCACTGCATTCCAGTGGTACATGGATGTAACTTTATTCCCTCACACTGGTTACTGTGCTGCATACCTGGATGATGTCATGGCTTACAGTCCAAACCGGAAAAAGCCACCTGGAACACCTATGAGCAGTTATCCAGTCAATCAAAAAGGCAGGTCTGACAATTAATCCCACCAAGTGTGCATTGGGCATACAGGAAACCAGATATTTGGGCTACGTTTTGGGAAATGGAGAAATCAAGCCAGAGGTTTCCAAGACAGACGCTGTAGCTAACAGCACTGTCCCCAAAACAAAGAAGCATGTCAGGTCATTTTTAGGGCTGGCTGGTTATTATGGGAGATTTGTTCCCAGCTTTTCCGAATTGGCTACTCCCTTCACTGAACTCACAAAGAAATGGTTCCCGACTAATGTGAAATGGAACCTAGAGTGTGATGAGGCTTTTTGGACCATTAAGGCTGCATTATGTTCAGCTCCTGTTTTAAGATGCCCAGACTTTGAGAAACAGTTTGTGTTACATACTGAATAGATCCAGAAGCAAATGGTTTGATACCTTTTATTGGACCAACATAGATGGCACAAAAAAAGAAAAAAAAACAGTGTCTAAGCTTTTGGACCAACCAAGTCCTTCCTTGGAGACTTATGTCAGTTGTTGAGAGAGTCACATTCTATTAACACCCAGATCATTCTTAAAAAAAAAAAAAAAAAGAAAACATTCTCATTGGTTTAAAGTACCTATTTCAAAAGATTACAGATATAAATAAAATGAACAGCATTCCATTAGCTTGCTACTACTGAGAATCTTTCAATGTCAAATGACATCCAAAGTAGATAAGCTGAACACTCAAGCAGACAAAACTTCTAACTGAAATTATTGATGAATGAGCGTGTTATGAGAATACATTCAAAATTAAAAGCAGGGCCTTTAGATTTGATACCACAAATGTCCAAGTTAAAACTTAATAGTACTATAAAACTGTACAACAGAAATGTATGTATGGAAATAAGAGGGAATGAGAAAAATGTACCTTGTATGAACAACTGTTCAAAACATTCATACAGAATTAAATCTATCTGGAGACATTTTCCAAACTATATTCTCAACCAGTTAACACACTCCATAAACATTAAAACCTACAGTGCTGTAACAATATTTTTACAAGATAATATCCAATGTCGGTATTATTGCCAGATAAAAATAAATAAATAAATCTGTCAAGAACCACCTAGAAAATGAGTTCTTGCATCTTAAAATGCTCAAAGTTCAATAATGAGTCAGTATATAATCAATTAGCTATATGAACAGAAACAGTCTTAAAATCTAAATAACACCCCAATGGAATTAAACTCCCCGAAAGATAATTAGAAAAGAAGTATATTCACTATGTATGTGAGCCTAGAGTCCAACACCCTGTAGCATAATTATGACATGTAACTGAATATAAGCCTACCTAAATATTTAAGCACAGCCCCTCACACACACAAAACCCTCCCCACAAAAAAACACCATCCTCCTGTCACAACCTCGCTCAGCCAGTCAGCCCTCTACTCCCAACGTGCCAACCTCTGAGGTGTATGATTCGGTACAGTGAACAGGGAAGGTAACCCTCTTGTCTGTTTTGTGGGTTCAAGTCACCTTAGTCTCAAGCTCTGGAAGGATTCAAACTGATAATCTCTTGTTAGTGTGCCCAATTATCAGGCTCAGATAATTCTGTCTTCAGGGGCCAGATATCTTTGCCCTACGGGCACCCAACCAGGTCTTTCAAATGAACCCTTAGAACTCTATGCAAGACTTTTAGAGTACTCTATCCATTTCCAGTGTGGTATACAATTATCCCATACACAGTGTACTTATAACCTTTAAAGCTCCACTTAAAATAAAAGAATTGTCAAGGCACTCCAGCAGTTTCTTGTAAAAAATCTTTAAGAATATCAAACAAAACAATAATTACAGAACAAGAACAAATATATATATCCCAACACATACAGCCTTAAAACAAACAGGATAAAGTACAGTTCCTACAATACATACATTTAGACTGGTCTAATCTTACTCTCTTTCAGTGCTGTGATGATTCTCCCTCACTCAGTTAATATTCTCTTGTGTTTCTCTATCAGGTTCTTTCAGCACTTAAACACACTTCTGAGCTGACCTTCTCATGAGGTCACTAACTCCGCCTTGATGTATCAAACTCTATATATACAATACAGGGTCTCCAAATAAAATATTTAAAAAAACATGCGAGATGACCTCACTGACTTTCCTCTCCACAGTTTAATTGGTCAGACCTGTTTTTTGTTCTGCTACACATACATCTCAAAAGTTTCTTTGATCTAAGTCACCGTATTCAAAGCAAAAGTGTATTGGCCTCTTTAATCCCATCTGGACCTTGGAATCTACACCTCAGGTCTTTCTGATGTAATTCAAGGGTTCCTTGGAAATGTATATTGGACCTTCCAAATCCAAATGGGTCCTCCCTGGCTCAGACATCAAACCTCTTTAATGTCCATTCTGGCTTCTCTCAACATTCCTCCCCACAAGTCCTTCCTGGCAAATGTGCAAGTCAAAGGATCTCCCTGAGGGCATTATGAATGGCTAATCTTATTTCCTGGGATGAAAGCAAAATTACAAGGTAATTGCACCCCAGATCTCTTCAGTTTAAAATACCCCCTGTCCTTTGAACTTATCCCTGGGGGGTCTTGATGTGTCAGTTCCAGTAAGACAGTAGTTTCCTCAAACTGAGTTTCCCATCACATATTTTATATGTAATAACAAAAATTAATACAACACTTGAGCACTCAGAGCTGGCTGTCTACATCACACCTCCAACCCCAAAACACACACAAAGTTCTCCCCACACACACATTAAATTCCCCATACACATTCACCCAAGACAAAACAACTCCTCCCCACACACATGTATATTTGGTGATAAACCAACATGTAGATAACCAGTTAAAAAGGGCGCTATGAAAATAAAAACAAAACAACAACAACACACTGAAGTCCTGTTAAATGTCCATTCTATGAAGTAAAAGTCAGTGTAAGTTTAAGTGGAGTAATGTGTCATGAAACCCAAATCAATATTCATGTCATCTGCTACCATACTGAGAAGTAAAATAAGCTTAATCTCAAAATTCTGTCTCTGTTGTATATTTTTTAAATGTCATTTTAAGACCATTACTAACATATCTGAGATTGAGTGGTCATTCTGAGAGAAGTGTCGCCCCCACTTGTTTATCAGTCATCTTTATATTAATGGTATGTCTGTGTGCATTCATTCTAGTTTGGAAAGATTAGCTTGTCTCTCCAACATAACCTGTTTGTGGACATCTCTTGCATTGAATGAAATAAACAACATTACGTGATGTACAGGTATAGTTTCCCTGTATCCTGAATAGTCTGTTTTGTGATGTAACCACACAATCCGAAGTGGAAATGAGTTCACAAGTTCTACATCTGGGTTGATATACAGGGTCATCTACCATTTAGTGTCATGGTACCCTGTTCTGGTGCAAGTTTACTCCTAACAATCAGGTTGCATAAATTAGATGGTTGTTTAAAAGATAGTAGTGGTAGTTCTTGAAAAATGCAATTTAGGGTCTTATCCTCACTAAATATAGGGTGGAGGTCCTTAATAATTTTACATAGAAGTTCAAGGTCAGGGTGGTACATTACTACTAAAGATATTCTGTTGGTAGTGATCTTTTCCTTATACTGAAGTAGTTGTTCTCTAGTTAACTGTGTTGCATGTTCTACTGCTCTGTAGATTTCTCTGGAAGAGTGTTCCTGCTCCATAAAAGTGTTTTTTAACATAGCCAAATGCGTATCTCTTCTTCCTCATTCGAACAGATGCGGTGATAACGAAGTGCTTGACTGTACATGACAGATTTTTTTGTGTGGCTCGGGTGATTACTATTCCTGTGTAAGTATCTCTGTCTGTCTGTTGGCTTCCTATAAACATGTATGTAAGGTTCCATCCTTGATTGTGACAGTGGTGTCTAGAAAATGAACACTGGTGGCAGAATATTCCAGAGTAATCTTTACTGTAGAGTGGAAGTTATGAAGTTCCTAATGAAAATCTTATGCATCAGTGCCTCTGTCCAAATTATAAACAATCATCAATGTAACGGAAATAAGCAAGTGGTTTATGAGGACAGTGCCTTAAAAAGTCCTTCTCCAAATTCACCATAAAGAGATTAGCATACTGTGGAGCCATCCTTGTGGCCATTGCTGTTCCCATAGTTTGAAAATAATGTTTACTATTGAAGCTGAAGTGCTTATGTGTCAGAATGAATTCAGTAAGTTTCCCCACCACTTTAGGGTTGATGTTTTGGTCTAATCCTTTCTCATATTAGTACTTAAGGCAGACTGAAATGCCATCCATGTGTGGAATATTAGTATACAGGGATGTTACATCCATCATTGCTAAAATGGTATTAGGCAGTAAGTCCTTATAGCCAGAAAGTTTATGCAGGAAGCGTGTGGTGTCCTGGATGTAACTGTCCCATTCTATAACCAGCTGTTTTAAAATTGTTTCTACAAATCCTGAGATTCCCTCGGTCAGGGTACCATTGCCAGAGACTATGGGTCTCCCTGAATTGCCAGGTTTATGTATTTTAGGAAGCATGTACAATGTCACTGGCTTGGGTTCAACAAGGATAAGGTCCATTAGTCTGCCACTTTCCAGTTCCCTGTAGTAGGTATGGTCAGTTAGCTGTCTGTCGGCTTCATTAATATAGTCCTCTCAGTTTAGGATCACCACTGCAGAGCCATTATCTGCTTTTTAAAACAATGTTGTGGTTCGATTTCAGTGATAATCAGTGATCATACTGATGCATCATTAGTGATCATACTGATGCATCACAGGTAGAGCCTAGGTGCAGCCTTGAGTCAGCATATAGATGGGAAAGAACATCCTATTCTATACATAAGTAGGAAACTGCATGACAGAGAGAAGAGATACTCTACCATTGAAAAGGAATGCATTGAGGTAAAGTGGACCATGGAGACCCTTAAGTTTTACTTGCTAGGAGCCGACTTTGTACTTGTAACAGATCACAATCCTCTCTGTTGGCTTAACCAAATGAAGGATAAAAATTCTAGAATCAGCCCGCCCAGTGGCACTGAGGGTTGAGGTGCTGAACGTCACACCTCACACCACGCCGGCAACCCGGGTTTGGGAATGAGCCCAGGTCATTGGACGTTGACAGGGGAGGGAGAGGACAGCACTCCTTTCCTGGGATGGAGGGGGGGGTTCTTGCTCGATGCTTGGCTGGCCTCTGGTGGAAGCTGGAGGCATAACAAGTGTTGGAGCATAGAGAAGGGTTGGGAGTGGCAGACGTCAGTGAAATGCCTTGCTGTCGGGGTGCTAGCCACTCCTCTACAGCACAGGGAAATAACTTCCAGCTTCAATGGAACCGGAGCGTGCTCTCAATTTGCAGCCACTTTTCTGGCACCCCTCAACCAATGAAACTAGATGTTCGGGGTGTTTGGGCCCCACCTTGTCCCCACCTAGGGGGGTAATCTGAGGCTCCATGTGGTGTCAGGAGCAGACCAGGTAAGGCGGCAGGTAACAGGGATGAGTCCTAGGTGTTCCCGATGGATATCGGAGCTGGTGGGAGGGAAGGCAATAAAATAGAAAGTATAAAAAAAATTCTAGAATCACGCGGTGGTACCTAGCACTATAGTCATTTAAATTTAAAGTGATGCACAAATCTGGGAAAGAGAATGTCAGTGCTGATTTTCTGCCAAGATATGGATCAGGAATTGAGAATTCTAAAGGTTGAAAATATGTGAGCTGAAACTTCTCTGTTTGTTATACTGCATGTGCACTAAAATGTAAAGGTTATAAGCTAATGTTAGATGGGAATTTAATACAACATTTTGGAAATCTGTTTTTGTAAAACAGGTTCCCTCTTAAAGAGGGGGCATGTGACAGGGTTGAGTAAGGCCCTGCCCCATTTGTTATGCTGAAAGAGTTTAGTCACAAGGGTCTGTTCTGTCCTCTCCTTTTCTGTCTCTTCTCCATCTGGTTGCCCAGACAAATTTTCTTTTGAGACCTAGGAACTGATCACTCCAACAGTTTCGCAGTTTTCCGCTTCATGCTGTTTCTCTGCCTTCCCTTGCTGTTCTGTCTTTTCTTCCCCCTTGCATATCTGCAATTATAAAATATATGTGAATCTTTATGTGGAAATGTCACTGATACTGTGATTCCTTTGTTTAAAACTGTATATAGTTATAATGTTGAAATGATTGCAAAAGCTATTTGGAACTCAAGGGGTTAAACTGAGATGCTCATTGCAAACTGTGCAGAGCTGTCAACAAGAGGCCAGTTCTGGGTCATTATATTCTTTTGCTGCACCTGCAAGAACATTGAAACTTACAAGAAATTGTAGAGAAGCATTCTGTGTTCTTAACTAGTTTTCAGGGCACAGACTTATACAAAGAGCAGCAATGCTTGTGCAAGAGAGACAGAGACTGAGATTTGAAATTGAGAAGAAAAACTCAGAAGAAGGACTCTGTTTTCTATATTTATACTGCCATTGTGAATAGCTATGCTGAACCATTTTGTATTTTTTTATTTTGCTGTTATTAACACAAAAAGCTATTTGTGAATTTTTGAAACTGCTCCTGGTTTTCCTATGTTTCTGACCTGTGCCTTGATGACAGGCAGGACCTTGTAACAGCACAACGAAAAGCCAGGCCTCAGTCCACTCCCAATGCTGTGCCAGCCCTCCTAACAAATCCTGGAAAAGCCCCCATGTTGTAAACCCCTCCCCCAATGTCTAGGGGCCTGATGTTAAGTTCTGGGAAGGGGGTTAAGTTCTGAGGAGGGGGGCTCCAGTCTGCAGCAACACATCCAGAATTATTAAATAAAACACCAGGGTCTGATGTCTTCTCCAGGCAGATGGTCTCTCTGCACAGCCTGAGGCATGCAGATAAGAACTAAACCACTGGAGGCTGTGGAGGCAAGATATTAGTTGCACAACAAACAAGTTCTTAAAGAAGGCAAATGTCCACTCTAAAAGGTCCCATCAAAACAGTGCAAATGTAATTTAAACTCATAGTAAAAAACATAACAACCCTTCTCAGGAGCAGGGGGCACAGCTTCACAGTGGGTACATACTTTTGGTGGCACAGAACTATGGCACTGCCTTGTGGCCAAAAGGGCCAAGTTTCCAGAGTTCCAACAGAGCCAACTTAGTTCCCAAAGCACTTGATGGTAACAGCACTTCCAACAGGCCTTCCTAACTACTCCCTAGGCCTCACACTCATTACAGGGCTCCACTCCCTCATGCTGCATAATCTGCAGATGCTGGCTAGTCATGGCTTCTCACACTGCCCTGTTCATTCCTCCTGCAAAAAAAAGAGCCTCGGCAGCCGGCTCCCAGCATCCCTGCATGATGCAGGTGATCCAGCAGACCCACTGACCACACTTTTCTCGCTCTGCACAGGCTATCAAACTCCCAGGCAGAGTGCCACATGGTAAAGGGGAGGGGACTGCCACCACTGCACTCCCATGATGCAGGCTGCCACCACTGTGCCGTCCCACCACCCAATTAATTCCCGCTGAATTCAGGCCTCCCCACCAGTGCCCAGTGCACAAAGATGGGCCATACATCCTCTCTGGTCCGCAACATCATGAGGGCCAACCCATATGCAGCTTACAGCCACAGCAGCTTACATCTACTAATCACCAGCTCTGAGCAGACATCCCACTTATGGCTACAAGGAGACCCTGAAATGGCCAGGGCAAATGCCACCGTGGGCCCCAACTTCAACTCCCCTGATAGTCCACTCTGCTGGCCTCTTCAAATGAAACCAAACCCAGCCTTAAATCCCGACGGAGCACAGTCTCCACCTGACAGCACACGGGCCAGGCTCCAGACCCAAAAAGGGAAGAAAGGGTGGGCACAGCTTCTTTAGTAAGCATCCCCAACCAGGGGTGCTTACACAATAATGTAAAGGTAGACCAGCAACAGCAACAATAACCATAACAAATTGGAATACTAAGAGCAAAAAGTAGTAATCACAATAACAAACTAAGGGAGCAAACAGCTCATCAAATAGGCCAAGTCCCGTTGAGCCACAAGGTGGTGCAATGGCCATCTAAGTAGCAGGGAGTGGACCGGGACATGTGAACCTGAGCGCCCTCCCCCAGAGATGATACCTGCTGGAGAAGGCTAGGAGAGAAGGAGGAGATGGAGAGGAGAAAAAAAGGAAGAGTGCATCTACACAAAAGAGCAAGGAACCAGGAAGGCTCACCTGAAAGGGATAAATGCAAAAGGGGGGGAGAAACAAATATTGAGGGCTGAGATCCTGAGTACAGATAAGGCAAGAGCTAATACAGGAGAAAAGGGGAGGAAGGGAAGAAGAACCAAGGCAGGGAAGGCCAGTGGAACACTGGTTGTAAGATGAAGGGGAAAGTACAGTGAGGGAGAAACACAGACCAGTCAGAGAAGAAAGAACAGAAAAAATTGGATTGGGGGAGCAAGGGTACAAAGCATCACAGAAAGGAATAAATAACAGGGTAAGAGCCATACAGACTGACAGCAAAAGGATGGTGGGAAACCTGAGGAGGGGGTGGATGGATGAATCAAGAGAACAACACTGAGATGCAAAAAGGGAAGGAGCAATACACATCATGGAGAAGGGAAGAAGGAAGACTAGGGAGAAATAAGGGACCCAAGAAGAAAAAGTATTAAAAAGGAGGGTCAGAGTAAAAGGAAATGAAGCAGAACACATGTCAGAAAGAAAGGAGCAGAAATAAGTGCCACCCTTTTATGAAGGGAACAACAGAGTAAGTCTGGAGCCAAGATTGCAACCAACAGATAGGTGACGCTCTGTGGAGTGAGGGAGGTCACAAAACAACGTCCACAAAACTCTGGCAAAGTAGCCAACCTAGAGAAAGAGTCTTAAATTATGTCCAAGAGAGAGCCTCATGTCAGCCAGCATTCAAGGAAGGATCCAAGGGTGGTGATGGAGAGGTGATGGCTGCCGCAGAGGAACCAGGCTGGTGATCGGCAGCAGCCGAGGAAAAAGTGGGGGCCCGAGGAGCTTGGACATCAGGTGGGTGAGAGACGAGCTCCACAGAAGAAACTAAATGTAATAAATGTTTAGAACAAGTTTACAGTTATAAATATTTAGATATCCAATTAGATGCATCATTAAAATGGGACTCCTATAGAAAGCCTTGAAAAGAAAATTGGTAAATGCCTGGGTTTTCTATATAAAAATAAATATTGTATGATGGAGTCAATCAGGAATCATGTTGTGCAAACATTAATCATGCCAATTATCGATTATGGAGATATAATTTATCAGGGTGCTACAGTTAAGAGTCTAAATAGGCTAGATACCTTATATCACAAATTAGCAAGATTCGTATTGGATGCTCCAATAAGAACTTATAGAGTTGTTTTGTATGAATCCCTACAATCGATTAGTTTACCAGAAAGACATGCCTTACATACAGTTTTGTTTATGTCTAAATGTGTAAAAGGTAGAGTACCTGATTATGTCTTGGACAGCCTTTCATTGAGACCTGTTAAACAGAGCATACGATCTGCTAAAGGCATAGAATATAATCTCCCTAAAGTTAATACAGTCCTTGGAATGAAACATCTATGGCCCCAGACTTTGGAATGCCCTCCCTGTAAACCTTTGGTGTAAAAGTAAACCCATATGTATAAGTGCAATTAAATGTTGGTATGTAACTGAAGTAAAAATTAGAACACTAGCGGAATTTGCCCGGTAACTTGTGTCACTTTATAATACACCAACGCCCTACTGAATAATGTTCTGTTATAGATGTTAAAATTATATCCTTAATAATTGTTGTGTGATGATTAATATTTATGAATGTTGTGATGTTAGATATTTGTTGTGTAAATGTGAGTGTGAATTTGTTGATAATGTTGTTGATTTTTTCTTTTATCTTTTGATATTGTACAATTAATATGTAACTAATTTGCTTAATGTTGCACAAAGGACCTCACTGTAAAATGAGCCAGTCTCAGTTGAGCTATCCTATTCAGCTGCTGAATAAAAGTTTAAAATGAAATAAAATGAAGGCGCTGCACAATGTGAGGAGCTAAACTCAGAATCTGGAGGGGCAAGTGAGTGAGTTTATGCAGGGGAACAAACCAGTTGTTGGCAAGAAGTCTCCTAGAGCTATCAGACGAAAGGTCTCTGTCCTTGCTGTGGCTTCAGCTATGTTGCTGGGGAGGTGAGTGGCTAGATCTCTGGTTCTGGACCCTCTTTTTTACAGTAAGTAAATAAATAAATAATATTTTATTTGTTTGGCGCCCAATCCCAGAGGATCTGGGCGCCATACAATAAAACAATTTAAACAGGGTGGTAAAACATTCAGATTATATAGACAATTCAAAAATAAATAAGATCATTAAAAATTTTAATATAGTCGGCCTGGTGGCGCTGAGGGCTGAGGTGCTGGAAGCCTCACCTCGCGCTACGCCGGCGACCCGGGTTCGGGAACGGACTCGCGTTGCCGGGGTCGGCAGGGGAGAGGGAAGGATCGAGCGCCCCAGCGGATGCCTCCCTCAGGGTGGGAACCATGAGCGCCATGCCTGCATCACCCTCGCAGCCGTGGAAGCACCGACAGCTGAGGGGATGGAGGCGGCCCGCCAACGGAGTCGGGAGGGGACGCCACTGACGCATGAGGGTGTTGACGCGCGCTAGCATCGCCACCTCGGACGACGTCCTGAAGCTGACCCATCGCCCCAGGGGCGGGACGGCGGGAGAAAACGGAAAACCCCTGGCAGCCCTAGATGAAGGTCGCCCCCAGTCCCCCAGACCACCTGCAGGACAGACCCCTGGCGCGAGGAGGAGGAGGACAAGCACTCTAGGGGCGGATCCCCAAGGTAGGTTGAGGAGGACATGAGCGACGGAAGGAGGGGGCTCCAGGGTAGTAAGGAGGAGATAAAGAAAGAAAGTAAAAAAAAAAAAAAAAAATTTTAATATAAATTAAAAGACATTAGCAGGGAAAGCTAGGCTAAAAAGATGTGTCTTTAGGCCCCTCCTAAATGCCTCCACCGCCGGGGCCTCCCTCAAAGGTCTTGGCAGCAAGTTCCAGAGGAGTGGGACGGCCACCGAGAATGTGTGATCACCCGAGGTTTTCAGCCTGGTCCTTGGAACCGCCAGGAGGCCCTTGGTGGAGGAACAAAGGGAGTGGGCTGGGACAGCAGGAGTAAAGAGGTCTGACAGGTAGCCAGGGTCCAAGCCGTATAGGGCCTTGCAGGTGAGCAAGTCTACCTTGAAGAGTGCTTCTACCAGGCCTCTGGAGCTGAGAAACTAGAAGGTCCACCTCAGGGTTAACCTTGGGATCTAATGGTGGGCCTGCAGGATACTCAGACTGGCGTGCTGGTTGAGGTGGGGTGGTGAATATGTCTGGGGAGTCATCTGGCGGAAGTTTTGCTTAGGTCCATGAGCAGCGAATGAAGTCCTCTGCAGCTTTGGGGGAATAAAAAGAATGCAACACACGATTACAGTAGATTTTTAGAGTGGCAGGGTACAGGAGACTGTATTGAATATTCAGGTCTCGGAGGGCTTGCTGAGTGGAGGAGAAGCCCCAATGGTGCTCTGTTAGGGGAGTAGTTCAGGAATATCTGAATCTTGTGTCCCTGCCAAATCAGGGGAACCATGCTCACAGACCAGGGTGTGAATCTGCTCCTTCCCCTGGAAGCGGAGGAATTTAGTGAGTATAGTCTGTGGTCATTGCCCAGGTGTAGGAGGAGGCGCTAAAGAATGATGGGCCTGCTTGATCTCCAGAAGACCAGGCCACTGCTGCTTGAGGAAAATCAGGAGGATTTGCGGAAGGAAGGCAATGGTGTTCCAGCCCTCAACTTCCTTGGGGAAGCCCACAAAACATTGGTTATTGCACCTACTCCAATTTTCAAGGTCCTCAATACAGTCCCAAAGCACTTTTAAGTGCTCTGTCCTACTTTCAGAGGTGGGTTTCCAGTCAGTGGGTGGAATACTTCCTGGGCATCGGTTTTGTGCTCTATGTAGGACAGGCGCTGGGACATAGAGACAATGTCCTGATTTATCCTAGTGTTAGCAGATTACAATTTTCTGATTTCTGTGAGAAGTTGTGAAAATATGCCTCTAATTTCTGCAGGCTGTCCAAAGAGGTTTGAGGGGTGAAGAAGAGGAGGTGGGATGCGCCATGACCAGCAGGCCTCACAGGGATGGAGCATCAAAGCCAGTAGTGCAGAAGGTAGTGAGTGCAACTGCAGCGGTTAGCAAAATATCACGAAGCAGTCCTGGTTAGTTGTATAGGAAAGTAGATGACCAGAAATGCCAAACTAAGAGCAATTAATGAGCAGATGAAGCAGGATATCTCGGGGGGGGGGGGGAGCTAGCGAGACTAAGCTGCCATCTTCACGGTGACTAGGCCAAGCCCCATCTATGCCTGTACACATAAAATTTACTTAGCTTAGCTCTGGTAGTTTTCTTATACATTTTGAATTTTTGATTATGATGACCAACTTAGGAATGTACAAGCATAGAAGCACAGACAGTGATGACAGAAAAAGACCAATGGTCCATCCAGTCTGCCCATATTACCCTGTCATACCCCAGGATCTATCGTCTCTGTGGGGTCTTTGCTTATACTATTCCCCCTTTTGTTATTTGTGTTTCCTCCCCCACTTCCCTCTGAGTAGCTAATATTCCCCTGACTCTATCCTAGCTGTGTTTAAAGCCATTTATTTGTTTATGTCTTTGATAACCGGGTGAGCAAACTGATGCAGAGGACCGTTTTCAGTCACGGCACTCAGGCTACCAGGGTGGCAAACACAACAAACATCAATACAATACAGAGATACAATTAGAACAAAACAGGTCTGCCCAAACACTTGGTATGAGGTCAAATTAATAGTACAAATATTTCAGAGAAATCAGTACATACTGTGTAGTGACATACATTAAGTGGCTATGCAATATAAAAGGCTTAACATGGGGATTATGGTAAAGTATTACATGCAATGCACATACAGTCACTAGGAGTCAAGGAAATAAATACAGTTAAAACAAAGGTTCACTCTATCACCAGGAGTGGTATAGGCACAAATCATAGGCAGAAATGCAACTTAAGTTAAGTTGCAGCACCTGCTAACAATTCGGGATAAAACAGGTAGTCATATTCAGATTTAACAGAGGAGCGGAACAGTGCAAGAGAGTAGGGGCACTGGAGGTACGGTGAGGGCACTAATAGATGCTATGCCAGGATACAGGTCCTGGTACCACCAGGGGAACAGCTGCAGGTACAAGTAGCCTCAGCCAGGAGCCACGCCCTTAAGTTTGCCTTGAAAGACTGATAAGAGGGGGATGATCAGATGGACAAAGGAAGCCTATTCCAGAGGAAAGGGGCAGAGACAGAGAAAGCTTTACTACCCATGGTAGTAGTGCGAGGGGTTTCCAGTGGGGGGACACAGGAGGCCCAGAGACTCCAAGAGACCACTCTGTCAGTGAGTAGGGAGGGAGTAGGGGACAGTTGATGGTTCCTGAGTGCACTGTCAATGAGGCTGCCAGTAGCAAAGTCAAAATGACCCTGCAGAGAGAGCCATCTTTGGGACTAGCATAGTGAGCAGTGGTGGGTGGTAAAAGGGGCTTGAAGGACAAAGGGGCAGATGGAGTTGTATATGGTATGTAAGCGAGTCCATAGGGAAGAGGACGCAGTAGAGTATATGGGGGAGCAGTTCCTTTTCTTTTTAGGTGGGGGCTCCAGAACTGGGCACAGTACTTCATTTATGGTTTGGAACCCACCACCTCTGCCGGCAGACCAATCCATGGCTCAGCCACTCTTTCTGTAAAATAGTACTTCCTCACATCCTTTTTAAACCTTCCCCCTGTTAACCTCCACTCATGATCCCTTGTCCTAGCTTCTCTGTTACTGATAAATAGCTCCTCACAGTCCACCTTGTTAATTCCTTTCAGGAACTTGAAGGTCTCTAACATAGTCTCCCTTTCTCTTTGGTTTCAGGTGAATACATGTTCAGTACCTTTAGTCAACCTCATAGGATCTGCCCTTCTGGCAGTAAATCATCTTGGTCATCCTATTTTGCACCTTCTCTAGCCTGTCCCTGATCTTTTTAGGTGGGGGCTCCCGAACTGGGCACAGTACTCCAGGTGTGGCCTCACCAGCGACCTATAAAATAGTAACACTACCTCCTACCTTCCACTGTCAAGCCCTCTCCCAATGCACCCCAGCATCCTGTTAGCCTTGTTGAAGGCTTTGTTACATAGAAACATAGACCATGATGGCAGAAAAAGACCAAAGGTACATCTACCCTGCCCAAAGTTCCTTATCTGCCCCAGACCTACTGTCCATATGGGGTTTTATGCCTACTGGTCTACACCCCCTGCTCCCTCCCTACTCCTATGCACCTAAGCAACCATCAAACCCTTCACTCACTTTCAGCCAAGCTTAAAACCATTTACTGTCTTGGCGTCCGCCACTTCTGCTGGCAAACTGTTCCACATCTCCACCACTTTTTCTGTAAAATAGAACATCCATACATCCCTCTTAAACCTTCACCCCACCAGTTTCCAGTCACGACCTCAGGTTCTTGATGCTGTACTCCTGTTAAAAGTTCCCTGCAATTGGGGCGGCCTGGTGGCACGAGGTTGAGGCACTGGACGCCACACTCGTGACTCCGTGACCGGGTTCGGAACTGGACTCGGCGCCGGGGTTGGTAGGGGAGAGAGGATTGAGTGCCCAGAGGTGGCTCTCCTGTCTGGGAGGGTTCTGTGTTAGTCCTGCTGCTATACTGCCATCTTCTTGGTGAACCTGAGATTGGCAGTGCAGTCGGGGAGAAGCAACGAATGGGCCAGACTTCATCCGAGAGCCCTGGGAGGAGTTGTGTCTCAACCCACACTCCCAATTGGCTCTCCTTGAGTGCTGGTGACTGAAGGGACACCAGAAAATGGGAAAAAATCAGCTCCATCACTCCCAGGTGATGACCTCTCCAGAAGCTGACAGGCACATCCTCCAGTTGTCTTCGGGGACAGACTGCAATGTGCACCGTCCGCTCCACCATGGTTCGAGGAAGGTAAGGGGGGGCAAAGCCTTCCCTTGCCCTACCCGGGGGGTTATTCAGGGGTATTAAGGGTCTCACAAGTGACTGATTGCACTCTAGGGGCAGACTCCTGGGGCATTAAGGGGAGATGCAGCAAGGCATGAGAGGATCTGAATGAGTGGAGGACGGAGTTAGTAAGGCGGATAAAACGGAGTGAAGAAAAAAAAAGTTCCCCACAATTCACCTTGTTTATCCCCTTCAGCAACTTGAAGGTTTCTATCATATTCCCCATCCTCACCTCGTCTCCAGTGAGTACATGTTCAGTGCCTTGAGCCGATCTTCATAAGATCTGCCCTGTTGTCCTTGAATCATCTTGGTCACCCTGTGCTGCATCATCTCCAGCCTGTGCCTGTCCTTCCTTCCTTAGGTGAGGACTCCAGAACTGAGCACAGTATTGCAGGTGTGGCCTCACCAGTGACCTATTCATGGCTTGCTCCCCTCTTCCTCACTTACCGACCTTTTCCTTAATGACACCCCCTGCTCTCAATGGTTATTTCTTCCTTTTGTATTACCTGTTTTTGTTTTTGTGTACCTTGTTTCTGTTCATATGATGTGCCACCTGAAAATTTATTGTCCAAGGTCCTCTCTATTCATTGCATAGACAGGCACCTATGAACTTATGAATGGTCTACTCTGTATGTCTCTGATATATTGTATCCTCTTTAACTCATTGTATGTAAAGCGCTTTACTTTGTATGTTCAGATATATTGTGTCCTTTCTAGCTCTTGGTATGTAAAGCACTTATAATTTGTTATCCTGTTAAGTTTCTGCATGTCTGTACTGTCCCGGGTCATGCCTGAAAATAGTTATTTTATGGCTAGTGCACTTACCCGGTTAACAAAAGCTAAATAAATAAAATAAAAATATAGAGGCAGTAGAATCTCCTTTTTCCTGCTGTCAGTACTCCTTCCAATACACTCCACCATCCTATTAGCTTTACTATAGGCCTTGTATTAGCCTTACTGTAGTCCTTGTTATATTGACTGGTTTGTTTAAGGGAGTCACTAATGATGACTCCTAGGCCTCTTTCCTCTGATGTTGTATCCAGTTTAACCCCTCTTCCCCATTCAGTACTCTGTTCTGGGGTTTTTGTTCCTTAAGTGCACAACTTTGGACTTTCTGGCCTTGAATTTCAGCTGCCAGACTTTGGACCAATTGTCCAGTCTTTACAAGTCTTTCGGCAACTTCTTTATCCCCTCCACATTGTCAGCCCTACCACAGAGTTTAGTGTCATCTGGGAACAGACACAGCCTGCCCTGGATTCCCTGTCCCTTGTCGCTGATGAACACATTGAAGAGGACTGGGCCAGAACAGATCCATGTCATACTCTGCCAGTAACCTCTCTTTCTTCTGATCTGACCCCATTAACTACAGCTCTCTGCTGCCTCCCCTCGAACCAGATCTCTACCCACCTTACTGTTTCCTTAGCTGTTCCCAGATCTCCCATCTTCTTCAGCAGCCTTCAGTGTGGCACCAAGTCAAATGGTTTGTTAAATTCGAAGTAGAGTAGATCTACAACATGGCTCTTATCAGCTACCTTGGTTACCCAGTCAAAGAATGCTACAGTGTTGGTCTGACAAGACCTTCGTGTCAGGAAGCCATGCTGCAAAATATCCTGAAGTCCATTTTTCTTCAGGTATCTTCTTTGACTAGTGTCTCCTTTAGTTCCCCTCCTATGGAGGTAAGGTTGACGGGTCTATAGCTTCCTAGCTGCTCCTTGTCCTTTCCCCAACTTATGTTGATTACCAGGATTGCTCTGTTTACTTAGAGGTAACAAAACTAGGTTTCAAGCAGCATACTTTCAGATATGAGTGGAGTTGGGCACAGGTCAGGGTGGGATTGTGAACATGGATATCTCCTTAAAAACTGCAGCCCCCGCGTACATGGTAGTGGGTATGCAGGATACCATAGCTGTGAAATATACGACAGCATGAATAGCCTGCTTTCTGTGGAACATTCATTTAAGTTCCATTTTTTAAGGCTGCTTAGCTCAGTTAATAGCAAACTTCTTGTTAATGGTCTGCTGGCTGTGGCCAATACTGGAAAAGGTGAATTCTGCTGTTTTGACCACTCTGGGGAAAAACACAATGGGATGTTGACCACAGCACAGCTGTGATGGCAAGCTATTGATTATGCAGAGATCTAGAGCATCACATTACAGTAAGTACTGGAATTGTTTTTTTGTTTTTTTTTCACTTTCAGCCCCAACAGCCTATCACTACACACCCACACACCTACACACCCACACACACACCTCCACTCACCACACACACACACACACCAGCAGTGGCAGTTTCAATCATGCAGCACTGTCAGCCTGCCAGCCAGTAGTCCCCCACCCTCCTCACAGGCAGTGCCATTTTCAATCAAGCCACTCGCAGCACTGTCAACCCCTGCTGGCTTGCGCCTGTCCCTCCAAAGTGCCAGTTTCAAGCAAGTTGCTCCCCAACACTGTCAGCCCCACCAGCCTATCACATTAGCTCTAAATGTTGTTTTTTTTTTTTCTCAAGTTTCTTTATCTCCTTTGGACACCTGGAACTCTTTCAGGCCAAGACACTTCCCCAGCTCTACTGCCCGCTGTGGCCTCTACCAACCTCAGAGATGTTATGGTACCTACGGGCCCCGGGACCAAACCCTACAGGTTATTAAAGGGGTGGTGATGGAGGTCCAGCATTGGACATGTGCCTGAGTGGACCTGTGGGCTGTTGCCTATCCAAAGCTTGAATTGTTCTTTCCTCCCTTGGTAGCCTCTGCTCCCCATCCTCCTCCCCTGCATGGCACGCCTGACGCCATGGCGACGGCAACCCTGCCGGCAGCAGCCACATCTCTGTGTGCAGTCCGGGTTTCTGCAGTGCCCCAATCGCCACAGGGGCCGCTGGAACTCCAGACATCACCAACCTGCCCCGGGAGCAGAGAGCAGCTGTCAGGCGCTCAATCCTACTCCCTCCCTGCTGCCCCGGTGCCCGAGGCTCACTTCGAACTCGGGTCGAGGTGTGGCGCGAGGTGTGACATCCAGTGCTCAACCTCAGCGCCACCGGCTGGGCTCTAAATGTTTTTGATTCATACACTGAAGGCGGTGCGGTTATATACATACTAGGAAGTTGGAAATCCTAGATTCTAATCTCACCACAGAAAATGACCTGAACAAAACTCTGACCACCTGGCTATTATGCTGTCCTATCAACTGTTATGGTATATAGCAGTTCCTCACTGAAAAGAAGACGGTGCAATGCCATCATTTGATACAATAAAAACAATATGAAATACCCATGTATGTGATAAAACCTCACACTCTTGTCTGTCTTGTTCTATGAAGAAACATGTTTACTACATATATGTCAATCTCTTGTTCTGAAATAGGATTTTATAAAATATGTGAAGTGAACATGTTTCTTCATAGAATGAGATTGTGATAACCAAATCAGATGAATCTGTAAGGAGTGGGTTCTACTTAAGGATGAGCTGGGGCATATGTGAGCTGGTTTGAGCATAGATGACAACTGAAGATCAGTGCATAGCCTCAAGAAGGAGTACGGATTAGGACAGCCTTCAACACCTAAGAAATGACAGAACAAGATACTGGACAAGCCAGAGTTGAAGAGCAGGATCTCGGATTTGTGCTCAGAAAGTTCGGGTGAAAGGCAGCCTGTAAGAGCCATTCCTGGTAATCATGAGTAACAGTGGGAACCCAGAGCAATGCAGGAGTTAGGTCTGCAAACTAATGCAGCACAGGGCAGGTGCAACAACAAATGGGGCGGCCAGCCCCAGGCTGAAAATGCAGGATCCAGAAGAGGTGCTGCACTTAGGAGTGAGAAACAGGACACACCACTGTAAATATAGAAAATAAATGTAACTTTTTTAAATCAATAAACAAGTGTCCATAGACAGCAAGTATGTTGCTACTCCAGAAAGCTACCCCAGTACTTTCAACTCTCATGAGTCTTCCTCAGGGAGTGTTCTGGTAGAAGCACAGCTGCTGTTCACGACTGTCACTTAATTGAATATTCATTAACAAACATACATATTTATGAGTCTTATTCCCAAGTATAAGAAAACATTGTACAAATAGTGTAAAACAGCAGAAAAAACATGAAACATACAGAATTTCATACAATATATATTTGATCCAACACTCAACCTAGAAGAGGACTCTAATTTCTAAAAGTACAGGCGACTAAGGGATAAGCTACATGAAATTGCGCTAAATTCCAACAGCGTACTTGCTGTATATGGACACTCGTTTATTAATTTAAATAAAGTTAAATTTATTTTCCGAATTTATGGTGCTGTGTCCCGTTTCTCGCTACCAGGTGCAGCACCTCTTTTGGATTCTGTCTTAACAGTGGGAACCATCCGACATTCTGTGACACATGTGTGTCTGTGTGTGTGTGTGTGTGTGTGTGTGTGTGTGTTATTCTCATTTACAAGTTGGGCATCAAATTTGGAAGACAAATATCTCACTTTTAGAGGTAGACAGACATTTATGCAACTGCATGGCCTGAGTGGTTTGGGGAAACTAAACTATTGTGTTAAAGTTTAAGAGTACCAACACTGGCCAACCCATGGCAACATCTACAGGCCTGCAACATTTCAACACTGGGCACCCACAGACTGCCATATAGGAGCTCCTTTTGTGTCATAAACCATATTTATTTATTTATTTCATTTGTATTTACCAGGTAGGTGCACTAGACAAACAGTTGCCTATTTTCAGGCACAATCTCGGAGATCACAGAAGGAAGAACACTACAATAAATGACAGTGGTGTTACATACACAGTATAGGCATTAACTCAGTCCCAGGAACAAAGTACAGTGCAATGTGGATAATGGTGTGGATAATGAAAAGTGCAAAAAGGGGCACATGCTACATAACAAATATTCAAATTAGCAAGCGCACAAAAGGCATAAGGTGACAAATGCTGGTGCCATGTGGCAGTGGGTAGCAGCCTCCAGTACAGAAGGTTTATAGCAGGGGATTGTGTATTGTCAGTGTCGGCAAAATACAGAGCTGTGCCTTGTTGGGCACCAGTTTACTGCAGCTGCCATTATTTGTTGGTGCTGCTTACCCAAGAATGGCCTACATAATCTGTGGCTTGCCACTTAACTGTATCCCGCTGATGATGGTGCTTAACTGGATTTAAACAGAATGAAGTACAGTATATCTGCTCTAAGGAGCTGGTGTTGCAATAAACATGTGTTTCATTCTAACTTTATATCATTATTATGTGAACAGTTACCATATTGTACTACTGTAAAGTACTGGGGGGAGTCAGTCCATCCAGAGTGGAGATGGGGAGGTGAAGCTGCTCATAGGGTCATGCAAGATTTTAGCTACCCCAGTAACTAAAATCTCTGAGTGGAGGCTCTATGTATGTAGGATTGACAGCCATGAGCCCAGGTACCCAAAGAGCTCAGCCCGCTGTTGAGTGGTGATTTGCCTGGACTGGACTGGTTCTGCCTTGACCTAGGAGGGGTAGAAGGCTACACAAAGATGGAGGTAACTGACTTCAGGGGGGCAGATTTCAAGGAAATGGGAAGGATCCTTAAGAAGCATTTGGATGGGATTGGGCCAGACATGGACGCTGACAGTAGGTGGGAAATCATCAGGAGGGGGGTGCAGGATGCTACCAGCACCTGTGCAAGAGTAAGACGAAAAGGTGGTAGGGCCTGTAAACCCTGCTGGTGGATCAGGGAGGTTCAGCAGGTGGTGAGGGGAAAGAAGGTGGCTTATAGGCATTTCAAGTGCTCAAGGAGTGAAAGGGATAGAGGGGAGTACAAGCTGATGGCCAGAAGGGCCACTAGGGTGGTGAGGGCAGCTAAGGCAAGGAAGGAGCAGAACCTGGCCAGGGAAATTAGGAGAGGGAATAAGGGGTTCTTTAGATACACTGGGGAAAAATGAAGGTGAGGGGCAGATTAGCAGGATTAAAATGGGAGGGATGGGCACAAGATCCAGGGGAGCAGGCTGAGGTACTAAATGAGTACTTCACCTCAGTTTTCACCAAGGAAAATGAGGGGGCTGCATCTACATGGAGGAGATGGTGAACTGAGGGGGACCCTTGCTGATCGTCGGGTCTGGGGAGAGGATGGGTCATCACTGGCAGAAGGGGAAGGCAAGGCAGGGGACGAGGTAACAGAGGTGGAAATCTCAGTAGAGAGAGAGTGAGGGAAGCCCTTAGGTCTCTTAAGAGGGAGAAAGCACCAGGGACAGATAAATTACATCCCAGAGTGCTGAAGGAACTGGCGGATGTCCTGGTGAAACCCCTGGCAGAGCTTTTCAGCATCTCTTTGAGGACAGGGTGGGTGCCTCAGGACTGGAAGGTGGTGCATATAGTGCCTATCCACAAGGGGGGATCAAGGCAGGTGGCAGGGAAGTACAGGCCTGTCAGTCTGACATCGGTGGTGGGCAAGGTGATGGAGGGCATTGTCAAGGAGAGGCTAGGGGGACCTGAAAAAGTCGGGGTGCCAGGATGATAGACAGCATGGATTCATCCCAGGGAGATCATGTCAAACAAACCTTGTTGAGTTCTATGACTGGGTGACGAGAGCCTTGGACCTGGGTAGACCGGTGGACGTCCTCTGTCTTGACTTCAGCAAGGCATTTGACTCTGTTTCTCACGGGGGCCTGTTGAATAATCTGGGAGAAATGGAGGTAGAACCAGATGATCAGATGGATAGGCAATTGGCTCCAGGACCGGACCCAGAGGGTCGTGGTTGGCGGAATAGACTCATCCCCAAGGAGGGTTATTAGTGGGTTCCCTCAGGGATCAGTCCTTGGGCCCCTCCTGTTCAATGCCTATGTCTCTGACATAAGGAAGGGTATCAAGAGTGAAATGAGTCTCTTTGTGGATGACTCAAAACTGGGGATGGTGGTGGATGGGGAGGAGGGGAGGGTGGCCCTACAGGGGGACCGGGAGGCTCTGGAAAGGTGGTCTAGAAAGTGGAAACTGAGGTTTAATGCAGGGAAACGCAAGGTACTGCATCTGGGAGCCAGAAACCTGGGTCAAGAGTACACCCGGTGGGGGGGGATGCTACAAGTCTCAATGGCTGAGAGGGACCTGGGGGTGGTGGTGGATGTCAAGATGAACAACTCTGAGACTTGTAGGAGGGCAGCGGCCAAGGCCAACAGGATGCTGGGATGCACTGCTAGGGGGATCACCTCCAGAAGGAGGGAAGTGATACTCTTCCTGTATAACTGCTTGGTGAGGCTGCACCTCGAGTACTGAGTGCAGTTTTGGAGGCTACATTTAAAGAGGGACATTGAACTCCTGGAGAGGGTCCAGAGGAGGGCAACCAAAATGATCTGGGGCTTGGGGGACAGGACCTATGGGGAGACGCTCAAAGAGTTAAATATGTACACATTGGAAGAGAGAAGGGAGCTGGGGGACATAATAGAGGTCTTCAAGTACATGAAGGGGTTAAATAGGGGAAAAGCAGTCAAGGTTTTCTGAAGAAAGGAAGGGGGGCAACTAGAGGGCATGGGTGGAAGCTGGGGGGAGATTCAGGAGAGAAAGGAGGAGGTGCTACTTCACTGAGAGGGTGGTGGAGCCATGGAATGTGCTGCCCAGGGGCTGGTGGAGGCAGAGACAGTGGAGGGGTTCAAGAGGGGGTGGGACAGGTACAGGGGAAGGGTTCTGGATGCAAAGTCCTGTGCAGTGGGAATATCCGGGACTGGGAAGGGAGAAGCCAGAGAGGACGAAGAGGGCAGCAAGGTCAGCTCCCATGGTGGGGCTGACCAAACGAGCAGACACGAAAGACCGTTAGGCCTATTCTGCTGGCATTTTAGTATGTTAGTATGATTTAATTTATTTAGTTTTGTTTACGGGTAAGTGCACTAGACAAAACTTTACCTATTTTCAGGCACGCCCAGGGAGAGTTACAGATAGAGGAACAACAATTCTGAGACAATACAGTACAATGTATCACGAAAGGTTAGCAAAACTAGAATAACAATTACAGTCATTACAACAGATCTCTAAAACAAGGGACCTAACCAAAGAATATGACAGTATGCTGAAACACAAATTATATGGAGAGTGACATGTTGAGTGTGTGCTATAGGTTGGATTACATCAGCATTTGTCTGAGCCCATGAGAGAGGTATGAAACTCCTTTTTGAAGGCCCAATGTGATTGGGAGTGTCTAACCTATGATGGCAGGGAGTTCCAAAGCTTGGGAGCAGATGCAATGAAGGCTGGTTTTCTCATTTTTGTTCCACATTTAGGTATGCCTAGAAGAGACCTTTCAACAGACATCAGATGGTAGGTCTGCATTGCTAGACTTAACATGCAGGCCATGGTCTCTGGTGTATCAGTTATAAGGATGTTATCTGTTATACAACCAGTGGTGTATTTACGATAGGAGGCTGAGCAGAGCCAGCCCAGGCTTCAGTCGCGTAAACAGTGATATGTGCGTCTGGGTACCAACAGAGCAAAACGGCAGATGCTATTCTAGCATGTGCCCCATTTTTGCAGGACCCCTTTGTTAGCATCAAGGTATGTCATTGACCCATATGTTAGGCTAGGTCTAAGAACCCACTGCCCCCTGCATTTGTCAGTTTAGCAGCAGTGTTAAGAGAAGACCTGATTGTATAGGCCAGCCCTAGCTTCATATTTACTGCTTTGCATGTAGTTGCAATGTGCTGATTAAAATCTAGCAATGGGTCTAGTGTTATTCCTAGATACTTAAAAGAGTCAACCATTTCCAGTATCGAGCCATCCCGGCCTGGTATAGTCAGAGCAGTGGAACTGGCTTTTATCTTTGTGCTGAGCTGAACAGCATGGCAACTGTCTTTTTGGCATTCAGTAGTAGCTTGTTATGTGCCAGCCTTGTTTGTAGAGAGTCAAAATCTGTCTTTAGTTTAAAATTGATGGTGGCAATGTCCTTGGCAGTGGCGTACAGAACCATGTCGTCTGCATACAGAATGGTGGAGGAAGAACCAGACATATTTGGCATACTGTTTACAAACAGAGAGAAAGCAGTAGTCTGAGAATGGATCCTTGAGGACCCCACCATGGTAGAAGAGACATTAGATTTACATTTATCTAGTTGCACAGATTGTCTTTGTCCAGTGTGGTAGCTGTCAAACCAGGAAGTGGAGGCCTGAAAGAAACCAAGTGGAGACAGTTTTGGTAGTAACAAGGGGTGGTCCACCAGATCAAGCGCCTTTGTTAAGTCTACAAAAACAGCTCCTGTGTGCATGCCCTTGTCCATGGCTGTTTTCACGTTGCTAGTAAATTTGATGAGTGCCGTGGTTGTACTATGATTCTTCCTGAAACCATGTTGTGCAGGAGATAGTAGGTTATTCTGTTGTATGTATTCTGTAACCTGAGTGGCCAACATTTTTTCAAGTATGAGGGAGTAATACGAAATACCCCTTATATTTTAGAGACACCATGGGGATCAATTTGTCCTCTTCCTCCTTCAGGGGTGAGCTGCCCATTGGACCCCCAACTAGACTAATAAAGGGCCTAGTCATCTGGGCAGAACCATGGCTTTTGCTGATGTGGAAAAATGGTACAAGTAGTTTGGAAACAACCCGAAAAGATGCTTCATACGTAATGTTCCCAATGCTATGGATAGGGACTTCCTGACAGCTTTACTGGAGGAACATCTCCAAGATACCAGAAAGCTGGAAACAGTGAAGCACAGCCTGCATGTGTTTACTGGCATGTGCATTGTGAAAGCAGGAGTTCAGTGACTGATGTGATTGTGGAGAGTGACACAAATTTAGACTATAGTAAAGTGCCTGCTACTATCCCTATGCCAGGATCACTAAGTGGAGTGTCAGTGATATGAGGAGAAAGCAAAAAGGATGGGGGCCTCCCTGGGTGTCAGTGGCACTGACTGGCAGACCATAAAAAAGGAGGTGTTCAACAAGGATGAGAAGATCATGGATGATTTAAAGAATTTCTTTGGTGCAACAGATGCCTCACCTGGGGCTGCTATGCGGGATGGTTTGGGTTGGTTAATGGAAAAACTGCCCTGCCCCTCCTCTGAATACTGCAAACTTCAGGCCATCTCGGGAACAAAACTCACTCAGAGAGGTGAAGAGGATTTTGATTCTTGGAGTGAACAAGCTGAGTTAATGATGCAAGAGCAGGAAGGGTCAGCTCATGACAAATTCTTTTGCTAAACTAGAAGCCTCTGAGGACCTACAGTAGCCACCTTATCGGCTCTACATTAATTAAAGAAGGATGCCACTGCTGAGGATTACTTTGCCAATTTGGAACGAATGTACAGTATCAAGGATAAAACAGAAAAGGTGTTTTAATGAGGTTGGCTTTGCTCTGGCAGACCTATGGGAAAATGTTGTCAGGGTGCTCTGTGAGGATAGAAAAGGTCGTTCAAAGAGTTAATCGCAAAGTAATCTTGGAAGCTGGATGTATTGGCCGCACTCAAGTGGAGCAACTAATAGAGGGACCTGCACGAGCACCAGATTCTTCCAAACTTGTGCTTACAAGACTGAGTTGCTAGCCCTCCTAATTACAGTGAACTGGTAGAAGTGCAGGAGCAGGATGAATGGTTGGTGGTGGAGGTACAGTACTCTTGCCATAATAAATGGCTTCGGAGCCATACCAAATGTTTGTTATAGTAAGCTGTTCATTAAAATGAGGGACACTATTTTGGCTTCAGGTGACAGTTTTCCCATATCACATATGTGTATTGTGAAGCTGGGGTATATCAACACCAGTTCATAGCAAGGTTTAATTATGTGATGTGTGTTTTAATTACAGTATATGATGTGTGTTGGGCTTGTGATCTCTGCTGTTAAAAACTTTTTGCTTTATTTCGGCTTCAGATGACAGTTTTATCATGCTGTGTACTGCACATGCGTATTGTGAAGCTGGGGCATGTCAGTACCAGGTCATGACGGGGTTTAATGTGTGTCTGTGCTTGTGATCACTTATGCTACAAACTTTAGAAACAAGAGGGTAGCTTCTTTCAGAAAAAGAGATGTGCAAAAACAAGGGGACCCAATATGAAGATAGAGGGGGGACGGCTCAGAGGCAATGTGAGGAAGTATTTTTTCACAGAAAAGGTGATGGATGCATGGAACAGCCTTCCTGAAGAAGTTGTGGGGTCTAAAACTGTGGGAGAATTCAAGAATGTATGGGACAGACATAAGGCAATTCTTGTTGGGGAGAGTAGGAAGAAGTAGGCTGTTGGTTAACTAGGATCTGCAGCTTATCCAGTAGGTAGGGAAAATGGGCAGACTAGGTGGGCCAAGAGGTCCTTATCTACTGTCAAAGTCTATGTTTCTGTGTTAACATAAAAAATCAGTCATTATGTTTGCTTGCACATGTGCAAGAAACATAGTGCCATCATCTGAGTTTTCGGAGGTGTGTCACCCCCTCTTCCAATTCAGTCAGTGTGTTGGCAGGTGCGGCCCCAGTCCGCCAGTGCATGCTGGAGCTGTCTATGACAGCTCCAAAATGCAGTGGCGTACAGTTGAAAGGGGAGCTACGCTTCAGTGAGCAGCAATCAGATATCGCCTGCTCATGCACCTTCCCCTACACACCACACAAACCTGCCGCGCTACCTGCGTGCCCCTACGCGCACACTGTATAGCGGCGGGGTGCCCAATGCCCCGTTGGCTGTGCTGCGCTCCCCAAAGCCTTCTACATGCCACGCTGGGTGCCCACCCAGTGTGGCAACTCATGGTGCTAGCCGACGGGGTGCCCAATCCCCTGTCGGCCCACTGTCCTCCTCCCCAGAGTACAGGGTGCCACGCTGGGAGCCCACCCCAGTGTGGCAATAGATGCTAGGGCCAACAGGGTGCCCAACCCCGTCAGCTCCACGCCCCCAACCAGTTGTCCTTGTGCCACGCTGGGAGCCCACCCCAGCATGGCAAACGCCCCGTCGTCATTTAAAAAAAAACTACCTGTAAAAGAAAAACAGTCCCACGCAGTCTCCCTGCCCCCCACACAACCCGCACCCACCCACTGCGCACCTGCTCTCCACCACACCCACCCGTATTTACCTCCGAGTCCGGCGCAACGATCTTCGGTGGACCGGGAACACATCTGCACTCTTCAAAGCCGACCACGAACTGAGGAAATGCCGGTAAGCTGTATAATGGACTGGATGGGTTTTTTTCAACTTTGTTGTATATCTCAGGCATTTTTTGAATTCTTTGCACCAAATTTTCAACATGGGGTTTTTGGGACCCCTTCTCATGAATGATGTCACTGTCATGGTGTTATTTCGGGCCGAAGGGTGATTTGCATAATAACTGCGTGAAATCACCTTCGGGACCGATTAGCGAAGCGACACTGACAGGGTTCATAAGGTGGGCTCTAGAAGCCTATTTTGAGAATTTGGTGCATCAAAATGACTGTTTTATTTACGCATGCTATGCAGTTCTATGCACGCCGTAAGTTCGCAAATTTTCAATATTTTCACTCCAGATTTTCAACATTGCCATTTTACCACACCTTCTTATGAGTAGTACAGCTGTCATTTTTCACATCTCACCCAAAATGTGTTTCCGCCCATGTAGCGCACAATGGCGCAGTCGGTGTGCAAAATCAAAGTATGGGACAAATTAAGAAAATCACAGTGACACTGTTCATGAGCAGAGGTCTTAAAATGGCTATGTTGAAAATTTGGTGAAAAGATTCCTAAAAATGACTGTTTTACGAGCGTGTGTTGCGCAGTTCCTACGCACACTTGTAAGTTCGCAAATTTTCAATATTTTCACTCCAGATTTTCAACATTGCCATTTTACCACACCTCCTTATGAGCAGTACAGCTGCCATTTTTCATATGTCGCCCAAAATGTGTTTTTGCACATGTAGCGCACAATGGTGCTGTTGGTGTGTGAAAGCAATATTTGGGACAGATTAAGACAAGCATTTGTCAATGCCGAATGTTTGCTTGCTGGCATTGGCAGTGGTAGTGTAGAAGTTACAGAGCTGTGTAATAGGAATGGCAGTGAAGTATTGAACTGAAGCCAACCTCACCACCACCCTGCAGAGAGTGACAGGCATTGGGGTGTGCCTTTGGGTCATCAGGCATAACGGCCACGCCATTTCACACAGCCCACCCTGCAGACACTGATAAGTGTCACGGTGTGCCTTGGGGTCTTTGGCCCTATGTCGTACCCCATTCCATCAGAAAATCACGTGAGATGGGTGCGGTATAGAGAATGGGTGAACTTTGGGAGCCGAAGAGTCCAAGGCATACCTCGATGCCTCACTGGCTGCAGGGTGTGGAATGGTATGAGCATTGCAGGCAAGAATCCCAAGTCACATCCCTGATGCCTGTCATTTCTCTGGGTTGGGCATTATGGTTGGAAACCATAATACCTCAGGCATTCGTTGGTATTTTCACTCCAAATTTTCAACATGTTTTTTGTGACCCCACCTCATGAACAGTGGCAATATCAGTTTGTTAGCCGAAAGCTGCTTATGCACAGTGACTACGGCATTTAGCACCACAGGTGCAAACACATTCCGAACAGGATGTAAAAAATGACAGCTGTACTGTTCATGGGGAGGTGTAAAAAATGGCAATGTTGCAAATCTGTAGTAAAAATATTAAAAAAACTGGTGAAGTCACGAGCGTGCATAGAAACTGTGCAACGCACACCCGTAATGTAATTAGTTTGGGGATTTTTTACAGCAGATTGTCAACAGAGGCATTTTGGGACCTCCGATCATGAACAGTGTCACTGTGATTTTCTTTATCTGTCCCGAACAATGATTTCCCACAGTGACCACGCATCTCTGCGCTGAAAGTGTGAAAACACATTTTGGCCATGTTGTGAAAAATGACAGCTGTACTGTTCATAAGGAAGTGTGGAAAAATGCCACTGGTGAAAATCTGGACTGAAAATATTACAAAGTCATGAACTTACGAGGGTATGTGGAAACTGCAATGCTCACTCGTAACACAGTCATTTTATGGACTTTTGTCACCAAATTTTCAACATAGCCATTTTAAGACCTCTGCTCATGAACAGTGCAACTGTGATTTTCTTAATCTGTCCCAAACATTGCTTTCGCACACCGACTGCGTCATTGTGCGCTACATGGGCGGAAACATGTTTTGGGCAAGATGTGACAAATGACATCTGTACTGCTCATAAGGAAGTGTAATAAAATGGCAATGTTGAAAATCTGGATTGAAAATTTGAAAATTTGCAAACTTACTAGCGTGCGTAGGAACTGCGCAACGCACGCTCATAAAACAGTCATATTTAGGGATTTTTTCACCAAATTTTCAACATAGCCATTTTAAGATGTCTGCTCATGAACAGTGTCACTGTGATTTTCTTAATGTGTGCCATATATTGATTTCGCACACCGACTGCGTCATTGTGTGCTACATGGGCAGAAACACATTTTGGGCAAGATGTGAAAAATGACAGCTGTACTGCTCATAAGGAGGTGTAATAAAATGTCAATATTGAAAATCTGGAGTGAAAATATTGAAAATTCGCGAACTTACGAGCGTGCGTGGGAACTTCGTTAGCATCGCTCAGAAACAGTCATTTTAGGATTTCTTCACCAAATTTTCAATATAGCCATTTTAAGACCTCTGCTCATGAACAGTGTCACTGTGATTTTCTTAATTTGTTCCATACAATGATTTCACGACACCGACTGCGCCATTGTGCGCCATAAGGAACACGTTTTGGGTGAGATGTGAAAAATGACAGCTGTACTATTGATAAGAAAATGTGGTAAAATGGCAATGTTGAAAATCTGGAGTGAAAATATTGAAAATTCGCGAACTTACGAGCATGCATAGGAACTGCACAACGCACGCTCGTAAAACAGTCATTTTTTGGAATTTTTCCACCAAATTTTCAAAATAGGCTTCTTGAGAGCCCACCTTTTGAACGCTGGCAGTGTCGTTTCATTAATCAGGCCCGAATGGTGATTTCACGCAGTGACTGCGAAATCACCCTTCTGGCCCGAATAATGCCATGATAGTGACATCATTCATGAGAAGGGGTCCCAAAAACCCCATGTTGAAAATTTGGTGCAAAAATTCCAAAAAGTGCCTGAGATATGCAACAAAGTTGAAAAAACCCTATTTATCCCATTATACAGCTTACCGGCATTTCCTCAGTTCAGTGGTCGGCTTTGAAGAGTGCAGACGTGTTCCCGGTCCACCCAAGATCGTCGCTCGAGGTCCGGAGGTAAGTATGGGGTGAGTGGGGGTGGGAAGCAGGGTGCGCATGGGTGGGTGGGGCTGTGGAGGGGGTCAGGGAGAAGCGCCTGTGTGACCGTTTTAATTTTTGGGTTTTTTTTTTAAATTAGGCTATGGGACGTTTGCCATGCTGGGGTGGTCTCCCAACATGGCACAAGGACGGCTGGTTGGGGGGCGTGGAGCCGACGGGATTGGGCACCCGCGCGTTGGCATCAGTTGCCACGCTGGGTGGGCTCTCGGCGCACCGTCTCGGGGAGGACAGTGGAGCCGATGGAGATTGGGCACCTCGCAGCTATAATGACTTGCCACACTGGGTTGGCACCCAGCATGGCATGTGGAAGGCTTTGGGCAGCACAGCCGACGGGGATTGGCACCTCACGGCCATAGCAGTGTGTGCGTGGGGGGCAGCACAGTATGTGCATGTGTGTGTGCGCGGTGTGTGTGTGTGTGTGTGTGTAGGGAGAGCTTGACATGAGCAGGCGATATCTTATTGCTGCTCACTGAAGCGTAGCTCCCCCTTTCAACTGTATGCCACTGCATTTTCAGCTGTCATAGACAGCTCCAGCATGCATTGGCGGACTGGGGCTGCACCTGCCAACACACTGACTGAATTGGAACAGGGGGTGACACACCCCCGAAAACTCGGATTATGGCACTATGTTTCTTGCACATGCGTGCAAGCAAACATAAAAATCACAGTTACACTGTTCATGAGCAGAGGTCTTAAAATGGCTATGTTGAAAATTTGTGACAAAAGTCCATAAATGACTGTGTACGAGTGAGCATTGCGCAGTTTCCATGCACCGTGAAGTTCATGACTTGTAATATTTTCAGTCCAGATTTTCACCAGTGGCATTTTTCACACTTCCTTATGAACAGTTCAGCTGTCATTTTTTCACAACATGGCCGAAATGTGTTTTCACACTTTCACGCGAGATGCATGGTCACTGTGAGAAATCATTGTTCGAGACAGATAAAGAAAATCACAGTGACACTGTTCATGATCGGAGGCACCAAATGCCTGAGTTGACAATCTGCTGTAAAAATCCCCAACCTAATTATATTAATGTGTGCTGCACAGTTTCTATGTACGCCGTGACTTCACCATTTTTAAATATTTTACTGCAGATTTGTAACGTTGCCATTTTTACACCTCCCATGAACAGTACAGCTGTCATTTTTACATCCTGTTCAGAATGTTTTGCACCTGTGGTGCTAAAGTACGTAATCGCTGTGCATAAGCAGCTTTATTCTAACAAACTGATATTCCCTATTCATGAAATTAGAGATTACAAAAACATGTGGAAAATTTGGAGTGAAAATACCAACGAATGCCTGAGGTATTAGGGTTTCCAACCTTAACGCCCAACCCTGTAGAGAATGACAGGCATCAGGGGTGTGACTTGCAATTCTTGTCTGTAATGCTCATACCATTCTACACCCTGCAGCCAGTGAGAGGCATCGAGGTATGCCTTGAACTCTTTGGCCCCAAAGTTCACCCCATTCTCCTATATCGCACTCATCTCACCGTATTTCCTAATGGAATAGGGTGCGCATAAGGGCCAAAGACCCCAAGGAACACCGTGACACTTGTCAGTGTCTGCAGGGTGGGCTGTGGTAAATGATGCATGCTATGCCTGACCACCCAAAGGCACACCCCAATGCCTGTCACACCTGCAGGGTGGTGGTGGGGTTGGCTTCAGTTTAATACTTCACTGCCATTCCTATTACGCAGCTCTGTAACTCCTACACTACCACTGCCAATGCCAGCAAGCAAACATTCGGCATTGACAAATGCTTGTTTTTGTCTGGCGCTAGCTATCTTCCAGCCACAGTCTTTGCAAATGATATCAGCTGTCTTAGCTGAATCACTTTAATGGGATCAACCTCCTGTGTTTGCAACTATGCTATTCCCACTTCTAGCCCCTGGATTGCCTCTTTTGTTGTGGGCAGTGGCTCCTCTTCTGAATCTGAATCTGAAGAGACACTTTATACACTATCCATGTTATCAGCTGTGTTCATTATAGCATCCATAGTTTCAGTGTCTGACATGCAGTCATTGGTTTGAACAGCATCATCGTTGGTCAGCCATTCTTCTATAAGGCCCTCCACCTTTGGATCCTGCATCACCAGTAGTTGTAGCGTGGATGCTAGTGCTACAGTTTCTTGTGTATCATTCACCTCTGGTTCCTCAGGAGCATCCGGCTGTACAGCAAATGCAGAACCAGGAGTTGCTGTCCAGTGGTGGACAATCATGCTCTCACATGCACTCACCCATGCCTCTCCTGTCAGGTGAGCTACATCATGGAGGTTTCACTTTTTAAGAAGTCAGTAACAGTTGTCCCGGTCTCTGCAGCCACTAGATCCCTAGCAACCTTTACGATAAGAGATTTTGAAGGTTAGATTACGCCACCATCTAGTGGCTGAATATGGGAAGCTGTATTCTTAGGAGGAACATTGCCCAAATTTTTCCATCCCTGGAACAGAGCTCTGATTCAGGGGGATGGGCTGGACATTGATCCATTAACAGGAGAGCTTTAAGGGGAAGCTTCTGGCACCTAAGGTGTGCTCACACTGACGGAATAAAACTGTGTGTAAGCCAGTTTTTAAAGAGGTCGGATGTCATCCAGGTGTTCTAACTGCTGGAATTCTGGATAGGAAGGAAGCCCATGTTGCAATGGTGGAAACACTGTGGTTGGTGATATTTGCCAATGAATAGAAGTTTGATTTTATGAGTACTTGTGTCATTGCAAGCAAACTAAAGAGTCACCCGGTGCTTGCTGATTTTAAATCCCCTGCTTGCATTACTCTCTTTCCTGCCAGCCAGTGTAACACATCAGGGAGGCACCTCCAGAACAAACCTGTCTCATCACAATTACAGATTTGTTCTGATAGGTACCCCATAATGCAGCACTTGTTTTAGGTTTGGTAGAAATTCTGTGGCTGCTATGTCATCATTAGCTTCGCTGCTCACCCATTATGCGTCTCCTAATCCCTGGCACGCTGGAAGCACCATAACCAGCCAGTTAATGCAGGAAATTTGAAGCCAGCACCATGGATGTTTTTACCAAACTGCTCTGCTTTTTCTTGCACAATGGAACTGGACACTGGCACACTGCTGGCCCGCTGTTGCTCGAACCACAGCTGAGTGGCTTTGTCAATTTCAGTTTCATCAGCCCGACAAAGCTTTTACCGCTTCAAGACATCACCCTCAGAGCACTCCAACACAAAGTCCCTTAGTGCACCCTCTTGCTTTTTCCATGTGGTGATAGTGCTCTTGGAAAACCTAGTTTTCCGGCTGATTTTTGCTAAGCTTTCTCCACCTCTCAGCCTGTCCAGGATAGCCAGCTTTTGATCAGTGGCATAGCTGGAGCACTTCATTATGACAGTTGATAGTCAGCTGTCATGGTAAGTCAGAAGCACCCTTTATGCTGACAGCTCAAATGCAGGATTTTGATTGTGAGCCTCTTAGCCTATCAAGGCATAGCCAGAGCGCTTCAAGATGACAGATGACAGTCAGCTGTCACAGTAAGCCAGAAACCTTTTATTCTGACAGCTTGAAATGCAGGATTTTGAATGAGAAACCCGTTCAATATAGCCAATAGTTCACATAACAAGGTTTGTTATAGAAAGGTACTACTGTTGTTGGCCCTGAGGGCCCTTGTGCATGACTGTAAATAGCACCTGTGTCTGACCCTGGTGCTGTGCTGATGAGTGATATCTTGGAAAGATTGGTGACTCTGATGCAAGTGGTTTGTGATCCACAGTGAGGGCAGGAAGCTCTGACCAGGTGAGGTCAACCTGGGATTCAAAACTACAACAGCCACTGGGGAAGTGCTGGGCCACCTGAGTGCAGTGCTTCAGAACCTTTTGCAGAGACCATAGTTTGTTTGGAATCTGGCGCTATGGGCACCAACAGCAACGTGTTATAGTCCTTCAAACCTACAGCTGGTGGTGGATCACCTGTTTGCTCAAATGCAAAAAAGGTAAGAAAGCATCAGCAAGGACCAGTGGGAGACCATTCTGGAGTTCCTGAAGTAAATCGTTCAAATTGTAAAAAATCTGGGTCAGGTGAGGCCCCTGCTATCCTGAGTGGCCTTATTGTCCCTGCTTCAAAAATCTTTATTAAAAATCAATGGGCAGAGAGCTGGAGCTGCATTGGATAGTGGCATTTATGTCATCCTGGTCTTTGAATGGTTTTATGATGCGTGTTTGAGCCATTTTCCTTTACTGCCATTGGAAGAGTTGGATCAATGGGGCCTATGTGAGAAGGTTTATCCCTATCTGGGATGTGTTGCTGTGGGATATTGAGTTCCCCAATAAGGGGGTTGGGATAGGAGGCCCCATGGAAATCTTAGCTTTGTGTGTCCCAAATCAGGAATCTATGATGGAGTCCCTGTCATCATTAGAATAAATGCATATATGTTTCAATGTCTCAAGCAGCTCTGTGATGAATAAGAAGTTTGACAAGGAGGACAAGCATTGCCTGACATGTATTGGTAAGTTGAGCCTTGTTGGAGGCATCAATGACCCCTCTTTGAGCAAAAGGATGGAGAAGCTGGCTTTGTGTGGAGTCAGGATGAAAGGAAACAGGTGTTGCCTAGAGTTCTGACTGTGGTATCAGCAAAGACACCGCCAATCAAATATTAATGTAGAAGAGCCCAAAGGCGCCCTGGACTTGATGGTGAAGCAAGTAGTTCTGCCAGCTACAGCCCACGCTGTGGTGAGACATATCAGTGCATAGGTCAGGATCATGATGTAATGTGCTATCATTATACAGAAAGTATAGACTTTGGCTAAAACATAGTGTGCTAATACAGCAGTTCAACCCAAGACTGAAGGCCATGGAGTTGCAAAAAAATCGATACAGCCATTTTCAGTTTTGGTACTTCTTCAACATCAGATGAATGGCAACAGAGAATCAGACAGAGATTAGCATTCAAAACTCATGTTATTTCCACCCAACAGTGGGACATGAGTTGTGTGACAGGAAAAGAACACTGGATCCAGTTACTGGACCACCAACCATTTTGAGAGCCATGTGGCTGCTTGGCTCCAGTAGATGTTGATGATGTCTGGAGGCATCTTCAAGAGCTGTTGGCAGGTGGGATCGTACAAGAATCAAAAAGCTCTTATGATTCCCCTACTGTAGTGGTCCAAAAGAAAAGTGGTATAGTGCAGATGTGTGTGTACAACAGCACTCTAAAAAAATGCACCATACCAGCTCAGTACACTATGCCCCGGATTCAAGATGCTCTGAATTGATTGCATGATAACTGCTGGTTGTGCAGGGTCTGTACATCAGTTACTATGAAATATGAATGTCCAATTTCAATCTGGAGAAAACTTCTCTTGGATTCCATGAGTTCCTTTGTATACCCCAGGGCATCTCTGAAGCCCAAGCAACTTTTAATGTCTTACAGAGTGAGTAGTGGGTGATATACCTTTGTTTGAATGTTTGGTGTAGTTGAGCAGTGTCATTATATTTTTTCTCTTGGTTGGCCCACATCCGCCACCATCCTGGTCCATGCTCGGCTCCAACTAAGGCCCTCACCCCGGCCAAACCTCCATGACTTGCCCCCATGGTGGGGGTGATGGCGAAGTCCCCGTACTCATTGCCGTGTCCTGATCCAATCTTCTGCTGGGAGTGACACCCTGGAACCACACATTGACCTGGAATGGCCATCAAGCCGCTCGACTGTTTTTCCTGTTTTCCCCTCAGGGCTGAGGCATGCAATGATGCCAGCAGGTAATGCGTGATGCTCCCGTGCGTGCTTCTCCAGTCATCTGCCCCATCCCGCCAACCTTGACAGCATCAGCGTGCTTCCCTCCAGCCTCCGCTAGGGGCCAGGCATTCACCGACTGCTGGAACCTCCTATTCCCGGAGAAGGAGAACAGTCCATGGAACGCTCAATCCTTCTCCTCCCCTGCCAACCCCCGGCAGCCCTTGCTCGTTCCCAAACATGGGTCGCCAGCATGTCATCCAGTGCCTCAAGCCTCAGTGCCACTGGGCTGGACTCAGTGTCATTATTTTTGGAAAGACTTTGGAGAAACATGAGGTCCAGCTGTTAAAAGTTATGGATCACCTCGAGGAGTTTGGACCTGTGCTGTCTTTGGACAAATGCCAAACCTTTCAAACGTGAGTGAAGTATGTGGGGCATATCATGTCTGCTGATGGGATCTAAACTGATCCTAGCAAAGTGGAAGTCTTCACCTTCTGGCCTTAGAAACTAGTGTTGCTCAGATGTCCTGATATCTGATCTATTGGCTGGATATCAGATTTCAGACTATCCTAGTCCAAAATCTGATCTCTGGCTGTTAAATTGCACAATCCGAGCACATACACCCACACTGAAATGAGTAATAACCGCCCACTCAAAGCACCTTCTAATCCCCAACCTCTCTCCCCCACAAGTCCCTGTCATGAGAATATGCTTTTTTTTGTAAGTTAAATAATGGTCCTATAATAAAGCAGGAATTCTCATAAAAATTCTGGCCCCCTCTACCCACGCTAAATCTGGATGCCCTCTGGTCCCCACCTCCATGGCACAATTCCCAAACCACAGTTTAATATAGAACCCCCCAACACACCTACTAGCCCCAAGTCCCCACCCCCACCCTCCCAAGTACCCAAATAATTTTCAGAAGTCAGTCGGATCAGGAGATCAGTCCCACAGCGAGCAGCTTGTATTCTTCTTTGGCCTAGAAGGTAAGAATGAATGGTGAAGTCCTCCTATAGTAACACCTGATTGACTGGCAGCAGCTGAGCTTATTATAGGAACATACTCTAGTAAGCTACAGAACAGAATTCTACTGCAACCCCCTGCAAAATGGGGGGCCTACATGCCACCATGCAGCTCTGTCTCCTCCTGCTCCTGAGTGCCTCCAGAACCAGCCAGCAATTGTTTTTCCTGGTCCTCCAGGTCTTGTTCTGCCCTTGGTGCCCCAGCCAAGGAGCCCAAAGCCTTAATTCAGCCCTGCAGGGCTCAAAACAGTGCACCACGATTACCCGCTTGTTGTTCTGCCCTCGGGGAAGCGGGGATTGCGCAGGCGCAAGCGGTGCCTTTAATCTACAACCGCTTCATTTTGCGGTTAAACTGGAGAGTAGTCCATCGGTCCCGGGATCCCCATCTGCTAAGTGGGACCCAGAGACCACGGACAGGCCGCTGAGAGGCCGATCTCCTCAAAATTGTTGGAAAAATGTGAGGGAGTTTGATCAGGGCTCATTAATATTCATGAGCCAGAGCCCCAATCACATTACCATATTCATGAAGACCTGTCTGCCCTCAGGGCAGCTGTATCTCAGCTGCAGCCGAAAAGAAAGAAAAGGAAAAAGAAATGTTTTTAAATATTGTAACTGCAGTCTGTTGGGGAATTTACTGTGTAAAGGAGGGAGTGTTTAAATTAAATAAATGCTTTGTTCCTGGCTGCACCAGATAAATATTGGGACTCAAGACAGAGTAACAGCCTGTCTGCTGCTGCATGTCAGGGAGCTTACAGTACATATTGGCAGCAGACAGGAAAACAGACTGAGCAAATTTCTCAATCCGTGCAGCGACTGCAAGTACTCAACCTGGGCTAAAGGACTGTGGGGCACTGGGGCAAATATTTTCATTCATCCTGGCTGCACCAGAACTTTATTTTGGGACTGTGCTCATTCTGTTAAGGGACAGTGGGTTAAGCAGCCATTGCAAGCAGCCACAGCCAATTAGAAAGCCAGGAAAACAAAGCCAGGACTTGTGGCTCACTCACCAAAGCTCATGGGTAAATGTCAAGTGCTCATGGGGACTTACAGGGACCTAATTCGAGGCATAAAATAGCAGACCAACAGTGCATCGAGTGAGGTTCATGTGTTATTCATTTCTGTGATTGACAGGTCCTCCAGCCAATCGGAGGAGGCCCTGCAGCCCAAAACCACAGCCAATCAGGAGCCACGGGAAAGCCCTATAAGATATAGCATTTTCCAGCAGTTTGCTAAATTCAAGGGGGAGAAGGAGATTCAAGCGGGAGCCCCCCCACAAGGGTGGGGGCTCAGGCCTCTGCCATTCAACTGGGCCTGATCATTCCAGCTAAGCCCCTCCAGCGAGGAGGGGATTTTTGTTCTATTAAAGTTAAAGTAATTTAGTTAAGTTTGTTAACCTGCTATTCTGGAGGTTGCCAGATTGTCCTCCAGGTGCTAGCCCTCCCCTCCCTCCATGTCGGAAAAGATGTGGACTGAAACCAGATGGCATCAAGCAACGTGAGAGCACTGACCGAGAACCTCAGATGTAAGAGGACTGAAGATGTAAGGAGCCTTCCATAATTGGGATCGACCGTGGAGGACTTGAGTGAGTACCCTTGTACCCCCCGATGCAAGGGAGAGATACAGCAAGCTAAAACCATGGCCCATCATGCCCTTGTAACTGTTCTAATGCCAAGAAAGAAAACTAAGTAACTATGGGCCAGTATCCTGTGATATGGGGCACTAGCAAATGGGCACCTGCCGAAATGGTGACCCACTTTCGGCTAGTGCTTCGACGGCAGGGGTGTGGGGTCGGCAACCGGATGAGGCAGGTCGTGAACACACGCGGGGGGGTGGGGTGAGAGCGAGCCTGATGAATGTGGGGCAGGAGGGTATGTGAGGGTTGGTGCCACAGGGTTCCGGCAATCTGGCATTGTGGCGTGGTGGGCTAGGTGCTGGCTTGGGGTGGCGGGGATACAGGGTTTGGGACTGGGCGTCAGTAGTTTTTGTTGCACTCGACACCCGAGACAGTGGTTTTCTCTTCTTTTTTTACATGCACTCCCGACATGCACCCCTCTGGAGTTGAGAATCCTAATTTGGGGCGGGGTGACTTTTTGCGCAGTATTTACTGTCTCTGGAATCCCACATCGCTGCAAATCAATTTTGGTGATGTGGTGTTGCCATAAGGGCATTCAGCATATCAAATTCACCCTTATGACATAGGACCCTATGGGCCGACATGCCTAGTACCTACTTAAATGAGAGAAGGCAAGAGTAATTAATCTGGGCCTCCTTGGCCATAAGCGACTGTTCAATTTTAGTAGTTCATCAGTTCGTACCTTGCCTGCTGCCCTGACTGGCCCAGTGCGGGTGAATCTTTGGGACTGTGTTATGCAGATTGCAGCTGTTGTTGAGGGTACCCAAGAGAGCACAGACAGCACGTAATCAGGAAAAATCATGTAAATGTGCTGATATTCACCTGTACCCACTATTCAGTCAAGATTGTCCTGTGGAGCAGCCAGCCATAGCTACACTGCCACATCAAGGGACATAAGACCTTGGAGTCAATTGAGACTGTGCTTAAACCCTGGAAATGACAGTTTTCCACCTTGTTTGACTTATATCTAAGAATATAGACACGTTAGAGATATATTGGTATATGGATGTACTGTATATGACTATAATATATATGTGCTGAATATTCAGGATTGTGAATCAAGATCTAGCCAAGTAACCTTGCCTTTTCTGAAATGTTCAGTCTCACGTACACGGCAATTACTCTTCTGTGACAAGCAGGGCTACTCTGCCAAAAGCAGGGCAACCCCTGCACCTCTGGTATGGATCGATTTGCTGTTGATTTGCCTTCCAAGTTAGCCCCTTTCTTAAATCAAAGCCAGCCAACTCAACCAGCTGCAACATCCACCCAGGCCTGCAACAATCCAGGACTTTGGTATCTGGGTCAGGAGTATAGTGTCAGATTGCGGGTTTCACATGTGTCTGGGAACTGGTACCAAAGATGGGGAAAATTATTGTGCAACATCTGATTAGTCAGCAGCTTAGATAGCCAGGGCTTTATGTATCATTTGTGGTTGGTGAATGGTGATTGCCTTTTCTGTTTAATTTGATAGTCACCCAGCTGGAGGGTTCACCAGCACAAGAAAATCCATTGTACATTCGTATATAGAATCAATGCCTAAACTCTTTTCCTCCTGTTTCCCCATCCTAACTCCTATGCCCCCCAAATGAATACTGTTGTTACTGTTTTTGCAAATCATGGTGGGTGAGCATATTATTAGAGAGAGTCTTTAATTGCAAAATGTCTGAATTGTGGGAAAATACAAATGAGTCATGTTTGGGAGTAGCAAATGGTATTTGTCGGTGGTATAACATCTCAGGAGGTTGTACCAGGTAACAGCTAGCCCATGTTAAAAGTATACCCTGAGTGGAGGCACTGCGAAATTGTTTAAACCTAATGTAAGTTTAAGAACCCAAACCCCTCAGCCTATGTCCAGAGTTGTAGACAGGGGTGTAACACTAGGAGTAGCGCTGCCTAGGAGTAACACTACTATTGGCAGGGGCTTGGGGGGGAGGAGAGAGGAGAGAGGTTAAACCGAGCTCCCATCTGCCTGGATTGGTGGTAGTTCAGGTGGATGTTAAAGATCCCATGGCACTTATCAAAAAGAGTAGGGGAATTTCCCCGGTGTCCTGTTCGAATTTCCCCTCATTCACTAAAAATACCACCAACAGCTTAATCTGGTTCAAGGTCAGTTGGCATTCATCTGTATCCCCCTCCCCCGGGTCATGCCCGAAAATAGGCAGGATTTGTCTAGTGCACTTACCCAGTCAACAAAAACTAAATAAAATTAAAAAAATAAATAAAATAAGATGATGGTTTTGGTGGGGGTTATACTTCTTTCAGGATGGGTTAAAATGCTGTTCTGTACCTTAATAGAGTATGTTCGTATAATAAACTCAGGACTTCTTATAAATAAAATTCCCCCCAATCATGCAAAATCATGATGCCTCCCAGTCCCCACCTCCCAGACCCACAGTTTAATTCAGTACCCTCCGCATAAGAATGTTTTGATATATATATATATATATATATATATATATATATATATTTTCCAAAATCATGTGTATTATTGTAGTGCAGCACAACATAATATGTGTTAGGATTAGTCCGGTTTTTAAATGTAATTGTGTTGTTCTAACTTTCTGTATGTAGTTCTTGATGAATCAGTTTTATTCAGCACTGTCACTTTAATGTACTACAGGGCAATACTAACAGCAAACGTGCTCTTCTAATGAAGCCCTGAACGAAACTGGTTAAGGGTGGTTAGCTGCTGCTAATAGTGTGAGTTCTGTTTAATCTTGTATTTATTTTTGCCACTTTGATTTTGCACGTTTGCACTGCATATTATCATAGTATCATAGTGTGTTACAAGCTCAGGAGGTATTACCTTTATGTGAGCTCGCCACCTGAAGGTGAAATTATTTTTATACGTATTGAAATTTTGTGTTGCCCATATATTGGTCTAGCTGATATTTAAATGTATCCATAATATTACTTTCAATAACTGATCCTGGAAGCATATTCCATTTGTTAACTATTTGTTGTGTGTACCACTGGCTTCTCTTTTTTGTTTTACAATGGGCCCCTCTTAATTTAAGATAATGAGATCTAGTCTGAGTAGTATTAAACTTTGTTCCTAGGACAAGTGTCTCTATAAGGACAGGATCTTTAATAGCTTTTTATGTTAAGCAGAGGTCACCTCTAAGTTGATGGTAATTCATGGAGTGTAATTCTAATTCTTATAATATTTCCCCATACAGTAGGTCTTGTTTGACATACCTGTAATTTTTTTTTGTCATTTTTCTTTGAACTCCCTCAACAAGTTTCTTACCTCCGTTTGTATAGGGAGCACAAAAAGGTACACAGTAATCCAAATGTGATCTAACTAGACTAGTGTATAATGGTAGAATAACTTTTGGCTGCCTGCTCTTAATATGCTTAAAAATACATTCAAGGGTGCGGTGAGATTTTTTAACTTTTGATAATGTGTTGTTATCGCAGCTAATTTTGTTATCTACTATTACTCCCAAGTCTGTTTCATTGTCAGTTTCGTGTAACAGCACTTGATTCAGTGTATATTTGTATTTTAAATTATTGTGACCCAGGTGCATTCCTTTACACTTTTGTATGTTAAACATCATTTATTCATTTTGCCCATAATTCCAGTGCTGATATCTCCTTCTGGAAGTTGGCAGCTGCCTCAGGGAGTTAACTATACATCCAACCTTGCAGTCATCTGCATACTCGACATCCAGGTGTTATTTGATGACTGCATTGAGGAAATCAAGATGTTAAACAAAACAGGGCCTAATACTCAGCCCTGGGGACCCCTACTTGTAACCCTCAGCCCATGCAGATGAAGACCCTTTAATGGAAGTGCATTGTCTGCGATTATTTAACCATGATTCTATCCAGTTTGTCAAATATTGGGGGAATGCTAGATTTTTCATTTGCTGTAACAAAATCTCGTGGGAAACTCTGTCGAAAGCTTTAGCAAAATCCAGAAAGATAATATCCACAGGTAGACCAGGCATCCAAAGATAAACTAGCATTTTCAAAGAAGTGCAGGTGATTGGTTAAACATGATCTACCTCTGGTAAAGCCATGCTGTGAGATATCTTGAAGGTTGTTAAGTTCTTTATGTTCTTCAACTCTATGCAAGATGAGCCTTTCAAACCTATTACAGAGGTCAGACTTATCAGTCTGTAGTTTGAAACATCTGTCTTATTTCCTGATTTAAATATAGGGATAACTAAAGCATCTTTCCATGCTAAAATATACTCACCTTTTTCTAAGGATAAATTAAATAATTTACTCATTGGCCTAGAGATTTGAGTAGCAATTTCTTTAAGAAACCTGGGATGTATTCCATCAGGACCCGCTGAGGAATTGATATTTAAATTCAGTAGTGCTCATAGTTTTCTCTCTAGTAATTTGAATAACTTTTTGAGTTGTTGGAAGAAGATATATTATCATCAATATTCTTTTTATCCTTTGGGGTAAAGATGGTAACGAAATAGTTATTGAGTTCCGTGGCCATTTGGATTTCATTGTTGATAAGCCCAGATTTGGATTGGATGGTTCCTATGTTCCCCCTAAGGTGTGCGCATGTGCGCCCACACAGCAGTCAGAAATAACCCGCACACTGCTTCAGTAGTAGCGCACAAAGCAGCTGACAGGGATCCTCTTGTTCATGAAGTAGTGACAACAGTCATCACTCAGATTTAAGACTCAGACAACAGGACATGAAAGTGAATGGGAAAGAAACATTGTATGCCCACTCGAGGTCACAACCCATTAACTTTAACAAGCCAGCAGTTAACAAGCTAGACATCTCGCCTTCGCTCCACTTATTGAACAAAGGAACAAACCGCAAAATTCCAACCAATCGCTTAGCAGTTACAGCAATGTTTTCAGCTTGTCACCTCTTTTCAGTAAGACAGTACCTGACAGTGAACAGTATTCCCCTGTTGTTCACAGAAATTGCATGTTTTATTTGTTTGGTAGATGCCCCAGCAAAGGAATGCTAGAGATTCTGATATAGGGCGATATCATATCATTTCAGTTTTACAGTTGCACAACTTCAGTGTAATCTGCCTCCTCCCAAGCAGTGTCTCACATATAAAATATGTTTATAATGGATTTAAAGCCTCACCACTGAAAGCGTGTTCATTTTTTTTCAGTACAAGAAAATGGGGAAACTACAGTTTTTGTTTGCAATAAAAGCATCAAAGCAACCTACTGTCTGTTTCTGTGTCATTTTTTATGTATTTGTTGGGAGCCGGGATGGGTATAACCTTCTCAATTATCAGGCTGAGACACTGACTGTAAATATGTCTAGAGTGATGAGATTGTGCTTTCTTTAAAATGGGGTCTCACATTATATACACATTTGAGATTCAATGAACCAGTGCTTGTAAAAGGTTGCCCATGTTGGCTACACGGGCATAGTAATTCTAAAGTGGACAGCAAGAAATGGCAGCACAAAAAAATGTCCTTTTCATTTAATTTCATAAATTCAGACTGTGCTTAGTATGGATCTGGAACAGAAGAGAAATACAGTCTCATAAATGCATCTCCTCTCTCATATCACACTGACTCACTCACTACATTGCAAAAATACATTTTAAAAAACCCTCTGAGCTCAACAATACCCAGCATAGTCATTGTAAACCATACCTAGGGTAAATGACATCACATACAATTTATTTATTTATTTATTTGCTTTTGGTAACCAGGTGAGTGCACTAGGCATAAGAATGCCTATTTTCAGGCATGACCCAGCAGGATACAAATGGAAATACATGAATATACATGTGACGCAGCACATGAGATATGAGATATGTAACATAGTGAGGAGGAAGATCACATACAATCAACTGTAGGTATGGAGAAACATTCTTCTAAACATTCTTCAGCACGATACAAACAATACAGTTTTGACAGTCAAAAGAAAAGCTAGAAGTGCAAAAAACATGTGAGAGAACTGACATTTTAAAGCATCTACAATATGCAATAAGTGCCATTATGTGGCCAGTAGGCATTAGGGAGAGAAGAAACGGGGAGAGAGGAGAGTGGAGGGAGGCAGAGGAAAAGGGTGAGAGATGATAGAGAGGATTAAAGGATGGTAATGAGAGAGGAGGAGCATGGAGTCAGAGGGGTAGTTGCCTAGAGGTGCAGAGGGCAGGGATGAAGGGTGGACTACGGTGGGTGAAAGTACATACAGAGACTAAAAGCATGGAGATGTTCATGGTGAAGTTTCTGGAAATTAGCATGGGTGGAAGCTTGATGAATAGTTTGGGGTATGGGTTCCAATACTTTGGAGCCGTGGATGAGAAAACACAACCAAATTATGCATGCTCATCAAAGATCTCATTGCTAAATACTGCTTTAAGAAGCTGTCCAACCCTGAATACCACATTGCCGTAACAGTATTAAATTATGTACTTTTGGAGTTGGCAGAGTTGTCTAAGATGTTTCAGAAAAGTGGTCTAGCAGTTGAAGCTGTACAGATTGCTAGGGCAAAAAAAAAAAGATCAGAAGCGTACCTGGGGTGAAACTGTCTACTGGAGCCAACTAGAAATACTGCTTTTGGCTAATTGCACAGCTGAAGTAAGCACAACAGCAATTTTGCAATTAATTAGCCTGTTATGTGACCATCTGGACAGCCAATTTCCTGCAGGTGAACTTTCTGACTGATATGCCTTTGATTTTGCAGCAATGCCACATTGCAGCTTTGAGTTTGGTTTATCAAATATTGAGAGACTGTACAGCAAATATCAGCACTATTTATTTTCAGCAGTGGACCATGCAGAAATTGTTAGCCAGTACAATGACTTCAGATTTATAGTTGCTGAAAAAATAAAGGGAGGATCATTAAAATCCTTTACTGACATGATTCACTTTGCTTTGACTAGCGTGCAGTACAGCATGGTGGCTGAACTTATTGCTGTATGTGCTACATTCCAAGCTAAATATGAAGCTATCGTGTATAAAGGTTCCTACACAGTCTTATCCTTCTCCAGAAGAGATTCTCCATAGGGAGGTGCAGAGTGAGAAGATACAATAGCACAAAGAAAAATCTTGGAAGTGATAGAGGATCATGTACTGAAGCAGAGAGAAGTATGGCTGAGTAGGACCATAACTATTTGGGAGGAAGGTTTCACTCAAGATTTTCATAGGAAAGTTAGGAAGATTTGTTGCTGCTCTTGGAAGAGCATTAGGATTTTATATATCCAGAAGCATGGTGGAGTCCATAAAGTTATATGGAGATCCTGAGCCCACAACACAGACTGATATTACATTTAAAATCCTCATACAGCTAGCAGCTTGGTTTTCTGGCCAGCAAGCTGGATTGTTTGAGAATACATTTAGTTAACACTTTAGACTTGGGCAGTCTTTTCTGGGTTGACACAGACTAAGGATAGTCCAGAATCAATCTTCAAGGCAGATAACCCCTGACTGACTTTGAAAACCTAATTGACTCTAATACCTACTCGCCACTGACAGTTATTGATTCAGCCTGACAAATGCAGCCTGTAGATAATATCAAACAAATGAACTATGAATACCAGCTAGATTTGGATAAGGGAGCTGGGGATCGAGATGTGGATGCCATTTCTATACTTTCATTAACTATTGAGGGCATCCATCTTAAAATAACTGACCATGAAGTAGTGAGATTTCTGGATAATTTTGATATTATTGGAACTGCAAGAAACATGGTGTATAGAAAACGTAACTTCCAAATTGGCTGGATATTCTGTCTTTACTCTGCCAGCAACTAAAGATAAAAAGTTTGGAAGGTTTAAAGGGGTATTTCCTTTGTTATCAAAACTTTGCTAAATTTTCAGATCACTTACATTTCTACTAAGTCAGAGGATATTTTGGCTCTATTGATTAGCAAGGGACAAGAGAAGACTATTCTCTGCAGTATATACTTTGCCCCTCGTAATAGAGCTGCTGATCCCGCTGACATTTTCATACAGGATCTGAAAATGGCACCTGACGAATTGTTAGATAAGAGTATATCTTGTCCTATAATTATTTTGGGAGACTTTAATGCTAGAATTCCTTCTTGTTTCTTGGAAGACATATATTCAGATATGATCCATACAATATCTATAATTAATCCAAATTTCTCATATATTAGGACTGCTCAGGATCTAAAATATAACCTCAGAGGTAGGAATTGTTTGTGGGCTTGGCCAGTAGAAATTTATGTATTTTAATTGGGAGAACTCAGGAGATCTAGTTGGATCCTTAATGTATAGAGGATCTAATGGCTTTCAACCCTAAACAGGTTTGGACCAATTTGGAAGCAGTAAAGCTGATCCAAAAGTTAGAGGTCATGGATAGATTGGAATCAGTACACTGTGCCATTGTAATTAACATCAAATGCCCCTTTGGGACTTTAAGGAGTGAGGCACAATAGGAAGAGAGTCTGGAAGTCATAAATGAGAGAAGGATTAGATGGGGTCGATTCATCAAGCTGGTTTCAAAGAAATTCTTAGTACAGTAGTCTTAGGTGATATTCACGAGTTGGTCCTGGACAAATGTAAGGCCTTTAATATTTTGGAGAATTGAGAAACTGTTCATTCTTTACTTGGACTGAGATGTAAAACAACATACCATCCTAGGTCCTTTATAAAAAGTCTTGGTTTAATTCGGTATGCCTACAGGCAAAGAAAGAGTTTGGAGGAAAACTAGGACAGCATAAGAAGAAAAGAAAAGTCTGCAGAGTTTTAAAGATTGAAGAGAGAAAATATAGGAAAATTCTCAAATGGAAGAGACATAAACATACTCAGGGACTTTGGCAAAAACAGAGGCAGGCTATTCTGGATAGGGATGGAAGGGATTTTCTAATACTGTTACCCAGGGATATAATAGATATGCCAATAGGATTGAAACCTATATTACACCTGAAGTTTGGGCATCTCATTTCTCCAAGCTCCATCATTCTCATGAAGATCAGGAGACACCTGATGCTTTCAAAATACAGGAGGATGAAAGTTTTCCAAGCCCTATCTTGATCACAGAGGATGAAATCCGGATGGCACTGTTTGAGCTTAAGGCAAATAAAGTGCCAGGACCAGATTTGGTCCTAGGTGATCTCTATAAGCTTTTTCCCAACTGGTGGATTCCTTTTCTTCTTTTTCTGTTTAATGGCCTGGTTCAGGGGTACTCTTGCCTGCCAGTTTTTAAAAGAGTGGATCCAAATGACAAGAGGATGTATAGGCCTGTTAGTTTGATAGATGTTTCACAGAAGATTTTCTCTGGGATAATTTGGGGCAGATTGCTGTCATGGGTCGAGGAAAACTCAGTATTAAATAAGGCACAGAACAGTTTCTGGAAGGACCATTCTACAGTACAACACTGTTATGGGTTTCAGCACCTGATCTGGAAGTATACTGAAGTGAGAAAAAAAAGATTATGTTGCTGTTTTATGGACATCTCCTCAGCCTTCGACAGCATTAGTAGAAAAATCCTTTGGGCTACATTAAAGAATCTGAAGTTGGAGGCCTCTCTTCTTGATGTTATTATTAGACTCTATGAAAATACTTGGGCAAGGGTCCAGTATAATCAGCATGGTCATCTAACTGATAGATTTGAGACAAATGTGGTGGTCAGACAGGTGTGTATTTTGGCCCCACTCTTTAACATCTACATTAATACAGTCTTAGATCAGCTTGGTAACCAGATTTTTATGCTTCAAAATTAATGATCAAAGGATTGAATGTTTAGCATATGCAGGCGATTTAGTCTTGCTCTCTACTTCAGTCCTAGGTCTTAAAGAAAATTGGCTCACTTTGAATCTCTCTCTGTTCTCAAAGGAAATTAAAAGTTAATCTCAGCAAGACCAACATTGTAGTTTTTGGCTCTCAAACCAAGAATACGGTAGGCTTTAGGTTAAACAGTAACCATATAGACACTGTTAAGTGTTATGACTATTTAAGAAACATAGAAACATAGACTTTGATGGCAGATAAGGACCGCTTGGCCCATCTAGTCTGCCCATTTCCCTACCTACAGGATAGGTCACAGATCCTAGTTAACCAACAGCCTATTTCTTCCTACCCCCCCACAAGAATTGCCTTATGTTTGTCCCATGCATTTTTGAATTCTCCCACAGTTTTAGACCCCACAACCTCCTCAGGAAGGCTGTTCCATGCATCCACTACCCTCTCTGTGAAATAATACTTCCTCACATTGCCCCTGAACCTCCCCCATCTTTAAATTGTGTCCCCTTGTTCTTGCACGTCTCTTTTTCTGAAAGATGCTACCCTCTTGGACTTTGTTGATTCCACTGAGGTACTTAAAAAGTTTCTATCATGTCCCCCCTCTCCCTTCTTTCCTCAAGGGTATACATATTAAGCTCCTTTAGTCTGTCCTCGTACGGCTTCTCTTGCAGACCCTGCACCATTTTAGTTGCCCTCCTCTGGACTGCCTCTATCCTGTCTATGTCCTTGCGGAGATGGGGTCTCCAGAACTGGATGCAGTACTCCAGATGGGGTCTCACCAATTGTCTGTACAGAGGGATAACAACTTCCTGTTTTCTGCTGGTGATGCCTCTCCCTATGCATCCCAGTATACACCCAGCCCTCCCCACTACCTTCTCACATTGCTTGCTGACCTTAAGATCATCTGATATGATTACCCCCAGGTCCCTTTCCTTTTTTGTTGTTGTTACTACCTCCCCCCCATTGTGTATTCTTCCCCCTGGGTTCTTGTTTCCCAGGTGCATTATTTTGCACTTCTTTGCATTGAATCCAAGCCGCCATACTTCTGACCATTCCTCCAAACTTGCCAAGCCCCTTCTCATCCTTTCCACGCCTCCTTGTGTATCAACCCTGTTGCAGATCTTTGTGTCATCTGCAAAGAGGCATACTTTTCCTTCCAGTCTCTCTGCAATGTCACTTATGAAGACATTAAAAAGGACTGGACCTAGTACTGAACCCTCTGGTACCCTACTAGTAACCCCTCTTTCTTCAGAGTGGACTCCATTTACTATTACCTTCTGTGTCCTGTTGTCCAGCCAATGTTTTACCTAGGCTACCACCCTGGGACCCACTCCCAGGCTGGTTAATTTGACTATTAATCTTTTGTGTGGACTGTGTCAAATGCCTTGCTAAAGTCTAGGTAGGCCATGTCCACAGCCCCTCCTGGTCTACTACTTGGGAATCACCCAGTCAAAGAAATCTATTAGATCTGCCTGACATGACCTTCCGCTGTGAACCCATGCTGCCTTGGGTCCTGGCCCCACTGGCCTCTAGGTACTCAACAATTCTTTCCTTCAGAAGTGACTCCATCACTTTCCCTACCACAGAGGTCAAACTGACAGGTTTGTAGTTTCCTACCTCTGTCTTGGTCCCACTTTTATGAAGAGATCACATCCACCTTCCTCCAGTCCTCGTGTACCACACCATCCTCCCATGATGTATTAAAAGAGTAGCCAGTGGTTTCACTAGTTCCCCCTTAATTTTTAGAATTCTGGGTGAATTCCATCAGACCCCATTGCTTTGTCCACCTTCAGTTTTAGGAGTTCTTGTAGAACCCTTTCTTCTGTGAAAGGACTAGGATCGACCCCCTGTCAAGAGTGCTTCTGTTAATTGGATTAGGCACTTCCCTCCTCTTTTATGAATACTGAGCAGAAATATTCGTTCAGTATCCCTGCTTTTTCACTGTCCCCCTCTGCCCACCCACGGTTCATTCTATTCAGCCTCACTATCCCTCCTTTTGTCTTTCTACGTCGCTGATGTACCTATAAAAGTTTTATCCCACTTCTTACCGAGTTGGCTATCTTTTCCTCAGTTTTGGCCTTTGCTATTTGACTTCCCTTCCTGCTTCCTTCTGCCTTAACTGGTACAGCTCTCTGTCCTGCTCCTTCTGTGTTTCCTTATACTTCGGAATGCTATCTTTTTCCCTGACTTTCACAGCCACCTCTTTTGAGAACCATAGTGGCTTTTTCTTTCATCTTGATTTGTTTATTTGCTTCACAAAGGCTTGTTGCCTCTGTGATGGCAGTTTTGATGATTCCCCATTGTTGCTCCACACCTCCTTCTAGCCTGTTTGCTAGTGCTTTCTGAGGCACTCCCCATCTTGCCAAAGTCAGCCCTCCTGAAGTCCAGTACCCTCACTTTTGTATGGCTTGACTCTGTAGTTGAGTTTAACGTGAACCACACTGTTTGATGGTCACTTGTTCCCAGATGGCAACCCACTTCTAGATCTAAGATCCTCTCACTGCCCCCGTTTGAGAGTACGAGGTCTAAGATTGCTCCCTCATGAGTGGGTTCCAAAACTAGCTGTCTGAGGCCTGCCACCTGTAGGGCATCAAGAATGGCCCTGTCTTGGAAGTGGCTGCAGCAAATGTGCTCAGTTAACATCTGGCATATTCAGGTCTCCATCAACAGTATCTCCCTTTCTCTGCCATCCTAAGAATGCCTTCTATCATATCCTTGTCCATTCTCCCCTGACATAGGATCTGTACACAACCCCTGTGGATTGTGGTGCCCTTTCCAGTCTCCAAGGTGACCCACAGTGCCTCCTCTCCTGCCTGTTTGCTCTTTTGTTCAGTTGCTTTTATCCCTTCCTTTACATAGAGAGCTACTCCTCCCCCTCTTTTCTCCTGCCTGTCTCTCCTGTAGGTTATGTACCCTGGTATGTTAACATCCCAGTCATGGTTCTCTGTGTACCATGTTTCTGTGACTGCTATGATATCCAGGCATCCCTCTTCCATCAAGGCCACCAGCTCAGGAGCTTCTTGCCCAGACTACAGGCATTGGTACTCATTACCTCCATTTCTTGATGGCCTTACCCTTTTGACCCATCCCTGTTCTTATTGCATTTGTCACTTTCTCCATTTACCCCTGCGCTTCTCCCTATTGACATCTCTATGTTGGTGTTTACTGCACTTACTACCGAGACTTTTTGGGGGGGCTAGGATTTCCCTGCTCCATTCCAGTGCCTCCCCTCTTGCTTAGTTTAAATGCTTGCCAATGAAGCATTTAAACCTATCACCTAGGATCCTGGTTCCCCTCCTGGACAGATGCAGCCCATCATGCCAGTATAGGCTTGCATCACTCCAGGTGGATCCCCAGTCCCAATGAAGCCAATCCCTGAGCTCCACACCAGTTTTTCAACCACTGATTGAATCCCATGGTGTGAACATCCTAGCCTCTCCTACGCCATAGATGGGTAGCACCTCCGAGAAAGTTACCATGCATGCTGCCTATTCAAGGCCCCTCCCAATTCCACAAACTCTTCCTGCACTTCTAACCTTTCTTAGCCAGGTCATTTGTCCCTAGGTGGACAATGACATCCAGCTCCCCTCCTGTGCAGCTGCTCTGGCAATCCTGAGGATTTTCTCCCTGTCCCTCTAAGCCATGGCGCCAGGCAGGCACCTTACCTCCCTCTCCCCTTCCTCCCCCAGTTCTACCTTCCTAACGATGGAGTCCCCCACCAGGAGTTGTTTCCTTCCCCTGTGGGGTCCCCTGCCACCCTCCTGTGGGTCTCCTTTGTGGAGGTTCCCAGCATCCTCCTTGGTCTCCACTGTGGGTGCCTCCATAGAGGAACCACACTTTGCCTGAATGGCATAGGAATTGTGGAGAGGTACAACTGGAGGGATGCACCTCTGTTCCACCACCCTCACCCTCCCTGAGCCCACTGTGGTCCAACCACTCCTCTTTCTTGGCAACCTCTGAGGCAACGGCAGTGGCACTGGTGGTCTCTGGATGGAAGAGGAGGTCCCACAAATCCTGGCCAACTCAGCCTGGAGATGAGCAACCTCCTCCCTCAGCCCAGAGAGGTGCCTACAGATGGGACAACACCGCATCCTCCAGAACGTCTCTCAGAAGACTGCTGCTCCACAGCCACTGCACTGCACCACTCCCATCATGTCTTATTTCTGGCCCCTTAACTGTTTGCAATCCTTACTCTTTCCTCTATTTTTTTTCTTTTCTCTCTCCTTATTTTATACCTGTGTGCCCTTTAAGCTCCTGATTTTCCTGTTCTGAGACAAGAATATCCTATATTTCTCAGTAGACCCCTTACTTGCTCAGAGGCAGACCTCCAGCAGCTAGAGGGGGCTGGAGAGCTACTCTTGCTCTTCTAGGATGGTGGGTCTTTGGTGGCTCTGTGATCACTCACTTCCTGCTCCCAAACAGGAAGTTCCTGTTGTCAGTCAAATCCTGTGCCTATAAAAGTAGAACTAGCTTTGGGTGGGAGGGTGGAGGGGAGGGAAGGAGGGCAATATAGTCCCAGTAGAGAAGTCCAGTCACACAGCAGTCCTTCCTCCTGGTGTATTCTGCCAAGCTAGTAGCAGAATCTTTCTAAGGCAGTCTTTAAATTTAGCTTCCTTCTAGCTAAGCCACTCCCCCTACTTACTAGATCTTTGTACAAGTAATTTAAACCTCACAGCTATCAAATCCTTTCAGTCACCTGAGATTTACACCTAGATAACTGTTCAGATAACCATTCAGTTCAGTTAACTCAGACAAACACACACTTTTTTTTGTTTTGTTTGTTAGTTTTTTTACCCTAAATTAAAGGTCCAAGTACAAGAGTTATACTTTTTAGTCCCAGCAGAGAAGTCCAGTCACACAGCAGTCCTTCCTGGTGTCTTCTGCCAAGCTAGGTGTCCATTTTGCCTATAGCTTATCTTGGACCAAACATTTGGAGGCTATTCGATTTAAAATGGGATCTTCGGTACATGCCCTAAAATATTAACAGCAAAATGGGGAAGTCATCAGTCAGAGGGTTATTAAGAGTTGTAATGCCAAAATAAGAACGAGCGTGTTATATGCCTCTGAAATCTGGGGTTATACTAAGGTTAAAGAATTAAAAATAATTCTGAATAAACTCTATAGATACATCTTAATGTTGCCAAATGGAACTTCAATCTGTATTCTTGCCTTGGAGTTAGGACAACGTTCCTTGACTTCTATCATCTGTGAACGACAGATTTTCTTTCTGTTGAAACTTTTTCTTTCACCCCAACAAAGATATCCCAGAATGTGTGTAGAGGAAGCCATCAAATTGGCCAGCATGGGATATGTACATCCCTTTATTCAACTTATTAAGGACACAATAATGCTGGCCGGATTGGGCCACTTCTTATATAAAATTTGCATGGAACCATTAGAGGAGATTAGGCAGGATGTCAAATTGAGTCTTATTGACTTAGACATAAATGCTTGCTATGTTTAACTCTCCAAGCTTAAGCTATATGTGTTTTATAAAAAAGTAAAGATTTCATGGGGACATGAGCCCTATCTGTCTTTTTTAACCTGTCCTAAACAGAGGGGAATTTATACAAGATTCAGAACTGAAAACTATAATGTTCAATGCATTTATTTCAGACAAAAAAGAGAAGGGATGCTTTTTCCATATTGTAAATGTGGAGTAGGGACTATAGATGATCTCAAACATGTGGTACTCGTGTCCAATGTATGAATCAACTAGGAAAAAACTGATGGGTGGATTGTTAGGGGATCTCAGCCTCCCCCGGAGGATTTTTTGGAACATTTGTTTACTATGAAAGAGAAGAACAAGAATTGCAAGAATTTTAAGTTCAACTCATTTGTAAAGTTTATTAGGGGGACTTGAAGTCCTGTGGAGGTTTTTTTATGTGAAAAGGTACTCCAGGGACACTGTTAAATTGAATTGCACTGTAAAGATATTTAAGTTCCTTGTTGATTTATTTATTGTCAATTTATATTTACAATATATTTTGTCCTTATTTTAGTACATTGTAACTGCTCTATGCTGAACAATAAATTGTACTACTACTACTAACTACATTCCAAGCTTCTAGTGCTGACTGTGAAAGAGGCTTCAGCCTCACAAACTGCATTAAGAGTAAACAAAGAAACTGCTTGGAAGAAAGCCATTTAGATATGCTGATGCGAACAAAATTGTCTTTAGCATCTAGTGGGAAAATGGATCTTAATAAACTATATGTCCACTGGAAGAATGGGAAAGACAGGAGAGAAAAACAGTAAATGTTGATTTCTTAGCAGTGCATCAGCAGCACCCCTTTTAGATGCATGCAAGACTGTAAAATGTACATAGTTTACACGTTTTCAGTTCTTACTGTTATGGTGCACAGTGCACATCCAAGCTTTGGACTGTGTCAGAATGTATATTTATACTTTGCATTGAGTATTTCAGTATTTGGTTATGTTTTCTACTGTTTATTGGCAATAAAATATATTATGTTTGGGCCACCCAATTTGCGCACATGAAGCAATTTTTTTGCACAAAGTGCCACACACACATATCAGTCACCCACCCACAGAGACTAAAAATTAAGGGAACATTGGATGGGTCCTATATTGCACTTAATAAATGTTGCAATACCTCAAGACTGGTGCAGGCATTCCTTTGTTTTGCTGTAATTTGTAAATTGCTTGGCTGCTAACCTCTTTGAAGCATTGGAGAGGCAAGTGAGAAGCAAGATGGGCTGGTAGTTTTCAAGGGAGTTCGAGGGACCACTTTTGTGTAGAGGAATAACTACAGCACTTTTCCAGGATGTCAGAAAAACCCCAGTGGCCAATGAGAAATTGGAAATATGGGCTACATCTGTTTAGTAAAACAGATACCTGAGCAGCCTTACTAGAAACCTCAAGGAACTCCAGTAGTTACCAGGATTCTGTTGGTATTAACACCAGTTTTCAAAGATTACACCAGTAGTGTGACCATTATTGAACGCACCTCAAGGGCATCCACCCACCAACAGTACCATCTCATGGAAGAATAAGGAGGGAAAATATCCTCTGTCTTTTTCAAGGTTAGTTAACCTTTAGGCCACAGTGGATGCTGTCTGTGATGAAGCTTTCAGAGAAATCATCCAGTGCCTGATCACTTCTCCTATTTTGGCTTATGCAAACTCACAGCAGCCCTATTGTACTCAGATGCTAGATGACATGGCCTGGTCTACAAAGAGTCGAGGAAGGACTGAGGCTGGTTGTTTCACTAATCAAAGTTTAACCCAAAGAGAGTGGAATTGCTCTGTGTATAAGTTTGAATTTCTTGCTCTCAAATGGGCCATCATTGACCAATACCATGATTACCTGCATGGGGTGAAGATAACCATCAAAACTGACAACAATGCCAGCCCATAAGCACAGAGGACTGAGACACTGTGGTGCCTTACCTCTCACCATGCTGGTAACTGGATGCAGCTGGACATTGTTGGTTGACACGGTCTGTCTACTTAAGATTACTTTGTGGAATATTTCCCAGGATTGAATCATGTGAATGCATTTTCAAGATGATCTTTGGAATCTGACTACTGAAACTGAGTGGGTAACTATTCCTGAATCTGTTGTGAGGGCTCTGTGTAAAGGTTTGACCATAATGAAACATCTTTGCCTTATACACTCATTAGTTTGTGAATAGTTTGGGGCCATCCAGTGTTTGTCTACCACCTACTTACTGTGGGTTTACATCTTTTCAGAGATCTACCCTACCCCACCTGACTGCTAAAGTTCCTCTGAACAATAGACAAGATCCTATGATCACAGACATTTTAGGAACTGTGGAAAGAGGCCACATCCTCTCTACTGGATGTTTACACAGTCCTGAAGCTAAAATACTGTTTCTGGAATGAGCTTGATTGAAAGTATGCAAGTTGTTGTATGGGCAGACCCGTGACCCTCAAGGTCATCTAAAACATTCACTAAAAGTACCACCAACAGCTTAATCTGGTTCAATGTCAGTTGGCATCCATCTGAATCCCCCTCCCCCAGGACGAGGCTGAAAATAGGCAGAATTGCCTAGTCCTCCTTTTCTGATTAACAAAAACTAAATAAATAAAAACTGCTCCTGGTCTTTAAATTTTGATGCCTGATAATCAGGGTTTTGTATGATAAAATGGGACACCTGGGAGCAGAATAAATTTTGCACCTAGTTTGGGCATGATTCTGTTGGCCCAAAATGAGTCATGAAATTATGGAATATTGTGCTGCTGTAGAAAACTAGTACATGAATAGTAACTCCATAAAAAATAAAGTAATAAAACACTGGAGAACACATTAAGGCAGCCAGTAGAAAGAAGAAATAACTACATGTTACAGTGGCTACATCAAGTTGATAGCACTAATGCGATAGTAAAATGGACTGCTCAAGTGTCAAAAAATCAAAATTGGACTTGCTTCCAAGAAGGGATAGGAATGGCAAGCAAATAATCCTAAAATGGAAACCAAAAATGTATATAGATAGATATAGACAGACAGACAGATTGATAGATCTATCTAGCCATATACATACACACACATATATATATATATATATATATATATATATATATATATATATATATATACATATATATATACTGTATATTAGAGGCAAAAACTCCATTTAATGCATCAGTTAGGGTTGTTCCACAGCGATAAAAGTAGGAAATTCAGTGTTAGGGTTGAAAACCCCCTTGGACCCCAGCCCACCCCCAACCGGCATTGGGGTGCGTGTTGTAATTGCATCATTAACTCTCACCCCATCACATGTATAAAAAGCAGAGGGATAGGAGAATGGGGTGAGAGTTAGGACTGATGACTAGCGTGCACCCGATGCTGGTTGGGGGTGGGCTGGAGGTCCAAGGGGGGTTTTCAACCCTAACACTGAATTTCCTCACTTTTGTCGCTGTGGAACAACCCTAACTGATGCATTAAATTAAGTTTTTTGCCTCTAATTTCCCTTCTTTTTGAGAATGATGATGACAAATAGTGAAAGTAATGCAGTGGAAGGAGGTCGGGGCCCTTCGGGCCCCACGCTCCTGCCACATGATGTCTTGTGACATAGTAACAGGAACAGCAACACAAACAGAAGTGCCAACAGTGGTGCACATGGTAATGGAAATGTAAATGGTAAAGGAAACGTTAATAGAAATGCAAGCGCAAAGTGACGCCAAAGCAAACAGTGACGCAAACGGACATTGAAGCATACACGAAAACACAACTGGTAACGTGAACAGTGATGGCAGTGGTATTTAAAATGGAAATGTTAAGTGTCACAGCAAAAAGAACGCGAAGAGAACAAACGAAAATGCGAGCGCGAGCCCACACGTAAACGCAAACCGTAACGTTCACAGCCACGGTACCCCAATAGTAAATGCAAATGGTAAAGTTAACATGAAGAATAATGCCAAAGGAAACAGAAACGGGAATGGTGGCACATACGGAAATGCAACCCGAAACGTGCATGGTCACGGAAACACAATTGTTAACGCAAATGGTAACAATAACGGCAACAATAATGCCAAAGGAAAGAGAAATGCAAATGCAAGCGAGTACAGAAATGCAGACCGTTATGTGCATGGTCATGGTACCGCAATTGTAAACACAAATGGTAACAGTAACAGCAAAAATAACGCCAAAGGAAACAGAAACGAAACAGAAATGCAAGCACATGAAAATGCAAACCGAAATTCACGAGGATGGTACCGCAATTGCAAATGAACTGGTAATGGTAACGGCAACAATAATGCCAAACGACACAGAAACACAAATACAAGTGAAAACGCAAACCGTAATGCTCACAGTGACATAGACGGTAATGGTGCCACAAATGGTAACGGAAACGCAACTGGAAACACTAACTGGCACAGTAATGAAAGGGCACACCCTTCTTTTCTCCAAAAAATGCAGTGGAAAACACAGTGAAAACAAAGAATGTATACATAACAATGGACCTCGGAGCAGAAAATGAGGACTTTGAATATTAAATTGCTTATATCTCAGGAACCGTACGATGTAGAAAAAAATGTAAATTTCATATGAATTATGACTTTCCTGCTAGTTTTGAACTTAGCCCCTGTTAGGGGGCTAAGTAATTTTGCGATGAAAAGTCCGTATCCTGCACCGTTTCGAGATACGGGCCGAAAGCTGCTGAACGGGGACCGTAATGTTATCCAATGGGAAAAAGCGTTAACTTTGGAGTGCCGTCACTGTGCCGCCCTGTAATATTTTTTCACCAAACCACCAAAAGGCCCATCAGTGAGATGTTGGCTTTCTTCCTTCCAAATTTCAGCCCAAAAGACCAAACCGTTATTTTGCAGCAGGGCGGCAAAGGATTCCTGTAATGCGGCAGGCGCCGTAATGTTATCCTATGGGAAAAAGCGTCAACTTTGGAGTGCCACAACTTTGCCGCTCTGTAATATTTTTCACCAAAATACTGAAAGGCACATATAGTGAGATGTTGGCTGCGTTCCTCCAAATTTCAGCCCAAAGACCAAACCGTTCTTTTGCAACAGGGTGGCAAAAGAATTGCTATAATTTTGCCATAGCCTGGAAAAAGTAGTGTAACAATTTGGAAAGTCTGCAAAATTTGTGACAGTTTCGGAGGTGACACTACTTTGTGAAAGTACTTTTCCAGAAACTTGAAAAACATATTTCTAGGGTGTTTAACCTCAAAATAAAGACATGCCTAGCATCCTCAGGGTTCCGACTAGGTAAACACAAAAAGAATTGTGTTGCTAGAGGGTCCAATTTAAATGCCAAGCATTTTCTGATCACCAACTGAAAACAAAATGGTGGATTTGCGAAAGTAAAAGGCCATTTGCAAAAGTAAAACTGCATTTGCGAAAGTGTTGAACTTTCTGTTAACTTTTCCCATTGAAATATAATGGGAAGTTGTTTTTAAATAACTTTTGAACCGTTTAATATATTTTCATGAAATCTTCAAAGGGCACATCGGGGACCCACCACATACGTTCCTGAAGTCTTGGACTGATCGTGCAAACCGTACGACCTGTGGGGATGACAAAAGAATTCAAATAAGCGTAAATGCATGCACAGATCATGCTTAACAACTCCACAGCCATACATCTGAACAGTGCAAAGTTGGCAGATCCCAAGATGTATGGTTCTTGATTGTGCATTCCAAATTTCAGGCAAATCTGTTGAATGGTTGCAAAGTTATTAAGGTGCAAAATTTTAGGTTTAACATGTAAATGGCTCCTCAACTTAACTATGGTAGCACTACGTGCTACCATAATATATATATATATATATATATATATATATATATATATATATATATATATTCATTGCCAAAAATGTTGTTAATCACCAGTTAGGGTTAACCCAACAAAAGTAGGGAAATGTGGTGTTAGGGTTTCCAACCTGAACATCCACCCAACTAACCTACAAACAGCAAAACGAAAAACTTCATGGTTTTAGCTATCTTGAGTCTTGGCAAATCAAGCCTTGGGTCTTTCTTGGGGTTATCAACACTAACAGTCCCCCAATTCTGTCAGCAAATACGCTCAGATGTGCAGACTATATGAGAGTGGGTTGAGCATTAGGGTTGATAACCCCAAGGAAGACCCCAAGACCAGGGGGTTGGCCTCTTTCCACAGATCCCAAAATGTCTCTGATTCTAGGATCTTGTCTATTATTCAGAGGAGATTGAACAGTCCTCAGCTGAACAGTTGGGGCAGTAAAGTTTTTTGGTTTTTTTTGCTACTTGCAGGGTTGGGTGGGATGTTAGGGCTGGAAACCCTAACGCCACATTTCCCTACTTTTGTCAGTTTACATTTTGAGATAATACAATCATATCGTTATTCAGTCAGGTCCCTCTGAGACCTGCGTGAATACATCTGTGTGATTATGGAAGCACAGGGCCCTCTGGGCCCAATGCTTCCATGGCTCCATTTGTGCACATGTATGTGGAAGCACAGGGCACAAATGGTCCAGCGCGTCTGTTCTTCCAGAAAAGCAATTTATGTGCTTCCTTTTAATTATTTGTTTGTTCTGTTTTGTAGGGATGGCCCATTTTTGGTTCTTATTTCTTATGGGCTTAGTGTTGTACTAGTCGTTGAGACCTTTCTATTGATGTATACATTGTCTGCTAACTCCAAATATTGACAGAGTTACAGCTTCTAAAGTTGCAATGTTATCCGATGGAATTGTATTTTTAATTTTTATAATTTTTTTTATATGGCCCCTAGTTTTTTTGGGAGAGGGTGTTGTGTGTTAGTTTTGTAGTACCCATTAAGACCTTTATTTTTATATATAGCTCATCCTATAACTGCATATACTGACAGAATTATGGTTTGTTACAGTTGAAATGTGAAATAAACTGAGTCCAAATTGTTTTGTATGAAAGGATCTTTTTCCATGAGGTTTTGTCATTCATACAAAAACATTGCTTCATATGAAAAAAGAATCTGTAAAAAATAAGACTAAATTATTTTTCCACATGAAGGGATCTTTTTTTTGAGGTCATCTCATTCATACGAAAAAAGATTCCTTCATACAAAACAAAAATCTGAAAAAAAAACCTAAGTCCAAATTCTTTTTTTGTATAAAGGGATCTTTTTTCATGAGGTTGTGTAGTTTGTATGAAAAAAGATTCTGTCATACAAAAAAAGGATCTGAAAAATAACTAAGTCTAAATTCTATTTTTGTATGAAGGGATTTTTTTTCCCCGTATTGCCCTATTCTTTTTTCATATGGCCAAATGAAAAAAGAAATTTGGGTCATGGAAAAAGATTTTAAAATATGTTAAAAAAACATTTCTGGGTGATTTTCCAAAACTAACTGCAGAATCCACCTAAGGGGGGTCCTGATTAGCAAGATACATGTGTTGGTGTCTCTGCAGGATATAATTTTTATGCTTAAAAAAATTTTGAAAAAAAAAAAAAGCAGAAACAGTATGGCGCCATATGAAAAAGATTTTTCTTAAAAAAGATTACCCCTATACAAATAGAATCTTTTTCATAGGGGCCAAATGCTTTTTGTATGAAACGACTATCCATAAGACCATACTGAGCATGTTCAGAACCAAAATTTCAAATCCTTATAACTCTAGAACAGATTAATTATTATTTTCCACCAAGCCAGCGAAAGACACCACTGTGGCCCAACCCTTTCTACCCTGAAAATTTCAGAGCAACATTCCAAACCATCTGGGTGCTAAGCAATGAAAAAAACGAACCCTCCCCAACCCAATTTGTTCACTTTTTTGCTCTCCGGATCTTAGACTCCACACGTCTGACCGAATGAAACTTGGCAAATCTAGAGACCTTGACTCTGAGACCACACATGCAAAATTTTGTGCAACTCTGTTGAATCATGGCAAAGCTATTAAAGTGGAAATTTAGGGCTTTAACATTTAACAGCCTACTCAGCCCTAATTATAGTGGTGCTACCATGCCACTATAATATATTTAGGGTCATATTATACTAGCGCAGTAGCACCAGTATAGTTAGGATTGGTACAGCACTTCAACATTAAATCCCAAATTGTGCACCCTAATAACTTTGGCATACTTTGATGAAATAGCCTGAAATTTTACCAGAGTCTCAAGACGTGAAAAGTTTTGTAATAGCATCTTGTACAGCTTTTGAGGTATAAAGTGGTAAAAAACAAGCAGGTAAATGAAAACCGTTCGAACTGATAATTGTGTAAGTGATAAGGCTTGATAGGGGCATTCGGTGGGATAACGGCCCACCTTGGGTGGGTTGAAGCACAAGATGAAGCTGAGTGCTTCCAGCACCCAAGAAGGGCCGTTATCCCACCATAAAGACCCCCTGGAGTGCTTTATTGTAGTTATGAAATGGGTCCCTGCACTGTTGATAAATACACACAAATTAACACATCTTTTCTGTGTTTTAAATTACTAAATTATAAATGTAGACAAGTAATGGGAAACAGAAAAAGTAGTGCCTGCCCACTTGCGGCCATGATTGCTTGCTGCCACCGGCATCCCGTTACAGTACTTCTGAGTGTTGGTCCTGCTCCAATCTGTGCCAATACTGTCAGTTGCAGGAATTTAAATAAAAAAAAAAAGTAAAGTAGTGCCAGCCTGGTGGCACTGAGGGTTGAGGCACTGGATACCACACCTCACACCACACTGGCAATCCAGGTTTGGGAACAACCTTTGGTCATTAGGGTACTGGCAAAGGGGAGGAGGGATGGAGCAGGATTGAGCAGCCTAACAGCAGCTCTCTTCTCCTGGGGTGGTTGTTGCCCCCTGTAGTTCTGCTGCCACCAGGTGGAGGTCCAGTAGCAATGCAGGCAGGAGGGGGTGGCTAGTTGGGAGGGCACCTCAGAACGCGGCATGTGAGTGCCTCTACATGCGTGTGTGAGCACCCGGGGAAGGGGGCGGATGAAAAACAGGGAAAAATACAGAATTAAATAAAAAGCACAATAAAAAAAAAGTAAGGTTCCTGACTGAGGGCAAGTGTGTGAGCCTGTCTGAGCTGCATGGACTCCTAAGCAAAGAGAGAGTGAACGATCAACCATTGTAAGATGCAGCAGCTACCCATTACGGGGAGAGTGGGAGCACTTACTGTGAACTGGATTTTTGAGGGGACCAGCAGGATGTGTGATACTGGAGAGTCAGGAACTGGGTATTTTACAGATATCTGTTTTGACAGCAGGCCAGATGATTTTTTCAGTTTAAAAAAAACGGTAATCAACTGTTCATTTAGTGCAGCATGCACAAGACTCAGAGCCTGATGAAGACAGAGCTGCCTGTTTGTTTCTGTTTTTTTAACGGTAATCTACTAGTTAAGCTTAAAAAAAGGAAAAGTGTTTAGTGACAGGACCAACAGGGTATTGATACTGGGAAGACAGGAGCTGGTATTCAGCAGAGAGCTGTTCTTGACCAAGTGGAACTGGAATATGTGTGTGAAAGAAGAAATCTGTATTCACAGGTACAATGCTTTGTGTGGGCAGTTGAGCCACGCGCTGTTTTATTAGGTACACAGTCCCTCTTGTAAGGCGCTACTTTCACCCAGGCCGTTGTGCTGGAATAAAGGCCCAGCTGAAAGGAGATCTTATCCAAACAGAAGATGAGACTTTTAGTACCCATTTCATAATAAGGATTTACTGCTCGTGCTCAAAGAAATACTGTTTGTGATGTCAACCATCTTGTTTTTTTTTTCCAGTTTTAACAATGTTTTTCTTACAAGTACTGCCTTGTAACTAATGAAGAAGACCTGTAATTAGGTCTCTTTCACATACTTTGTTGAATTCTTTTATTAGTATTTTAAAATTAACGCTGCAAATATCAGTTAGTGTGGTGAAAATAATTTCACCTGTCACTCGCTTAGGTAAGGACCATTCGATGGGAAAATAACCATTCGCAATTCTTTACAGTTCAGCTTTACTGTTCAAACTGAAAAGACTGTGAACAGTGAAGGTCCATGACAGTTCGAACTGTCATGGCTCCCTGGTGTCTAGTGGCACCCAACCCGCTGATTTCCATCCCCTGAATAAAATAATATATATTCCTTGGTAGTCTAGTGGTCCCTCCCCATTCTCCAAACACCATCCCCATGTAAATGTTATATTCCTTGTAGTCCAGTGGTCCCTTCCTCCCCCATTCTCGGATCGCTGTCACCTTGCAACTTTTTGTTCCCTGGAAGTTCAGTGATCCCTGCCCCGTTCTCCGATACCCATCCCTTGTAAAATTTATATTCCCTCATAGTCCAGTGGTCCCTCCCCTGTTCTCCAATTGCCATCCCCATGTAAAATTTATATTCCCTGGTAGTCCAGTGATCCCTCCCCCATTATCCGATCACAATCCCCGTGTAACATTTTTATTCCCTGGTAGTCCAGTGGTCTCTTCCACATCCCCCATTCTCTGATCGCCCTCCCATGTAAAATTTGTATTTCCTGGTAGTCTAGTGGTCCCTCCCCAATTCTTCAATCACCGTTCCTGTGTAAAGTTTATATTCCCTGGTAGTCCAGTGGTCCCTCCCCCATTCTTCAATCGCCATCCCCATGTAAAATTTATATTCCCTGGTAGTCCAGTGGTCTCTCCCCTCTCCCCCATTCTGTGATCACCATCCCTGATGTTTTTTTTTCACCCTGCAAAAAAACAGGTCCCTTACCGATCAGTCCCCCATCCCCACCTCCCACTCTGCACCCACCATCCAGCAACTCCCAGTACACCCCCACACACCCTCACTTACCTGAACAGGTCCCAAGTTCAAGATCCACCTCTGATTGAAGACACGCCTTGCTGGTGGAACCGGCGACTGCAATATGAGAAACTAAGTTAAATGCAGTTCAGTGTATTTCAATGGGGATTTCAACATTTATGCATAACTCAGCCATTTTTGACATTTTGACACCAGATTTTCACCATGGCCTTTTGAGGACTCACCTCATGAACGATATCAGTAACATTATGCAACTCCTGCCCAAAAGGTGATTTCATAGTCGCTTGGTAAATTCATCTTTCACACAGGATTTGATCATTTTTCCTGCTGTTGTACATGAGGGGGTCATTAGAAGGCTATGTTGAAAATTTGAGGTCATAATATGTAAAAATGGCAAAGTTACATCCACTCCGTGCAATTTTGCTAGACGCTTGTAACTTTGGAAATTTTTAATTTTTATCCCAAATTTTCAACATAGCCTTCTTATTACTCCACCTCATATATGTCACAGCTATCATTTTTCAAATCCTGGCTAAAATGTGTTTTGCACTTGTAGCATGGAGCAGCATTGCAGTTGACGGAATTATGTTTTAGCGAGTTTGAACATTTTCTGTACGGGTACATGAGGTGGGGTAATAAGATAGCTATTCTGACAATTTGGTCACTCTTGTCCTATAAATGAAAGGCAGTGCCCTTCCACAGCTACATACATATACGCATCTATGGAAGGATGGGAGTGCAGGGCACAAAGGGCACAGCGTGCCCACAGGTAAATAAGGCTACGATTACACTATCTCAAAAAGTAAGGAAATTCTTCGCAAAAACTATGTTAATGCATCAGTTAGGGTTGAGGATAAAGTGACAAATGTAGGGAAATATGACGTTAGGGTTTCCAATCCTAAAACCCCTGTCCCACCCCTGAAGTGAATGAGGGGTAGAGTGTTCCTTGGGGTTGTCAATCCTAACGCTCACCCAATTGTATGCACTCATGAAACACACACACCCCTGTCTCCATCACATCTTAACATTTCTGTTACTGCAATGGTCACCCCATTGCAGTAACAGTTAGGGATGACAACCCCAAGGAAGACTCCACCCTTCATTCGAGCAGGGTGGGAAGTAGGGTTTTAGGTTACAAAACCTAAAATCATATTTCCCATACATTTGTCCCTTTATCCACAACCCTAACTGATGCATTACTGTAGGTGTTTTGCAAAGAATATAGTTAGGATTGACTAGCCTGTTTAATGTTAAACCTTGTTTTTGTACCTTAATAACTTTTACGTTCTTTGATGAAATAACCCCAAAATGTGTTGTCAGGCTGCCAGAGTCTCAAGATGTGGAAAGTTTTGTGATAGCACCTTGTTCTGTTTTCAAGATATGGAGCACCAAAAAACAGAAAAAAAAAAAACATGTTTGGTTTCCCTATATTTAACATTGTATATTTTTTGCTCTCCCCAACAGCCTAAACAGCGGATTTTTTTCATGAAATTTTCAGGATTGAAGGGGCCCATGCCAAGGGTGTGCCTTTTGAAGGTTTGGTGAAAAACTATCATATCTTTTTAAAGTTATAACAATTTGTGAGTTAACATTCCAGTGTGACTGGTAAGAAACACCTATTGTGAAAGGTAAAAAAAAAAAAAACTATCGCAAAAGGTAAAAACATATCATGAGTGGTTGGGGAAAACAGTCGAGATAGCTGCCATTTCTTTCTACTGTTTAAACTTACAATGTAATCCCTCCCAAGTTGGGAGCTTACCTGAGGGCCCCTGAGTCCTCCTGCCTCCTGAAGCTCCTGCAGCCAGTGTTTGCCTCTTTGCTCCCTTGGCCCACTCCTGAACTGATTCCAGCCCCGGGGAGCAGAATAACTTAGTTGTTGTGCCCCAAGTGCCCGATCCTGTGCGGACAGAAAGCCGCTTGCCTCCTTGCTCCCCCTGCCTGATCCTGGACTGCTGCCAGGGCCGGGGAGCACAACAGACAGTTTTCAGTGCCTCAGTGCACCCGATAGAGATGCGGCCAGTAAGTCATCAGAGAGTTTGCTTCCCTGCCCCATCAAACTGTTGCACAGTGGGGTGGGAAGCCCAGGACAGGCTGTAATGTTTCTTGGAGCTCCAAAGCACCCAATGGAGTCGTGGCAAAAGCAGCGCTTACAGTTCCTCTCCCCAGCCCCATCAGACACCAGCGGGGCTGGGGGGAACAAAGTCAGCAAAAATTTAAACCTTAAGAAGGCTCCCAACCCAATCCATGCCTCCAGTGGGTTGGAGAGTACTGAAGACAACATGGTGCCCAGGGACTACAAGTCCCTAATGTCTTGCAGCAAAACTGCCATTTCCAGCGATTGCAGTGCTGGGGAGCTCATAAAATGGAACTTCTGACAAGGCTCCTGTCCCCAAAGAGCCCACTGTCCCTAGCAACCACCAGATGGGATCAGGAGGGTCCTAGCCATGTAGCCAGATGCTGCCAAGACTGTATATTTTTGTTTATGATGGACTGAGATGAACAATACTGTTTGGGGGTGGCCATCTTTGCAGAGGTCTGCTTGAAGACAGCATGGAATCCTATTGATAGCTGCAGTACATCCAATCAGAAAGTGGAGCTAGAGACTGAGGTGGACCAATGTGGTGTTGAGCTTCAAACTAAATATTCTGGGGTTAACAGTTTGACCCTGGGTCTTTTCTGTGACAGTTTTGAAGAGAAAACATCTGATTTTGACAGCTTCTGCTGCTGTCACAGCCAAGAGACATTTAGTTTGTGCCAAATCAAACTGCAGACTTCAGAATTTATTGCTAGTGGTCTGGTAAATCCCAGAAACATTGGGATTTACCTCAGCCTGCCTGAATTGGTGATATTTGGAGATCCAGATATCATTGACTGCTGAAAGAAGTAGTTTATGTGAGCTTGGGTGAGGTAACAAAATCTACTGCCTCACTGTCCTGACACAAGAGACTGTGATTCCTGCTAGGGGACCTAAGCTCTGAGGTCCTGCCTGCCTGTTCAACTGCTGGCCTACCTGCAAGGTGGGTGAAGACAAGTCCCTCTGTGGGGTGAAGACAACGGCCTGCCTACTGCCAAGGTGGGTGAAGACAAGTCCCTCTGTGGGGTGAAGACAACGGCCTGCCTACCTGTCAAGGTGGGTGAAGACAAGTCCCTCTGTGGGGTGAAGGTGATCATCATCTGCATCCACACCAATTCTACCTGTTCTTCCAAATTGCCTGCAAGGGAGACGCCCACCAACTCCTGCATCTCCTATTCACCAAAAGGTCATGAGTACTGGGTTTTACCCAAAAAAAAACTTTTTCTAACTGTGCAGCTAGCTAGCTAGTTAACTTTCCATCTGTGCTTCCTGCACGACCTTAGCTACGCCCACAGCAACTGCTACAGCAAGAATAAACTGTATTCCTACATCCCCGGTGTAGTTTGTACTTTGCATCTGCAGCATCCAACCATTGCCCCGGTGCTGCACCCAGTGTCTACTAGTCACAGGCTTACAACTCCTCAGTGTGCACACAAGGTATTTGGGAGCTCCCACAGGGACTGTGTGGTTAACTGGTGCACCACCAGGGGGAGAGGGGCTGGGACAGGGAATACTGAGTTGCAATGTACGGTGGTATCTGATTATTCTGCCTGATTACAGTATTTATTATAAGCCTGTAGTTGAATGTTTTACTACCATTTGCATCCCTTGTTCCTTACCTCATTATCCAGACCCAAAATAAACCCCTTTGGTTATTTTCCTGCAAATTGCTGAAGTAATTGCATTATTGTGTAATGTAATATTTGCATGCTTAGAGTGATAAGTGGGGAAGGGAGTGGATACTGTTCTGCCTGTCACCAAGGGATAGGGTTGTATTTCATTTCCTGTGTGGAAGCACCCTGGCAATACTCCGCTATAAGGAACCTCATAGGTGGAGGCACCTTGCCATTTGCCAAACCAATTCTAACCACTAACCCAGGCGCAACCTATATCCCTTAGCCAACCCCACTTATGAGCGGGTGCAGATAGAAGGTAGGGTGGTTACACAAACATTAAAAGTACATACAATTATGTATTTAAAAAAAACACCAGATCCTAGCTAAACAGGACTAATTTAACTAAATTCTGGTGTTTGTTTTTTCTAAAGTTGCAGAAACACCTTTTCTGGGCATCCAAAATCTAGAGTGACCAGCTTTGTGAGAGGAGCCATTCATCCACGTTCTCTGTAAGAAAACAGCGAGACTTTCTTGACTTCTACAGCTGCAGCTGGAATGTGTGCTGTGGGCTGAAGTGAGAGCAGTGAGCTTTGTTTCCTGGTATCTAGTGGCACTCCATTGCCATCCCTTTCAGTACGTTATGTTTACCTTGTGTCTGGTAGCACCCTCACCCTCTGATTGCTATCTCCATGTTTATATTATCTTTCCCTGGTGTGTCGTGGCACACCCACCCTCTGACCACCATCCTCGTAATAGAGTTCTTTTTCCCTGGTGTCTAGTGCCACCCCAACCTCCGATCGCCATCCCTGTAATACCTGTGTATTTCCCTGGTGTCTTGCGGCAAACCCCCCACCCTCCGATCGCTGTCCCCGTAATATTTGTGTCTTTCCCTGATGTCTAGTGACACCCCCACCCTCCGATCACTGTCCCTGTAACATTTATGTCTTTCTCTGGTGTCTAGTGGCTCCCCACCCTCAGATCACCATCCTGGTCTGAAATAAAGAAACCATCCCTTGACGATTTTTTGCTGTTGTTTTTAAAACCTACAAAAAAGAAAACAGTTCCTCACTGATCTGACCCACCACTCCCACCTCCCACTCAGCACCCACTACCCCATACTCCCAGTACACCCCCACACACCTTCACTCACCTGGACAGGTCCCAGGGCGAAGATCCACTCTCCAATGGAAGACACATCTTGCTCCTGGAACCGCCGACTGCAATATGAGAAACCAAGGTAAGTGCGGTTCAATGTATTTCAATGGGGTTTTGAACTTTGATGCATAACTTTGTCATTTTAGCATATTTTACCTCAAATTTTCAACAAAGCCTTTTTTCGGCCCCACCTCATAACCAATGCTGGTGGAATTTCACTAATTAAACCTGAAAGGTGATTTTGTGGTCGCTTGGGAAAATCACCTTTCAGGTGGTATTTGAAAATTTCCACCACCCGTGTTCATAAGGTGGGGTCATAGGAAGGCTACTTTGAACATTTGGGGTCAAAATATGTAAAAATGGCAAAGTTATGTACGTACATTGAAATTTTACTACTCTCACTCATAACTTTGATAATTTTATATATTTTGATCACTGATTTTCAACATGGCCATTTTTTTACATCACCTCATTAATGTGACAGCTGTCATTTTTCAAATCTTGGCCAAAATGTGTTTCTACAACTGTGGTGCGGAATGACATTTCAGTGGGGATCTGAACATTTTCACAACTGGGTTCATGAGGTGGGTTAATAAGAAGGCTATGCTGACAATTTGGTGTACAAATACAGTAAAATGCCCAGGTTATGAGTGAACATTGCAGTATTTCAACATTCACTCATAACGACACTAATTTTCACTATTTTAACTCCAAACTTTCAACATAGCCATTTTTCCACACTACCTCATAAACATGATGTGTCATTTTTATGTTTGCTTGTGCACATGCGCAATAAACATTATGCGGCAGCTTAGGAGAGAAGCGGGTTGTGGAGGTGCGGCACTCTAGCAGCCAATGGAGGCACTGCATTTGGGGGCTTGGCACTGGTGAACCAATGCAGGCCCAGTGTCTGGATGACACTGGTTCTGCAAAAGTGCCACCAAGTTGAAAGGTTTTCTCCACTGCGATCAGGGGTTGCCTCGTCATTGCAGCATCAGACATTCCGCTGCAATGAGGGAGCGACCCGTCATTTTGAAGGGCGGTACCGTGCTGTGGTGCCCCACTGGTTCATTGCCAATGGAGAGGCCCACTCCCCGTCGGCATGTGTGACCCCTCCCCATTTGTTGTGGTGCTGGGTGCCTAATCCCTCGGCATCATGAGCCCCCCACAGTCTTTTTTTGCTGACGGGGGCCCAATCCCCGTCGGCTTCAGTTCCCACCCTTCCCAGTAATTTGCTGATTGGGGAGCCCACCCCCCGTCGGGCATAATGTCCGACCCCAAAATTTGTTATATGTGCCAAAGGGGTGCCCAATCTCCTTGACTCCCCTCCACTCGGTATGTGACAACAGGGTGCCCAATCCCCGTCAGCTCACAGCCCCCAAAACATTCAGGTGGCACGCTGGAGCCCACCCCAGTGTGCCAAAGTACCTGAAAACCCATCCCGCTGGCGTTTTTTTCCCTTTAACCTGTAAAACAGAAAACAGTCCCTCAGAGTCTGCTGGCCCTTCCCAACCCGCGCTCACCCTCAGTGCAAACTGCCTCCCAACACCCCCTCACCCCATACTTACCTCCGGAGCCCCGCGCGATGATCTTCGGTGGACCGGGAACACGTCTACACTCTTCAAAGCCGACCGCGAACTAAGCTGTATAATGGCATAAATAGGGTTTTTTCAACTTTGGTGCATATCTCGGGCATTTTTGGGAATTTTGGCACCAAATTTTCAACATGCGGTTATTGGGACCCCTCCTCATGAATTCAGTCACTGTCATGGCATTATTCGTCCTGAAAGGTGATTTCATGGTCACTTTATGAATCACCTTTCAGGACCAATTAATGAAATGACAGTGCCACTGTTCATGAGGTGGGCTCTCAAAAAGCCTATGTTGCAAATTTGGTGAAACAAATCCAAAAATGACTGTTTTACAAGTGTGCATTATATAGTTTCCATGCACGCTCGTAACTTCGCAAATCTGTAATATTTTCAATCCAAATTTTCAACATTAGCATTTTTCCACACTTCCTTATGAACACTACGGCTGTCATTTTACACATCCTGGCCAAAATGTTTTTTCGCACCTCCGGCGCAGAACAGCATGGTCGCTATGGGAAATCAGTTTTCAAGACAGGTTGAGAAAATGACGGTGACACTGTTCATGAGCAGAGGCCCTAAAATGCCTATGTTGAAAACGTGGTGATGAAAGTCCATAAAATGACTGTGTTACAAGTGTGCGTTGTGCAGTTTCCATGCACCCTTGTAACTTCACAAATTTGTAATATTTTCACATCCTGGCCGAAATGTGTTTTCGCACTTCCGGAGCAGAATAGCACGGTTGCTGTTGGAAATCAGTGCTTGGGACAGATTTAGAAAATCACAGTGACACTGTTCATGAGCAGAGGTCCTAAAATGCCTATGTTGAAAATTTGGTGACGAAAATCCATAAAATGACTGTGTTACAAGCGTGCGTTGCACTGTATCCATGCATCCTTGTAACTTCGCAAACTTGTAATATTTTCACGCCAGATTTTCAACACTGGCATGTTTTCACACCTCCTTATGAACAGTACAGCTGTCAGTTTGCACATCCTGGCCGAAATGTGTTTTTGCGCTTCGGGCGCAGAATAGCATGGTCTCTGTGGGAAATCAGTGTTTGGGACAGATTAAGATCGCGCGAGTGAGAGAGAGAAGGGAAGTGAACGAGCTCAAGTGAGCTCTGTTGGGACTGCTGCGGATTTCTTTGTGGGCAGAAAAAGGCGCAAATGCAGGCAGGAGCCCGGTACAAAAGGGCAGCCTGCAGCACTGGGAGAAACAGAATGAGCAAGTGAGAGAGGGAGAGTAAGCGAGCTCAATGGAGCTCTGTCAGGACTGCTGCAGATTTCTTTGTGGGCAGAAAAAGGTGCCAATGCAGGCAGGAGTCCAGTACAAAAGGGCAGCCTGCAGCACCGGGAGAAACAGAACGAGCGAGTGAGGGAGGGGAAGTGTGCGAGCTCAACGGAGCTCTGTCGGGACTGCTGCCGATTTCTTTGTGGGCAGAAAAAGGTGCCAACGCAAGCAAGAGCCCAGTACAAAAGGGCAGCCTGCAGCTCTGGAAGAAACGGAACGAGCAAGTGAGAGAGGAGGAGGAGTGAGCGAGCTCAGTGGAGCTGTGTCGGGACTGCTGCGGATTTCTTTGTGGGCAGAAAAAGGTGCCAATGCAAGCAGGATCCCAGTACAAAAGGGCAGCCTGCAGCACCGGGAGAAACAGAACGAGCGAGTGAGAGAAAGGAAGTGAGCGAACTCAACGGAGCTCTGTTGGGACTGCTGTGGACTTCCTCGGGCAGAAAAGCGCAGGCAGGAGCCCAGTACAAAAGGGTAGCCTGCAGCATCGGGAGAAACAGAACGAGCGAGTCAGAGAGGAAGAGTGAGCTAGCTCAACGGAGCTTTGTCGTGACTGCTGCAGATTTCTTTGTGGACAGAAAAAGGTGCCAGTGCAGGCAGGAGCCCAGTACAAAAGGGAAGCCTGCAGCATCGGGAGAAATAGAATGAGCAAGTGAGAGAGGGGGAGTGAGTGAGCTCAACAGAGCTCTGTCAGGACTGCTGCAAATTTCTTTGTGGGCAGGAAAAGGCGCCAATGCAGGCAGGAGCCCAGTACAAGAGGGCAGCCTGCAGCACCGGGAGAAACAGAACGAGTGAGTGAGAGAGGGGAGTGAGCGAGCCAACAGAGCTCTGTCAGACTGCTGGGCGGTTTTTAGGCAGAAAAGGCGCAATGTAGGCAGGAGCCCAGTACAAAAGGGCAGCCTGTAGTGTCGGGAGAAACAGAATGAGTGAGTGAGAGACGGGGGAGTGAGTGAGCTCAATGGAGCTCTGCCGGGACTTTAGAGTTGCCCACTTTCCCGCCCAGGGTCCTCTGTGGTCCTATATTACAGCAGGGTCTCCGGGGAGGAGACAAAGCAATGACTGGATACTTTGAGGAGTGCTGTAATAATACAGATTTAGTTGTTCTGTTTATTTCTCTAACTGAGCTAAGTACTGAGCTATACTGTTATGATTGCTGTAATAATACATATTTATCTGTTCTATTTATTTTGCTAACTGAGCTGAGTAATACTTGGAGTGCAATAGGATTTCTAACTGGGCTAAGTGAAACTATATGAGAGCTGAGAACAAAAAGTATGGTAGCTGAGGGGTGAAAAACGGACAAGGAGGCTTTAGGATTGCTACAGTAATACAGTATCTAACGGATGAGATTTCAGACTGAATTACCCCGTCAGCAAAGGGCCAGTAGGGGACTAACTGGGGGTCAGGAATTTAAGCAAATAGGGGCCTAACAGTTGTAGTAGGGTACAGAACCTGGGAGTAAGAGCCCGTAATATAAGATGGGGGTCAAAATGGGGCAGGTGCCACATGTCAATTGGGCGGCATCTTGAAAGGGTGGTGGGAGTACAGAGTGTGGGTCCGCCATGATCCTGGACTGGGCTTGGAGGATGGGGGTGTGTGGTCTGTAGATGACTGGCTAGTTTGAAGGAGGAACTGTGGAGGTTAGGGAGGAGTCTAAGTGCAGGGCAGATGAGTATGGTAGGCATCCTGGCTGGGGGAGGAATAGGGGATGGCAAGGGGGGATAGAGGAAGAACAAGTAGGGACTGAAACCGACCTCAGTATCAGAGGCACTAGCAGAAAAGACAGGACAAGGGATGGGGTGCCCGAGCCGAGGGGGGTCCCCTGTTGGGGAGGAAGAGACCAAGAGGAGTACCGGGGAGAGAGCAGATGGCTGCGGAGAGAGGGAGAAGGGTGGGACCAGGGATGGCACAGAGGGAACAAGTGGAGGGGGGAAGAGATGTAGGAGGGGTATTGACTAGGAATAGATCTCGAGCCTTTGCTATGGGAGAGAGAGGGGGGAGCAGGAACATACTGAAGGGGGGAGGACAAGCGGGGCATGAAAGGGATGACAACAGGGGAAGAGATAGCGAGGACGAAAGGGTAGAAGGTGGGCTAGTAAGGAAGGAGGGGTGGTGACTGGAGGAGATAAGGCTATGGGAAGGGGGAAGGATGGGAGGAGCATCACTATCAGGGTAGAAGAGAATAGGAGCTCTAAATTGACAACAGCGGGGATAAGAGAGGGGTTGGAAATCAACAGGGGAGGAGGGGATGTCAACATGGGAAGCCCAGTAGGAAGTAGTCAGGCTGGGAAGGGGTTCAAGGGGGATGGGAGGAATAAGGCAGAGAAAAGGGGTGAGGCAGAGGTGGGGGGTACAGATACAGAAGTCACAGAGGGTGCAGCTGGCAGGGGTAAGGGGCAGGGAAGATCAAATACTGGGGTGATGGAAGGGGCATTAGAAGGGAAAGAGGGTAAGGGACGGGGGGGTACTTGTCCTAGGGGATTGTATACTGAAAGGGGTGAGATGGGGCAGAAGGGGGGAAGGCACAGCCATATTTGGGTGGAAGTTATCCCCAAGTTCACTGCAGGAGGGCAGGGCAGGCACTGCTCAAGTGTGCAGCGAGGGGGAAGAAGAAACCTCATTTAGTGTTGCATGTGGGTACAAATGACTTGGTGGGGGAGGCTGTGGAAGTAGTGAGGGGGAGGTTCAGGTAGTTGGGCAAGCAGTGTGAAGGGGTGGGGGAGTCAGTGGCATTCTCGGAGTTACTCCCCATACCATGTGCACGCATGGGGAGGAAGGGTAAGATTGAGGAGTTCAACAACGGGCAGAGGGAATTGGTGCTGCACCAAAAATTATGGGTTAGTGACTAACTGGGATAGGGTCTGGGGAAATAGTGACTTGTATGTGGGGGACAGGGTACACTTGAGCAGGAAGGGAAGGGGAGTATTAAAGGCAGGATTAGAGGGGTATATCTCTACTAAGGTGGATTTAAACTAGTGAGAGGGTGGCCAAAATACTGAGGATAGTAGAAAGGTCCGGACAGGGAAACCTAATGAGCTCACCCCTAGATATAGGTAAAGGCGGAGGCATAGTAACCCTGGGAGGGGGCGGGCAGAGTGGTCTGAGTGTAATACAGAAGGCACCACCACCCGGTAAGAATAAGGAGGAGAAAGGGTGCAGACTACCAGGAGGAGGGACACAGGCCAAGGAGGAGAAGAGTGAGGAGAAGGAGGGGTACGGGTGGAAGGTGGTCTCTCTCAACGCAAGAAGCCTGGGTAACAAAACTGCAGAGCTTCAGGTGCTCCTTTCAGAGGGGAAGGTGGACATTGCTGCAGTGACAGAGACTTGGGCCACATAGTACCTTGACTGGGCTTGCAATCCCGGAATACAGGCTATACAGGAGGAACCAGGGGTTGGGGGATTGCACTCTATGTGAGGAAGGGATTAAATGCCTAAGGGATAGAAACATAGAAACATAGAAGTTGACGGCAGATAAGGACCGCAAGGCCCATCCAGTCTGCCCATTTCTTTTTCTACCTTATAAATGTGCCATCGGCCTTTGCTCTGTCAATGGCCTATCTATTCATAGTCATTTGTATTGCTCCCTTATGCCTATTCCATGCCTGTTTGAAGCCCTGCACTGTATTCATAGCCACCACTTCTTGTGGTAAGCCATTCCATGCATCCACCACCCTTCCTGTGAAAAAGAATTTCCTCACATTCCCCCTTAATCAGCCCCCCTCTAATCTCATGCTGTGTCCTCTTGTCCTGCTATTTTTCTTATATTTAAAACATGTTAGACTCTTTCACTTTGTTAATGCCCTTAAGGTGTTTGAATGCCTCGATCATATCACCTCTCTCCCTCCTTTGCTCTGGGGTATACATATCGAGCTCTGTTAATCTGTCCTCATATGTCTTCTGATGCAGTCCCTGCACCATTTTGGTTGCCCTTCTCTGGACTGCCTCAATTTGGTTAATGTCCTTGTGAAAGTGTGGCTCCAATACTGCACGCAGTAATTCAGATGGGGCCTAACCAGTGTCTTGTAAAGAGGGATTATTACCTCCTCTTACAACTTGTGATACCCCTACTAATACACCCTAACACCCCCTAGCCTTACCTACTGCTTTAGAGGTCTGCTTGATGATTTCAGGTCATCAGTGGTGATGATGATGCCCAAGTCTCTTTCTTCCTTGTGACTGTTAGCAACTCCCTCCCAGCCTATAGGTGGCTTCGGGTTTCTCTTCCCTATGTGCATGATTTTGCACTTCTTTGCATTAAATCCTAGTTGCCACTCTTCTGACCATTTTGCTAGTTTATCCAGATCTCTTCTCATTCTGCCCACCCCATCTGGATCATCTACTCTGTTGCAGATCTTGGTGTCATCTGCAAACAGACAAGCCTTACCCTCTAGTCCATCTGCAAGGTCTCTAATGAAGATGTTGAAGAGGACTGGCCCCAGGATTGATCCCTGAGGTACCCCACTTGTGACTTGCATCTCTTTCCTTAAGGAGTGCCTCCATAATCTTGCCCACTACTGAGGTAAGACTGACTGGTCTGTAGTTCCCCGCCTCCTCCCTGCTACCACTCTTGTAGAGCGGGATCACGTGAGCCCTTCTCCAGTCTTCTGGGACCTCTCCTGTGCTCAGAGACTCACTAAACAGTTCTGCTAATGGCTCTGCTAGTTCCACCTTTAGCTCCTTAATACCCTGGGATGTATGCCATCAGGTCCCATTGTCTTATCCACCTGAGCTTAGCAAGCTCTTGTAGGACCCTTTCTTTGTGAAGGAGTAGTGCTCACCTCCCTCCCCCTGTGTCCATGATGCTGAGCTGTGGGCCCTGCCCTACCTTCTCTTCAGCAAATACTGAGCAAAAGTATCTATTTAGGATAGATGCCTTTACAGGTCCTCCTCCTCACATGCTCCCTTTTCTCCATTAAGCTTAGCAATACCCCTCTGGACTTTCTCCTGTCAATCAATCAATCAATCAATCAAATCTTTATTTATTCAGGCGATCATCATTGAGCAAGGCTCATTTACAAGATGGACCTGATAAGGTCAAGGTTCGAGTTGGTGCACAGCAATTACATCACATACTTATGAGACAGTTATACATACAGAAACAAGAAAATGTTATTTATAGCACAATAATATACAGAGAATTCACATGTTAAAGCTTGGCAAGAAAGTTAAACTAACATCTACAATATGTACAATACATATATATCACAATGAGGGCTATGACAGTCACTCATAATGAGTACAAGGATGGTGAAGGGAATATTGGGTGCCATATACTGGCGGTGTCTGGCTGGAAGGAATATGCCATATGTGATTGAATATGGTTTTGTGGGATGACTATTCTATCTCTAGCGGTAGCAACTGCATTTCTCTGTGAAGAAGGCTGTACAGTGCTGCTTGAAGGATGTAAATGGAATGATAATGGACAGTTTTAGGGATTTTGTAGGGTGTTCCATGCTATGGCTAGAAAGTAGCTGATTGCTGCCCTCCCTATTTTGGTGTTGACTTTGGGCAATTTGAGCAGGATGATATTGTTGCCTTAGGGCATAGAAGCTGGGAGTGGTCAGGTTGAAGCAGTCCAGGATATAGCTTGGGAGTTTTTTGATAAAGCTCTGTAGATCCATAGAGCTGCATTTTGCTCCTCCTGACATGAAGGGAAACCCATCCAACTGAATCATAGAGAGAACAATGGTGAGTATTATATGGCAGGTCTGTAATGAACCTTATTGCTCTATGGTATAAGGTATCCAACTTTTGAAGGTAGGGAGTGGAGTAGTGACTATAGAGGAAGTCTGCGTAGTCAATGACTGATAGAAAGATGGCCTGGACTAATCTCATCTTTGAATCTCTATTAAGGAAGGGTTTTAATCTGTAGAGGAGGCCAAGCCTTAGGCGAAGCTTTTCAGCAGTTGTTCTAGATGCTGAGTAAAGTCAAGTCTGTTGTCAATCCACACACCTAGGTATTTGAAATTTTCAACATACTCCAGATTTTCTCCAAGTATAGTGCATATCTGGGGGAGACTGATTGAAGAGGATGTGTTGGTGGAGTTTTGGGTTGTGAACATCATTGCTTTGGTTTTCTTTGCATTTAGCAGAAGCTTTTTCTCGAGAAGCTGATGTTGTAACAGGGATAATTCTGCTTGTAGGATTTCATGAGCAACTTTAGGTGAAGGGTTGCTGACATACAGTACAGTGTCATCAGCAAAGAGATGTACTGAGGACTTGGTAAGGGTTGAATCAATTTTATTTATATAAATGGCAAAAGGATAGGACCCAGAATAGAGCCTTGGGGACTCCTCTTGACAGTGGTCTTAATTGGGAGAGGTCACCTTCAGCTTTTACCTGCTGTAATCTACACGGAGAGGTAGCATCTGAACCACTTAAGGGAGGATGGATCTAGGCCAATGGAGTGTAGGGATGAGAGTAGCAGTTCATGGTCCACAGTGTCGAATGCTTTGCTCAGGTCCAGGAATACTGCACAGACATTGTTCTTTTATCCAGTTCGGTTTCCCAATCATTGGTGACCTTGGCTAATGCAGTGATAGTGCTATATTTGGCCCTGATTCCAGATTGAGCTGGATTTAATAGATTAGCATTGTCCAGATATTCCTTAACTGAATACTCACTAATTTCTCCAGCATCTTGGATAACACAGGTAGGATGGAAATGGGCCTATAGTTATTAAGATCCATAGGGCCCCTGATTTTAGAAGGGGACCACTTGGACTGTCTTCCACAGCGTGGAATAGAGCCAGAGTTTATGGAAAGGTTAAAGAGGTGAGTTAGGGGGACTGCAAGCACATGACACGCAATCTTTAGAAAGAATGGGTCCAGAAGATCTGCTCCTGCACTTTTTTTGGTATCTAGATGCCATAATAGATCCTCAACTTGTTTCAACAGTATAGGTTTGAAGCTAAAGGAGGAGTCAACTCTTTGTTCACCAGTATAGTGGGAGCTTAAATGATCCCTTAATAGGTTAGCTGGGGAGGAGTCAAAGGCAAAGCCAGCTGTTGTGAAGTGGTTATCGAATGCATCCAGGATTTCCAATGTGCCAGTAATGGGGCCATAGTTACTGTGTAAATGGGTTGGAAGGGGGTTGTTAACATCCTGGCCCATCATACCCTTGATGGTGCCCCGAAATCTAGCAGTATTATGGTAAGAGGAGTCGAGCTGGGCCAGGTAGTAGGCAGCCTTTGCATCCCTAACTTTCCTAGTGCATTTATTCCTGGCTTTCCTAAAGATCATCCAGTCCATGATATTCTTAGTTTTTCTTGCTACTTTCCAAAGTTTATCTCTCCAGCTGTGCAGCTTTGAGGTCAGCTGAAAACCAGTGACAGGATTTGTTTTTATCGGATACTAGAGATTGGGGCATGGGTGTTAAGGGCATTTAATGTAATGCTATTTAGCACCTGCTGAGCTTTTTCTACAGAATGTGCAAGATAGAACTTTTGCCAGTGTGGAGAGTAGGCTAGATCATGCAGATATCCTTCAATATTGATGTTTTTCGAATCTCCTCATGAGGAATTTTGCAGGATCTGTTTTAATGCTGTTGGATCTTACCTCATGATGGGACAGTGGTCACTTATGTTGCATAGGAGCACTCCAGCGTGTGTGAATAGATGTGGTTTACTCACTAGTATGATGTCAAGTAGAGTACTGTTACTACTATTCCTTGCATTTAGTCTTGTTGGTTCATTAATTAACTGTGTGAGCCCATAGGTGTCCAGAATGATACCAGAGGTGTAGCTGCCTGGGTGAGCCAGTTGAAATTCAGGTCCCCTATGATAATGACTTCTTCAGTACAGGACTTGACCAGGTTTCCCAGGTGGGATAAGAGCTTGTGTTCAGCAGAGGGGGTCTGTAGCATCCAATTAAATGGAAAGCTGCTGTATTGGGGAAGAGACTTTTAGAGATAGACACTCAAATTCCTTGGGCATAGATGTTGCAGCAGTACAGGATACAACTAAACCAGCTTTTACATATATGGCTACTCCGCCTCCCCTTGTTTGGTGATCAGCTCTGAATAGCTGATAGTTAGGTAGGTTAACTTCCCTGTCCATTGTGTGGTCTTGAGCCATGTCTCAGTTATCACAAGAAAGGCTGGCACAGTATGGGCAACCCAGGATTGTAGCAATGTAAATTTTTTCAACAGACTGCATACATTAATATGCAGGAAACTGAGGCCTTTAATTGAGGATAGGTCTGAGGGAGATGTGATGCTTTCAAGAGGTCCAGGGTTGATTTCTCACATTACCAATACAGAGCAATAGGAAGATCAGTAATTTCATAAGGGCTGCCAGTGATAGGGAGAGGGGGCTGTCTTTGGTCCTCCTTTTTTTATTCTGTTGCCACTCTTTGTTTTGGGTGCTCCCTGTGGATTTAAGGTAGTGTGTCGGGATACCAATTAGCAGTTTGATGACTAGGCTTAGTGGGGATCTATATACCCAGTAGTGGGGCCTTGTCTGAGACATATATGTGGTGATGTGTGTAACTTTATGGTGATTGTACCACTGTAGTCGATGCAGCAATGGCAAGACATATATGAGGGTATTAGTGAGGGTATGTCACTAATGTATCTATAGAAAGTCTTGTCACCTTCATGATGAGGGAAAAGAGGAGAGGACAAAGGCACTTTGGGTGCAGCTCCTGCACTCCAAGGGCAGAAAGTTGAGGCTGGAAGTGGTGTACAGACCACCAGCCCAATCTGGGGAACTGGATGGGGAGTTGGCAGAGCAGATAAGGAGGGTGTGTAGAAGGGGGAGTGTGGTGATAGTGGGAGATTTTAACCTACCATGGGTTGACTGGAGCATCCCATCACTAGCAGTACCAGGGAGCAGGTGGTCCTTGATGCATTCCAGGACGGCCTTCTCACGCAATTGGTAAGTGGGCCTACAAGGCTTGGTAGCACTCTGGACCTAGTACTGGCAAAGGGGGAGGTGGTGAGGGAGGTAAGGGTGGTGGACCCACTAGCAGGTATTGACCACCAAACAGTGTGGTTTGTTGTCACGCTGGGCAGGGAGACAGGAGGCACGGGCACTAAGGTGGTGGACTTCATTAGGGTGGACTTTGGGGGGATGGGAGCAATATTGCAAGGAACATTCCAGGATATAAGGCCAGGGATGGATGCAGAAAAAGTGGGAAGTCATAAAGACTGGGCTAACAGAGGCCACAGTAGCCTGCACCAGGGCAGGAGTAAGAAGAGCAGAGGCAAGAAACCATGCTGGCTGAACAAGGAGGTGCTGCAAGGGGTGAGGGCAAAGATAGCTGCATACCAGAAGTACAGGAGAACAGGGAAGATAGAGCATAAGGAGGCTTTCGGGAGTTGGTTAAGGGAGGTTGCCAGGAGGGTGAAAAAAGCTAAGGCCTCCAGGCAACTAAGTTCCACACAGGGCATAAAAGGAAGGGAAAAGGACTTTTTTAGGCATGTCAGGGAAAACAGGAAGTGCAAGGAACATATTGTGAGAATAAAGAGGGGAAGGGATCGGCTGGAAAAGGGGGAGGAGCAAGTGGAAATTCTAAATGAGTACTTCTGCTCCACTTTCACTAAGGAGAAAGATGGCCCACTACCAGAATGGGCTGGGGCAGTGTGGAAAGGGGAGAGGAGGTGACGGACAAAGTGATCACAGGAAGTAAGATGCTATAGGGGCTGAGGGAGGGTGGACAAGGCACCAAGTCCCAATGCCATCCACCCCAGGGTGCTGAGGGAGATGGCGGAGCTGTTGGCTGAGCCACAGGCAGATCTGATCAACACCTCCCTGGAAACAGGGTGTATGCCCCAGGACTGGAGGGCGGCCCATGTGGTGCTCATACACAAGAGTGGGCCTAGGGAGGAGCCAAGAAATTATCGTCCGGTTAGTCTCACGTCCATAGTGGTAAGCTTATATAGCCAATACTGAAGGAGAGGCTGGTGGCATTCCTACACAGTAATGGCCTCCAAGATGGGCGGCAGCATGGGTTCGTTCAGGAGGTCTTGTCAAACCAACCTAACAGAGTATTGTGACTGGCTGACAAGGAGTTGGACAGGGGCCATGCTGGCATGTCCTGTACTTGGACTTAGTAAGGCCTATGATACAGTGCCTCATGGGAGACTGGGGGAAGCTGACAGCAGTAGGGATGGAGGAAAAGCTGACTAAATGGATAGAGAACTGGTACAGGGGAGGGTGCAGAGGGTGGTGGTGGTGGGGGGAGCTCTCAGCACCCAGAGCAGTGACAAGCAGGGTGCCACAGGGGTCAGTGCTGGGCCCGGTGCTATTTGGGCCTTTATCTCTGATATAGCACATGGAGTGGAGCAGGGGTAGTCTGTTTGCACATTATACCAAATTGGGGGCGGTGGTGGATGAAGAGGATGGATGAGGAAAACTGCAGGGGGACTTAACCAAACTAGAGACATGGTCAGTGGAGTGGCAGCTAGGATTCAATGCAGAGAAGTGTAAGGTGATGCACTCGGGCTAAGAACCAGAGGAGGGACTATTGGTTGGGGATCAGAGAGGAGAAGGACCTAGGGGTCTTGGTAACTGGGAGCAGCAGCGAAGGCAAACAGGATGCTGGAGTGCATCACAAGGGGGTACTCATCCAGACACAGGGATGTGATCCTACCTCTCTACACATCATTGGTCACACCATACCTAGAGTACTGTGTGCAATACTGGAGGCCATACCTGAGGAGAGATATAAAGTTACTGGAGGGGATGCAAAAGAGGGCAACAAAAATGTTAAAGGGGATGGAAGGAAAGGAACATGAAGTTAGGCTGAAGAACCTGAACATATAGACGCTGGAGGAGAGGAGTGATAGGGGGGATAGGATTGAAGCATTTAAATACCTGAGGGGGTAACTAAACCTAGCACCGAGGGGGTGTTTAAACTGAGGCGTGGAAGAGAGACGAGGGGGCATGGACTACGGTTGAAAAAGGGACATTTCAAGAGGGAAATGAGGAGGCACTACTTCTCTGAGAGGGCGGTGTCTAGTTGGAATGCGCTGCCAGAAGGTGTGGTAACATGTAGGACAGTCAATAGCTTTAAAGAGGAGTGGGATAAAGCAAGAGGAAGAGTCGGGGCAGAGGCTGGGACAAGCGGGGAGGAGCTGAGGGGGAGAAGACAGGGGCAGCTGCAGTCTAGGGTGCTAGCTGCACACTCAGGCAGACTTACATAGACCAAATGGTGTGTTCTGCTGGCAGATTCGTATGTTCGTATGTAAAATCAGAGTGACTCTGTTCATGAGCAGAGGTCCTAAGACGCCTATGTTGAAAATTTGGTGACAAATATCCATAAAATGACTGTGTTACAAGCATGCGTGATGCAGTTTCCATGCACCCTTGTAACTCCACAAATTTGTAGTATTTTCACTTTAGATTTTCAACATTGCCATTTTTTAAGACCTCCTTATGAACAGTACAGTTGTCATTTTTCACATCCTGCCCGAAATATGCATTTATACATCTGGCGCAGAATACCAAGTGTTGCTGTGGGAAATCAATGTTCAGGACAGATTAAGAAAATCATAGCGACAGTGTTCATGAGCAGAGGTCACAAAATGCCTATGTTGAAAATTTGGTGAAATAATTCTACTAAATGACTGTGCTACTTACGCACTGCGCAGTTTCCACGTACTCGGAAGTTTGAGCATTTTAATACTTTCACTACAGATTTTCAGCATTGCCATTTCTTCACTCCTCCCTATGAATAGTACAGCTGTCATTCTTCACATCCTGCCCGATCTGTGTTTTCGTTAATCTGGCGCACAGTAGTATGGTCACTGTGGAAACTCAAATTTTGGACACATTGACAAAATCAGAGTGCCACTGTTCATGAGAAGAGGTCCCAAATGCTTTCATGATGTGGGGGCCACAAAATGCCCATGCTGAAAATTTGTACTACATACCAACACATGCCTGAGGCATTACAGTTTCTTACCATACCGTCCCACCCTGTACAGACTGACAGGCATCAGGGTGTGCCTCTTGGACTGCCGACTGTAATGCTCATGCCATTCCAACCCCACCCCCACTCTGCAACCACTGACAGGCATTGAGCTGTGTCTTGGACTTTACGGCCCCACAGTTCACCCCATTCTATATTGCACCGATTTCAGCATATGTCCTTATGGAATGGGGTGGCTGTAAAGCTGAACACCCCAAAGCACACCTCAGCACTTGTCAGTGTCTGCAGGACAGGGTGAGATGAAATGGCATGAACATTATGGGCAACAACCCAAACGCATGCCCCAATGCCTGTCCGTCTCTGCAGGGTGGAGGTGGAGTTGGCATGAAGTTCAGTACTTCACTGCCATTCCTACTCTGCATCTGTCTAACTCCTGCATTTCCAATGCTAATGCCAACAAGCAAACATTCCGGCATTGACAAATGCTTGTTGTGTTCTTTAGCGCTATGCAAGAAAACGCATGTACAATACCGCATTTGAGAGGTGTGTCGAGGCAAGTCCAATGCAGAGCTCTGTAGAGTAGGCTCAACCCTGACACATTGATCACCACTGAAGCTGAGTGTGACAGCTGTCAGAATTTCACAGCGGGAGTCGGCTCACACTTGAGAGAAATTAACGCACCAATGAGACAGTGTGCTTCATTTCTTTCATTTGCATAGCTGGCATTGCCATCTGCAGATCCTCCCGCTCCCTCCCACTGCTGCAGTCCACCCCGCACCCTCCGTTCCCCATTCTCTGTCCTCCGTGAACTGAACAGATTATCACTCTGTGAATGTAGTTGGGGTGCTCGGCCCCCCCCCCGGTGGAACGAAAATAAATTAGCTTGCCTTCACTAAATAATTTTGTGCAATATGCTGCCATTTGCAAATTGTATTTGTACAGCCATTTGTATTTATGGCAGCTGTCAAAGGTGCACATTAGGACATGTGCAGCACATTACCATAATTGTAGTAATAGTGCTGGGCAGTCTGGCACGCTCCACTATCGCCTGCTCCCCACGGGCCCAGCATGCCGCATCTTTCATTAAACCCTCCCATTATTGCTGTCCTCCCCACTTCCCGTCCCAGCCCTAAACATCTAATCAAACCCTCCACTCCCTCTCACTGTGTGCTGTCTGCCCTGCACCCTCCATTCTCCGTTCCCATGCTGACATCGGGTGCCCAATCCCATGTCGGATCATGTACCCCCAACTCATGTGGCCACTGAGAGCCCACCCCAGTGTGCCCTAATTTTTGTGTACCTGTAAATAAAGAAAACCATCCCTGACCTCTTTTTTTAACCTGTAAAAGAAAGTCCCTCGTCATCGCCCCAGTCCCCCTGCCCCATCCCCCCCTTCCCACTGAGCACCCACCTCCCCGCACCCCCTTTACCCCATACATACTTCCAGAGGTTGGTGCTGTCATCTTCTGAGGACCGGGACACATCTGCACTCTTCAAAGCCGACCGGCAACTGAAGAATTAAAGGTAAGCAACGTATAATGGCAGTCAATGGGGTTTTCAACTTAGGTTGATATCTTAACCATTTTTAGGAATTTTGGCCCTAAATTTTTAACATGGGATTCTTGAGACACCACCTTATAAACACTGTCACTGTCATTTCGTTACTCGGTCCCAAAGGGTGATTTCGCAGTCACTGTGCAGAATCATCTTTTGGGATGATTAATGAACTGACAGTGCCAGTTTTTCATGAGGTGGGGTACCAAAAAGCCCATGTTGCAAATCTGGTGAAAAAAATTCCAAAAAATGACTGCGTTACAAGCGTGTGTTGCGCAGTTTCTACGTACGCTCCTAACTTTGCCATTTTTTTAATATTTTTCACTACAGATTTTCAACATTGTCATTTTGTCACATCTCCTTATGAACAGTATAACTGTCATTTTTCACATCCTGCCCAAAATGTGTTTTCGCACCTGTGGCGCAGAATGGCGCACTCGCTCTGCAAAATCACCTTTCGGGATAAGTGAACGAAATGGCAGTGGCACTCTTCAAGAGGTGGGGTCCCAAAAAGGCCATGTTGAAAGCTTGGTGAAACAAATCCAAAAATGGCAGAGTTACCGATCGTTCAAAATTTTCTATATGCGCATGTAAGAAAAATACAACAAATATGTTGCAGGTGATACCTTTTTTGGACTAAGAAAATTATTTTTAAGATTGCCGAGGTGAAACTCTCTTCCTCAGTCAAAAGTCCTGAGGAAGAGATTTTCACCGAAAGCTAGTCTTAAAAATAATTTTGTTAGTCCAATAAAAGGTATCAACCGCAACATATTTGTTGTATTTTTCCCTCTGCATTGTTGACTGGACTAACACGCTACCACATCTCTCTTTTTTTACTACGCACGCATGTTACTTTGGTCATTTTCAATATTTTCACTCCAAATTTTCAGTATAACTTTTTTATCACACCACCTCATGACCAGTACATCTGTCATTTTTCACATCCTGCCCATAATGTGTTTTTTCACCTGTGGAGTGGAATGCGGTTTTCCCACAGATTTGAACATTTTCACCTACAGGGTTCATGAGGTGGGGTGATAAGAAGACTATGTTCAACATTTAGGGTGAAAATATGAAAAAATGACAAAGTTATGCCCACTTGATACAATTTTGGTATGCATGCTAGTAACAGCGGAAATCTTATATATTTGTACCCCACATTTTTTTTTTTTAATTATTTGTACTCCTGCTCCACGGCCCTCTCTATCTGGAGAGAGCCCCAGCCCCTCCCCCCGATGTCCACCAGCCGATGCCAACCAGCTACCCCCAGTGCTTACCCCACCCGGTGGGGTCAGTGAGGGGGCCCACCCCCACCAAGACCAGATCCAGTACAAGGGTCGGCACCATGACTATCCAGGGGTGGGACCTGTGAGCTCCCTCCATCATCCCCCATGAGCTTTTTTCCTCCTGGTTTCTCCCCTTAAGGGGTGGAGTGTGCAAGGACACTGGCGATGGTGCCGTTCACACTCTCATGCGCGCACCCCATCAGGCATCTACCCTGCCTCTGACCCGATGTCTGAAGCATCGGTGTGCCAGCCCACAGCCGCCGCTAGGGGCCAGACATGCACCGACAACTGGTCGCCCCTCTCCCAGGAGAAGGAGAGCTGTCCTTGGGATGCTTGATCCTTCTCCTCCCCTGCCGACCCCCAGTGGCCTGCACTTGCTCCTGAACATGGGTTGCCGGCATGGCGTGAGGTGTGGCGTCCATCATCTCAACCCTCAGCACCACTGGGCCAGTGATACACCCCACATTTTCAACATAGCCTTCTTATTACCCGAGCTTCTGTGTTCAACTGCTGTCCAAAATATGACAGCTTGTCAAAACATAGTTCAGGCAGGATTTTCCTCCCACCAGAAGTTCAACTAACACAATACACACCTGCCACATAAACCATGCAAGGAAACATTCTGCATTGACAAGTGCTTGTTTAAATCTTGGGTGAGATGTGTTTTTGCCATTCTGGTGCAAAATTACATTTTGGCCAGTATACTGTGAATGGTGCATGTCATGTTTATAAGGCAAATCATATAACAAGTATCTTGAAAATTTTGGGTCAAAATTGAAAAAAATAATACAGTAATTGTTAACAAACTTTGTGTGTTGTGTCACTTTTGATCCCAGTGGGTATGCTTTGTGATCTATCAGCTCAGTGACCCAGCTGGATGGGGTGAGGGCGGGGTTGGTGCTGCTGGTGAGCCAAGTTCGGGGGACAGGTCAGGCACCCAGTTGGATGGGGTGAGGGCAGGAGTGGTGCTGTTCTGCAACCCCTGCCCCTCCAGGGAATGAAAGTTCCAGGGTTGTTTGCATGGGCCTGAGGCAATATATTGAAAACAACTGTCCACTTGGCATAAGGCCTGAACCTCTTCCCCTTGGGTGGCAGAGGGTCCAGTGAGTTGGCTGACAGATGCACTCTTTGCCCTGTGCATCTGTAGCTGTGGATTATACAGAAGTGCAGGGACCACAGAGCCCTGTACTTCCACAGCCCACCAGAAAACCTCATGGATTCTTCACATCTGTCATTGCACCAAACTGCAGGGCCCACTATGTTCAGGCCCTGCACTCTGTAGGTGGACAGAGTCTTCTCTTTGCACAGGGCATCTACATCTGCAACTGTTCACGCAGGTCCTGAAGAGACCTGCATGAATGAGGATACATTCCACTGTCTCAAAAAGAAAGGAAATTCTTTGCCAAAAAAATACTTCATTAAAGCATTAGTTAGGGTAACTTAATGCCACAAAAGTAGGAAAATGTGGCATTAGGGTTTTCAACCCTAATGCCCTACCCCCACCCCCCAAGGAGCAAAAGGAAAAACAATTAAAGTTTGGGGTCTCTGGAGTCTTGGCAAATCAGTGATGAGGTCTTCCATGGGGGTTATCAAACCTAATGCTCACCCTCCCAGCCCATAGCCTCCAATCTGAAACACAAGGTAAGCTCCAAGCCATTGCCTCATAATGCTACACTCTTCAAAGGTAAAGTATGTTTTGCCACAGGTTGTCAACGCAGTTTTGCACCTTTCTTCACGATGGCTCTTGTGGGCCCTGTGTGTGAAGAAAGGAGGTCATGTGACGTTATTTGCTCACGGAACTGGTGGGCATTAGGTTGATAACAACCAGGAAGACCCCACCACTGATCCACCAAGACTCTGGAGACGCAAAACCTAAGATTTTTTCCTTTTGCTGCTTGAGGGGTTGGGTGGGACATTAAGGTTGGATACCCTAACACCACATTTCCTACTTTTGTGGCATTTAGTTGCTCTAACTGGCATTAATTAATTTTTTTTGTAAAGATATATCTATTTATATCTATTATTGTGCACAAATCACACCCTATATTTAGGCCGAGAAGGGTGTTTCATGTTAATCCCCAGTTTTGTACTTTAATAACTTCAAAACCGCTTTAACAGATTTGCACAAAATTTTGCACGCATCGGTCTTGTGGGTAGATGTCTTGACATGCCAAGTTTCATTCTAACTGAATGTGCAGATTCTGAGATCCTACACTAATCAGGGATTCTGAGATCCGGATAGTGAAAAAGTGAATTTTCAGGGTTTTGCTGTTTTTGTTTTTTTGTCAGCCCTCAGCGCCTAGACGGTTTGGAATTTTGGTTTGAAATTTTCAGAGTAGAAAGGCCTAGCACATAGTAGTGCCTTTGCAGGTTTGGTGAAAAATAAGGTCCCCTTGTCTATTTCATGCATGCTTGAATCCCCTTCCATTTGTCCTTCTGCTGTCTACTGTCCTTCTCCTTCCACTATCCTTCTGCCTACTCCCTAACACCCTACTCCCTCCTGACTCTGTTCTTACCCACCACTGCTCTCTCCATCCAGCCTTCTTCCCCCTCACCCTGCCTCCATCCTCTACCCTCTCCTCCTCCAGCCTCCCTCCTCTTTTCCACTCCCCTTGGTGCCCAGGCACCTCTCTCCTCCCATCTGTCTCCTTCTGGTTCCACTTTATGCATTTCAGATTCTCCTCTTGTCCTCACCCTCCTACCTCTCCCTCCTTACCTTGTCGCCACCTTCAGCATCCCATTTTCTCAATCACACACTTACTTCCCCTCCTACTCCTTATGGCCAGTGATGTTGAGCCCAACCCTGGCCCAGTCCATGCTCTTCCCTCCGATCTTCCCAAAGGGCTCCAGGTGGCTCATATCAATATCCGCAGTCTCCTTCCAAAAACAGACCTGCTTCAACCTCTCATCACCTCTCTCTACCTGATGTCCTCATTGTTTCTGAATCCTGGCTCCCTCAAAATTCCAGACTCGGCCATCACAATCCCAGGGTTCACCCTCACCTGCCAAGACTGCCCCAAAAAGGGCAGTGGTATTGCTATCTACCTCCTCCTCTATTCAGTTCTCCACAGTACTATCTGTGTTCACTCCTGCTGCATATGAACTCCTTGTACTCAATCTCTCTATCTCTTTCTCTCTCCCAATCTGCATGGTGGGTGTCTACTGCTGCCCATGCCTATCTGCCACACTGATCTTTGAGCTCCTGACTACCATAACTGCTCTTACCCCTTCTAGGATCTTCTCATCCTGGGTGATTTCAGTATCAATTGGCTCTCACCTCCAAATGCTAAATTCTGCCAAAATGTAAAATCCCTGCATCTCACCCAACTCATCTCCACCACGACCTGCCTAATCCTGAAATCACAAAACCACTCTCTCCTGGATTGGGTCCTCACCAACCATCCACACCACATAATTGATGCAGGTACCCTGCCCAATGCACTCAGCAATCACCAAATGGTATACTGCATGTGAAAAATCACCACCCTAAAGTACCCATGAAAATTATTCACATCCGCTCCTTCCTATCTCTAGACCTATCCACCCTCCATGCTAATCTACAATCTACTGACTGGTCACCAATCTCCAGTGCCACTGACATCACCACAGCCCTCAATTACTTCCATACCAAATTCATACAGATATGGGATCAGCATGCCCCCCTACGCAAAACTAGGGTCAGAGACTCCCACCTTCCTTGGATCTCTGCTAAACTTATGGCTTGCCAGTGTGCTCATGACCTGGCATGTAAATCTTATAAGGTCTCCAGCTCCCCTGCTGACCTACACAGGTATCACCCCCTGAGGAATTCGTGCACCAGGGCCAGAAGGTTAGCCAAAGCTGAGTTTTTCTCATTATCTTTCCAGAGGAACTTGAGTCACTCCTCAAAGTTATAAATGCTGTTTTCTTCCCCAACCCAGTCTGCCTTCCCTTACTAAATTTAGGGGGCTCCACAGCCTCTGAACCTCCATCAGTGGCTGCTGCTTTCAACACTTATTTCACCACTTTGCTTCTAACCTCCTCTCCTCCTTCCTCCTTCAACCTCCCACCCCACCCCTCCCTCATCCTCCTCTACCTCCCCCACCTCTTCTCCTTCTTCATTTCTCCTGTTTCCCCATCCTCCTCCTCCTCCCTGAAAGCCCTTCTAGCCCTCAACCCCTTACAAAGCAGCAGCCCTGACGGGCTTGACCCTAAGCTTCTACACCTCTCTGCCCCTACCACTGCCTCTCCTATTGCCTCCTTACTAAGTCTGTCCTTCTCTCTGGCCTCTGTTTCATAATCTTGGAAGCACGCTACTATCATCCCACTCCATAAAGGTGGCGACTCCTCCTCTCCTGGTAACCTCCAACCTATATCCCTCCTCCCTACCCTCTCCAAACTCTAAGAACACATAGTGATATCCCAACTCTCTCCTTTCCTTGACTCCTGTTCCTTTTTCACCCCTGTCCAGTCTGGCTTTCAAAAATTCCTTTCCACCTCCTCCTCCCTCCTCCGACTATTAGATTCCATCCATACAGCTATGGACCAGAATCTTCTCACTGCCTCCATTTTCATCGATTTAGAAAAAGTATTCAACACCATCTCTCACTCACTCCTACTCCACAAACTCAGTTCAGCTGGTCTTTCAGTCCATGCCACCCACTGGTTCAGCTCCTACCTCACAGGGAGATCTCAATCTGTGAGGCTAGGAGGAGCCGTATCCCCTCCCCTCCCCATTATCACTGGAGTCCCACAAGGCTCTGTACTTGGTCCACTTTTATTTTCCATATTTCTAAATGACTTCCCTCTGCCTGCTCATCCATGTTCATACACATGTACGCAGACGACACTGCCCTATTTGTTTCTGGTTCTTCGTCAGCTGAGCTAGTATTCAAACTCCAACCTGATTTCGATTCAGTCCAGAAATGGTTTCAGTTAAATCAGTTATCTCTAAATGACAAGAAGATGGTATCTATGTGCTTTGGCACTAGATCAAGGCTCTCTAAATTCCCATCCCCCTGTTCCTTCCACACCCTAGATGGTATCCCAGTTGACAATGTATCTGCCTTCAAATACTATGGCATCTCGCTTGACCGTCACCTCCATTTCTCCCAGCACATACACACCATTCGTAAAAAGCTTCACACTAAAGTGGGTGCCTTCTTTAGGTATAAGAGCTGTATCCCCCTCCCTGCTCACCAAGACATTCTTATTAAGATGATTCTCCCCATCTTTGACTACGGCGATATTGTCTATGGTACTGCCCTTAAATCTACCCTGGCCAGACTGGATCCCCTCTTCCACTCCTCCTGCCACTTTGCTCTTAACTGCCCTACCCGCACCCACCACTGTACTCTCTACTCTGCTCTATCCCTCTCTTCCCAGGAGGATCACCGTCTGTCCCACTGTGCCTCCTTTACTTCCAAACTCTGGCTATCCTCCCTACCCCCTATGTCAACTCCCTTCTCTCTCCATCCACCCCCTCCTCCTACTCCCTCTGAAACTCTGGGTATCACTCCTTCAAGCTCCCTTCCTGTAAAACTCTCGCTGGTCAATCAGCCTTCTCTTTCCACTTTCCTAAATTCTGGAATTCTCTCCCCTTAAACATTCGCTTAGCCTCTTCAAAACCCTCACTAATCTCTCTTCTCTGATCCCACACCTCTCCCTCCTGCCACTGTATTTAAGTGTACGTTGATTCTCCCTCCGTTCCCCTGGGTCCAAACTACTGTGACTGTATTTTGCACTTATTGTATTCACCTACTTGAATATTGTATGAACTCAGGACCTTAACTGCTACCACTGTATATTGCACTTATTGTATATACCTACGTATTTCTGTTACATTTTGTATATTTAATCCACCTCTGTACCCATTGTATTTCTCTGCATGTTAGCCTGTGCAATTGTATATATCTTTTTTAGAATGTTCTTATGCTTTCTCTGTCCCCTTTCCCACAGGACACATCTGGAAACAAGCTATTTTGTGCTCAGTATGTTTCTTCCTGGTGAAACATTTTAATAAATAAATTTAGTAAGGCAAGGCAAATTTTATTTTTCAAGGTGCCCAATCCCAGAGGCTCTGGGAGCCGCACAGAAATTCAAACTAGTGATAAAATACACAGATAAGTAAATAACAAATAAATTACAACAATTACTATAAAATAAAATAAAACTTGGCTAAAAACAATCTCTAGGGGCAAACCCAGGATTAAAAGGTAACAGACAATGTCCAGGAAGGCCTGACTGAACAGGAGGGTCTTGAGGTGGGCCTTAAATACCTCAACTGGAGGGGCCTCCCTTATAAATGGTGGTAGCAAGTTCCACAGGACATGGCCGGCGGCACTAAAAGCTCTGTCGCCAGCAGTTTTTAACCTCATCCTGGGAACCGCAAGGAGGCCCCTAGAAAAGGAACGGAGGGAGTGAGCTGAGGTAGCAGGTGTAAGAAGGTCAGCCAAGTATCAAGGGCCTAGCCCATGTAGGTCCTTAAAGGTGAGCAAGTCCACCTTGAAGAGGATCCTCCACCTGACCGGCAGCCAGTGCAGTTCACGCAGCACAGGGGTGATGTGGCAGTATTTAGTAGTACCCACCACCTCTGCTGGGAGGTTGTTCCAGATGTCTACCACCCTTTCTGTGAAGAAGTATTTCCTCATATCCCCTCTGAGTCTTCCCCCGTCTAGCTCCATATCATGCCCCTTGTCCCTGAGCATCTCATTCTACAAAAAAAGCCACCCTCCTGTACCTTATTTATACCTTTGAGGTATTTGAACTTTTCTGTCATGTCACCCCTTTCCTTCCTTTCCTCTAGAGAGTAAATATTTAATTCCTTGAGTCTTTCCTCATAGGGTTTCTGATGCAGGCCTTGCATAATTTTGGTTGCCCTTCTCTGTACTGCCTCCACCCGATCTATGTCTTTCCAGAGATGGGGCCTCCAGTACTTGACACAGTACTCTGGGTGTGGCCTCACTGTCACTCTATACAGGGGTAACACTACCTCCCTCTTTCTGCTGGTGATACCTCTCCCTATGCACCCCAGCATTCTACTAGCCTTTCCCACTGCCTTATCACACTGCTTTGCTACCTTCAAGTCATCAGATATGATGACCCCCCCAGGTCCCTTTCCTGTTTCATGGTTGTTACCACACACACACACACACACATACACACACACACACACACACACACTCTGCCTCTGGGTTTCTGTGCCCCATGTGCATAATTTTGCACTTTTTGGTGTTGAAGTCTATTTGCCAAACCCTTGACCAGTCTTCCAGCTTTTTCAGGCCTTCCCTCATTCTTTCTACCCCCGGTGTGTCCACTTTGTTGCAGATTTTTGTTTCATCCGGGAACACGTATACTTTCCCTTCCTGACCCTCTGCGATGTCGCTAATAAAGACTTTGAAGAGGATCGGTCCCAGTACTGACCCCTGTGGCACCCCACTGGTTAGGAAGGTGAAAACCCTGTCTCAACAATAAGTCACAGGGTAGGGTAGGGTAAAACTGGGCAGACTGGATGAACCAATGGTCTTTTTCTGCTGACACTGTCTATGTTTCTGTTAGGCAACCCTCTCCTGGGCAAGCAGTGGCAACAAATAATGGCAACTGTGGTTAACTAGATTCAGTAAGGCACAGTTCTGTATTTTACTCACACCAACAATACACAATCCCCCTCCTATAAACTTTCTGTATTGGAAGTTACTACCCACTCCTGCCTGGTAGTAGGATACAGCTTGTGACACAGAGGGAGCTTCCATATGGTAGTGCTTGGGTATCCAGTGTTGAAGCGTTGCGAGCCTGTAGATATTGCTGCTGGTGGGCTAGCATTGGTGCACCCAAACTTTACCACAACAGTTTAGTTTTCACAAACCCCACAGGCCATGCATTTGCTTAAATGGCTGTCCACCTCTCAAAGTGAAGTATTTGTTTTCCAAACTTGACACCCAACTTGTAAATACAAAATGAGAAACATACACTCAGGTCATAGAATGCAGGACAGTTCCCACTGTTTCTCAGGGTTGCCAAGGATGGGTCTCACAGGCTGCCTTTCACCCTGGCTGTCTGAACACAAATCCGAAACCTGGCAGTTCAACTCCTGACTAGTCTGGTGACTCCTCCTGTTACTTGATAGGTGTTAAAGGATCTCTGAGTCTGTACTCCTCCTCAGAGGGCTATGCCCTGATCTTCAGTTGTCTGTACATAGACCGGCATGCATATGTCACTTGAACACTGTTCATCCAGGCACAAAGCCTGCGGCTGATGCACATATCTCACAGATATACCACATGTCTGCTCACTTCAGGATCCCAGACAGATCTGTCTTCTCCTGAGCTATTCCCCCTTTTATACAGGGCTTTGACCCACAGTCCCATGTGGTCATGTCACTTGTCACTCATCCTCTTTGACACCTGAGAGAGATTCTGCTGGCAACAAACACAATATCCAACCTGATTCAGTGAGGCAACAGGTCTCAAGTCCAGGAAAGTTATACACAGGCCATCCTTAATATTAAAGGTCACAAGATGGCAGCCCCCATACAGTTCTAGTAGCCTGTCCCAATAACTGGCAAGGTAACTTGTCCTCTCCCTGCCGATGCCTCCCCCCCAAGTACTGCACAGCAGTAAACCTGGGGGAATCAGATTCCATAAAAGTCTGAGAACAATGAAAAAGGGGGTCTCACCCTTTCCTAGCTGAAGAGATGGCTGACCCCAGCCCATTGTCAGGACAAAATACAGTCCATTCCAGTAACAACCATATATTTACTGTATTACTGCTAATCTAGATGCCTGATTCCTGGTCTAAAGCATAGTACAACAGAGCTCTCTAGGCAAAGGCACTCTGACTAGCACATTCAGTTGACATCATCCCAATCAATGCAAGCAGGCAGTGGGGCTCCAATGAACCTTATTGGGGAAGAGAGTGGGATTAACATAAATAGCCTTGCATATCACATGAAGGGGAGGGTCAGCAGCTTTAATATAGGTCAAATCTGATGGGTGGACCATCAGGGAGAAGCAGCTGTCAACTCCTTGGTGTCAAAACCCTCTACCTCCTCATTCACAACAGTACTGGGTGGGCCTCACAGTTGCTCTTCACATGGGAATCAGAGGCAGGAGAGGCAAGCAGAAAGGTATTCTCCTCTGGTGAGGGAAATGGGTCAGGTAGAGACTCATTTTCAGTGTTTGCTGGGGCTTTTGCCACCAGATGCATGGCCACTAAGGAGTGATAATGGGTTTGGGCTTCATCATTAGAAGAAGAGTCATTTACATTCACGGTCCCCACAGCAGATTCTCATTGAGCCCAGGCTCAGATAACAGGTCTTCTGGGGGTGGGTTGGATTTTGGGAGACATCTAATTGCCCCACTGGAAGGAGTTGATTTCAGTGCATAGTTTTTGTTTTCCCTGATGCTCCTTCAGGGTGTATGCAATACAGGGGCAGGTTAGAAAGATGTTTCAAAATCACAAACACTGTGTTTCCCCAACTATAAGAAAGTTTATACTTACCGGGTAGAACAAGGTTGCTTACTAACACCCAGTCCCCTAGGCTGTAAATCATTCACTTTGACTTTTTGATCATACCGAGTTTTATTAGCAGCATTCCTTTTCCCAGAAATCTAAGAAGCTAAACGGTAGGCAGAGTCCAACTGCTCCTTGAGTTTGAGCACATATTGCAGGTACATCTCAGGCTGAATACCCAGAGGAACAGCAGGCACACTGGAATGAGGAGCAACACTCAGAAAAAATACACATCCTTAATGTTAAAGGTCATAAGATGGCAGCCCCTACCCCCTTCTCAATGTCTACCCTACCACAGAGCTTAGTGTCATCTGCGAGGATACATCTCACCCTGTATTTCTTCTCCCATGTAACCAAGGAACATATTGTTAAGGACTAGTCCCAGAACTGACCCCTGCGGTATCCCACTCATGATCTTCCTTCCCCCAATTTGACCCCATTTACAACTACCCTCTGCTGTCTCCACCCTAGTCAACTACCCACTTATCTATCTAGGTCCTTTGGTGCTCCCAGATTCTCTGATTACTTCAGCAGCCTTCTGTGAGGCACTAAGTCAAATGCCTTGCTGAAGTCAAAGTGCAATAAGTCTACTGCTTGTTCCCTTATCTACAGCCCATGTTACCCAGTCAAAGAATACTATCAGGTTGATCTGACAAGACCGCCCTGCCACAAACCCATACGGCTTATAATACTGTAGACTATTTCTCTGCAGGTAGTCCATTAGGTCTTTGACTAGTGCTTCCACAATCCAGTACTGCTTAAATCCACAGCCAGAAAGTTTTTCTTTTCGCAGAGAGTGGCTGGCCCATGGAACCAGCTACCAGAATCAGTAATTATAAGCAATGGTAAAACTGAATTCCTAATGAGAAGCGATATAGATACACACTGCAGCTAAAACAGGGAAGCTAAAAATGGGGTTTCCACATTCTCAGCTACATTCTATCCTAGTTTGACTCCTAGTTACCTGCAATAGCGGTAAGACAGATGTGCCTGCAATTTCCTGGTTCTTCCCAGTCCCCTCCCTTGTGAAATGGCACCACATCCACTATCCTCCAGTCTATCAGAATGACCCTTGACTGTAGTGAGCTATACCCAGTGGGGTACTGGGGTGCATAGGGAGAAGTATCACCAGCAGAAGAAAGAAGGTGGTGATGCCACTGTATAAATCATTAGTGAGGCCTCATCTGGAGTACTATGTCCAGTTTTGGAGGCCGAATCTCCATAAGGACATAGACAGGGTAGAGGCAGTTCAGAGAAGGGCAGCACAAATGGTACAGGGCCTGCACCAAAAGTCATATGAGAAGAGACTGGAGGACCTCAATATGTATACCCTGCAGGAGAGGAGATAGAGGGGGGGATATGATAAAGACCTTCAACTATCTCAAGGGCATAAATAAGGTACAGGAGGGTAGCATCTTTCAGAAAAAAAGATGATCTAGAACAAGGGGTCATGACATGAGGCTGGATGGAGGTAGACTAATGGGTAATGTGAGGAAGTATTTCTTCACAGAATGGGTGGTGGATGCATGGAATAGCCTCCCAGTAGAGGTTGTGTGGGCAAATTTGGTGGGGGAATTCAAAACTACATGGGATAGGCATAGGGGAACCCTAGTGAAAAGAAAGAGAACAAAGCCTAGAGTACCCAGTTAACAAAGACTAAATAAATAAATAAAATGTAGGGTCTGTGGTTTTTGCACCAGGTAGAGAAAATTGTCAGACTAGGTGGGTCTAGCAGTCAATTCTCAGCAGTGTCAGTGGCTCAGTAGGTAGCACATTCACCTCTGAGGCCGGGAGATCAGAGGGCTGTGGGTTCAGTTCCCACATCTGGCACTTGGGTTAATATCCCAGTACTGACACTGTAGTGCAGCATGAGAGGGGTGCTGCATTTCTGAGGTGCCGTCTTTCGGATGAGACGTTAAACCGAGGTCCCATCTGCCTGATTGGTGGTAGTTCAGGTGGATGTTAAAGATCCCATGGCACTTACCGAAAAGAGTAGGGGAAGACTTTATTAAGGAAATCATACAGAACAAAACGAAACAATCTACAGCTTCAAAAAATATAGACAGAGCACAGAAAAATAGACAAACACTAGATAACAAGAAAAATAATAAGAGAAACAAAAACTGATATCATCATTACGTAATCAGAAAGTCATTGTCAGTAATCCAGGGCAAGTTCCTCCAGAGGGCCAGCAATTGGATCTTAGTGAGATTCTTAGATTCAGAGAAATAAACATCTTGTATGGATTTAAAAATGTTAACATACAGTTCATAGTACGAAGGTTCATGCTGTTGAAGAGTAAACTGACACCTAGAATGCCAAATAAACCATTTGATAATAGAAAAAATAACAGACAGCGTACTTTTATCCCAGGTATCCCAGTTACTGGGATAACTACCATATAGAAGGGCAGGGTATGTGAGATGTAAAAAAAAAGGCAATTTAGACTTATCATAAAAGAATTTCCAAAAATCAAAAACATAAGAACAAGTAAAATATAAATGCAGCAGAGTCTCAGGTTGAGTAATGCATCCAGGTCTAGAACAAATACGTTCTTCCACCCTTTTATGCTTTTGATTAGCCTTAACATTTAATCTCTCATGACAATTAAGCCAATGATGATCTTTATATTTGATTGGGATTCGGGACTCATTTAAGAAAAAAAATAAGGCATCTTGATGTATTACTGGACATTTTGGAAAGACTTCCAGTGTACCAAAATGATTCTCCAAAACAATAACATACAACTGCTTTTTCGAGAGGGAAATCACTTGTCTACTTGTGATCCCCCAAGCTTTTAACTTAACAAAAACATCTCTTAAATACTGAGGAGACTGAGCTCCGTTGCCTAACCCCAGTTTTGATAGGAGCATGAGGGCTTAAAAACCCATTAATACAAGGACGGACAGTGGCAGTATGATAAAGGGCATGAAGCCAGGTTATAAAAATAGAGGGGATACCATAATGTTGCAATACCTGCCATAAAAAGACATGTGCCACCTTATCAAAAGCTTGCCTCTGGTCTAGAGAAACTGAATCATGAGAGAATATGTCCCGCAAGAAAAGTAGTTGGTCTGTGATCGAGTTTCCCGGCACAGTACAAGATTGAGCCGGAGAAATCAAGAATTTTGCTACTGTTAACAATCTCGCATTCAATAATTTGGATAGAATTTTAAAATCAGTACTCAAAAGGCTAATAGGCCGCCAGATTGACAAATCTAGTTTGTCACCTTTGTCCTTAAAGAGAAAAATAAGAGCACCGGTAGACATATCAAATGGTACAGATTGTTTCTGTAAAATAGTATTATAAACCGAAGTTAATTCGTCCAATAGTTCACCTTTCAAAAAATGATAAAGATCAGTAGTAAGGCCATCTAAACCAGGGGCTCTATCTTTAGCAAAGATTGTATAGCAGTAGCAACTTCTTACGTGGTAAAAGGAGCTACGAGACCTAGAAGTTGGGCCTGTGGAGCGGGCGGAACTTGGACAGCATGAAAAAAAGAAAAAAATCAGTAGGACATACGTGGGACACAGAAAATAAAGTAGCAGCATAGTCAGATGCTATACGTAAAATACTATCCTTATCTTCATGAACCACACCCTGACGGTCATAAAGAGCTGGGATAGATTTAGCCTGTACCAGGTCCCGATGGCTTAGTAGGGGACAAGTATGAAAAAAAGGACCTTGCGTGTCATGTCTCTGTCAGGAATCCATATCGGTTGATTGAGTCAAATGATATTGTTTCATTTTCTCCTGAAAATGAGCAATCTGGGCCGAGAAATCATGTCTGGTGAGTTGCGCAAGGGAATACAGGTGTTGGAGTTGTTTACGGTCTTGTAAGTATGAAAAGTAGGAACTCTTCCGAAAACATCTACTACGGGAAATTAGAAGAGAACGGAGTTCCGATTTCGTATCCAACCACCAGGCTACTGGGTCATCATATAAGGGATACAAAGATTTCCTACAATCCAAAAAAGTGGAAATAAGGTGAAGAAGGTCCGTTTTCTGCAAAAGCTTAGAGTTTAATTTCCAATATCCTGGACCTTTAGGAGGGGCAGTAACTCCCAAAGTAATTTTTACCAGACGGTGGTCTGAGTAAGGAGTTGGGTCAACTGAGACCGATTGAAGTGGCAAAGAAACAGATAAAAGGAAAAAATCAAGACGGGTAGATAAGGAACCCCTAAAAAACCTACGCTCCTGAATACCATTATGGGATAAAACAGCATCTTTAAGATGTGTATCACTCACAACTTTTTTCAGAGCGGTCATATCACCAAATATTTTCATCGTTTTGGTGGCCGAGCCTCCATCCTCTTTACTTAAACCGCAATTAAAATCCCCTCCCCAAATCACAAAATAAGCAATATGCAAAAAGGGACTGAGTTGTTGAAAAAGAAGTGTGCATTCAGCTTTAGTCTGTGAAGCATAAATGTTAATGAGTCTAAAAAAAAACAGTGTTCAAAATGAAGTCTAAAAGCAAAACCCTACCAGGGACAAGGTCCAACACTCGTACAATTGTAGGTTTAATATGATGGAAAAGGATACCAACACCCGTACAATGTTCAGGGCCTATGGACCAATACGAAATCCCAGAAATCCACTCTTTAGTGGAGAGAGAAAGTTCAAAAGTGGAGTGAAGCCTAGTATCTTGTAAAAGAAAGATACCAGCAGAAAAAGACTGTAGAAAGGAAAACACTACGGACCGTCTAAGTTTATTTTTAATACTATTGACATTGGTTGTCAAGAGGAGGAATAGAGGGGAAAAAAACATAGAAAAAAGGAACTCAACGTTTCTTTTTCCGAGATTTACCCTCAGGACGGGAGGGTTGGGAAAAGTACCACCATCATCGGTCAGGACAGAATCAGCAGTGTCCTTAGGCAGAACAGAATCCACAGAAGAACAAACTGAACTGTCAGAGTGGTCAGCAGTCAAAAGTACCGAATATCTATTAGAAACATCATGAAGTGAGGTTTTCGACATTTTAGGGGTAGGTAAAGGTCTGGCAGACCTCTTTTGAGTCAAGAGTCTCCGGGCAGGAGGGTCCTCGAGTGTGGGGGGGGGCATCGAGTCAAATAGAAGTGCAGGTTCTCTAACAGACGCTAAGTCAGAAGAGAATTCAGGGGGTTTATCAGGAAGGACAGGCAAGGGAGAAGAAGGAGGGTCATGAACCTCAACCACTGGACCTATCACATGACCCTCGGGGGAAGGGTCAGAAATTGAGGCAACAGACAATGCAGAAGTATGGTCATCCATGACCAACTGCGAGCCCACAGGTTTAGTAACCTTCCGTTGGGCCTGCGAAATCAAAAGACGTTGTTAATCTCTGTCAGCAGAAAAGGATGTTTTGTGGGCTGCCTTAGGACAAGTCATGTAAACATGGCCTTCTTCCCCACAAAGGTTACACCGAACTGAGTTTGAACATTGTTTACTAAGATGACCAGTTTTGTGGCATAGGGAACATTTCACCTGGTCACATGCACTACTAATGTGTCCCGAAAGGCCACATTTATAACAAGTCCTAGGTTGTCCCAGGTAGAATAAAACCCCATGGTCTTTGTCTAAAAAAAAAACTATTAAGGAGATGACTAGGAGTACCACCTTTAGTATGCAACAGGACACGGATCTTCCAACCACCCGTCCAAATTCCCTCAGAATCAAATATTGCCTCAGGATGGCCAGATACAGTACAATGCTGTTTTAACCAATACAGTAGATCAGTGACACTGACCCCTTCATTACGGAAGAGAACCGTAATGGTTTTATGAGTAGGTCTAGTAAGAGGAAGAACCTCAAAAGGGGCCCACAACGGGGTAGTTTTTTCCCGTTGATAACGAGCCCAAACTTTTAAAAGGCCGCTACCTAGTTTAAAACTAACATCAAAAACAGGCTCACCAGACACATGAATAAGTGCATATAGTTCTGAAACTTGAAAATTCAAACTATACTTCAATAATTGATGACCCAGATAAACTCTATCTGGAAATACATCCAAACCCCCTTTATAAATAATACGAATTGCATTATGACGTTTGGCAGAAGAAACAGAGTTAGAAAAAAGGGAAGCATAAGGTTTATGAGGGGTGACTGAAGGGGGCTGGAAGGCCACCTTAGGAGAACCCACAGCAGTATTCCTGAGTTCTGCAGGAATGGATCTTGGGATATCAGAAAAAACAGAATCATCGCTGAGGGCTGCAGCCTCCACCTCACAAGGCTGAGTACGAGCCCCTTGTATTCCCCCAGGTTGAAATTCCGGGTTCGTAGAAAAAGCAAAGTCCGAGGACAGGTGGAGTGGAGAACGCTGGAGTTCAGGACTAGGCAAAGAAGAAGCACTTGCTGTAGTGAGGATAGAGGTGCCAGAAACAGGTGTAGGGGAACCAGGAGTAGATGCAGGGGAACCAGGGAGTAGAGGCACAGCAGGCAAGACAGGGAGCCTGAGGCTCCGAAACAGTACTTACGGGATCTTTAGGAGGGCTAGGTGCAGAGGCAAGGTGAACTCCCGGAATCTTGATAGGCGTAAAGCTAGAGATCCAGGAACTTGTGTCCGGGGAGCGCACCCAGCCGGCCGCTTGTAAGGAGTTCTCAACCAACCAAGTATCACCCTCACACACAGGAGTGTTCGCCCAACGCAGTTTATGTGGGCTCCCTTGTTTGACAACGCAGTCCTGGTGAGAAGTTTTATGGCCAGCAGAAAACGAAAACACTGTTGCAGTCGCTTGATCTTGACCAGCACGGTGGAAAACAACTTCCTCAGTAGTTGGTGCCTCACTATGGGCCATTTCCATGGCGACCGGTCGCAAAGGATCAACAGAGCGCTCCGAAACCGAAGCTGTAGAAGATGTTACACGGGTGGAAAAACGATGGTAAAGAGATTTCTTCGTGTCCATGTAGCGTTGGTCTTCAAGCTGCAAAAGGTGTTGTAGCTCCTCATTGCGGGAAACATTAGTCGGGAAAGGAGAAGCAGGTCCAGATAAATCAACAGCGTCCAAGCGAGATAGGTCAGGCAGGTCGGGTAAAGGAGCAGAATCCTGGGGCTGCACAAGCTCTGTAGGTGCGGAGGAAACTTCCATCGGAAACGGTAAAGAAACTGTAGAAGAGATAGGCTCCGCAGTCAGCAACACATCCTTCTCTTCCAACAGCAGCGCCTCAACTGAGGCAGCCATCCTTCGATGGCTCAAGGGGTCCCCCTACTGGCAAAGAGTAGGGGAATTTCCCCGGTGTCCTGGCCAAATTTCCCTCATTCACTAAAAATATCACCAACAGCTTAATCTGGTTCAAGGTCAGTTGGCATTCATCTGTATCCCCCTCCCCCGGGTTGTGCCTGAAAATAGGCAGGATTTGTCTAGTGCACTTACCCGGTCAACAAAAACTAAATAAAATAAATAAATAAAATTCCTATGTTTCCTATGTCAATTCCCAGAAAATAACCCAGCCAGGGGATCAATCAGTTCCAAAGCCAGTTCCCTGAGCACCCTCAAGTGCATCCTATTGGTACCTGAGGCTTTATCTATTTTGAGGGCTAGAAGCCCTTTTCTTTTTATGTTTGCTTGCACGCATGTGCTAGAAACATAGTGCCACCATCCGAGTTTTCGGAGGTGTGGCAGCCCTCTTCCAATTCAGGCAGTGTGTTTGCAGGCGTGGCCGCAGCTCTCCAATGCCTGCTCGAGCTGTCTATGACAGCTCCAAAATGCAGTGGAGTACAGTTGAAAGGGGAGCTACGTTCAGTGAGCAGCGATAAGATATCGCCTGCTCGTGGCGCCTCCTCTACACACATACACACACACACGCGCGCATACCGCGTGCTGCCCCCGCCCCACGCACACAGTGTATAGCCGACGGGGTGCCCAATCCCCATCGGCTGTGCTGCACTCCCCCAAAAGCCTTCCACATGCCATGCTGGGTGCCCACCCCAGTGTGGCAACTCATGGTATAGCCGATGGGGTGCCCAATCCCCCGTCGGCTCCACTGTCCTCCCCCCCAGAGTACAGGATGCCATGCTGGGTGCCCACCCCAGTGTGGCAACTCATGGTATGGCCGACGGAGGTGCCCAATCCTCGCCAGCTCCATGCCTCTAACCAGTTGCAGCCCGTGCCACGCTGGGAGCCCACCCCAGCGTGGCAAACGCCCGCATCGCCATTTAAAAACCTACAAATAAAAACTGTCCCTCGGCGCTTCTCCCTGCCCTCCCACAACCCGCACCCACCCACTGCGCACCCTGCCTCCCCACACCCTCACCCCATACTTACCTCCGGACCTCAGCGCGACGATCTTTGGTGGACCGGGAACACGTCTGCACTCTTCAAAGCCGACCGCGAACTGAGGAAATGCCGGTAAGCTGTATAATGGGCTAGATAGGGTTTTTTCAACTTTGCTGCATATCTCAGGCATTTTTTGGAATTTTGCACCAAATTTTCAACATGGGGTTTTTGGGACCCCTTCATGAATGCTGTCACTGTCATGATAAGACTGGGTTCAAGGGTGATTTCGCAGTCACTGCATGAAATCACCTTTCGGACTGATTAACGAAATGACACCGCAGTGTTCATGAGGTGGGCTTCAGCAGCCTATTTTGAAAATTTGGTGGAAAATTCCAAAAATGACTGTTTTACTTGTGCCGCAGTGCTATGCAGTTCCCACGCACGTCAGAAGTTCAAGAATTTTCAATATTTTCACTTCAGATTTTCAACATTGCCATTTTACCACACCTTCTTATGAGTAGTACAGCTGTCATTTTCACATCTCACCCAAAACGTGTTTCCGCCATGTCACGCGACAATGTCGCAGTCGATGTGCTAAATCAATGTATGGGACAAATTAAGAAAATCACAGTGACACTGTTCATGAGCAGAGGTCTTAAAATGACTATGTTGAAAATTTGTGAAAAATCCTAAAATGACTGTTTTACGAGCGCATGCTATGCAGTTCCTACGCACGCTGTAAGTTCACAATTTTCAATATTTTCACTCCAGATTTTCAACATTGCCATTTTACCACACCTCCTTATGAGCAGTACAGCTGTCATTTGTCACATCTTGCCCAAAACATGTTTCAGCCCATGTAGCGCACAATGGCGCAGTCGGTGTGCGAAATCAATGTATGGGACACATTAAGAAAATCACAGTGAGCCGTTCATGAACAGGTGTCTTAAAATGGCTATGTTGGAAATTTGGTGAAAAAATTCTTAAAAATGACTGTTTTACGAGCATGCGTTGCGCAGTTCCTACGCACGCTAGTAAGTTTGCGAATTTTCAATATTTTCACTCCAGATTTTCAACATTGCCATTTTATTACACTTCCTTATGAACAGTACAGCTGCCATTTTTCATATGTCGCTCAAAATGTGTTTTCGCACATGTAGCGCACAATGGTGCAGTCGGTGTGCGAAAGCAATGTTTGGGACAGATTAAGAAAATCACAGTTACACTGTTCATGAACAGAGGTCTTAAATGGCTATGTTGAAAATTTGGTGACAAAAGTCCATAAAATGACTGTGTTACGAGTGAGCATTGTGCAGTTTCCATGCACCCAATGTAAGTTCATGACTTTATAATATTTTCAGTCCAGATTTTCACCAGTGGCATTTTTCCACACTTCCTTATGAACAGTACAGCTGTCATTTTTCACAACATGGCCGAAATTTGTTTTCACACTTTCAGCGCAGAGATGCATGGTCGCTGTGGGAAATCATTGTTCAGGACAGATAAAGAACATCACAGTGACACTGTTCATGATCGGAGGTCCCAAAATGCCTGTGTTGACAATCTGCTGTCAAAAATCCCCAAACTAATTACATTACGGGTGTGCGTTGCACAATTTCTATGCACGCTCGTGACGTCACCAGTCTTTTAATATTTTTACTGCAGATTTGCAACATTGCCATTTTTCACACCTCCCCATGAACAGTACAGCTGTCATTTTTTACATCCTGTTCGGAATGTTTTTGCACCTGTGGTGCTAAATGCCGTAGTCGCTGTGCATAAGCAGCTTTCAGCTAACAAATTGATATTGCCACTGTTCATGAGGTGGGGTCACAAAAAAACCATGTTGAAAATTTGGAGTGAAAATACCAACAAATGCCTTAGGTATTAGGGTTTCCAACCATAACGCCCAACCCTGTAGAGAATGACAGGCATCAGGGGTGTGACTTGGGATTCTTGCCTGTAATGCTCATACCATTCCACACCCTGCAGCCAGTGAGAGGCATTGAGGTATGCCTTGGACTCTTTGGCCCCAAAGTTCACCCCATTCTCCTATACCGCACCCATCTCACCATATTTCCTGATGGAATGGGATGCGCTGAGGCCAAAGACCCCAAGGCACACCGTGACACTTGCCAGTGTCTGCAGGGTGGAGTGTGATGAAATGACGTGGCCGTTAATGCCTGATGACCCAAAGGCACATCCCAATGCCTGTCACTCTCTGCAGGGTGGTGGTGGGGTTGGCTTCAGTTCAGTACTTCACTGCCATTCCTATTACGCAGCTCTGTAACTTCTACACTACCACTGCCAATGCCAGCAAGCAAACATTCGGCATTGACAAATGCTTGTTAGGCTTGTCTGCATAGCAGATCAGCTCCCATTGGGATCAAAGTCAGGAAGTGTCTTGCAGCTGTTCCATTGAAATGCATTAGTGTACTGGACTATGCCTTTTTATGGCTGTCAGTGAGTCAGTGGTGGTCTTGCTATTGCTTCTTGCAGCTGTCTATAATGCTTTGCTAACTTTCTGTTGCATGCAAGAAAGAGAGTTCATGAGAACCTGTTAAGCAAGTGTGGCTACTCTCATAAACATGCAGCTAACCTAGGGGATACATTGAAGAAGTCATCAGGTTGTTTAGCCCAGCCCCCTGTGATGACAAGAATGACAGTGAATGTACTCAGAAAGTAAGTACTTATAAACTCTAGCTCCACAACTTCGTGAAGGGAAAGCCAACCTTTATTTTTTTTCTGAAAGAAAAAAATAAATTGCCAATATAAAACTGAAAGCCTTCATGCTACTAAATTATTGGAAAGCAAGAGGACAAAGAATGGCATATCTGTGGCACCATTTGATGCTGGTAGAAACCAGGAAGTGTCTCCCTTGACCTCTCTGAATAAAGAAAAAAACAGCTGCATTTTCAGTCAGTCTGAGCAGCCTTGTCATGGACTAGGAAACCCAAGGATGGGGGAGATCAGTTACTGGAGCAACAGGGTGGCCAGAGTGAGGCAATCTGCAAAACAACCTTCAACCAACATGAATTTCATACACACTGTATCCCTCCATGTAAGACACAGGAGCTCCATACTGGTGATGCAGGGAATGTAGAACACAAAAAAATTTCCATTACCCAACCTGGCCTGACAGAGGGAAGAAAATCTTGTCCCCTCTATCAACTACGTGATGTGTCTGGAGAGAAGCCCTGACCATCAGGGAATACAAGAAATCTGTCCTCCTCCACCACCGACTCTCCCTCTCTTGTTCTTTCCTTATCTCAGACCTCAGTCTCAGTTCTGCACTCCTCCCAATAGGCGCGTGGGGATCACACTGCCATGCACACTGCAACCCAACCTGTTTCACAACAGTATGGTCCGGTGCCTAACCTGGCCAATCAGGGCATAAAACAAGATCTGTTTCCTTCCTGCAAACTACCTGATTGGTCCAGTGCCCAGCTCACCAGGGAATTAAAAAAAATGCCCCCCCAAGTACCTAATGAATCCAGTACCCAACACGAACATACAAAATTTGCCAGCAAATAAAGGCCTAGAGGTCTATCAAGTCTGCTCGAATGTACAGCTAGCACCCCTTATTCTGCAGCTGCAATCTGTAAGAGAATAAATAAATCGATTTATCTATCTCTCCTCCACCTCCTCTTTTTCCACCCAACTACCTGATGAGTCCAGGGCCAAAACTAGGGCAATCAGGGAATAAAAAGAAAACTAGTATCCTCTTTTCCTCAACAACCTAATTAATAATCTCAAGCCCAACCCATCCTGTCAAGGAAAAACAATTTGTCTCCCTCCCCAAAACTTCCTGACAGGTCTGATACTCAACCTGGCCCATCAGGGAATAAAAACATCTGTTGCTGTCTCCCCAGCTACCTGACAGGTCTAGAGTCCTACCTTGCCCATCAGGCAATTAAACAAATCTGGCCCCTTCCCCCCAGCTACCTGATGGGTTTAATGTCCAACTTGGACCATCAGAGAATAAAATGGTGATATGGAAGAGGGGCTACAAGTGAGTTTGATGCTGGAGGATGAAACTAATTGCCTGGTACTGGGTGGACTTAAACCACTGTGTATAGTGTAGGGACCATTACTGAAAAGCAATGCCACTGCATCAAAGCCTTCCCTGTAGGCACTGTATGCAAAAAATCTGTAAAACCGATGTTGGATGTGGTCCTCATAAAACTACAATTATAACGGTGAGACTGGTGAGACAGTAAGGCCTGCTACAAAAATAAAGAAACATAACAACACGTATCAAAGTACCAGTGGTATTAAAGGTGCCAAATAAGGCCTGTAAAGTGTGAAATAATTATGTATTAAAATACAATATACTGTACCTGGATTCAAACCACTGATCCTTTGTTTGTTTAGTGAACACACATTCAGTGTGCCACTGAGCTGCAGGTAAGAGAATTACAGAACTTGTGTTGTAGATGTTAAGTCACAACCTGCATAACAAGTGAATGGGGATCTAATCCCAGCAGGTGATTTACCTTCACAAATTGTTGTTCTTAGCTAAATTTACTTCTCATATAATTTACTATTCCACTCCACACCACCATGAATCACCATTCAAGTGAGTTCCATCTTACAAAAAAATTTGGAAAAACGTTGAATTCCCTGCCACAATTTTAAATGCTAATCCTTTGTCTGCTAAGTAAACACACATTCAGTGTGCCAGTGAGCTGCAGGTAAGTGAATTGCAGTTCCTATTGTGTAGAGGATATGTCACAACCTGCAAAACAGACAACTGGAAATCTAATCCCAGCAGGTGATATACAGTACCTTCACAAAAGCAACATGTACTTCTAATATAATATATTATTCCAACTCATCACCACCATGAATTGTCACTCAAGTGAGTTTCCATTTTACCAATAACAGTTGAAACAAATGTTTAAGTCTTGCCAGGATTTGAATTGCTGATGCATTGCCTGCTGAATAAACACATAGTCAGTCTGCCACAGAGCAGCAGGTAAGTAGACTGCAGTTCCTATGGCATAGACATTATGTTACCACATGCAAAACAAGCAACTGTGGATCTAATCCAAGCAGGCAATTTACCTTCACAAATTGTTGTTCTTAGCTAAACGTACTTCTCATATAATTTACTATTCCAACTCCACACCACCATGATTCATCACTCAAGTGAGTTAGGTTTGCATCTTACAAAAACAAATATTGAATTCACTTCCTGGATTTGAATTGCGTCTACCTGCATTTTAACCAAAGATTCTGTGCATCTTAAGCAAAAACACACATTCAATGTGCCACTGAGCCATAGGTAAGTGAGTTGCAGTTCCTGTGATGCAGACGTTATATCACATAATGCAAAACAGGGTACTGGGGATCTAATCCCATCAGGCAATTTACCTTAATAAATTGTTGTTCTTAGCTAGATTTACTTTTCATGTAATTTACTATTCCAACTCCATACCACCAAGAATCACCACTCAAGTGAGTTTCCATCTTACAAAAAAAAATTGAGAAATATGTGGAATTCCCTGATAGGATTTGAAATGCTAATCCTTTACCTGCTAAGCAAACATACATTCAGTGTGCAACTGAGCTGCAGGTTAAGTGAGCTGCAGTTCTTATGGTGTAGAGCATATGTCACAACCTGCAAAACAGGCAACTGGGAATCTAATCCCAGCAGGTGATATACCTTCACAAATGGTTGTTTTTTAGCTAAATGTACTTCTCATATAATGTATTATTCCAGCTCAACACCACCATGAATTGCCACTCAAGTGAGTTTCTATTTTACCAATAAAAAAGTGTTTCAGTCCTTGCCAGGATATTAATTGCTGATACTTTGCCTGCTAAACAAACATATAGTTAGTCTGCCACTGAGCAGGAGGTAAGTAGGCTGCAGTTCCTATGATGTAGAAGTTATGTTACCACGTGCAAAACAAGCAACTGAGGATCAAATCTCAGCAGGCAATTTACCTTCACAAATTGTTGTTCTTTGTCAAATGTACTTCTCATATAATTTGCTATTCGAACTCCACACCACCATGAATCACCACTCCAGTGAGTAAAGTTTCTATCTTACAAAAAAAAGAAAAGAAAAAATATTGAATTCCTTTCCTGGATTTAAACTGTGTCTATCTGTATTTTTAGCAAAGATGCTGTGTCTGTTAAGCAAACACACATAATTAGTGTGCCACTGAGCTACAGGTAAGTGAGTTACAGTTCCGATTATGTCACATAATGCAAAACAGGGGAATGGGGATCTAATCCCATCAGGCAATTTACCTTCACAAATTGTTCTTAGCTGGATTTACTTTTCATGTACTTTACTATTCCAACTCTTCCAACTATTCCAATTAGGGAGGCAGTATAGTGCAGTGGTTTAAGGTTCTGAGCTGCAAATCTGGAGACCTAGGTTTGAATCCCACAGCCCCCACTTGCATACTGTGTGACCCTAAGCAAGTCACTTAACTTCCCTTTGCTCCCAGGTTGCATCCGTAAACAAGCTTTCAGCTTAGTATGTCTCACCTGGTTAAACAACTGGAGAACTCCATACTGTCACAAACCCACTCAGCAAGTCATCCCTTTACTCCCAAAGTGCCAACCTCTGAGCGCAGTCTTATAAACAGTTAACAGAAACAGGGTAACCCTCCTGTCTGTTTTGTGGGTTTGAATCAACCTTTGGTCTCAGTTCTGGAGGGATTCAAACTGTGAACCTTTTGCTAGCATACCCAATGCACAGGCTTAGATAATTCTGTCTTTGATGGGCCAGAAATCTTTGCCTATGGGCACCTAACCAGATGTACAAAATGAACCCTTAAAAACTCTAATAAAGACCTCAGATTACTCTTACCTTTTTCCAGTTTGGTATCACCATTCAGGCTTATGCACAGTGTCTGCTTTAACCATATATACTTCACGTGTTAAAGAAAGAAATTCAAAGACAGACCAAGTAGGCTCTAAAAATAGAGCTTTACTAAAACAGATAAAAGTATGTAAAACATAAAATACAGAACCATATATCACAAGAACCATAGAATATTTTAAAAGAACAGGGTTTTAACAGTGCAATACCTACTATAGTACTTAGACTTTGTATCTCTCTACCTGTATACTTGCTTAAAGTGCTCAAAGATGTTTCTTTGTCAGAGTATAGATAAATGTGTCTCTGAAGGAAAACAGAATACTGTTTAAAAAACTGTCTTTGCCAACCCCTTTGCGTGAGGTCACCTAGCTCCTCCTCTGTTTATTAAAAATCATACACCCAGGAAGTTTTATCATTTTTAGAAGAAAAGTTAATTAAGGTTACATCAGCAGAAACTCCTTTCCCCATGTGACTTCCCCAATCAAGTCTGTAAATTTCCTTTCATCTGTGAGCAGTATCCCTCTCACACAGACATCAAAGTATTTATGATTTGCACCAGTGTGCCAAACCTGGTTTCCTCCTTGAAACATCATAAAATGGATACTGATTTCCGCTTAGCAGTTAAAGCTATATTTAACTTAGATAAACAGGAGATTCTTGATTAAGGCCTGTTCTAGCCTGTAATTAGCTTCTGGCCTTCCAGGTAACACCTTGTATCTAAAACCTGTGTGTGTGTGTGTGTGATCCCACATGCTGTCTCAGCATCTATCATGAGAGACAGTCCATAACACATTTTTATATTACAAAAAAATCATAGTGTACTCAGAACTGGCTGTCTATGTGTCACAATACCACCATGAATCACCACTCAAGTAAGCTTTCATCTACAAAAAGTTTGATAAAAATGCTTAAGTCTCTGCTCAGATTCAAACCACTGATCCTTTGCCTGCTAAGCAAAGACACATTTAGTGTGCCACTGAACTACATGTAAGTGACTTGCAGGTCCTATGAAATGGAGGTTATGTCACATCTGCAAAATAACTGACTGGGGATCAAATTCCAGTTGGCAGTTTACCTTCACTGACTGGTGCTCTTAGCTAAATTTGCTTCTTGTATATCACAGACCACCATAAATCACTACTTAACTGAGTTTCCATCTTATTGAAAAAGTTGAAAAAATATTTAAGCCCCTGCAAGGATTGAAATCACATCTACCTGAATTTAAACTACTGATTCTTTGCTTGTAATACATTGTCAATATGCCACTGGCTGCGGGTAAGTGAGTTGCATTTCCTATAGTGTAGAGGTTATGTCACAACCTGCAAAACAGGTGACGGGGGTTTAATCCCAGCAGATGATTTGCCTTCATAAATTGTTGTTCTTTGCTAAATTTACTTCTCATATAATTTACTATTTCACTCCATACCAACATTAATTTTTACTGAAGTGAGTTACCATCTTTAAAAAAAAATGGGAAAAAAATGCTTACGTTTCTGCTCAGATTTGAGCCACTGATCCTTTACCTACTAAGCAAGCAAACATTTAGTGTGCCACCGAACTGAAGATAAGCGAGTTGCAATTCTAATGATGTAGAGGTTATGTCACACTGCAGAACAGGTGAATGGGGCTCTAATCCTAGCAAGTGATTTACCTTCACATATTAAAAACATAGAAATATAGAATTTGATGGCAGATAAGGACTGCTTGGCATTCCCAATCTGCCAGTTTTCCCTACTTACTGTAATACCATAAACCCTACTTGATCTTTGGCTTAGCCATCCCTTCCCTAATGACTAAGGTCCCCTTATGCCTATTCCATGCATTCTTGACTCTTGACACAGCATTTGCCCCTACCACCTCTGCTGGAAGGCTATTCCAGGCATCCACCACTCACTCTATGAAGAAGTACCTCCTTACATTTCCCCTGAGTCTACCCCTCTCCAGCTTCATAGCATGCCCCCTTGTTCTTGAGCATCTTTTTTCCTGAAAAATGCTTCCCTCCTGTACCTTATTTATACCCATGAGATATGTGACAGTCTCTATCATAGCCCCCTTTCTCTTTTCTCCTCCAGGGTGTACATATTGAGGTCCTTTAGTCTCTCCTCATATGGTCTTTGCTACAGATCCTGCACCATTTTTGTTGCCCTCCTCTAGACTGCCTCTACTCTGTCTATGTCCTTCCGGAGATGTGGTCTCCAGAACTGGACACAGTACTCCAGGTGATGTCTCATTAATGATTTATACAGTGATATCACCACCTCCCATTGTTGTTCTTAACTAAATTTACCTCTCGTATAAGTTACTATTCCACTCCACACTACCATGAATCACCACTTAAGTGAGTTTCCATCTTACAAAAACATGTTTATTTTCCCACCAGGATTTAAACCACTGATCCCTTGCCTACTAAGCAAACAAACATTCAGTATGCCACTCAGTATGCCACTAAGCTATTGGTAAGGGAATTATAGTTCCTATGATGTAGTACTTACGTCACAACCTGCAAAGCAGGTGACTGGGGATCTAATCCCAGCACGCAATTTACCATCACAAATTGTTGTTCTTAGCTGAATATACTTATATAATTTACTATTCCAACTCCACACCACCATGAATCGCCACTCAAGTGAGTTTCCATTTTATAAAAAAATTAAAAATGCTTATGTTCTTGCTTAGATGTGAGCCACTGTCCCTTTGCCTGCTAAGCAAACATAGTCAGTGAGCTAATGAACTGCAGGCAAGTGAGTTGTAGTGGGGACATTTTTTTTTTTTAGTCCCTGGTGAGTTGTAGTTCCCATGATGTAACGGTTATGTCACACCTGCAAAACAGGTGACTGAGGAATTAGTCCAAGCAGACAAAGATTGTTGTTCTGAGCTAAATTTACTTCTCATATAATTAACTATACCACTGCACACCACGTTGAATTGCTACTCAAGTTAGTTTCCAGCTTACAAAAAAAGTTGAAAAAAAATGTTTAAAGAGCAGCTTCCTACTAGTAGTGTTTACCCTCCCCGTGGTCAATAACTAACCTTACAGTAGTGCTCTGATGAATTTTGGCAAGTTAATTTCATTGCACTGAAAAGTTATTTCCTCCGTGAAATTAGATTTTGGCATGCTCCCAAAGAAAAGACTGACTTCCTGGTCCGAAAAACATGCCCCCAAGCTGACCCATGCAGCCCTGTTTTGTGATGTCACAAAACGAAGGCTGCATGAGCACGCCCCATTGACTTATATGGAAGTGATATTTTCATGTATTTTTATACCTCTTAATGTTGCAATTTTAAGAATTCAAAGCAACCGATTGACTAATAGGGACTCTTTGCCTGCTAAGCAAACACTCATTTAGTGTGCCACTGAGCTACAAGTAAGAGAGCTGCAGTTTCTATAGTGGAGAAGTTATATCACAACCTGTAAAACAGATGGCTCAAGTTGTATTCAAACCTCAGTCGGGACTAATTTAATTGACTACTACCCACTGTAAAGCTAAATTTGTATATCTGAATGTCTGCTATTTAGCTCTGCTGAAACCCTTCACTACATTATCAATTATCAAAACATACTCCCACTCTGGAAGCACACAACTCCCACTCTCTTCCCCCAAGCACCCAATTTGTCTTTAAAAAGGGGACACCCACAACAAGTGACAATGATGGTGAGCAACACAACCTGCCCTCCTTTACAGCTGGCAGCCTCCTATTCAATGAAATCACTGTTGTAAAGTATTGGGGGAGGCAATCCATCTAAAGGGGAGGAGGAGAGGTACACATGATCAGCTGTTTTACAATGTGAGCAAATGTGGGAGCACTTTCATTCAGTAGACAGTAGCTGGCCTTGGAGGATGGTGGTTTGTGTTGGTCACCTTTGCTGTTGCTTGCTGGGGATCTTCTCTTTTAAAAAAATTTAGTGCTGGGGAGGAGGGTGGGAGTGGGATACAGCTATGGTGGGGACACATGTTTTGATAATTGAACAGTGTTAAAGATGATGACTGGCCAAGGAGGTGGGCAGGTTATGCCGGTTAGCCATTGTGGGAGGGTTTTTTGAAACATGAAATTCTGGTTGCTGTGGGGGAAGAGGGTGATACTGAGCTTGTAGCAGTGGGTGGGGAAGCAGGGGTTGTATTTTAAAGGATGGAGCTAGAGGAAGAGGGTGATGGTTGTTTCTTTTTCTTTCTTTTTCTTCCAACAGGTACATGAATTACAAATATGAATACTCAAATAGTTGTAGCCCCTAATATGAATATTTGGCTGAACATTCAAAATGAGGTATTTGGCAACCCCTACCATATTGTACTATTGTAAAGTATTGGGGGAAGCAATCGATCCAAAGGGGAGGAGGGGAGGTTCAAATGCTCAGAGGGTTGCACAAACTTTACAGCTATCCCCGTAACTAAAATCTAACTGGAGGCACTGTGCACATATGATTGACAATGCAGAGTCTTGGTGCCCTGGAGCTCAGCCCCCTTTCAGGTGGTGGTGTAAAGTGGGTATCACCCCAAATAACCCTTACAAGTCTTTTGTTTATCCATGACCACCCAGATCAGCCTGCCATCCAGCCATCCCTGTATGGACTGCACAGTCTGCACTTAGAGCCCCGCACCTAAGTGTGTGGCTTGCCCAAATTTTGACTTTGTGTGTAAAAACATTTTTTTAAACTTTCTGATTATTGTAATATAGTAGAGTGTATCAGGCTGATTCTGCAGGTTTCCAAGCTGACATTTGCTTTAACCAGAAATCCCAAAATGCTGTGCAGCTGACATCAGAGCAGGGCTGCAATAGAGAGAGATTCAATAGCCCACAGTGCATGTTAGAACTTTCATAAAGTCCAGTCAGATGTTTGCCAGTCCTGCTGTTCTCCCAGCCCTGGGGGGGACAGTGGGATCAGCAAACAAAAGAGTCATTGGGGGAATCCCCAATTTATCCCAAGTGCACGACTGTGCTCTCCATCAGCAACATAGGAGCTGTATTTGATATGGGGCTGGGGGCTGGGGCTGCAAAGATGAATGGAGAGGATGGCACTGAGGAACACAGCTCCACTCCCACTCCGGTTACTGCAAAAACATGCATGCCCTATGGTGCTGAGCTCAGGTGCTGCAGCCAGGGCACCTGTACCCCTTACTCACAAATGAGTACAAGTGGCTCCAGCACAAAACAGCCAAAATGGTCAGGACCCCAATTAAGTCCACTGACTATGACAGGTTACAAAATGTAGGTATTTTATTTGTGTAAAGTGCATACAGAACAAATGGAATTGAATGTGTCAGAAATAGAGACCTGAGTTACAACGTTTCCATGGCTAGAACGCCACAGCATTTTGCTCACTTGATGAAGCTCTAGCAAGCTTTCTTTAGGAGAATGAGTTTTAACAAAATAGAAAGCTGCCTCAGAAATGACCTCATGTGGGGCAGATTTCTAGGGAGAGGTACAGGCACAGTGGGGAAAAATAAAGGAGTGCATAATTAAGGAAACCAGCCTCTGTGTGAAGAAAGTAACTAAGAGCAGAAAGAAAAGGAGACTGTTAGGGTTCTCTAGGGAAGTGGCCAGTGTGGTGAAGGAAAAAAGGGTGGGCATTCAGTGGATATAAGGAAACACACAGGGAGGAAGATGGAGGTATACCAAATAAAACAAGAGGGAAGCAGGAAAGGCGGTGAGGGGAGCAAACATGCAGACAGAAATGAGAGTAGCCAAAGGGGTCACAGAATGGAATTAGACTTTTTTCAGTTAGATAAGTGAGAAGAGAAAAGCAAAAGAAGGGATAGTGAGGATTAGAATGGTGAATGAGGGGAGACTGCATAGAAGATAACCAGATGACCAGACATAAGGCAATTCTGGTGGGGGTTAGGAAGAAGTAGTTTGTTAAATAGGATCTGCAGCTTATGCAATACGAAGGGAAATTGGCAGACTGGGTGGGCCAAGCAGTCCTTATCTGCTGTCAAAGTCCATGTTTCTATAAGAAAGCTGCTGTCCTGAATAGGTACTTTTGTTCAGTCTTCACTGTGGGTGTTGGGGGAGGACTACCAGGAAGTAACAGTAAGGGGAGTGGGGAGGTGGACACAAGCCCATTTTCAGAGGAAAGAGTTCTGAAGGGACTTGTAGCTCTGGAGGTGGACAAGGCTATGGGACAAGAAGGGATACACTCAAAGGTACTAAAGAAACTCAGGAAGGTGTTAGCTGCCCCACTGACAGCCTTATTCAACAGTTCACTGGAAAAAGGCGTGGTTCCAGAGGACTGGAGAAGAGCCGATGTGGTCCCTCTACATAACAGCAGCAGCAGGGAGGAGGCTAGCAACTACAGGCAAGTCAGTCTTCAATGTTGGGGAAATTAATGGAAACACTGCTAAAAGAATGACTGGTAGAATGTCTTGAATCCAATAGGCTGTAAGACCATGGGCAGCATGGATTCATGAAGGGGGTCATGCCAAACAAATCTGATTCATTTCTTTAACTGGGTGACCAGGGAATAGAACAGAGGATGGCAGTTTAGGGAAACTCAAGTAGTGGTCAAGGGCTTGGCATTTGGGGTTCAATGCCAAAAAGGAAAAAAATAGTGCACCTAGGACATATGAATCCAGGAGCTGAGTATAGGATGGGGAGGTACTGACAGTCATTAAGCAGGAAACAAACCTGAGGGTTTTCATAACTGATGACCTTAAAGTTGCAGGGCAGTGTGACAAAGTAGTGGGGAGAGCTAGTGGGATACTGAGATGCATATGGAAGGGTAATTCCAGCAGGAGGAGGAGAAGAAGGTGGTGTTGTCACTGTACCGCTCTGTGGTGAGACCCTACCTGGAGTACTGTGTCCAGTTCTGGAGGCTGTACTCCAGAAAGGACATACGCAGGGTGGAGGCAGTCCAAAGGAGGTCAACTAAAATGATGCAGGGGTTGCACAAGAATCCCCTATAAGGAGAGACTGAGGTATCACAACATGTGCACCCTGGAAAAGAGAAGAGTGAGAGGTGACTTGATAGAGATCTAGAAGTACCTCACAGGGGTGAACATGGTGCAGGTGGAGAGTCTCTTCACATGTGAAAGAGCACCAGGATCAGAGGGTATGTGATGAAGCTGGATGGTGGAAGCTTAAGAGGGCTGTGAAGAAATACTGCTTCACTGAAAAGGTGGTAGATGCCTGGAAAAGACTGCCAGCAGACATGGTGGAAGCAAAAACAGTGGGGGACTTCAAGCATGTGTGGAATAGACATATGGGTATATTAGGGAGGAAGAAGAGTCACCAGAGATCAGTTAGGGTCTGCGAAAACAGGTTAGGCAAGGAACATCTGGGCAGACTGAGTAGGCCATGTAGCCTTTCCTGCTGACAAATTCTAAGTTTCTATGTTTTAAGTGAAGCACCATGGTGTTCTGGCAGCTGTGGAAGAGTTGTAACTCAGCCCCCAGTTTCTGACAAGTTAAATTCTACTTATACTGTATGCACTTTGCACAAATAAAATATCTGAATTTTGTAACTTGTTCTAGTCAGTGCATTTAATTGGGGTCTTGACCGCTCTCACTCTGGACTCTCGACATAGACTCCAAGTCTGTGGGCTGAAAGAAGCAAGAATCTGTAGTCTGGTGGATGGGGCACCACAGAACCTGAAAGATAAGCCCCCTCATGCTGTGTGTGTGTGTGTGTGTGTGTGTGTTGGGGGGGTGGTACATGCTGAAATTGGTGAACAGAAAAGTGAAATGCCCTATTCCTGCCTGAAGTGAATATATATACCGGCATATTAAAGGTAGTGGAATGGCATATTTCTGGTCATCCATGGAGTAACTTGGGGGCCAGGGAATAGAGAAAAGCTCCCCAAAGGTCTTACGGTTGGGACAGTTTAGGGATGGAACTTCAATGGAGGCAGCTTTACCAGATCAGAAAGACTGAGAAGGTCTAGGCTTAGGGACAAGGTGGGGGGGCCCTAGAGCCTCATGGTTGGCATACAGACTCAAGTCACTTTGGTTTGTGCCATGGCAGCATTATATTTTGATAAACCTGACAGTCATCATAAAAGGTATTAATGTCATTGGTGGAGTGCAGGATGTTTTGGAAACTACAGTCTCAGTAGACCTTAGGTGTGGGATCCCAGGAGGTCCACCTTTGTTAATCGGGGTGGGCCTTGTACACATCAACTTTGAGTGCCTATGTGGCAAGGCGGGGAGTACATGGGGAATGCATAGTATAGGGAATGTTTGATACCTGTTCAGAATGTTGTGTACTATCTGCTTCTGTAAGGACCAAACACTCAATGTATGCCCTTACTCAAGTTGTCTGCATGTTGCTGAAACTGGTGGTGGGATGTGGAGGTACTGGTTGTGATACTGGTTATAATCCCTGAAAAAACAGAACCACATAATCAACCCAGATGGATGAAGTGTGTTAAGTTTCTGATAAAATTCTTTAAGTGTGTGAGTACCTTCTATTCAACAGGAACTTAACATCCTCCACTTATCCATTAAACATTCCCTGGAGGACTCTGGCATCAACATCAATTTCCTTGATACCACATTTAGCATCAAATATGGAACTTTACAGACCTGTACCTACAGGAAACCAACAGGCTGACAGAGATACCTACATAAAATCACCAATCACCCTAGGCACACAAAAAAATCTGTAATGCACAGCCAAGCACTTCAGTACCACCAAATCTGTTCCAGTGAGGAGGACAGAGATAAACACTTTGGGCTTGATTTTCAAAGAGCCACTAGATCAATGCACCAATCCCTGGCTGCAGCAAATTCTGGATGAATCAGGGACCCTGCACCCAGTTTCAATACAATGGGGTCCCTGCACCAAAGACCGAGAGTTGCTATAGCTGGAGTGTTGCAGCAAAGATTTGGTGCACTGGAGTGGTTTGATGGAGGGTCCCGTCAAGCCCCCACTCCACCCAGTACAACACCGGCCTAGAACTGTGATGTTGGAGGGGGGGAAGCTGGCAAAGTCAGGGGACACTGAACATAGACCAAGGGGCGTCATAGTGGGCAGCGTGGGCATGGCAGGTGTGGTAGGGTACATAGGTGGTGCTGGGCAGATGTGTCCTGGACAGTTGTACAGACACATGGTCCTGGTACTCCCTGGCATTCCTCCAGGCACCCTGTCCCAGACCCCCTGGTGCCACCAGCCCTGGCAGCTTTCCAGGAGTATGCACAGTGCCTAACATGCGGATATAGTCCATGGCTGCAGGCTACTAGGTGCTGTTGGTGGGCAGGGATGTACCCCAGGCAGTGCAACATTCCCCTGCGGCACAGCCCACTGGGTAGTGATGTAGTGCAGGTACAGGTGCTGCTGTAGCTACGGCACAGTGTGAGGGCACCCCAATAGGTAGATGCCACACGGGTTTGGCAGACAGTGGGACAGGACCAGAGCCACATATACCAGAGTTGGGAAGCTCCATCCCTGCCAATGTACCCTGCCTTGTTGGACCAGTACAGGCAGACCCATGCAGATGCAGGGGCTGGTGGCCCCAGGGGTCTGGTTTGGGTCTGTGGATGAATGCCAGGAGTACCAGGGCTGCGATCTGTACAACTGTCCAGGGCACATCTGTCCAGTGCCAACTGTGCACCCTGCTACACCCATCGTGTCCACACCACCCACTATGGCACACCCTAGGTCTGCATTCTGGGTCCCTCTAACCTTCACGGGCCCCCCTGCTTGGCATACTCCCAACCTATGGTGCAGAGCTGTTAGACCACCCCATGGCTGGTCTAATCACAGCCCCAATTTGCTGCCACAGTGGGGGTCCAAAATCCCAAATAAGAGGATGCTGCAGCCCTGCCATGGTGCAAGCCCCCTTCTGCCTAGGTGCACCGCCACTTTTAATGCAAGGGTGGTACAGGGTAGGTTTAGATATGGCCCCAATTTTTGATGCAGCCTGCATTTGAAAATAGGCAGTGCTGCAATCTTTGATGCAAGGTGCCACTTGCATCAATTCCCTTTGATTGCAGGTACCTTAGTCATAAATGGGGCTTTGAAAATCATGCCCTTGTCTCACTGAAGAAAAAAAAATTACTGAACAGGAACAGTCTTCTAGAGCAATTGACAGAGCTGTGGAACATGGCTTACTTATGCCAAGAGAACAGCTACCACAATATAAAGAAAAGACCACCACCACCAACACAACACCCTTAGTTGTTACATACAACCCAGCTCTGGAGCCCCTATAAAAAAATATTAAAGACCTACAATTGAAAGGCTATGCCTGTAGTTATGTGGGGGAAGAGCTCCTCCACCACATCCTTTATAAACAAGCAGGCAACTGCCGCTCTGCTTAGAGCGAGTCGCACTCACCATCCATCCTCCCCTGGCACCTCCTCCTTCTCCAGCACTCTTATCCCACCAGCGGGGTCTCATCCTACTCTACTAACCATCCCTCCTATGGTGAGATACAGAGAAAGGCCAAAACATCAAGTCATAAGTTACTTATCAGTTCAAGCATCTAAGCACTTGCATATACCGTCCAGTTCATCATAAACCATAATCTCTGACTTACTCGTGTCTGTGCTGAAGTACGTAAGCACTAATCATTCCATACAACGAAAACCTTGGAAGCATTATTCTACTTACTGGTCTGGCCTCTGTATCCAAGCACAAAACCTACATTCAGTTACAGTACATAGCACAAGCACTGAGCTATGAACCATACATAACTAATATTCAAGTGAGAATGACACCCTAAAATGTATTTTCCAGGAACCACTTTTATGGTCTTTCAGTCACCCACCAACTTATCCAACTGATTATCGGGAGCAAACCTGTACCTGACCAAAACAACAGAACGCTAGGAGGCACTAAACCCTTAAATATTCCTAAATGTAAAACAGATGAGCACATTTCCACTTGAGACTTTATCAACACCCCCTCCTCCCAAAACAAGCAGTTCAAGATGCAGGGGAGTTATACATGTGGATCTCAGAATGTTGTCTATTACATCCAGTGCAGGAAGTGTCCACATACAGAGTATGTGGGGGAAATTGGTTACACCCAGTGCAAGTGTCCACATACAGGGTATGTGGGCGAAACCAGTTACACCCAGTGCAAGAAGTGTCCACATACAGGCTACAACCCCTTGAAACCCGAATGAACTCACACAGGCACAACATAAAGGGGAAAAGATTTAAACACTAGTGGGACAGCATTTCTCTCAATCTGATCATTCCGTCTTTGACCTCTCTGTCCTGGTCTTCAAAGGACACTTCAAAAATACACAAGAAAGACAAGTTTCTGAGATCAGACTTTTTCTTCTTCTGGATACTGAAAATAATTTACTGAATATAGACCTGACAGCTACATTTTTGTTCAGGTGCATATGCATTCCTTTATGTATATATTTATATACATTATCATTTACATTTAATATAGTTTTATTGTGTCTTATACATTAACATGATTTTATTGAAATATTTGATCATACATGCTATTTATTGTATTCTTATGTGTATATATGTTTATGCTGCTTAGATATATACATACATATTTTCTATTCTTTCACTAAGAATACCACCAACAGCTTAATCTGGTTCAGTGTCAGTTGGTTTCCATCTGAATCCCCTTCCATGTAACAAGGCTGAAAATAGGCAGAATTGCCTAGTCCTCCTTTCTTGGTCAACAAAAACTAACTAAATAAAATTTGTCCCCCTACCCCTCACCCCCCACCATTTCCTCTGACTCCAGTATCCTGGCTTCATTACACCTCAGTAGTGGTACTGTTAACACCTCCTTAAAGCCATCTTTTGTTTAGATCTACAACTCTTGTTATGTATGTTAAAACTTGCTTGCTGTAGAAAATGGAAATTATGTACTTACCATAATTCTTGATCTTCTTGGACAGAGTCTCCACCACTCATTCACACTAATAGGATTATGCCGAGGTGCAAGGACCCTGTGGGATCCAAAATCTTCAGGAGGGCTGGGTGATAGGACCACACATGGTGGTGTCACAAGACTAGCTCACATCGTGTAGGCTATCTTAGCATCGACCTCCAACCACCCTCAGTGCCTTTCTGACCGAGAAGGTGAAGCGAAAACTAACGAAAGAAAACCTAACCCTAACTTCCGGGCATGTGAAAGCCCAGATGACCCATGTAAGAAGGGTCAATTCAACTATGTCTTCACAGCCTGAACAACAAGGAAGCAAAGACCAAAACAGAACGAGTGCGCTAAGGGGATGGTGGGCGGCCATGTGAATGAGTGGTGGAGACTCCGTCCAAGAAGATCAAGAATTACGGTAATCACGTAGCTTCCATATCTTCCTGGACTAAAAGCCTACACCACTCATTCGCACTAATGGGACAGTACCGAGCTAAAAATCAAACCCCCACCGAGCAGGGTGGTAGGAGACAGAGCTCACTCAGGACAGAAGTCCATAAGGACTGTCCTGCCAGAGAAAGTTAACTGTCAGGCATGAACATCCAGAACACAGTGCTTTACAAAGGTATGCACAGAGCTCCAACTCGCCACCTTGTAGATGTCTGCAACAGGTACATTATGAATCTCCGCCAGGAAATCCGCAACTGCTCCAGTAGAGTGATGAGAACCTGGCCTTCCTACTTGAGCTGTGCCATGGATTAGTAGTGTCGAAGACATGCTACTAACCAAGCAGAAATACATCTCATGGCAACAGGCTGACCCAGCCAAGGCATTCAGAAAGATACAATAGTTGCTTGGATGTGTATCTCTTCATTCTGTTGCTGTAGAATTGCAGAACCCTCTTAACATTCAGAGAGATAAAGGGAGCACTCTCCTTCATTCTGGAGATAACAAAGTAAGTAGGGAGCAGCAAAACTTGACTAACAGTAACTGAGCCAGTGACATGTTGTCTACTGGCTCAAGACAGTCTGAAAACGCGGAGAGGTGAACATTCTCTGCCAAGAAATGCAGACCTGCATTCGACAGGTCCATGAGACACCCCAAAAGTTTACTTAGTGGCAACCGAAAGGGTCCAGATGGAACTTTGCACACCAGATGGTGAAGTGAAACCACTTAGCCATGCAAGTCCTCCTGGTGGATGGTCTATGTGTGGCTAAGAAGATCTCTACGATTGGAAACCTAAAACTTGCACACTTTCACCTCCTCAGGAGCCCAGCATGGAGATGAAGGGAGCGCAGGAAGGACAGACCAAGTCCCTGTGTCAGAGGGTCTCCTCGTAGAGAGAGTCGCCTTGGGAACTTCTGACCGACTGTTTATCTACACAAATTATATCTGCTGAGGCCAGTATGGGATGATGAGAGTCATCCTGTGCTCATTTGCCTACAACCTGAGCAGCACACTCTGAACTAAGGGAAGAGGAGCAAAGCGTACAGGAGCATCTTGTCTACTGCAGTGAATACATCCTGACAGAAAACACCAGGATCTGGATTTCTGAAGCAGAAGAGAGGCAGATTTGTGTTGAGAGGGGACAAAGAAAGGACCAGGTCTGGACTGCCCCACTCGTCGAATAGCGACTACACAATGACTGAATTAATGCAGCGTGCTCAAGGCACACTCTCCACATCCCCACGGCCTTCCTGCACAGAGGGTAGGAGAGTGCTCTACCCTGCTTGTTGATGAAAACATCACAATTTTGTCATCTGTCCGAAGTGGGATCACTTTGTGGCAGAGGGCCTCCTTCAGGACTTGGAAAGCGTATAAAACAGCTCTCATCTCTAAGAATTTTAGGGAAGATGATGCTCCTCCTCCTGGCTCCATACCCAAGTGTTAAGGTCTTGACAGTGAGCTCCCCAACCAATCAGGAGTGCAACCATGGCGATGGTGATCTGGGATTTAGAGGGAGGGTAGGCCTAGCAGAAGCTAGGCTAACTGCATCTACCATGTAAGTAATTTTGTCCGAGGTTCTGTCATTTATGCGGAGGACTGTGGATGCATGGTTGGAGACCACTGTTTGTTGCAGACAAAGGCATAAGTCCCAGCATCCGTTGCATTGAAAAGGGCCCAAACAGAGTCGCTCGCGGAAGTAACGAGACATCTGAAGATGTTGTTTCTTCCATTCTCCGGAAGGAAGAACCCTTGCCCTGGAGGTATCCAGGAGGGCTTCTATGAAAAGGAGCTGCTGGGAAGATGAATCTGGCACCTTCCCTGAATCAGAAAACCCCTCCTGGAAGACAGTGACTGAGAAGCTGTGGCAACTGCTTCCTGAGACTCTAGCCCCGATGGGCTGGCTCGGAGTCAAACATCCAGGAAGTGAATGCTTGGACACTGAGGTTGTAGTGAACTCCTCCCTGAACAGGTACTTGTTTAACCTTTCAAGGTCGAGAAATGGGTGCATGCCACCTGTTATCTTGGAACCAAGTAACAGAAATAGGAACCTGTGTTCCGACTTGCCGTGGAACAACTTCTACTGCTCTGAGGTCCCATCTGTCAGAGGAAATAGGGTCTGACAGAGAGGCAAACAGACTGGGCTGCCGCCTGGGTCTAGGAAAAATCTCTGTGAAATTGGGAGAGTATCCCTCTCGGACAATCCTGATGACCCATACATCTGCTGGACTGGACTTCCATTAGTTATAAAGCCAAATCAGGTGCCCCTCCACTACTGCCGAGAGGTGTCCACCTCAGACAGCTGAGGTGGGACCTGGGCCGAATCCAAGATAATGGTACTGGGTGCTTTTGGACCCTGTGCCCTCTGCTGTGATTTTTTTTTTTTTTTTTTTGCAGTTGAGGAGTTGGTTCCTGACAAAGACTTCCAGGACTTTACCTTGAAAGGACTGCCTGTTACAATAATGACGACGGTGCCATCCCTCTGAGAGGCAGCAGGAGTCTGAGTGCCCTCCAGAGCTCAGTCTGAGGGCTGAACCAATAATTCCTGCCAAGGAGATGTTAATCACCTGCTGCCAATGGTAGCCACCCTAGGGACAGTGTCATGGGGTCCATAAAAGCTTTTAGATGATCATTGGGCTATATTTATTTATATTTATTGAAATGTTTCACCAGGAAAGGCATACTGAGCAACAAGATGCTCGTCTCATGGTGCAGCCTGGGGGGGGGTTACAGAGGACAGCAGTGAGTACATGATACATAGCATTGAGTTACACATTGGAGACATGACTAGGAAGTAACATTACACTAATTGATTACATACTTCCATTACTAACATTAGTTACATTGAATTGGGTTAGAGTTACACATTGTTTACAGGGCTTGAACTGCCTTGCATTTAAGGGGGGGTACATGAAGTAGGGAAACAGTGTAGGGAAGGTTTAGAAGCGAAGGGAGAACAAGGAGTAAGGTTTAGACCTGGATTGTGATAACTATACATGGGTGACAGTCACTGACTAAGGGACTACGTTTGACAGGAAGACAAGGCAGAAGTGCAGTATGGGGTAAGTGCGGAGGTTGGTAGGAATATATGCCAGCATATATAGCCGGTAGCTAAAGCCGCAGGTCAGGCCATGCAGGATATAGGGGGAGCGATGGGGGGGTATGCCCCTATCAGTGGATCGGAAGTGTCCGGGTGGCTCTTGACCATTGAATTTAGTGTGTTCTACAGGGTGTACTTGTACTGAGGACTGAAGGAACTCCAGAAGTAGAAGTCTGCTTTGGTCCACAGATGAAGTCTGAAATGTTATGGTGGACCCCATATCCCTGAGGAAAAACTAAAAAAGATCTTCCATCACAGGCTCTGCTGATACAGAAGGCTTGCATTCCAGCCTCTAAAATGAGTCATCCGCTGTGTCTCCGACAAAGTAGGACAGGGAGAGTCTCATCCAGATCCACTTCTACCCCAGAAGAACCTCCAAAAGGCAGGTCCAGGCCAGAATCACAAGAGACACCACCACCCAGAACGGCGTCATGGAGTTCGGCGCCATTCACGGTGCAGGCATCACCCATGGTGCTGGCATCACTCACAGCACCAGCACCACACACGGTGTCAGGCATACTGACCTAGACCTGAAGAAAAAAGGGGGAGAAGGAAAGTGGTACCCATGCCGGCCCCTGCAGAGGAAAAGGTGAGGGGGTAGGCATGCGGGGTCAGCATCGATGGCACTGGCACCAGAGAAAGCACCATGCACATCCTGCCCACCTGACTCGGCCATGGTCCAGTGGCTCAGTGGCCCAAAGGCCTGGGAACTGGGTCCACTGGCCAAATCAACTAGGCAGACGCTGCACCACCTGCTCTAAAAGAGCGCCCAGAGGTGAAACTGCCAACCAGAGCCCCACTGAGGACAGATATGGGACCCAGTGTCAGAGTTGCAGCCATTAAGAACAGAGCCACAGAGGACCCCATCAAAGTCAGGTCAGGCCTACTGCTTGCCACCACCAATGATCCCCGTGCAGACGTACCAGAGGGCGACCTCGAGCTGTACAGTTTCTTCTTCCACTGACAGGAGGAAGAAGAGGTTGAGCGGAGTCAGGTCCCTGATCGAGGTCGGGAACAGGCCCGTTGCTTTTGTGCTTTGGGTGGACTGTCCTCCGCCCAAGCACTACACTGCCCATGGTCAGACCCCCTTCCATAAAGGGTGGTGGACTGGACACAGTCCCACTGCCATCACAGCTTTCAAACGAAGTCTCCCTACCGTCACCACTACTGTCTAAGGTCAACTCCGTTGATGGCAGGCTAAGAATTTCTTCCTCTTTTTCTTCTTCATGTTCACCTTCTTCTTCTCTCTTTTTTTATTGTTAAAATAAGAAGAGAACACTAAAAATAGAAAATTAATTGAATACTGAATGGCTATAGCTGCTGTCGTATAGACAAAGACTTGACTCCTGGCAGGCGAGCAACGTCGTCATCGAAGCACACACCCGCAGCGGGAGAAAAGGAACTGAGGGCAGTTAGAGGGTCGATGCCAAGATAGCCTATAAGGCACGAAGCAGTCTCTCGCAGCGCCATGATGCACGGACCTATCCCCTGGCACCAGCCTCCTGAAGATTTTTGCCCTCCAATAGTCCTAGCGCCTCCAGCGTGAATCCCATTAGTGTGAATGAGTGGTGGAGACTTGTAGTCCAGGAAGATCTGCCACACAATCTGAAGAAGGGTTCTATGTAGCTTGAAAACTTGTGTTCTGAAAATGTCTTGTTGGTCCAGTAAAAGGCATCACATCACCCACACTCTTCATCTACAAGTTCTGCGACATAATCTTTCATACAAGAGTATCCCAAAATGCTTATAGCAAAAAATAAAGATGAAAAAGGTCAGAAAATGGATGAAAAATTTTAAATAACTGATAGTAACCATACAAAATTGTAATAATAATAATAATAAATAATAATATAAAATACAAGGCAGAAACCTGCATTAATTTATGCAATGGGGAGGACATTTATCTAAGTAACTATGTGTAAATGTGGAATCTTACATTAATACACATGGTTACTTTATCATCACTCATTTATATACAGTTTCTATGCCATGGGCTGCCCTCCGGAATTACTTCCACCTGCATCCGCCACTTTCTCTCATCCTCTGAAATGTTCTCTACCACAAAACTCCTTTCATTTACATTTTCTTTCACTGGCACTGCAAATATCTAACTTTGTATTATAGATATCCCCACATGAACTGGAGGCCAACAACAAAGTGCTTAATTCGAGTTTTTCCTTTCTTTTTTTTTTTGAGTTACAGACTGCAGCTTCCTGCTACATAGGGTACTTCCCTCTCCTGTCCACCTTAGAGCTCCCACTTAGCTACCATTCCAGATGGCTTTTGCTGTGTCCACACTATCAGAGTTGTTAACCTGAGATAGAATGTAATACTTTTTTCCTTCCCTTTTTCATTTTGTGTGTTTCAAAATATCAAACCTCAGTCCCGCTCACGTGCCAGCAGTCATTCAGGACACTCAGCGACCAGTTCACCCCAGCACTCAGACTCGCTTCTCCTCAAAACCATTCTTTAATTTATTTAAAGCAAAAAAGACAGATGCAGTGCTTGTACAGATATTAACTGTGAGCACTCTCACTGCAACTGCCGCTGCTCATTCCTTACTGTAACTGTCACTGCTCCCTCGGTACCTGCAGTCACTTCACTACCACAACCACCAATGAAACTATGATACAACCACAGAAATAAAGATTCAAGTCGTTATTTTATTTTGCATCTAGAAAACAAGCAAAAGAATGAATGCAGCACATCTAAACTGCAATAACAGGCTTCATTCCCTCCCGCTCGATAAGAGGGTCCACCATTTTTCTCTGATAATTATTCACAGCTGAACCAGCCCACCAATAGAAATACACACTAGAGGTGTCAGGATGTTAAAGCATCCCTAGCAACCACCTAGCAACCACACTATAAAGCAGAATGGCACATGATAAAGAACTAAAAAGTCCTATTAAATTTCTTAAAATAAAATTAAAACAAATCTGCCTGCACCATCTAAAATGATCCCTGTTGCATAAATGTTATGCACAGAGGGGGCATCATGTGATAAGTGATTTATCTATATGCATGCTGTTTGACCTTGTACAACTCACTTGTGGCTTACAACACTCGTGAGGATACCAGAGGTCAAACATCACTTGTAGAGATAAAACATTTCTCACATCGGCCCCTCTGTATTTCCCTTATTTATATATCACCAGTGCAGACAATAATGAGAAGATAACAGGGATATGTTTGTATAATTACTGGTGCAAATTTTTATCAATATGGAAAACCGGTTGATATTCTTATAATCACCAGTCAGTTGCTACGTAGTTTCAGGTGCACACATTAGTTCAGCGTGAGGGTTAGAGCACACAATCAAACAGCTAGGGAATGCGGCACTTGCAAAACTGTTAATTTCCACCAACCTGTAAGCTGCTCTTCAGTCTATTCGTTTGGTGAAAATATCTCATGTCTGGACACCTTAAAAAAAAAAAAATGGAAACTGGAGCATTTTAACACTGTCCCTTAGTTCATTTCAGGGACTTCGTCAGACGACCTCCGTAGCCATGGTGATGAACTATCATGCAGCAACGGATAGCGAGCACATGGAAATACAAAGTTCCCACAGAGGTCTCACAGCTCTAGGATTTGTTTTTTGAGTGAAGGAAAATGCTGCATGGACTCATATTTGAAAGTGAGTTCTGTTTCTTTTGCAGCAAGCAAAACAAAATGTTATCTGAATTCAGCGTTTTTTTATGTGTAATTAATCTATGTCAGGAAAAAAAATGTATGCCAGGAATTATAAAAAATAAGACAGGGTACTGATCATTAAGAAAATGTAATGTTCACCCTCGGTGAGAGATGCATTGGTAATGATGCATCCCTCACCTCGGGTGAACATTACATTTTCATAATGATCAGTACTCTATGCATTATTCTCTATATCTAACCTCAGGATACCATCATAGTTTCATGCTAATTACAGCTGGCAGAACTCGGTGAAGTTCTGACCCTTATTAAATAAGAATTGGAATGAGGGGGTTCTGATTCATCTTGATTAGTTCTGATTATTTATAAATATTTCAATAAATATGACAGAATGTATACAAAGGGTCCAGACGCTGTAATATTTAACACAGAGACCGAAGGGAATAATTTAATTCATCATTTGTATGAAAAATAAAGTAAAACTGCTAATGTGGGAGACAAACAAGCCAGGCAGTGGAGCAGGGAGGGGGACAAGTATGACACAAAATGTAACAAATCAATTAGCAAAGCAATCAGTAGCTCCTTCATGGCCTCCCTCTGTGGCACATCTGTTTGGGCCCTTGTAAGTGTTGGGAGAGACAGAGAGAGAGAAAGAGATGGAGGGAAGGGGGTGAGAGAGAGCGAGAGAGAGGGGAAAGGGAGTCGGAAGAGAGACAGCTAACTTAGTATTTAAATGAAAGTGCTGCATAGTGTACAGTATTCACAACATACTCTAAAATCTTCCTTTTTTTTGGAATCCATGGGACAAAAGACTCTGATACAGTGGAGAGAGAGAGAGAAAGAAAGAGATATGCAGGTACCTACTACCTACCACTACCAAGAAGCTAAGATATTTTGTATTAATGCTGGGTGTATACTTTTGCTGGCTGTTCCAGAAGAGATCAGGCCAAAAAAAAAAAAACAAGCATTTGTCAATGCCGGATGTTCGCCACTGGTATAGAAGCCCTGGGGTACTAGCTGCATTGTGGTGCACTGTGTGGGTTATGTGTAACCAAAGTTAGGAGTCTGTGTTTGTAAATTTGAATGCAGGCTCATAACTTTGTTATATTTTAGTATTTTTGACTCACATTGTCAATACTGCCTTTTTATGACCCCACCTCATGAATAAGTGCAGAGAAACTTTTCAACTCCTGTATCAAAGGTGATTTCACACAGGGGCTGTGAAATCACCTTTCAGGACACAAAAACACATTTGGGGCAGGATTTGAAAAATGACAGCTGTAACATTCATGAGGTGCTGTAAAGAAATGGATATGTTGAAAATCTGGGGTAAACATATTGAAAATTACCAAAGTTACAAGCCTGCATTTGCAAAATTCAATGTAGGCTCATAAATTTGTTGTTTTTTAATATTTTGACACCAAATTTTCAGCATAGCCTTCTTGTGACCCCACCTCATGAACAAGGGCACAGAAAAAGTTGAACTTGTGCCAGAAAGGTGATTTTGAGCTGGGATCACAAAATCACCTTTCGGGATGTAAAAACACATTTTGCCCGGGATTTGAAAAATGACAGCTATCACATTCATGAGGTGCTGTAAAGATATGGCTATGTTGTAAATTTGGGGTAAAAATATAAAAAATTACCAAAGTTATTAACCTGCATTTGTAAAATTCAACGCAGGCTCATAACTTCACTGTTTATAATATTTTTACACCACATTTTCAACATATCCTTCTTATGATACAGCCTCATGAACCAGGGCAGAGAAAATGTTCAACCCCTGCCAAAAAGATGATTTTGTGCAGGGACCACAAAATCACCTTTTGGGACAGACTTTTCTAATGTCACTGTAGCTGTTCATGATGTGGGGTCCCAAAAAAGGCATATTGAAAATTTTGGGCAAAAATATGCAGTAGTGGCCAAGTTATGCCACCAAGTTCAAAACCCTATTAAAATACATTGAACCACATACCTGCTTCCTCAGTTCACGGTCTGGCTTTGACGAGTGAAGACATGTTTGTGGTCCTGAGATGATCATGGAGTTGGACCCCCAGTGGGTAAGTAAGGGCTGGGGGGTGTGGAGTGGTGGATGCTGAGAGGGAGGGTCAGGTGGGGGGACAGTAATGGTTGCAACAGATATTGATGGATGGTTTTCTTTTCACAGGGTGTATAAAAAACAACAAACAAAAAAAGTCAAAGGATTTGTTTATTTGTGATCGCGTCACTGGGGGACTGGGCACCCCCAGTGTCAGTGTTATCTTTGTGGGGGGATGGTGGTTGCTGAGAGGGAGAGTCGAGTCAGTGGGATTACAAAACAAAACAAAAAATACAAGGGTATGTGACCACGCATTGAAAGCAGTGCAATAGTGGACTGCAGGGGTTTCACTTATGAGGTGGTGACACTGGGGGATTTGGCACCCCCAGTGTCAGTGTTATGTTTGTGGGGGGGGCTGAGAGGGAGGGTCAGGTGTGGCGGACAGTAACAGACATCGATGGGCAGTTTCTTCTTATAGCTGGCAGACATTCCAGGCTGACCATGACAGTTCAGCTTTGCTTGCTGGGCAGCACAGATCAAAGGGAAGAGCTGACCCATGATTGGGTTGGCTGTCTCTTTTCAAATTTATGTCATCTCCGCCCAACAAGCCAAAACTCCATCATGATCAGCCTCACTGATGATCGGTGTGCCACTGACTCGCCCCTAAAACACTGCTCTGCATAGGATGGACAGTGTCACACCAATCAAACGGCACTACTATACCAATACATTCACTGCCTACACATGCGCATGGCAAACATAAAAAGGCTAAAGACTAAATAAGCGGCAGGAAGAGCCCATCCACCCTACCTGTGTGATGCAGCTGGATTGTATGTTCTAGTGTACTGTGGTGGTACTGTACAGTACGCTACCTGATCCAACAGGTGGTACTGTTTTCTACTTCTTCTACTCAGCAACATCTTTTAAAAAAGAAATGAAAGATATCTTACTGAGCACCACCCAGGCAGTTACATCAGTCAAGTGCAGTCAATAATAAAATACTGTGCTGTGTGCACTTGATGACACACATAATGCATCCTTCTTAGTTTCAACAAGCAATTGCTGCCAGTGCCAGGTACTATACGTATATATTGAAAAAGGTAATCTCAGTCCAGCTAGTCACTGTAACAGAGACATAGTATTACATCATACTACAAGCAAATAATGAATGTAACATTTCTTTGTAGAGGTATTGCAGTCAAATATGGCTATGGAGGGATGTGAAAAGAAGATCATTCAACTAAGCCAAGAGCTTTAACAAAAACAGTGACTATTGTATTACTATCTCACTATGAGTAGCAAAATGATATTTTAAGCAGTTGCTGGCAAGTAGCAGTAGTAGTAAGAAAGAACAAAGACTACTGTACTCCTGAGATGGAATTCATGAGTCCACACATAGAAAATTCAATGCTGCTATAACATATGTTCAGTGCCCAAACACAGGTAATGCATTGCAGCATCTAACATACAGTGTGGATGGTGTTGTCATTTACCACAGAGGATCAGATACCCAAGCACTTCGCCATGAAGGCTTTGTCATGGGATGGAGACTAGAACACAATACAACGCATTTAATGTTCTCCTTATGACATCATTACCACTGTGACCAATCACATTACAAGGTGCATTTGTATGGCTGTGGGTGGAGCCTACAGCCATCTTGCTATCTGTAGCTTGAAAATGGAGTGTCGTGGAACACATTTTTGGGGCTTTTCAATGTATCCTTCCACATCTACAAATCACTATGGCAACTAATATAAAATAATCCCTTCTTTCTGTTTAGAATGTTGGAGACATAACTCCAAGCTGCTTATGAGAAGGCCATTAGGAAACTGAAACAGCTTGTTAAATATTAATTGCCTATTAAATTGGAGATTTGTTTACCCCCTTCAAAATGCAACAACCTGCACATTTAAATGCCTAGCATTTAAACATTATTTGCTGTTAACTTCAGTTGGGCATGAATATCTTTCAAGAAAGAGTCATACCTCAGAAATGTTACCCTTCCCCAGCAAATGTATAGTGATTTATACTGTTTTTAACCTCTCAAGACCTATCTGATAAAATTCCAGATCTTCAGTGAACTACCCAGACTAAATATATAAATCTCTTTTTGATAGCAAGGGCTGTGCCTGCTTCCCAAACATAACAGATAAGAGCTAGTGAGATCTCTTATAGTATGTGTTTGTTTGTGTGTGTGTGTTTGGGAGAGGGGTGGAGAAACAGTCAAACTCCTGGCAAGGGAGACATCATCTAATGAATTAACTGCTGACAAACCATGAGTGAGAAATTCATCTGTATAATTACAGTATCTGATTCCTTATGTTTCTATATAGAGTTATAAAAAATTAGTCAAAACAACTGAGAAAGAAATTTGTAGGGGACAACAGTTGACTTTTTCTTGTGTTTTGGACCTTCAACTCTAGGCTGTGGAACATAAATGTATTGTTTGTGGTTGGAATGAGCAATATAAACAGTAAGAAGGTCTGAACAGTAATAATTTAATTTACAGTATTAGTAATGTAATTGTGCATGATTTCTATAAATACATTTCGAGGTCTGATAATAATGTAGCCAGGGTATGTGTTAACTTGCTTTGATCTCTCACAACATGTAGTAGTAGTAGTAGTAGTAAATATTTTATTCTGAAAATTCAGAAAAGGATAGCCCAGTTGATCCGAGGCTCATTTTCAATGGGGTGTCAATGTATAAAATAAACAAATAGTTACACAGAATATGTACATAAATACAAGCATAGCAAATACAATATACAACCTGTATCAAAAGACACAATACTGTACATGAGACATGTAGATGTTATTCAATTAACTACAACAAACGTTCGGCATCTCAGCACTTTTTATAAGCCAAGATCTCATTTGATGCCAAGATGGAGAAGATATTGACTTGATATATAATGTACTATTTTTGAGAACGAAAGAGATCATGCCATTTATTAGGAGGAAAATGATTGTTTAGATACATAGACACTGTCAGCAGATAAGGGCCTATGGCTCACCCAGTCTGCCCATTGAGCTTGTAAGTTAGGGGTAGGCTTGATATTATTCTTGAAATGTTAGACATCTTCCTGGGGAACTTGCAAGATACTGGTATATAACTATATCATTTATAAAATTCCTGATCAAACAACTGGAAACAGAAGACTGTTTTTTGTCATTTTATATTATGATGTACTGAGTGTGTATTTACTGAGTTGCTGGATCAGGGCCTTAAAGAAAATAATAACATTTACTTAACTCATTTAAGATTCCATCTCATGGACAGAAAAAAGACTATGAGAATGTCTGAAAACTAACAATTATAAGATGCAAAAATAGCATTTGTGTATATATATGGAGAGACATGTCTCTATTTGCAGTAAATTTGTTTACAGGCATTACTAGTATCTTTTGAAATACTGTCCAACTTGTGAGTACTAATTTTGAGTATAGTTCATGAAATAATGAATGTGATATTTGTTATTTCATATAGTCCCCCATTGTGCCTTATGCATACCATGTAAATCCAAATCATTCCAAGGCCATCTTGACATATGATACAGAGCTGTTTTCCTGATAAAAGGCTGCTGATATAATAAATAAAGAACAAAGTCATAAATAAGGAACCAGTGGCTTATGGAAAAATCTACAGGGATTTGTACAGGGATTTGATTCTGCCACTGCGGGGAAAACACATGAAAATGAGGGCTTCTTACAGGGAAATGGTTATTTGGATCTGGGTGCACTGAACATTTCTTAACCTATATTTTGTATTCTAGATAAGGCAGGAGGGGAGATGCTACGTCTCATTGTCATAGGGATCTTCATTTACACATTTTTGCACTATATTTACTCAGGCCGTCCCAGATTTGATGCAACATCTTGTTTTCACTGGGGTCATGATTTTATCATTTTTATAATGTATTTATTCAGGGTACCTAGTCCAGGGCCCCTGTATTCAAAGGAGATGCACAGCGTGTCTCAGCAGAAAAGGGAGATGTGCCGCGCAACTCCAACAATGGGCAGCAGCGTGATATTCAATGTGTGGGATGCACTGGACACAAGGGAATGGGACAGGGCACACACAAATGGTATGCTATGCAAGTCGAGGGGGCATGCCCATGCATATGCCATGCTGTGGCATATTCAGTGGAAATGAGCCTATCACAGTCCAGAGCACCGTGGCCCGCAGTTAAGCCATGAATAGCTGGCCTAACCCAGCCAGCCACCCACAGGTGAGCTGCAGATGTGCAGCCTGGCAGCCCTGGTGGACTAGAGGTACCCCTTTCCATCCCCAATCTATCCAACTCCATCCCTGAAGAGCTCCATAGTATAGGCCCCCCCAGACCCAGTCGCACCAGAGAAAACCATGGTCCGTATCCATAGCATAGAGGACCCCCACCCACTGCCCCTGTATGCAGACACCCTCACTCACCCCATACCCAACCTGCTGCAAAGACTGGCACTGTCCTCCACACCCTGCCATGGCCAGTTGCTGACTGCACTGAACCCGGGCTGGGGACCTGTACTCTGGAATGACCCAGCTGGCTGTACCATGCATTAGGGCACCATGCACGCTGCGGACCCACCAGTGTATGCAGCTGTGTGTACATCCTTGGCAAACCATAAGAGGGAATTTACATACCTCCATTGCATGCCTTGTTGATGCTGTACCTTTCTGCTGTCATACACCGCTGCAAGTTCACACTCTCCCCCATTCCCCTGTGTAACATGCCACCCTCTGGACTGCTGAGATATCCTGGGTGCCATGGGGTGCAGTATCCTGCAATGCCATTTGCAGTGTATGCTTCAGGCTATGGATAATTCATTCACAATTCCCCAGTCGTACATATGAATGGGAGGTCAGCTGTAACATGCCTGTTTTGGTACCTGTGTGAGTGGGTACAGCATCGGCTGTGACCTGTATTGAGAAGTTCAATGGCACCGGGATGATGGATCCACATGTGAGTGCCTGGGGTGTATGGCCATTTGGCGTTATCGCTCACACACAGCTCATGTCTATGTATAACACAATCCAGCATCCTACTGTGAGTGGTCTGCCACCCACCGATACAATGGTATGATCACATCACAGAGGCAGTCATCCGCAATGGGATGGGCTGGGGGGCAGGGAGGGTGTCTGTGCACCATTGAGGGGGGACTGGGGGCCACTACACTATGGACATGGACTGTAGGTGTATTCAGGTGCAGTCAGGGATGGCATCGCGGTCCTTACAGTATGGAAATGATAGAGCCTGGACTCCGGTATGATCAGGGCTGGTGGAATGGGTGGGGGTGCCACTTTACCATCAGAGACTTCAGAGGCCTGTCCCACATGGGGGCGATCAGGGTCTGGGCTTGGGGGCGACAGCCGCTCTGGTGCATTCATCCCTGTGCCAACATGCAAATGGGCCAGTAATGAGCATGCATAAGGCCTCTTTGCACCCTTCATGCTCAATTAGTTCATTTGCATTCCTGGGCTGAATATCACCCATGGGGGCTGCCGTGCATACCGGTGTGTGCCACACTTCCCTCCCTGGAAGGTATTCAGTTGGGGTCACCCTGAATGCACCTTAATTGGCAGCTGCCTGCACTGTGACTCCCATCCAGGGTCACGTTTTCAACAGGTGCAGTATGCACACCCTGTACCAGTGGCACATTCCCTTTGAATATTGTATCAGTGCTGACCGGTGCACACTCTTTGCTCAACACATCTTATTGCTTGTGAATCGGTCCAGCACTTAATATGTCCCCCAATGTAAAATATTGTTTTCAGTGTGTTCTGATTTTACACCATGCAGCATAATATTGTGTAGATGTAGAGCCCCACTGAAAATAAGATGTCATTTCTTCTGTGAACTATCCAGGCTAAATATATAGCAATCAGCAGGCATATTCTAGGAAAACACATTGTAAAAATGTGTAAAAGGAAGACCACATTGAAACTGCCTCTCCACAGATCTGCATTGTGTAAATTCATTAGAAATAATGGGTAAAAGCATCCCAAAAGCTCTCCACAGTCATATTGGCTCTGATCAGAGTTTGTTATAAAAGGAGTATATGAAAAACTCAAGTGCACTATACAAGGTTGCCTTATAAAAATGCTAATCTATTGAAAATTCATATAAATCACATTAACAAGCAGAGGCTACCTGGTAACAGATTTTTACCTATCTCATATCCATATTCATTTACATGTTTTTCAATTTTATCCGATACATAATCTAATGAGATAGAAATAATACCATAAGCAAAGATGCCTTCTCTCAGTTCTGTGATCAACCTGACTTACTGGGAATTTCCTCAAAGTAGTAGTAATAGGCAGCAGCAGAAGTAGTAGTAGTAGTGGTAGTAGTAGTAGTAGGCAGTACTCTGCCATCCTGATCAGATTAGTAGGGACATGAAATGCAGTGGCTATATGGACTCTGTGGACCCACTGATGTTATTTTTTTTCTCTGTGCTCATTATGTTCATTCAAGTAATCCTGGCCTGACCTGACCTGACTTGTTGCTACTATCTCATGTGAGCCTCATGTATTCAGTAGTCCCGATCCACAAAATATTTTTACCATATGGGAGAAACTGTTTCATGGAGAGGGCCTACTCACAAGTCAGTATGTTTCCTTCCAGTATCATATCTGAAATTAAAGTGAGGAATGTTGACCTTCAGAAATGTCAAATGCTTAATGTTTTCTGGTGACAAACATCTTGTGTCAGTAATAACATTACCTGCTGAACATAGAAACATAGACTTGACAGCAGATAAGGACCGCTTGGCCCACCTAGTCTGCCCATTCCCCTACCTACAGGATAAGCTGCAGATCCTAGTTAACCAACAGCCTATTTCTTCTTATCCCCAAAAGTATTGCCTTATGTCTGTCCCATGTATTCTTGAATCCTCCCACAGTTTTATACCCCACAACACCTCCTTAGGAAGGCTGTTCCATGCATTCACCACCCTCTCTGTGAAAAAATACTTCCTCACATTACCCCTGAACCATCCCTCCCCATCTTTAAATTGTGTCCCCTTGTTCTTGCACATCTCTTTTTCTGAAAGATGCTACCCTCTTGGAACTAAACAATCGTTCTGAATAAATGCCAGTAGGAGTGTAATTCATGTACTTCATAGCAATTTGTACTAAAGCAGGCCATATCTTTTGTTTGGATTTCCAATATTTCAAAGGATCTGCATTCCAATCAGTATTAGGCTCTGCCAGCTACATTTCAACAATGGTCTGTGCTGAGACTGCGTTAGAAGAAGTGGATGAAGTTACAATAGAATCTTGCAAGTGACTCTGGAGACTTGAAGCTGAACTGTGCAGTCATGAAACACTGTTATTTTGTGATGGTGGTGAAAAAGAAGACGAAGACCCTGGCACAGTGGGCAAAGAGGAAGAAGAAGATGGGGCATTGCCATTGTGTAGCCCAAGTGAGATGGTCACTTGGGATTAGCACTAAAATATCGAGAAAAGTAATTATTTTAAAACTGCATTCTAGCATCTAACAACAATTTTTAATTTTAATTTTTTTAATTTATTTTTTGTTGACCAGGTAAGTGCACTAGACAAATCCTGCCTATTTTCAGGCACGTCCCAGGGGAGGGGGGTACAGATGAATGCTAACTGACCTTGAGCCAGATTAAGCTGTTGGTGGTATTTTTAGTGAACAAGGAAAACTGAGCTGTACCAATTTTGGAGTGATTGCTCCACCAGAATAGGTAACCCAAAGAAGAACAAACCACACTATGAAGGAACAAAAATCAAGTCTGTTCCTGGCCCTCTGACTACATGGTCTGCTGCAGGCCAAAGCACAGCTGCCACAGAGGGCGAAACAGATGAGAAACTCCAGAGCCTTGGAGTCAAGATAACCAGATTAATCACTACAGTGGCCGGTCTTGCAGAAAAATTCACCACCCTCATGAATAGAGTAACTACCTTAGAAACTAACCTGGAGACTGTTAAAACTGAGGCTGTTGAGGTGAAGAAATGCTCTGAAGCAGCCCTGGGGGCTACAGCCAATAATAATCAAAGAAAATGGCTCCAGTGGAGAACCAAACAAGGGCGGCAAACATCTGATCAGAATACCAGAGAGAAGTGAGGGTGGCCACTTGCACTTCCTTAAGGAGTGGCTGGACCAACAGTTTGGAGACCTGCTCATCAAGAGACCAGTTATCATCCAGAAGGTTTACTGGGCAATGTTCTGAGGTAGGCAGGAAAACCTTGAGGCTCCAAAGGCTATAGTGCTGGTCTTGGATGATGTGGGTTCAAGGTACTTTATTTTGGCACTTACCTGGTAGAAAAAAATAGTGCTATACTATGTCAGCAAATCCAACTGCACCCTGATCTGAGCTACACAACAAGGCAGAGAAAAAAAAATGCTTCAATGGGGTACGGTCGATTTTGAGACAGGCCAACATTTCCCATGGAATCCTGTTCCTAGCTTGAGTATGTATGGCACATAATAGGAAGATTTTCATCTTTTTGGACCCTGCTGAAGCACTTCAGTGGGCCCAAAGTAATGCTCCACCAAGATCACAGAGAAACAAACAGAAGCACCACGAGTCAGAATAAGACGATGGTGAAACCTGAAGGAGACTGCTTGCTGTTCAGGTTTGTATCCCAAATTCTAACCCATGTAGCCTGGCAGCCCTTCATAGTTTAGCTGGTGATTATAATTCAGTTTCCCTGATTTAATTGTAGAGGAGAAATACAGGCTACTCAGACTGTTTCGGTTCAGTTGCCTGTTCTAGAGCTGCTCTGATTTTGTTACATGGCTGAACTGAACATCATTGAACATTACAGCATGGCTGGACATACAGGCCTGTAGGAACCAGTTACACTCAGTTTGGTTAAAACAACTATTTTGTATGGTCCAACAGCTGTAACTTTAAAATCTGTTATGCTAAAATGCAGTGAATTTTTTTCAGAATTGTAATCCCTGCTTGCTATATGCCATTCTTTGATGGCAGTTACTTTGTGTAATGTATGACACTCTCATTTCCTCATATAAAAACCAGAGACATTGAAGGACTGTTGTTCATTCACCTGTTTAATTCTCTTGCAGCTCATGGACTCGTTTCACACAGCATTTATCATGAGTAATATCCTTTGACTGACAATATAACACTCCCCAAAGATGTATCTTACGATACAGCATGTTTTTATACTGCATGGATTAAGATGTTTGGCACCCTCACTGAGTATCTGTTATCCTCATGCGATATATCAGGTGTATTGCTGAATGTCAGCTTGTTAAAACAATAAACATGAACTAAAAAAGAAGATGCTGTACTGTGTTGTGAAGAAGATTGTTCTGAATCTGATTCTGTACTCTGTTCCATGAAATCATAGACTTCATTTATTTCTTGTCTGTTTATCTCAAAAGAAGTGTCATCATCATTCAGCAGTTACTTTGAGTTGTATCATGGGGCCAGGATTGTTGCATTAATAAAATGGTCAGAATGAAGCATTTTACATAGTTTTTCATGTTCATCAAATTTTTTGATCATACATTTGGTCAGATATTTTCGTATTCTGGGTGGGCAACCTGTCTGTGTTAGCAGTTGCAGCAACATATGGGATTGGACTGTTGGTGTTCTTTAAATTGTCTCTAATCAGATTCAATGGATATTTTAACATTTTTATTAAGGGTATCACCTGGTTCACAGTTGCTGTGTTTGCACTGACCTCTCTGGTAATTTCCTCAAATGGCTGGAAAAGAAAAATTACAAACTCCAGCATGGCCCAGTATGGTGGAGTGATATAAACGCCTGCATCACCAATTTTATTTTCCAAGGTATTATAAGCCTCCTAGACTGGGCATACCTGGAGGACTCTGGCCACAGCACTGTTCAGTGCCATCATGTAGCCAGTGGCTCTGGTGGTCTACCGACCCTGACGGCCCCGATATGCTCCGCAGCTGCAGCTGCCTATACTACACTGCTTGGCCCCATTAAGAAAGGGATCTGAGTTCCCAAAGATGTTTCTTTGCCTCTTGGTGAGGTGAAGAGGCATTTTGGTGGTCCTGGGAGCACTGAAAGGGGACCGCTGAGAGGTAAACAGACATGGCTGCCACGCTCCAAATGTGCATGCGTGGGCAGTGGAGGAATTTTTAAAGGAGCCACAGCTCCATTTGAGAGCTGGAGACTGCAACCACAAACTAAAGGGATCCCCGGCTCCAAGGAAGGCAGCGGAGCTAGGGACTAATTGAATGCAATACTGAAGCACCTCCAGCTGCGAAATCCAGGGTTTCGAGCCCCTGAAAGGGTTTTATTAAAAGTAAGGCGGCTATGTCTGTCTGGACATAAAGATAAACAAACATGGCAGCCTCCATGGGATTGAGCAGAGCGGGGACTGCTGGGAAATGTGAAAGGTCAGGGGAAATTTGCCCAGGAACACTACAGCCAATCAATGTGGGGCTACCAGAGGTTATAAATAGGACTGCTTTGCTGCCAAAAGGAGAGCGTTGTCGAGACAGCAGTTGAGTTTGTGTGTGTGTGGGAGAGACTGCTGTGGGCTCCTGAACCCAAGTCCTGCTCATATGCTCTCACCAATTTGGCCCCAGACTTCTCTAGGAATCTACAAGCTGTGCTGCAGGAGGGGATAGAGACTGGGTTTTGCTTCTGAAATTTTAGAGTTAGCTCCATGTTGAACAGAGGACTGGGAGCTGCATTTGAATTTGAGAAAATCTGTAAACTCCAGCAGACAGATGGAAGTACTGTGTGTTCCCCTTAGAGGCGTAATTTATGAGACACTGTTATTTCCTGCTAGCTGGAAAGACTGTAGGTGGGCTGAAGCTAGAGACTGTGCCATGATCCAAGCCACTTTGTAGACAAGAGAAAAAGGTCGAGGTGTATGTGTGAGTGCTAGGGCTAAAGACTGTGATAAAGCCCAGCATTGCTGCAATCAGATCCAGAAGTGTGAGAGCTGGAGGCAGGGATTGAGATGTAGCCCAACTGTAAAGGGTGTGGCTCCTTGATGAACTAATTTGTTAAATCAGCGCTTTACTGATGTCTCTAGTTTGATTTCTAGGTTTTCTGGTAAGGATGGTCTCCCTATTCAGGGAAATGGTATATCTGACATCTATTCCCAATTCAGGGAAATGGTATATCTGACATCTGTGTTAATTAAACAAAGGGTGATGCTTTACCCAAATTTTTATTTCGGTGGGTTACCTCGACTGAAGTCCTGAAACTATTATGCTCTTTGCCTGAAATGTTTGGCGATTGTGGGGAAGGGCTTGATGCTAGGTTTCTTAAAATAGCTGCTCCTTACATTGCTGAACTGCTGTGGTGCAGAGTATATAATCTGTGTATTTCTGAAGTTTTCCCCTTGATATGGAAACAGGCTTGGGTGGTGCCTGTTCCCAAAAATACCAAGGCTGTTGGTGCAGAGGATTTTCGCCCAATTTCAATCTTAAACCCATTGGGTAAGATGTTAGAAAAATTGATGGTAAGTCAGCTAAATGATTTTTTGGCTAGGGCCAAGATCCTCTGTGCTGAACAGCATGGTTTTCGGCATGGTCGGGGAACAGGTATGGCCCTGGTCAGGTTCACAAACACAGTCCTCCAAGGTTGTAATGATGGCTTATTAACAGAGGCAGTGTTCGTGGACCTGTCCAGGGCTTTTGACCTGATTAATCATTCTCTGCTCTGTCAGAAACTTACCGTTTTGGGGTTGACTGACTCTGCAGTTGCTTTTATTTATGATTTTTGAAGGGGCATTCACAATACCTTTCTATTGGTTCTACTCTGTCAACTGTATGCTCCACTACTTGTGGTGTGCCTCAGGGGTCCATTTTTGGTCCCTTGTTGTTTTCTTTATTTTTTAAACAAGTTCCTTTAATTTTCGATAAGTGTAAATGTTTATTATAGGCTGATGATTTGATTTTGTACTATCAGGGGGATTCTGTTGAACACATAAATTCAATTCTTGAAGTTGAATTCCAGAAATTATGCAACTGGATATCTTCCAACATGATGGTCTTGAATGCTAGTAAGACCAAAGTGATGCTATTTGGTAGATCTGCCCAACTTAGTGATAAATCTCCTTTAATAATTCATGATGTCCAGGGACATTTACTTGAACAGGTTCTGGAGTTTAAGTACCTGGGAGTCTTATTTGATCCTTCATTAACTTTTATCTCCCAAGTAAACTTGGTAAGAAGGAAGATACACTGTAAATTGGGGCAACTGTATAAATTTAAATCCTATTTGTCATATGATTCTCATTTAAAATTAGCTACTGGGGTTCTAATGTCACACTTAGATTATGTTTCTTCATTGTATTGTAAGTTGGGGGTAAGAGAGAGGCAGATTTTGAATGTTACTTACAATAACATCTGCTGGTTTGTGCTGGATGTCCCGATTATGACCCACCATTGTTCTTCGTACTCTTCTTTGGGCTGGTTGTCTCCCCAGGTCAAGTATGAGTATGTTTTAGGAAACCTAGTTCATCAGGCTGTTTATTCTGATAGCCTGTCTCTATTATCTGATCCAGTTGTGGTTCGAGATGTTCAAGCTAACATAAGATCACGTCAGGGTGTTGTGTTGGTAGCTCACTGTGCTAAAAACAATTATGGCCTTCATTCATTTGTATACAAGACTCCCTCCTTGTGGAATAACTTACTGCTCTCTTTAAGATCAGTTAAGTCTTACCCAGGATTTCAGGTTAGATTTAAACAGTATTTATTAGAATTGTCTGTTCGCATGTTATGTTTGATATTTGATGTTTGTATATTGTCAATATTTATTATTGTATGTAATGTCCCAAAGTATGGGGCACTACAGAAATGGGATGCTTCTTGTCAGGCAGGGTGCCCTGGGGTTCCCCGTTGCATTGTGGGGCTAGCGGGGTGCAGTTAAAGGGGCCCTTGTGAGTGACTCTCCCCCCACTATAGCCAGGTAGGGCACAACAAAAGAGAAAAAGACAAGAAAAGGTTTTTCTTTCTGCTGCTTGCTCTGCTCCATTCTACCCCTCCCCCCCGAGCAGGCTGCATGAGAGTGGGCACCCACGCACTGGGACTGCTGCCCTTGTCCATCACGTGGTGCCCATTTCAAAATTCTTACCATTGGCTGGGGCACGAGCTCGGGGTTTAAGAATTAGAACCCAGAGCATTTTTTTTAGAAGGGAAACAGCCATTTGTTCTCAGTAGTTCAGGCTGAGCTGTGGAGAGAGAGGGACCTACAGAGTGTGATGGAGACAGGGCTTACCTGGAGTGGTTGAAGCCATCCCGCTGACTCTGTCCTGGTGCCCCCTCATCCAGCCAGCAAAGACTCCAGTGTTGCTGCCTGTGCTCGAGTTCAGCGGGTGTCACCGCCAGATAGTGAAGGATCCTGTCCCTGCGGTGGTTGGGCTCTGTTCAGCCCATGTTGTTGTTTTTGTGCATCCCTCTGTGCCCGCTTCTAAAACTAAAGTACCGATCCCTCATCAGCAGCATTGAAGAGCCTCATCGCTTTCAAGGAGCTGTTGGCCCTTCTGAGGCCCCCTGCTGCCCACCGCTTGCCTGTTTCTTTCCCTGACAGTTCCCTCCCTCTGCCAGAAGACCTCCCACTTCCCACAAAAGCTTTTTCAACCCCGAGCCAGGACAGTGAATCAGCGGCAGCACAGTGGGAGAGGGCTGTCCACCAAAAGCTTTGAAAATATATATACATTTTTTTATTCAGTTCAAAGTGCCGAGAAGGGGAAAAAAGAACATAAGAAAATGTAGAGTGTCTCCTTGCTGTGCCAACATATACAGTTATAAGGTTATTTTAATAAGGACTATATTTGGAAAAGGGAAAGCTGATTCGAATATGTTCCTATTTAATGAATTATTTACACAAGATATTTTGGAAATGTTATTCTAGACATAAGGGTTTTGAAATAAGATGAATTCTAATTGTAATTTGATTTGTAAACATTGTTAAATCATTTCATTGTATTATTTAATTTCAAATAATAAAAACTGTCATTGAGAAAAAGTGCAGAGAGGGCGCCTGAGGAGATGGTTAGGAGAGGGGCTGGCCTGAGGGCCTAAATCAAAATAGTCAGGCTAGTGACACCCATGGGAAGGGGCCAGGGTTGAAAGGCCATAGGGGAGGTCGTCAGTATTTATGAGAAGGGGTGGGATAGAGGCAGGACAGCCCCTGAGCAACAGCAAGGCCATAGGCAGGCCTGAATATTAAAAGTGGCAGCATAGGCCCAAGTGCTTCAAAGGGGCAGCATAGGCCCAAGTGTTTCAAGGAGGAGCATAGGCCCAAGTGACACCAGAGGCTCTGGTATAAAAGGCTCCAGAGGAGAAGGCCGCAGTCAAAGGGGTAACGCTAGGCCCCAGTGTCAAGGGAAGGGACCAGTGAGCAAAAGGGCAAGGAAGACCCCACAGGAGGAAGGCAGTTATCCCAAAGGTTACCAGAGGTAGCCAGATCCTAGTGAAAGAGGGGCCCATAAGCGTGAAGGGTCCAAATAAAGGGTGCTTAGTGCACAACTGCTGTCAAATGACTGTCAGCTGATGCATTGTATACTGCCTAGTATCTGAAATGTTGTGTGGATTGCAAAGTATCAAGACTGTATTGTGCAAGGATTGTGGTAATTTTTCCCTGCTACGAACAGTTGCCCTATATTTTGGTTATTTGCCCCTGCTATGAACTATTGTCCCAGATTTCTGCAATTTGCCCCTGCTCCAGGCAAATTGCCCCTACAATGAACAATTATTCTGGATTTCTGAAATTTGCCCCTGCTGCAGGTAAATTGCCCCTGCAATAAACCATTGCTTCTGCAGCTACTGAATTCCAGTGTTTAGTGCAAAGTAGAAATACCAGTGTTCAGTGCAAAGTGTGTGGACTCAGTCTTCTACCGCAGCTGATTCTTCACTGAAGCAGTCTTCAGCCAGCCAAGAACTTCACAGCATCTTCCTTCCCTGTCATCTGCCATAAGTCGAAATCAACATTCTCTGGTGTGAGTCGTGGCTGCCAATTCCTGGTTCACCTTGTGGTTCAGTCAGCTTGGAAGTGAAATGCCTTGGAAGAAGCCTTGACTGACACTCCCAGTCATTCTCCAAAAGTCGAGTCCGTCATGACCAAGGTGTGTTCACGTCCACCGGTTTATTGTTTTCTGGTCTTGAACTTGTGGAATCCAGATCTTCACCCCACAGCCTATCCTTCTTGCTTGTTCCACCCTGCATGCACCGTGTGGTCTTCTGGGATCCAGCTCAATTTTGGTGGGCCTCCAGGTGGATCCTTCACCAAAGAAGCTTCAGCACATCTTCATCCTTCGCAATCCTTGCAAGTGGATTCTTTGCCAAGTCTTGTGTTCTCCGTCTTTAGCAGCCCTGGTCAAGGGTTGGTGCCAGGAAAGTTCAGCAGTTCATGTTCTTCATCCTTGGCAGTCCTGATTGATGGTTTGTGCCAGGGAAACAGTAGCAGAATCTTCACTCTTGGTAATCCTTTCAGGTGGATTCTTTGCCAAGTCTTGTGTTCTTCATCCTTGGCAGCCCTGGTCAAGGGTTTGTGCCAGGGACGAGCTCAGCCAAGTTTGGCCCTTTTGTGTCACAAGAATTCCAGCAACCCTGGAGAGTGGGTTGGCCGAAGAACCAGGGTCTGTTTAAAAATCTCTCCACTTCCCTTTCCAACCTCTCCTAGGTCTCCTCTGGTGCAGCTTGGCGCCAAGCAAGAGTCCCGCTTCCCCATTTCTTCACCATTCTTCAGCTGTGCGCACAAAGGCAACAAGAAAATTTGGACTTCCTTTGCTCCTATAGACTTTCGAGTGGTTTATGCCACCTAATCTTCCAGGATAATCCCTGGTGTTAATTGTGCACTGTGAATTTGTCTCATCTCTTGATTAAGTTGTAGATGCTTGTATTCATTCTTAGGTCATTTAGAGAAGCACATTATAAAGTATTGTAAGCAGTGGCCTTAAGCCAAAGTGCACCTTTTAGAGTTAGTAGAGAGTATCACTTAGTGTTCCTCTGAGGTTTGGTTCCCTTCCTCCTTGTGACCATGTCTATTTTCCCCTGTGTTATGAATAAAGCCCATTAGGCGTCAGATTTATAGATGATCTCCTGCCTCTCCTTACCGTGTGTTTCCATCCACCCAACCCCATTCGAATGACAACATTGTCTCACCAGTCTACCTGCTTGAGGCGACGTTGGCTGTGCAGCTGGGACAGGCGATCTTCATGGTCAGGACCCAGTTGATAGGATCACCACATGTATTTTTTGTATCATGTTTTTGACTTGTTATGTTTTCCATCTGGGTTGGACCTGAAAAAGGGCCTTGGCCCAGTGTCCCAACCTGGTTAACAAATAAAATAAAATGAAATGAGCTACAGAGGGGTCTGGGGAATCCTGTCTGCCTTGTCCCCAGATCGAAGAAGATGACCTGAGAGGAAGACGGTGAGAGGCCTACTTGGTGAACATGGGCTACAAAGACCTCTGAGGTGAAGTTGGCAAGGCCAGGCATGTGAAGGTCATATTTCTACAACTGCTTCATCCTGACCTGCAGCGCCCATGTGCACCAACAAAAGATACCTCCAGGGTACCCTGCAACTAACTGTTTCCCTTTGACCCCATTCAAACCATGAGTACCTCTGGGTTAAGGCTCAGAGGAGAACTTTAATTGCTATTTAGCTAGTTAGGGAAGGGGGGGCAGGTCCTGGGCTGGACTCTGCAATTTTGCTGTGTCCAGACCTGAATTTCAAATTGTTGTGTTACTGCAAGTTGTTCTGGCCCCAATGAAAGGTTCCCTGCTCAAGCCAACGTCATCACCCCGGTGAAGTACCCACCACATCATTAGGATTGTATTTATGGTGCACCCTATGGAGGGAGGCGGGAACTCTGTGTAGGGTACCAGTGGTTATTGTCTGTGTTGCATTATCCCAGTTCCCCTTCCCCCAATAAGTATTGTTACTGTTTGCATTTTATACTTGGTATCGGTATCTTATTGGGTAAGGTGGGGAAAGTGTTATTGTGGGGGAAAGTGTTGTGAGGGGCAGTTTATGTTTTTTCCCAGAGGATGGTAACCTGTTCTTTGTCCACAGGTATTCCCTGCCATTTTCCTGGGTGGAGGCACTGCACCATCTCACTGGTCCTCTATGGAACCGAGGCTGGCCCCCTCAGAGGTGTGGTACTGTGTGGACCCCGAGGGCCCCAGAAGACAGCCAGGTCAGTGCATGACTGCTTACAGTGTACTGTCTGACAGATTTCTTTTGTTCCAGAAGTCTTTTGAACATAAGAAAGATTAAATTCCACTTAGCAAAAATGTTCTGGATCAGTCTTTGCAAAGGTAATTTGTGCTACTTCTCTATTTTTTCAAATAAATGATAGGCTTTGCTTGAGTGATTGAAATGAGTGCAGATTCTTTTAGCAGTGCTAAAAGGAGCCTTAATGTCCCTGTCCTCATCAAGAAAACTGAACTATGCAACTCAGGCAATGTGTAAAGCAGCGGATGTGAACAAAGCCCCCCTCCTCCAAGGTCTTCCTTATGTTTGACACATGGGGCTTAATTTTCAATGCCTGAAAGTTGGTGCAAGGTGCCTGTGCAGAAAGGATATGACACAAGAGGCAATTGTTCCAACTTTTGCAGCAGTCCTGATTTTCAAACTCAGGCTGCATTGAAATTGGGATGCCTTGCACCGAAGCCACCCTGCACCACCCCTGTGCCAGATGTGCTGCTGTGCCAGGTCACTAGGGGACTTGCACCATGGTGGGGCTGCACCATCCCTTTATGTAGGATTTTAGAAGTCCCACTGTGGATGCATGAGGGGGCTGAGTTTAGAAAAGCCATGAGCTGCTCTAAGGGCTTGTGCCACTGCCTTGGAGGGAAGCGAGATGGGGGGGTCTACAAGGTTGGGACTGGGGGCAGAGGGACTAGTGGGGGTGCCATTGCAGGCAATGGGGGAATGGTGGCAGTGGCAGGATTCATAGGTGGCACCCAGCGAAGGTGCCATGCCCACTCGGACAGAGACCACTCAGCCCAGGTACACAAAGGTTGGCATGGATGGACCCAGTCCCAGACCCCAGGTGGCAACAGCCCTGGCACCTGCCCCAGTGGTGTCACAGTCCCCTACATGCAGCGGGTGGCATTGGCTGAAGGTTACAGTGTGCAGTCAGTGGACAGAAATGTCCCCCGGGGCACCGCAACATTCCCTTGGTACACAGCCCACCACATGGAGTCAGACATATGCCCAATTACACTGTTGGGTACTGTTGTAACACTCATGTTTATTTTGTGCAGAGCAGCAGCTGTGTGGCACCGAGGCACCGAGGAAAGCAGAAGAGAGAGAGGAGAGGTGATGAGAGCTGACATGCAGCTCCGTAGCATTTAGTGCTATCATGCTAAGGGGAATTCCCTTTGTGAACTGAGGGAATGGCTCATCATGTACCACTAGTGCGGTCACGGAGCAGGCTGAAGCCTGCCATAGCATATGTTAGTTCAAGAGGGAAGCGCCTAGAGAAGTGCTTTCCTCTTGATGGAAGGAGGCCAGATGTTAAAATAAAATAAATTAGTTTGGCAGGCATCAAGCACCAGGATAATGATTCAGGGACTGGCTGCCATGCATTTTAAACAAAATAAAAGGGGATACATTATGAAATGGGGATGGGCTCTCAAACTTAAGGCACAGTATTTCAGACGCCATTTTAATGAGTAGCAAGCAGACTGCTAATTTGTGAAAAGCCAAGCACAAAACTTTCAACTTAAATAAAAACTTGATTAATTAAAATAAAATCTGAGGGCTAGATTATGATCACATGTACACGCACATATGCCACATTACGCCCACGTGATGGTTTAGTTTATAAGAGTTACAGTAATGAGTCATCATAATTTAAAAGGTAAAATGTATAACTTTTTTTCTAAAGGTGCTGCCAAGCCATTTTAAATTGGATTAAAACCAAACTTGGCAGATTTATAGATTAAAGGTTGGGCTGTCAGGTACAAATAGTCTCATCTGGTTAAAAGTTTAGGATGGGGTGGTAGCTGACCTGTTAAACAATAGCTTTCTAGTAGCTGCCCCCACAAACATATTTGATAGGTTACCTGGCCCAGAGTTGCTGGATATTAACCATTCCATTTAAATTTTGCATTATAAAAAGTTATTTCCCTCGTACCTTTGTTCCTGGAGAAGACCGAAAAAAATGGAGCCGCTTCCTTAACGTAGCCACGCCCCATGCCAGCATAGAGTTCGTTTGGTGATGTCAGAAAACTAGAGGTTGCATGTGCACGCTTTCTGAGTTGAATGGGGTTATTTTCTTATACATTTTACTACTAATTAGTGTTGCAATTTTAATAAATCAAAGCAACTGCTTGACTAACTCTGTACCTGTTAGTCGAGCGGTTGCTTTGATTTATTAAAATCGCAATGCAAAATAGTAATAACATGTATACGAAAATCGCCGCCATTCAACACAATGGGGTGCACACATGTAGCCTTTATTTTCTGACATCACAAAACGGGGCTGCGTATGCCGGCATGGGGGGCATGGCTGCACATGAGGGAAGTGTCTCTGTTTACCCCGGGGACAAAATTATGAGGTAAATAACTTTTTATAATGGAAGATTTAAATGGAATGATTACTATCCAGCAACTCTGGGCCAGGTAACATATCAAATATGTTTGTGGGGGTGGCTACTAGGTTACCCGAAAGGTACTGTTTAAGGTGGAGTGGCATGGGAGGAGAAGCTAAAGCCCTGAACCTCTGCTGGCAAGCAGGAAGGTTGAAGGAGGAGTCTAGAATGGGTGGGTGCTCTTAGGCAGGATGGTTACTGGAGCCTTTGAAACGGTCCCTGGAAGGAGTCTAAGTCCTCAAATTAATATTTCATTTGCCTGAGCTCCAGACAAAAGAGAAGGTGTTTATTTATAGAGAAATGGCTTAATTTAAAAGAAAGTCTTATGTTTGTTTAGTGGGAGAATGAATCAGCAGGCTATGTTTTTCCACAGGGTAGAAACCCTTAGGGTAGAAAACATTTAAATGACTTAATAATCCCTTAACCCAATCATTTAATAAAAAATGCTGTAGAAAGCCAGTGGAGTGAGCTTTCTTATGGAGACGGTGTGAAGGTGATTCACTTTTATTTTGAGATAATTTTATTGTGCTTAATGTGATGTACAATTAAAATAAATCCAGGGTAACCGAGCAGAGCAGGCTTGGAATTTTCAGAAAGGCAGTTGAAAATTCAAACTTGGGATTCCACAATGGCTCATCCTGGTGCAAAATTCCAAAGTAGAATTGAAGCTGATTAGCGCTGAGGTTTGGAACAGGGCTCTGTCCACTCAGTGACTAGGATTTTGGAGGAATGGAATATTCAGGGGGTATAAAAGGAGCTGCACTGCTCATTATGTTTGCTTGCACGCATGTGCAAGAAACATAGTGCCATCATTGGAGATTTCGGAGGTGTGTCACCTCCTCCTCCAATTCAGTAAGTGTGCTGGCAGGCGTGGCCCCTGTAAGCCAATGCATTTTGGAGCTGTCTATGACACGCTCCAAAATGCAGTAGCATACAGTTGAAAGGGAGAGCTACGTTTCAGTGAGCAGCGATCAGATATCGCCTGCTCAGCGCAGCTTCCCCCACACACACACACGGCGCGGCGACCCCCATGCACTGTATAGCCGGCAGGTGCCCAATCCCCTCGGCTGTGCTGCGTTCCCACCGCCTCCCCAAAGGCTTGCAGAATGCCACGCTGGTGCCCACCCCAGCGTGGCAATCATATAGTCGATGGGGTGCCCAATCCCCATCGGCTGCACTGTCCTCCCACCCCTCCTCCCGAGTAGGAGTGCCACGCTGGGAGCCCACCCAGCGTGGCAATGTATTCCTTAGGCCGACGGGGTGCCAATCCCCTGTCGGCTGAACGCCCCATGTCCCTTGTGCCACGCTGGGAGCCCACCCCAGCGTGGCAAACGTCCACGTCGTCCGTTTTGGTTTTTACCTGTAAAGAAAAACGGTCCCACGCGCAGTCTCCCGCCTCCTCCCACAACCCGCACCCACCCACTACACACCCAGCCTCCACACCCCCTCACCCCATACTTACCTCCAGACCTCGGCGCGATGATCTTCGGTGGACCGGGAACACGTCTGCGCTCTTCAAAGGCGACCACGAACTGAGGAAATGCTGGTAAGCTGTATAATGGGCTAGATAAGGGGGGTTCAACTTTGTTGCATATCTCAGGCATTTTTTTGAATTTTTGCACCAAATTTTCAACATGGGGTTTTTGGGACCCCTTCTCATGATTGATGTCACTGTCATGGCATTATTCAGGCCCAAAGGGTGATTTCGCACAGTGACTGTGCAGTGACTGCGAAATCACCCTTTGGGCCTGAATAACACCATGACAGTGACATCAATGATGAGAAGGGGTCTCAAAAACCCCATGTTGAAAATTTGGTGAAAAAAGTCCTAAAAATGGCTGTTTTACGAGCGTGCATTGCGCAGTTCCTACGCACGCTCGTAAGGTCGTGAATTTTCAATATTTTCACTCCAGATTTTCAACATTGTCATTGTACCACACCTTCTTATGAGTAGTACAGCTGTCATTTTTCACATCTCACCCAAAATATGTTTCTGCCCATGTAGCACACAATGGCGCAGTTGGTGTGCGAAATCAATGTATGGGACAAATTAAGAAAATCACAGTGACACTGTGCATGAGCAGAGGTCTTAAAATGGCTATGTTGAAAATGTGGTGAAAAATTCCTAAAATGACTTTTCTGAGTCGTTGCACAGTTCCTATACATGCTCGTAAGTTTGCAAATTTAATATTTTCTCCAGATTTTCAACATGTCCATTTTATTAAACTTCCTTATGAACAGTACAGCTGCAATTTTTCATATGTCACCCAAATGTGTTTTCGCACATGTAGCGCACAATTTGCTGTTGGTGTGCGAAAGCAATGTTTAGGACAGATTAAGAAAATCACAGTTACACTGTTCATGAGCAGAGGTCTTAAAATGGCTATGTTGAAAATTTGGTGACAAAAGTCCATAAAATGACTGTGTTATGAGTGAGCATTGAGCAGTTTCCACGCACCCTCGTTAGTTCATGACTTTGTAATATTTTCAGTCCAGATTTTCACCAGTGGCATTTTTCCACACTTCCTTATGAACAGTACAGATGCCATTTTTCACAACATGGCCGAAGTGTGTTTTCACACTTTCAGTGCAGAGATGCGTGGTCGCTGTGGGAAATCATTGTTCGGCACAGATAAAGAAAATCACAGTGACACTGTTCATGATCGGAGGCACCAAAATGCCTGAGTTGACAATCTGCTGTAGCAAATCCCCAACCTAATTATATTACGGTGTGCGTTGCACAGTTTCTATGTACGCTCGTGACTTCACCATTTTTTAAATATTTTTACTGCACATTTGCAACATTTTTTACACCTCCCCATGAAAGAGTACAGCTGTCATTTTTTACATCCTGTTAGGAATATTTTTGCACCTGTGGTGCTAAATGCCGTAGTCACTGTGCATAAGCAGCTTTCGGCTAACAAACTGATATTCTCCCTGTTCATGAGGTGGGGTCACAAAACAAACATGTTGAAAATTTGGAGTGAAAATACCAACGAATGCCTGAGGTATTAGGCTTTTCAACTATAACGCCCAACCCTATAGAGAATGACAGGAATCAGGGGTGTGACTTGGGATTCTTGCCTGTGATGCTCATACCATTCCACACCCTGCAGTCACTGAGAGGCATAGAGGTATGCCTTGGACTCTTGACCCCAAAGTTCACCCCATTCTCCTATATAGCACCATCTCACCATATTTCCCTAATGAAATGGGACTGCACATAAGACCAAAGACCACAAGGAACACCGTGGCACTTGTCAGTGTCTGCAGGGTGGGGTGTGGTGAAATGGCGTGGCCGTTATGCCTGACGACCCAAATGCACACCCCAATGCCTGTCACTCTCTGCAGGGTGGTGGTGGGGTTGGCTTCAGTTCAATACTTCACTGCCATTCCTATTACGCAGCTCTGTAACTTCTACACTACCACTGCCAATGCCAGCAAGCAAACATTCGGCATTGACAAATGCTTGTTTTCAGGAGAGATCAAGCAGGGAGACAGACCTGAAGGGACCAGACCTGTTCAGAGGGAGTCAAGCCTACTGAGGCCTGCAGGTTGTCAGGGACTAGGGGACTAGCCCTCAGTTAAGTGTTACAAACTATTCGGGATCACCTGCATCCCAGTGTTAGGGACAGTAGGGAAGTGACGTGACAGCAGGGATAGAATAAATTGACCAGCTGCTTTGAGTACATGTTTTTTGCTCAAGTGTCTTCAGCTGCATCCAGCAAGATCACATCTGCTTCAAGCAGCCAGGTCATCTTCGAGGATCAACAGCATCAGATCCACTGCCATCTCCAGAGGTCCAAGTTGCCAACATTTTTCAGCCATTTAAGGAGAGTGGTAGAGTAATTTTTATTTCATTGTGGGACTAGTTCAAGAGGGACACTCATCTGCTGTACTGAATTCTGGAATCCGTATTGCTTCAAGGACTACTGTTCAGCAAAGCATCACACCCTGACCCGCTCCTACTCCAAGGCACGCTGCAAAGCGCCTTCCTCCAAGCCGAAAAATGGTTCAATAATCATCGACTAGTCCTGAACCTGAAGAAAACAAAGTCCATGCTGTTCTCACATCGGCAAAACAGTGCTAAGGACACTCCCCTTCACATCACCACCAGCATGCTCCTCACACTAGAACAGGTAACATCCTATAAGTACCTGGGCATCACCTTTGACCCAGGCCTTACATTCCACACCCACCTAAAAGCCTTGTTATCGGCCATGAACTCCAGGATCGGGCTCCTCTACCGCCACAAAGATTGCCTCCCAGAATCTGCATTAAAACTAGCCATTACCTCATCATTATTTGTCACTGGCCGACTACGGACTTCCTATTTGTAGCGGCTGATCCTCCTCCTTATCTAAAGTCCAGACCTCTATTAACAAAGCCTGTAGGCTCCTTACCGGTGCTAACAGCAGAACTCACACCTGTCTGCTATACTCTACCGCCAACATACTTACTCTTGAGGAAAGACTGAAATATCATACCTGCCTGCTGGCCAAAAAATCCATGTCAGGGCTTTGCCCACTAGGGGTCTCTGCACCACTGCAGCTGGCTGGCTGGCCCCTGCCAACCCGTAACTCCATCGCAGCCACTTTCATAGTTCCCAGGGCAAGGACCTCTCGCTGCCAAAGATCCTTTCATCATAAAGCCCCCCCTTGGTTTAACTCCCTTCCCGAGGCTATCACTAAGATCCCTGGGATTGGTCGGTTCAAAACCACCCTCCATCAACATATTATTGACAGTCGATGTAAATGTCGATAGTTGACAATAACCCTGCCCCATATAGCCCTGTGCCCTTTGGATCCCTTAGACGACTGGATACTGACTGTAACAATGATGTTATAAATTGATGTGTAAAATGCTATTTAATTGATGCGTGTATCTCAACATATGCATGTACCTGTACAATTGCTGCCTGTAACTCCACATGTGTATGTATCTCACCTGTATGTAATCCCTGTCCTAAAATCTCACTTATTGTTGTCTCCCCCCCCCAATGACGAGGTACCTTTGTAAACGAGTCACTGACTCAAAGGTTGTAAATCTGATTACTTCAATAAATAAATAAATAAATAAATTGAAGGATTGAATTTAGTGACTGACCAGGAAAGTATATTCTGAATACTATAAAGTAATTGTTATGGGATACAACGTGTATGATATTGTGAAGTGCTTAGAATATAAGTGCATAGAGTGTATAAGCACTCTAGAGTTAAGCACTTCTGTAATAGATACCAGGGAAGGGTATCTGATGATAAAGGGTGAGCGGGCTGATTAAGGTGGGTATGGGCCTAGTAGCCACTGCATGCCCTTAAGACAAATAAAATGAATGTGTAGTGACTGAGGTCCAAGGGGCAGCCTAGTGCTGGGTTAGTATTTAAGTAACTGGAGGGCTGGTAGATGGTGGAATAGCCTACAGTCTCTAGGGAGAGCTGGTACAGACCTGTGGGACTATAAAACAAAGGGTATTAAAACTCAAGGTATTTATTCAATTCAAAGGTTAATTGCAAAAGTATGTGTTTTTATTGCTAATTGCTACTGTTTCTTATGTAGTCTGTGTCTGTAAGTTGGCAGAACAGTCTAGTAAAATTTACCTTAATTTTCACTTGGAAACTGTCTCAGAGTCTTGCTTCAAGATTCCCTGAGTCTCATATTCCTGTGGTCTCCTGGCCAGGTCAAGTCTGTTACAGCACCTCTCTCTCTCTCTCTCTCTCTCCCACACAGTTTCTGCAGCTATTTGATTGGGAAGGTAATCCAAGGAGTTCCTGTGTGTATCCAAATCAATGGTTGTGGGTGAGAAGAGAGGCAAAGAACCTACTGGTTGTGCAGCTCTGTTTTTCCTCTGTGCATGAACTGCATCCACCTGGTGTGTTATACACACATGTGTGTTTGTATGTTACACTGTGTAACTTCTGGGGCAGGTGCCAGGGCTGTTGCCACCTAAGGTCTGGGACAGGGTCTGTCTCTGCCAGCCTCTGTGTACCCGGGTTGAGTGGCTCTGTCCCAGTGAGCATGACACCTCTGCCAGGTGCCACCTCTGAATCCTGCCACTGTCACTGTTCCCCCATTACCCACTATGGCATCCCCACTGCTCCTCTGCCCCCAGTTCTGACCTTGCAGGCATATGCCCCCCCCCCAACTTTCACAGCTGCACTAGGGTTGTGCTGGGCTGGGAGGGTGGCTTGACAGGACCCTCCATTAAGCCCCTCAGGTGCGCAAAAGGTTCAACACAACCCTGCTGCTTCAGCAACTCTCAGAACTTTGGAGTAGGGATCCCTATTTTTCTAGAATAGGGCACAGGGTCCCTGATGCACCTGGAGATTGCTGCAGCAGATCAAGCCCATTGTCTGCAACTATAAAACCAACTGACGATCTCTGGGATGTGAGCCATTGCAGTACTGGTTGTTTGAGTGCCTTATCAATGTTGTATGTGTTGTGTTCAGATGTAAAATAAATCATTCTCAGAATAGCAAACTGCTTTTCAATGCTCCCAGAAGAATTATCAGCAAAACATGTCCAATGTGCAGTGACAGACATAAAGGGTTCAGGCTGACAGCTTGTCCAGATATGTGTTGTGAGATGCACCACTTTCCCAACAGCATCGGCCAAAACCCATCAGAGATTTTGACATATGACATTGCAGAGATGTGGAATCTCTGTTGAGGTGAAATATTTTCTCAGTGGTATATCAAGGTTCAAGGTACTCAAGCAGCCGCCTGACTCCTACATGTTCTACCACGTTACATGGCAGCAAGTCAATGGCTATTATCCCTGAAATTTTCTTTGTTATTGTAACAGCAACAGGGTGGGTCAGGGCACATTTGGCTTTAGGTTTATATGTTTCAGAGATTGTAAGCTGTTTCCCTGAAGGAGGGGGGCTTTGGATCACATGGTCACTATCAGTAACACAATAATCTATTCGAACGGAAGGAAGTGCTGGAGGTGTTTCAGTATTGCTGCAAAGGCTGCCACTGCTATCATCTATCAGAGATACCCCTGAGTGTAGTGAGCTAGTATCATCACTGTCACTTTCTCTTCTGTTCTCAAAAATGGATTTCTCATTAATATTATGACATCAGTCTAGATGCCTTTGCAGTGCTGAGGTTCCCAACGCTCCTTTCTTTTTATCCCTGCTGACTGCCAGTTTACAAATAGAGCATGTTGCCGTCAACTCATTAAAAGCACTAATAGAAAAGTATGACCAAACATAACATGTTATTTTGTTTTAGGTTTCTTGCCAGGTGAGCAATGCAGCACGGCCTCCTTTTCAGAAGTTTTTTTTAACTGGATTTTTCTTGGGCCTGTTCCTGTTGTACTTTATTGATCTAACCCATCCTCCTCCACCACCATAGAAACAGCTTCCACTTCTTCATCATTTGCAGTTTCTGTCCCCCTTATTCTCCGGTACATCTTCTGCCCGATCATTATCATCATCAGCCTCAGCCTTAGAGGAATCGGAGGTAGTCTGCGGGGGATTAACATTAGCATACTATGCAATTATTCCATATCTGCGAATGCCACTGTGGCTGATACCCACTAACCTTTTAGTTTAACTAAAGAACTTTCTCTTTAATTGGGACAGATCTGACAGATGCACCATGATTTAATTCAAGCGTTCTATTCGAAGATGACACTTTAGAGTTACCAGAATCATTGGGGGTGATTTAGTTTGCCCTGTGCAGGAGGATGATTGCCTAGCCTGGCCCTTGGCAGTCCTTTCTGGTTGCCTGAAGCTGCGATGTCTACCAAGACTTCAAACTAATCTGACTCTGAATACTTCAATCCATTCTTTTATGTTTTGGTCTTTTTAATGTTCTACTGTACAGAACATCCCTCCCCAGTCCCTAGCGTCTTGACTCCCACTCTCTATGGGCCCAATTTGTACACAGCACAGTAACACAACAATGATGATAACCACCACCACTTCCTTCCGAAGAAAATAAAGAAGAGTGGCTCCTCATGTTACTGTTCAGTGACTGTATTAAGCAGCTCAACAGTATCATGCTACTATGGTTTGGAATTTAAAATGGGATGTAGATGTTGAATTTATGATTTTATGCAGAGCACACTGGTATGGTGGTGATGACGAAAATGAGGAGAATAGGGATCTGGGATGATTATTGATAATGGACGCCTCTTTATACTTATGCAGGCAGGTACTAGTGTTGTCTACGGTTGCAGTAGTCCTCTCTCTATAAATTAAAAAACATTTCAAAATCACCCTGTATGGCTTGTTTCCTCCTTATTTAACAAAAAAAAGTCTGCTACAAGTCAGGACAGGATGAGTATATTAACTCACTGATCTCTCTCTCTCTCTCTCTCTCTCTCTCAATTCTCTCAGTCTAAGAGTTTCCTTGTTTTTGTTAATCGCTTTTGCTGCCAAGTTAGTATTTTTTTGCAGCCTCCTGACATGCACAGTGAAGGCATCACTGTGGTTTTCTGTGGGGGGGGAGGGACTAGGTAGCCAGGCAGCCAGAAAAGCAATGTTGTTTTCCCTTCTGTCTTACACTCAATCTTTCAAACGCCAGGAATCCCTCAGTATGCTTAAACTAATGCAGTCAGCCTCCTGTGATTAACTGCCCCAGAGAGAATGGACCATATGTAAATGATGGAACCCTCATTGGCTCGTGCCAATTTCAAACTGCTGCATTCTGATAATGCTCAGACTCATTTCTCCACCTGCCTAATATAGACGCCTCGGAGAGCTCTCCTCAACATCTATTAATCGTTATTGTTTTCTTGTGTGGTAAACATTTTATTACTTTATTTTCGATTGCTGCCCCTATTCCTTCCTTTTTCAGGTTAGTTTAGTTTGTTTTTTGTTTACTATAGCGGTTCTTCCGTGGTTCCTGGGAACCGCTGTCTTCAGTGTTTTTTACACAACTTTATTAATTTTTAAGTACTAGCGTTCCGCTTTGCTTCCCAGGCACTGGGAACATTTCTCAATTTTTTTCTTAGATTTGCGGTTCCTTTCCTGTCAGGACCCAAGCGTTTTAATCATTTCCCTGCATTTAAATCCAGTCAGAGAACCAACCTCTTTGTTATATTTTGTAGTATTCTTGCTACATTTTAGGTCTAGGAACCGACCGTTTACTTTTTTCTATTAGTTGTTTTCCTTAGAGTTTCTGACACTCATGTCAGAGACACCAAAAAGGAAAAAGAGGACAGGACCGGCTGGGTTTAAGAATTGCATAAAGTGTGGACAAATTGTTACCAAAGCTGATAGGCACGATTTGTGTCTTGTGTGTCTGGGTACCAGTCACATTTTCTCCAGTTGTGACATTTGTAAGACTGTTTGTCCCAAAACTCAAAAAGAGGGCAAAAAAGCACGAGGAAATTGCCACTCCTTCCTCTTCTACTCCTAAGCTCATTGAAGAGACTTCTTCCTCACATGCAAAAGAAGATAAAACCAAAGAACCAGTGAACCCTAAATCCACTGAGAAGACCGAGACTTCAAAATCTAAGAGATCAATGGAACCAGCTACTGAACCGGTTCCTGCTAAGAGGAAACATAAAGAGAAACACGTTACTGCACCTCTTGCCAAAAAGGCAAAGGAGTTCTCAGCTGACAGGCCAACAATGCCATTGCCAGGGCCTTACAGATCTTACAGACCCTCCAGGCTGTCGGTCCCCTGGTTACTTTCTCTATTCCATCGGCTCCTGCTTCAGCTCCCCCCACTTAGGAACTGGTTACCTATATGAGGAACCAGAAGAGGAGGAGGAGGATGAGGGTGAACCCATCGAGCCTGAAGTTTCCCCAGAATAAAACTTTGCCCCCCCCCCCCGGCACCACAGGATTACTCATCTCCAACTCTTTTTTGGTTGACAGCCTCAAATTTCTCTCCATTCAAGAAATAGTGGAGGATGAGGAAGAAGCAGATTTTCAGGATATGATGGGTCTCACCCCCACTAAGAGACTTCTGCTTCCAATCCATAAGTCCCAGAAAAAAGCCATTTTAAAAATTCTGCAGAACCCCACTGCTGTGCCAGGGGTAGACAGAAAAGTTGATAAAAAATATCAGCTGGAGAGAACCAATTCTGATTTTCTGTTTACACACCCAGACCATGAGGGGGTGGTGTAGTCGGCTGCCTGTGATAAAACCAGGATTCCTTTAGCTTCCCATCTACCTGATAAGGATTCCAGAAAGATTGATGATATGGGGAAGAAAGGGCACCTAGCAGCCTCTCTTCTCGTCAGACAGGCCAACTACATGGCCTATGCAGTCCAGTACCAGAAGGCCCTTTGGTCCATCATCCTGGCTATGACAGATAAGATTTCTGAGGATGTGGCAGTGGACCTGGTTGAGACAGCCAGAACAGCTCTGGATGCCACAAAATTCCAGTTTCATATGGCAGTGGATGCCAGTGATACTGCTGCCATGCTTATGGCCCTCACTATACCCTTGAGGTGGTTTGCCTGGCTCAGGGCCACACATTTGTCCTGGGATACCCAGACTAAGGCCATGGATTTCCCCTGTGAGAACAATTCTCTTTTTGGAGATAAAACAGAAGCCTACATGAAAATGTAACCCCCCTACAAAAGGGGGTTCCCAAAAAATCTTCCTTGAGCTTGCCTAAATGCTCAGTGCCAGGCTGGTGTCCTGCGTTTTAGCAGTTTAAATGTGATTACCAGAGCCTGTATAGCCTCTGTGTACTGTCTCTTTAAGAGCTACATGATTGCAGCTTAAGTAATCTGAGAGGGAGCTCTGTTGAAAGATTAACTATTTACTAAAAATCATTTAAAGTGATAATGATAATGTAGTTTGTCTAACCTGCTTTCTTTGTAGCAAGGACTGTTTTATTTGTCTCCACTATCTTGGTCCTGGACTGCAAATTGGACCAAACAGTACCGGTGGGACCTAAAATGTAGCCGGACTACAGGAGCTGTCTGAATTCAAAATCTGTGGGAACTTTAGTTTGGAGCTTTTTTGCACCTTTTTTTGCAACTGAAGGGGGTGCTCTTGCTTTGACTGACAGCCAAATCAGCCAAACAAATCTTTTGGATCTTGGGGAAGTCCCGGGCTGCTTGCAGTTTTCAGTTAGTTCTGAGCTGGGAAGTGAAATGAGAGGAGCTGAAGTGATTTTGGACAGCAAACCTGAGTGGATTCGCATGGGAAAACTGTGAAAGGGCTGAGTTTTTGGTTTGCAGATCTGCCTGCTGCTCCTGAGAGGGAGAGAAGAGAATTATTTTGGACTAAATCCAAGTTTGTGTGGCTAAAGTAAGCTACAGAAGTGGGCCAGGCTCAACCTGAAGAAGACCGAAGATTTTGCTGAATGCGATTGGCCTGTCAGGAATTCCAGCTACCCCTAAGCTCCCGGTGTGTGCAGAGACTTTGCGATTGTGACTGGGAAGCGCTTTGCCTGGTACAGTAGAATTCCCGTAAATGTAAATGTGCTATGAGCTGCTAGTGGGTTGTGAGTTAGTTCCCCACTGTGTGAACTGTGTTCTGCTTGCTGGAAGCTGTATCCAGCCCAAAATGGACTGCATCCGAATTTGTCTCCATGTGGTCTGGGCCTTGCCAGACTGGCCCAGCCAGACTACCCACTGCACAGAGAAGCCATCGACGAGAGTCCTGCCTGGGGATCAGCCTCCTGCTCCACGCTTGAACAGGAACAATGTCTCTGCGACTCGTGTGGGCCCTACTTTTCCTGGCATTCCAGATCAACCACCTGCAGTCTCGACTTTCGTCCAGCCTGTGTCCAGTCTTGGGTATCATGAGTAAATACAAGGGTAGCTCCCTGCAACAACAGCTTAATCTGAGTGTGTCATCTGATTGTCTTGTTTTGTTTCCTTTTCGAACTGAGCCCTCCAGTTCCAGATTACAAATATTGTGTACTGTGCATGTTGTGTTTTCCATCACAGGGCTCCAACCAGCTGTGACACCAGCCAACCCCGGGCATCAGTCCTGGCTAGCCCATCTCTTCTCCACCTGAGTACCCAGAGGTGTGACTGTGTGGGGGACTTAAAGCGCATGCATAACTGCTTGATTGATATAACCTTTAAGCTAATTAACCTGATTTTGCCCCTCCCTTGTTCAAGTCCCCTGAATAAATCAGTTCTAGCATTTTTTGCATGTAATCTGACCGTGGTTCCTGTTTGTGCTCAAAGTACTGTACTGTTGCTATTCGCTGTGCATAACCTTGTTTTACAGGGGGTCCCCAGGGTCGAGCCGGAGGAACCAGCCCTGGTGGTAAGTGCAAACAGTGTGGGTACTTGTGTGGTGTACCAGGGGTATTGTGAAAGTGATTATTGTATAGTGTTCAGGCCACTAGAGGAGAAGGAGGGGGGTTACAGTGTCCCGGAGGGCTGTGTCCAGGTTTGGTTGACCACTACCAACCCTGACCTCTGGGTGGAGGCACCCGTTTCAGAACTCAGGCCCCTTAACCTGCTACTAGCCAAGCAGGCAGGGGTAGTAGCCCCTGGGATAGCGCCACCTAGGGATTACAAAAAAAATGGAAGAGTACAAAACTGCTTATAGAAATAATTCTGCCTGGGACAGACCTTCCTCTTCTTACAGATCCCAAGCTAGGGGAGGCAGGGGTAGGGGCCTCCTACTCCAAGCCTTTTTTCCAAACCCAAGGATTGCCAGACTACCAGCAGCTCAGAGGGTACTTTACAGATAGAGGCAGAAGGACTGTAAGAAGGTCCAAGCCAGCACCTCAAGCCAAGTCCCAGCCAAAGCAGAACCCCTGACGTGCTTGCCCAGGTCACCTCCCTCTTCCCTGTAGGTGGCAGACTTGCTCACTTCCTCCAAGCATGGCATACCATCACCACAAACAAGTGGGTCTTGGGGGTAGTGAGCCAGGGTCTGTCCCTCAGTTTCAAAATGCTCCCCAGGTTGAGAAGCAGAATTTTCAGCCCAGCAACCCCAGCAGAAAGGACTTTGCTAGACTCAGAGGTTACCAACCTACTGCTCATGAAAGCAGTGCAGCCTGTTCCCCAACCCAGAGGGACAAAGGCTTCTATTCCAGATATTTTCTTACCCAAAAGAAAAACGGGGACTGGTGACCCATCCTGGATCTCAGAATCCTGAACAAGCACTTAACAAAGCCAAAGTTCCAAATGGTCACTTTGGCCATGATCATTCTGACCCTCCCACTGGGGAAGTGGTTGGATCTCAAGGATGTCAATTTTCACATTCCAGTCAGGCCCAGCCACAGGAAGTACCTGAGGTTCAGACTTCCCTCAGTTCACTACCAGTTTACAACCATGCCCTTCGGCCTAACCTCAGCCCCCATGGCATTCCCCAAGTGCCTAGCCATAGTGGTGGCTTACTTGAGGTGGCAAGGGGTCACGGTGTTCCCTTACCTGGATGACTGGCTAGTTGTGGGGCAGTCCCCCCAGCACACCAGAGACTCTCTTGCTCTTACTCAGAGCACCTTGGAATCTCTGGGATTCCTGTTAAATGCCAAGAAGTCCCAAGTTGAGGCTGTTCAGGTCCTGGACTTCATAGGGGCAGAGCTGGACACCTTGCATGGAAGGACCTTCCTTCCACAGGACAGGGTAAACTGTATCTTGGAGCTGGCAGGCTTTTTCAAACTAAACAGACTAAGGCCAGCAAGGCACGTCCTGCAGCTATTGGGCCAGATGGCAGTAGCCACAGCCATGGTACCAGGATCAAGGTTCCAAATAAGAGACATCCAGTTCCAGCTAAGAGCTCACTGGTCTCAAAGGAGGGATCCTCTTGCCAAACTGATGCCCATCACAAAAACCCTATTGCAGGCCTTGCAATGGTGGCAAGACAGAGAGAACCTCAGGGAAGGAACTCCTTTTCGGAAGTTCCATCGGTGGTGTTTACCACAGATGCCTCTCTCTTAGGTTGAGAGGAACACATGTATGACCTCATGGCCTGCAGTACATGGTCCCCTCAGGAATCGCTTCTGCATATCAACCTCTTAGAGCTCAGGGTGGTTTACCTGGCTCTGCAGTCATTTGCACCTCAGCTCAGGGGCAAGGTGGTACAGGTCAGAACGGACAACACTACCACCACGTATTACATCGACAAACAGGGAGGTACCCAATCGACCTTACTAATCACAGAGGCCATGAAGGTCTGGAACCTGGCCTACTCCCTGCAGGTGTCTCTGTCTGCTATCCAACTACCAGGAAAGGACAACATTTTGACAGATTTCCCTCAGCAGAGTCAGTCTGAACCACCACGATTGGTCTTTACATAGAAACATAGACTTTGACGGCAGATAAGGACCACTTGGCCCACCCAGTCTGCCCATTCTCCTACCTACTGGATAAGCTGCAGATTCTAATTAACCAACAGCCTACTTCCTGCCACCCCTCACTACAATTGCCTTGTGTCTGTCCCATGCATGTTTGAATTCCCCCACTGTTTTAGCCCCAACAACCTCCCCAGGAAGGCAGTTCCACACATCCACCACTCTCTCCGTGAAAAAAGATTTCCTCACATTACCCCTGAGCTGTCCCCCATCTATCTTTAAATTGTGTCCCCTTGTTCTTACACATCTCTTTTTCTGAAAGATGCTACCCTCCTGGACTTTGTTGATTCCCTTGAGGTACTTTAACATTTCTATCGTGTCCCCCCTGTCCCTCCTTTCATCAAGGGTATACATATTAAGCTCTCTCATTCTCTCTTCATATGATTTCTGATGCAGACCCTGCACCATTTTAGTTGCCCTCCTCTGGACTGCTTCCATCCTGTCTATGTCCTTGCGTAGATGAGGTCTCCAAAACTGCACACAGTACTCCAGATGGAGTCTCACCAACTGTCTGTACAGAGGGATACCACTTCCCTTTTTCTACTTGTGATGCCCCTTCCTATGCATCCCAGTATCCCCCTGGCTCTCCTCACTGACTTCTCACATTGCTTACCCACCTTTAGATCATCCGATATGACTACCCCCAAGTCCTGTTCCATTGTTGTTGTTGTTAGTACCTCCCCTGCTATTGTGTACTCTTCTCCTGGGTTTTTGTTTCCCAGATGCATTACTTTGCACTTTTTTGCATTGAATCTAAGTTGCCATATGTCTGACCATTCCTCCAACCTTGCCAAGTCCCTTCTCATCCTTTCTACTCCCCCTTGTGTATCAACTCTGTTACAGATCTTTGTATCATCTGCAAAGAGGCATACCTTTCCCTCCAGACCCTCTGCAATGTCACCTATAAAGATGTTAAAGAGGACTGGACCCAGTACTGAGCCCTGAGGTACTCCACTAGTGACCCCCCTTTCTTCGGAATGTGTTCCACTCACTACTACCTTCTGTGTCCTGTTGTGCAGCCAGTTTGCAACCCAGGCTACCACCCTGGGACCCACTCCCAAGCTGGCTAACTTGATTATTAATCTTTTGTGCGGGACTGTGTCAAATGCCTTGCTAAAGTCTAGGTAGGCCATATCCACAGCCCCTCCCTGGTCTATTACTTTGGTCACCCAGTCAAAGAAATCTATTAGATTCGTCTGACATGACCTTCCTGCTGTAAATCCATGCTGCTCTGGGTCCTGTACCCCGCTGGCCTCTAGGTACTCAACAATTCTTTCTTTCAGAAGTGATTCCATCATTTTCCTTACCACTGAGGTCAAACTTACAGGTCTGTAGTTTCCTGCGTCTGCCTTGCTCCCACTTTTTTAAACACACAAGTGCTGGCATCAGTTTTCAGAAGTTGGGGCACACCAGAGACAGATCTCTTTGCCACCACAGACAACTACCAGCTGCCACAGTTCTGCTGCAGACCTCCAACCCATGGGACTGTGCCAGTGAATGCCCTAGCACTGGATTGGTCAGGCAGATTCCTTTATGCCTTCCCCCCCCCCCCTTTTCCCCTGTTGCTCAGAGTTCTAATAAAAGTCAGGTCACAACCAGCAACAATGATCCTGGTGGCACCGGATTGGGCAAGACAGCCATGGTACTCCCTCCTTCCAGCCCTAGCAATGTCACAGCCAATTCACCTCCCTCAGAGACACAATTTCCTGACATCCTCGCAAGGCAGAATACTGTATCCCAGTCTCAGGTCTCTCCGCCTGAAGGCCTGGCTCCTGAAGACTTAGAATCTGCTAGACTGTACCTCTCTGAAGGCGTTGAAAAAGCGTCAGAAGTGACATAAAACGTATGTCTGTGTGGCACGGGGGGGGGGTTGCAGATTGTGTTTATATCTGTGGAGCAATTATTAGCTGTTTTTTATCAAATAAACTGCTTTTTCTAACTTCATTCATGAATGAATGAATTTTTTACTCACTATGCTGTGTAGCCCTGCTTTTGGATGTTTTTTTGCAAATCTGTTTGTAGTGGCACCAGCAGTTCTTACAAGTTACCACCTTTTTGCTTTGTAACTCTCTGAAGAGGTTCTGAACATCCTCAGGGTTTCTTGGAAACCCTCGACCAGCAAAATTTATGCTTCCAAATGGAAGAGATTTTCTGTTTGGTGTGGACAGAGTAGTGTCAATCCCTCTCAGACTGGGTTACCTGTCCTGTTGAATTACCTGACCCCAGGGTGGGACAAATCAGGTAGCCAGGTGGCCAATGGCTACTTAAAAATTTGATTTGGCTACCAGATTTTGAAAGTTATTGGCCAACTTGGCTAACTACCTTCAAAGTGATTTCTGAGCCCTTAAAAAGGATGGCCACTACAAATATTGTTTTTTCTGTCAGATTTTGAAAGCTAGTGGCCAACTGACCACCAGCTCACAAATTGATTTGTCCCACCCTGCCTGACCCACATGCACTCACTGGGTCTTAGGCTTTCAACCCTGGAGGTACACCTACTGCAACTTCAACATATAGTTCAGCTGGTAAGGACAGGTCTATGGCATGTCACCCTGTCTTCAAGAAGTTCTTTAAAGGACTTCTTCACCTACACCCCCCTTAGGCAACCAGTCCCATCTTGGGACCTGAACATTTGTATTGCCAGGCTCATGGAATCCCCCTTTGAGCCTAAGGCAATTGCAGACCTGAACTATGTGATCTGGAAGACTGTCGTCTTGGTAGCCATTACTTTGGCTAGGCGAGTAAGTGAGCTACAGGCCCTGTGCACAGGTGTGAACTACATCCCCTCCCACAGGGATAAAGTGGTGCTCAGGACTAATAGCAAATTCCTTCCTAAGGTGGTTTCAGATTTTCACCTGAATCAGTCCATAACACTGCCAGTCTTTTTCACTGTCAATTCTAGCTCAGGTGAGAGGAAGGTGCATAGCCTGGATGTCAAGAGAGCACTCAGCCACTACCTTGACCGGACCAAAGCCTCCAGGCCAGAGCACACTCGGCTGTTCCTCGCCTATGGGGAAGTATGTATAGGTAAACCAGCTTCCAGGAGAATTACTGCATGCTGGATAGTGGTCTGCATTCAGTTCTGTTACAGTAAAGTTGGGAAACAGCCTCTCCTGGGTCTCAGGGCACACTCTACCCAAGGTACAGCTGCATCGGTAGCTGCTGCAAGGGACATCCCCTTGCTGGAGATTTGCAAAGCAGCTACATGGAAAACTGTTCACACTTTCACCAAGCACTACTGCTTGGACATACAGTCCAGAAGCAATGCCAAATTTGGCACTGTAGTCCCGCAGAACCTTTTCCCTAAATAGATTCTGTACACAACCTCCAAAGGTACTGCTTGGTTGTCTGCATTAGTTTAAGCATACTGAGGTATTCCTGGGGTTTGCAGAAAAATTACTTACCATAGTAATCTTGTTACTTCCAGGGTATCCCTCAGTATGCTTAAAACTCCGACCCTGCCTCCCCTTCCAGAACCAGGAAAAAGGGGTATTTTATTCTGTACCCCTGCTGGTCACTAACTATTCTGTACTTTTTCTGGTCACTTGTTGAGTTTTTAACCAGTTAGTACTGTCCTCTTTATCCCTTCTTACAGGGACCATGATTATGGGGGTCTTTTATTGTGGAACTAGTTTTTTATTTAGATCAGCTAGTTAGAGGGTCTTCACCCTGTTAGGCTATGCAATGAATCTGAGCATTATCACAACGCAGCCGTTACTAAGGGCAGCAGTTTGAAATTGGCACGAGCCAAAGAGGGTTCCATCATTTACATACGTTCCCTTCTCTCCAGGGTAGTTCAACACAGGAGGCTGACTGCATTAATTTAAGCATACTGAGGGATCCATCCCCTTGAAGAAACAAGATTACTATGGTAAGTAATTTTTTCTTCTCTGTTTTTCCTACTTTAATCCCTTTTGTTGTGCTTTATTTGTTCTATAGAGCACAGCAGTCCATCTCCCAAACTCTATCCTCAGCAGCCAGAAGCTACTTTTATATTAGGAATGTTTTGGGTTTTTGGATGGTAACTCCTATCACTAGGTCCTCCATGTCCTTCTCTCTCTCTCTCTCTCTCGGTCACTCTCTCTCCAACCCTGCCCTCAGCAGAAACCACTGTTAAGGATATGGAAAGGGAAAGGGGAAATTGTTTAACCAGGAAAGGCACACTGAGCCAGAGCTTGTTTCCAGGGGTGACCTGGGAGCACAAGGAAGTTAAGTGACTTGCTTAGGGTTACACAGTATGCAAGTGGGGGCTAATGGGATTCTATCCCAGGTCTCAGGTTTGCAGCTCAGTGCCCTTAACCACTGCCCTGTGCTGCCTTTATATATATATATATATATATATATATATATATATACACACATATAATGGTAATTTTCTTATAGCAAGGTTTTCCTTTTTTGAAATAGTAACTTTTGTTTAGCAGTTTGCTTGCATTTGGCCCCCAGCACAATCTTCTCTCTCTCTCTTTTTCTCACTCCACATCCATCCACAGCAGCCAGAGGCCATTCTTAAAGGGTATTTGTTCTGTATTTTATTAAGGAGTATTTTTTCTTATAAAATGGTACATTTTCTGTTCTTATGTTAAGGGAATTTTTTTTTTTTTGTAGCATAAATGGTAACTTTTGTTTCTAGTTTGTTTGCTTTTGTTATAGCCTCTCCCCCAGTAAATCTTCTCCTCCGTCTCTCTCTCTCTCTACAACTCTGTCCTCAGCAGCCAGAAGAAGCCCTTTTTAGAGCTGCGGTGAGTGTAGCCATGCAGACCACTTGCTATCAGAAAAAAGGCTCAGCACATTCCTTCCAACAGAACAACATGTTGGAGTTACAACACAGTTGTCTCCAGATCCGTGAATCACTCTGTCATTATTTTCATTGGAAGTCGCACTGCACTATTTTTTGTCCTCTGTTGGTCACGGCAGAATGCGACATACTCTGCCATGTCGAAGATGGCCACCAAACTGTATTGCACATCCGCGACCACTAGTGCATACGCAGTCGAGAGTGCACAGCGGAGTGTGCTGTGTTCCACTGTGACTGCTGATTTATTTTTATTTAAAATATGTATATCTCGCCCGGTGGCGCTAAGGGTTGAGGGTGTAGGATGCCACACCTCATGCCATGCCAGCAACCCAGGTTTGGGAGCAAACTCGGCCATCAGGGGTCGGCAGGGACAGGAGAGGATTGAGCATCTGAAGAACTGGTCTCCTGTCCTGGGGGCAGGTGGGTGCACTTGCTGCAGTACCAGTGGCTCCTGGTGGTCACCAGGGGTGGCGTGACTTGTGGCATGCTCTTCCAGTGTTGGGGATGACAGTGGATGCCTTACACACGGGTGCTGGAGTGCACCCATCACGTGCAGGGCATCATTGCACATCCGCACCCCCAGGGCAACTATAAATGGAAAAGTCTTGGTACCAGGACAGGCGAAGGTGAGGCCAAGGATGTCTACCACTCCCACAACCAGGTCCTGCCTGGCCGGCTGCTGTGTCTCTCATCCACTCCCTGGTCACCCTTCTGGATTATAGATAGAGCGTTGCAGGAGTAAATGGCGGTCCCACCCCAGGTGACTCAGAGCTGTGGGTGGGGTGGTCGGTGGAGCAGGAGGAGAACTCCCAGGAGCAGTGAACCGGTACAGGAGGACCCCAGGTGGGGCGGGAAATAGGCACCCCTACACCTGACTGGAGAGAGGTCTACGGGGCCAGTGAGGAGGGGTAAACAGAATTAACAAAAACAATATATGGATATCACCCCCACCTGAACCTCCTTCTCAGCACGCCCCCCAGAAACATAACAATGACACTGGGGGTGTCCAATCCCCCTGTGTCATGATCATGCTCCGCTGCGACCTTTTCTTTTTTTTTTAATATATATATTTTTTCTCCCTCCACCCAACCCTCCTTCTCAGCATCTTCCCCCCTAGAAACATAACAGTGACACCAGGGGTGTCCAGTCCCCCAGTGTTGTGATCAGGAATCCTTGGTCGTGAATTTTTTTTTATTACAGCTATAAAAAGAAAAACATCCATTGATGTCTTTTTCGTCCGTTCCTGACACACCCAACCCTCCTCACTCAGTACCCCAGTACCTCACAAGCCCTTACTTACTTACTCATCTGGGGTCCAACGCTGAAATCCTCTTTGGACTGCAGACATGTCTTCACTCTTCAAAGTCAGACCGTGAACTGAAGAAACAGGTATGTGGTTCAATGTATTTCAATAAGGGTTTGAACTTAGTGGCATAACCTGGGCATTTTTGCATATTTTTGGCCCAAATTTTCAGCATGCCTTTTTTGGGACCCCACCTCATGAACATTTGTACTGTCATTAGGCAAATCTGTCCTGAAAGGTGATTTTGCAGTCCTTGTGTAAAATCACCTTTTGGGCAGGAGTTGAAATTTTTTTCTGCCCCTGTTCATGAGGTGGGGTCATAAGAAGGCTATGATGAAAATTTGGTGTAAAAATATTAAAAAACAATTAAGTTATGAGCCTATGTTGAATTTTGCAAATGCAGGCTCGTAACTTTGTCAATTTTCAATATTTTTACCCCAAATTACTTGGCTGCAGCCCTATCAGCTCTGGCCAGAGTTTGTTTAAATTGCAATTCAGTAGTCTTTCTTGTTATTGTTTTTTTTTTGCAACCTGGCCCTCCTGCCCATGGTGCTATATTCTGTGCCCCATCTCTCTCTCTCTCTCTCTCTCTCTCTCTCTCTCTCTCTCTCTCTCTTCTACTCCTTCATCTTTGCAGCCAGCCAGAACCCTTGTTGTTCTTTTAATTATTTTTTTATTTACTAGACGATTTCCAATTTCTTTAGTAGCCAGTCCTCCCGCCCGCTCACTTTCCATCCTCTCTCTGTCTCTCCTCTCGCTCTGCCCGCACTGCCACTCATACTCTCTGTCTCGTCTGAGTCTGTTGTGCAGTGCAGCAGTATTTATATTGCTGTGGAGTGTCACATAGCCTGTTCTGCCTGCCCGTTGCTGCTATTGACTCTGGCTATGGCTACCACCAGCGTGCTGATGGTCCATTGAGTCAGCTAGTCCCTTCCCCAGATTGCTTAGTCCTCCTCCTCCTGTCTCCACCCACCAAGTCAGAGGCACCATATCCCTTCTTCTCCCATCCCCACATCCTGACTTGCCCAGTCCCCTCCTCCCACCCACACCCAACAAAGCATGACCTGCTCCCTCGTCCCCTTCTCTGCTTCTCCCCTTCTCCCCACCCACCAAGGCAGTGTGGCACCAAGCACCATGTCCTTTCTTCTCCCCACATTGTCCTGACTCACCCAGTCCCTCCTCCCAGCATGACACACTCACTGCATCCCCTCTTAGTTTCTCCCCACCTCCCACTGCTTCTCCCCACCACACACTGTCGCACAGAGCCTTGCCCACAGACTCAGAAGCAGATTCAATTAATCAAGTCCATATTTATCCAAGTCCGTGGGTAAGTACTGGATCGGGGGAGGGGGGTCTGATTCCAAGAAGAACAGTTCATGCAGGCCTTTTGTAAATGCTGTCATAATTGACATCTCAAAGGTTAGGTACATTACAATGGAATAATGAACCAATCAGAGAGCAGCTTTCTCAATGCTTATAACATTACAGTAGTACTGTACAGCACTGACGCCAGTAGCTGAACTCAAAGAGAAACAGCTAAATCTTTGCACAAACAGCAGATTTAAAATTTATAACCAGTAAACTGATGTTGTATAAACTTAGTATTCAATGGCCTGACTCAAAATGCACAGTTTAGCACCATGTATGACAGTGCAGAACTTTCATAACTCTTTTATGGTTTCATTACTTGTGTGTTATTATTTCTCTCTCTCACACTTGAAGATAAATTGCATATCTTGTACACATATCTGTGTGTGCAAGTATGTGTATATTTGTGTTTTTCTACAGGACTGTTCTGATGTGTATGGATATTTCTATGTGTGTTTGCATTTGTGTATATCTGCCCTCATGGTGGTATCTCTGTGTGTACATTATGCAGGTAAACTTCACACTCCTACATCTATGTATCCAAGTTGCAATTGCAAAAGTGACCTCAGACTCAAAGGAATGTTACCTGTGTAACCCTAGATGGTGCTACCCCAAGGGCTACTACCCCTGCCTGCTTGGCTAGTTGCAGGTTAAGGGGCCTGGGTAATGAAATGGGTGCCTCCACCCGGAGGTCAGGGTTGTTAGTGGTCAAGCTAACCTGGGCACAGCCCTCCGGGACACTGTAGCCCCCCCTTTTTCCCTTATAGTGGCCTAAACAATACACAATAATCACTTTCACAATGGCCCTTGTTTACCATGCAATTACCCACACTGTTTGCACTTACCACCAGGGCTGGTTCCTCTAACTTGACCTTGGAGACCCCCTGTACAACAAGGTTAAGCACAGCATCAGCAAACAAGTACATCTTCTAAAAGAGCTCCCTCTCAGATTAATTATGACTGTAATCCAGGCAGCTCTTAAAGAGATAATACAAAGAGGCTATACAGGCACTCTCTGGCAATACATTTAAACTGCTAAAATGCAGGACACCAGCCTGGCAGTGAGCATTTAGGCAAGCTCAAGGAAGACTTTTTGGGAATCCCCATTTGTAGGGGAGGTTACACAAGGTTAAGCACAGCAAACAGCAACAGTATAATACTTTTGGCACAAACTGGAACCACAGTCAGGTTAAATGCAAAAAGAGTCAGATCTGATTTATTTAGGGGACTTGAACAAGGAAGGGGCATAATCAGGTTGATTTGCTTAAAGACTATATCAATTAGTTATGCTTGCACTTCAGAGTCCCCACGAAGTCACACACTCTGGGTACCCAGGTGGGGAAGAGGTGAGCTAGCCAGGAACATTGCCCGGGGTAGGCCGGCATCGCAGCTGGTTGGGGCCCTGTGATGGAAAAAAGCAACATGCACAACACACACTATTTGTAATCCGGAGCCGGAGGGCTCAGTTCATGAAAGAAAGACAACAAGGCAATCAGATGACAGCACTTTTAGATTTAGCTGTTGTTGCAGGGAGCTACCCTGATGGTTACTCACGATACCCAGTACAGGACACAGGCAGGATGAAATGGAGACTGCGGGTTGTTGAGCTGGAGTGCCAGGAGAAGCTGGGCCCACACGAATCACTGATGTGTCGTTACTGTTCAAGCGTGGAGCAGGGGGATGATCCCCAGGCAGGTCTCTCGTCGATGGCTTTCTCTGTGCAGCGGGTAGTCTGGCTGGGCCAGTGTTGCAAGGCCCATGTCAAAAGCAGCTGCAATGGATTTAGTCCGTTGGAGCTGGATGCCACCTCCAGCAAGTAGAACACAATTCACACAGTGGGGAACCAAATCACGACCCACTATCAGCACACAGCACATTTACATGTAAGGAAATTCTACTGTACCAGGCAGATTACTATCCGGTCACAATTACAAAGTCTCTGCACAAACCGGGAATTCAGAGGTGGCTGGAAGTCCTGACAGGCCGATCGCATGCAGCAAATCTTCGGTCTTCTTCAGGTATGAGCCTGGTAACAATTCACTGGCTTACTTCATTCTCACAAACTTGGATTCAGTCTGAAATAATTCTCTTCTCCCTCTCAGGGGGCATCAGACAAACAAGCAGGCCAAACTCAAGCCTTTCCACAGTTTTTCTGCGCGAAACTACGCAGCACAGCTGCTCGACTGTCTAGAGTTGTTGCTTCTACACTTCCCCACTTAGATCTGACCAAAACTGCAGCAAGCCTGGGACTTTTGCCAGGGTCCAAAAGGTTTGGTTGGCTGATCTGTCTGTCAGTCACAACAAGGGCTCCCCTTCCAGGCTCAGTTAGGTGCTAAAAGCCCAAAACTACAATTCCTACAAAGCCCCTGGGGACAGGCTCCATTTTAGAGTTGCCAAGGTACTGATTGGTCCAATTCGGTAGTCCAGGACCAAAATGGTGGTGATAAGCAGAAAGTGTTCATGCTGCAAAGAAGGCAGGTAAGAAAAACTACAGTAAGTTTACTGCTCTAATAGATAATCAGCCAACCAGTGCATCTTTTAACAGAGCTCCTTCTGCTCAATTAGCGATGGCAGATTATCAGGCAGCCCGGGTGGGACTCGAGCATGGAAGCACTCAGTCCCCGTCCCAGATTAATTATAACTGCAATCTAGGCAGCTCTTAAAGAGACAGTACATAGAGGCTATACAGGCACTCTCTGGCAATAACGTTTAACTGCTAAAACGCAGGACACCAGCCTGGCAGTGAGCATTTAGACAAGCTCAAGGAAGACTTTTTGGGAACCCCCATTTGCAGGGGGATTACGCCTGTTAACACAAAGCTTAACTAAAACAAAAGCAACTATCTGTCTGTGTTCTGCATTTAAACAGAAAAGCCTGCTCTCATCACTTTGCACGGATTAGCCCCCAGATCCTTCCTGCTCCATATACTGTAGCATCTCTGCAGCTACCGGCTACATAATGCCGAGTGGATGCCCCCGCTTCTGCCCTCAATCATAAGTATTAAATTATCCCTACAGAAATCAAAGCTGTTGTCAGTGGCTTCTGTTCTATATAATAATATTGGAATAAAACATCATGCTAGACAAGTGGCTTGATGTTGAATACAACTGACAATCTGCCACTGTTAAATCTTCGGTCCACAGAGTCAAGTCAGTGCCACATTTGATAGCACGCTTGCCTCAGAACCAGGATAAACAGGTTATTGAGGGTTTGAGTCCAGCACCAGGCACTTGGGTTAAATACCTTACACTGGCACTGACTGGAGTGTTGCACTAGGGTGTGCTGCACAGGTGGAGGTACCAGCCTTTGGATGAGATGTAAATCAAAGTTTGGACTCCATCACAGGATCTTTGGTTGCTGTGTTCTACAGTGCCATTTACCTTTACTAGTGCGTCTGCCTTAGGCTGTACTGGCTCCTGTAAGAGTCTGGAGGGCAGCTGATTTCTCCCTACCCCCCCAAACAAGGGGGGCTCTGTTTTGTCCTCATTAAAAGTGGCAAGAAATAAATATAGAAAAGTCTTACTTTTTAACTATTTTGCTCCAAATTACTCCTTAGTTCTAGTTTCTAAATTTAAAATGTGTTTATTGATATCTATATGTTTTTTCCATTAAGCTCTTTTGTTCCCTGTGGCTGCAGGCTGGCCGCCAGCCTCATCCCTGCCTCCCTCCGACCAGTAACACACCTCCCCAGAACCAGCCCCCCCCCCACGGGACTCCCCCATGAATTCCCCCTTGTGGTGTGGCTGAGGGAGGAGGGACCGTCCTTCCTTCCCCCAGAGAAACACATCTGGATGAGGAACAGTGGTCTGGTGGTAGTGCAGCCCAGGGAAAAGGCTGGCGAGACTTCTTGAAACCTGTGCTACTTTAACCTCAGCTCCTTAGACCCGTGCCATTGTGCGGGCAATGGGATGTGTTGTGTGGAGGCACATACATCCTGCATTAAACTGACAGCACCCTCCTGTTGATGTCACCTACTCTTGCACTACTACTGAGAGTTCACTCACTAGCAGTCAACAGTGGGGCTAGAACTCTCCCCTCCCCAGAAGAGGACAGCAGTCCTCTGGATATTTGATCCTCTCCCCTCTGCCACTTCAGAATCTGGGTTGCCAGTGTGGCAGCAGGTGTGACCTCCAACTCCTCAACCCTCCACACCTCTGGACCAACCGATATATAGAGGATAATGTATGGTCTGCTATCCATAACAAGTATGGGTAGCCATTGAGAGGTTGTCAACGGCGACCGTTTGAACCTCGAGAGTGGAGCTTGAGAGGTTTTGGTCACTATGGAAACCTCGAAATGGCTACTCCCACTTGTTATGGATAGCGGACCATACATTGTCTTTTATAGTGTATGGTCTGCTAGCACACAAACAATCGAGTCATGTCAGAGCATACGGGAAATGCTGAGTCCTTACTTTTTGATTTATTTTCTTGATGCTGCTCTCCTCCGTCTAGCTCTCCCCACCACGGCTGCTTCTTGAAGGGCAGAAGTTTGCATCACGCACATGCGCGAACATGTGCCATGTTGTTGTGCTGCAGTAGCTACGTATCTAGTGCAGTACAACAACGAAGATGACATAGCTACAGCAGCACATATCATTCCATCCCAAATAACGTTCGACCATACACTATATAGTATTTTACACACATAATGAAAATACGGGTATAAAAATCAATGAAACTGTATTCTGGTCCATCACCAGTAGAGGGCAGCCAATGATATCATGTGACCAACCCTGCCAGTGAGGTGGGAGACTAACTCTGAACAGTGGTGTCTTGGCAAAGTCTTCTAGGCCTTCAGGTGAATGGCAGTTGGGTTTGGTGGATTTGGAGGTAATTCAAATGTGTTGAAGTGACTCCACCACAGGGGATCCTATTGACAGAATTCGACAAGGGCGCTGCCGCACAGGAAATAAATGCAACTCCCATCCTCAGTGGCAGAAGCCCCCCAAAATGTGCTTACTCCCAACTTGTCACTCTAAGCATGCAAATAAACAAGAACAGAGTATTATTAGTGACACAGTAAATATAGTCAGATAACACAAGGGATTTAAAGGGGGACAGAAACAGGCCCTGAATGGGGGAATGAAATGAGTTAAATTCGGTAAGACAATATTCACAACATTCACCACTAAACCCCATCACCCTCAGGTGAGTAACCCTCAGTCTCTGCATTAGTCCCTCCCGATACACCAGTTACTCCAAAGTCCCTTATGAAGCTCCCAAATAGTCCATACTGCATGCACACTGCTGGGCAGTTGCAGGCCTGTTGGTGGGGTTTGTTGTGGTGCTGGTTGAAGGCTGGCATTGGGGACCCCAAAACAAAATACTATAATCACTAGCAGATGATATTTCAGTTGCATCGGGCTTTACAGTTTCTCTTTTGGTGGTGGTCTCAGTCACACAGGATGTAAGAATGAAATGAATAACAAGAAATGAATAACAAAAGCGTAGAGGAAATACAGAAACAAATCAAAAACAAACTTATAGAACTAGAACGGCAACATGTGCCAGAGAAGAAAGAATTTAACAGCAAGGGAAAATTACCCTTGTGCTTCACAAAGAAGGTTAGGAAGCAGATAAGGGCCAAAGGAAAATCATATAAAAGGGCAAGAGAGAGAATCCAAGTGCACTAAACAAGGACAGGTACAGAAATGAGCAAAGGAAAACTAAACAGGTAATAAAAAGAGAAAGGAAAAAGGTGGAGTTTAAAACTGTACACACCTTATACCAGCCCATGGATGCTGAAGGTTGAGGCATCGGACACCACACCTCGTGCCACGCTGGCAACCCATGTTCGGGAGCGAGATCGGGCCACTGGGGGCAGAGCTGGATGAGTAGTTGATGGGCAGTTCTCCCCTCCCAGGGAGGGAGACAACTTCCTCTTGGCTCTTGGTTGCCACAGAGTGGAGGCCTGGTGGCAGCGCCAAGCCAGGTAGCGGGAAGGGGTTGTTACCAGATTCTCAGGGTGTGTGTGCATCTCCACACACACACACGTGCACATTCACAGTTTGTCAGTGGCTACCGGGATAGAAAGGAAAGAAAAAAACTGAGGAAAAAGGTTGGGGACGCTGCGGACTAGATGCTGTCCCAAGGGGCTCAGTCAACCTCTCCACAGAGAGCCGAAGCTGCCTGCAGAACCCCCAAGGAGGAGGAGCATAAATACTTAAAAAAAAAAACCCTGCACACTCAAAGGACAACTGCAAGTCATTCTATGCTTAGGTTGGCAGTGGTAAAGGTGCAAACATGACAGTCAGATTGATATTCAGGGAAGGTAAACACATTTATTTATTTCAAATGTTTCTCCAGGAAAGACGTACTGAGCTGAGTAACAGCTCATTTCCAGATGCGTCCTGGGGGGAGGGGTAATGGGAAACATAGTATTTACAGTACATAGGCTGATATAATTGTACGAGAAAATGACATCTAGCATTTATTGTGCGTAATAAACAGTTTAACAGAAATGACGGATGAAACGAATAGGTTTTTTTGCTCAGTATTTAACAATGGCAACTTGTATGTGGTAGCAGTGGATACTTTACCAGAAAACACTGAGGATATAAGCTGTACAATATTTTCAAGGAAGGATGTGGAATATGTACTAAACAAGCTAAATGCAAACAAATCATCAGTACCGGATAATCTCCATCCAAGGCTTATTAAGGAAATTAGTAATAGCATTCTGGGACCACTAACAATATCATTTAACAAGCTCCATAATGAGGGAATAATGCCAGAAGACTGAAGAAAAGTGACAGTGATACCAAGTCATAAGAAAGATGATTAAAACAATTGTAGGAAACTACAAGCCCATAAGTCTGACAGCCATACTCAGGAAAGTGATGGAGGCCCTTATAAGAGACAAACTTAATTGGGAGCGGAAAAAAAAGGTTTATGAGATATAAACCAGCATGGCTTTGTGCACAGAACATCCTGCACAACTAATCTAATTGTCTTTTGTAACAGAGTAAGCCATAGTTTAGAGGCCAGTATTCCAGAGGACATTATCTATCTTGATTTCTAAAAGGCATCTGATGAAGTGTCATATGCAGAACTATTAAATGAGATGAATCGGTTAGGATTAAATAATAAAGTGGGAAGTTGGGTTAGATCATGGTTCACTGGCAGAACACATGAGGTGAGGATCAATGGAATACTGTCAGGGGAGGGATCAGTAACTAGTGGGTTCCATAGGGGCAGTTTTAGGACTGACACTCTTCTCCCTTTTTATCAGTGGTATGCATACACAAGTCACAAGCTGGGTAAAAAAAATGTGCAGATGATACTAAAGTGGGGGGGTGAAGTAGGTTTGGAAGAAAAACACAGAAAACCTTAAGAGTGATACAGAGGAAATCAGTAACTTGGCAGAAAGAAACAAAAGGTCCTTTAATAATGAGAAGTGTTAGCTGGCCCAGTGGCACTGAGGGTTGAGGCGCTGGATGCCACACCTCATGCCATGCTGGCAACCCGGGTTTGGGAGTGAGTCCGAGGCACCAGGGGTCGGCTGGTGGGGGGAGAAGATTTGAACATCTGACAACAGCTCACCTTCTCCAGGGTGGGGTGGGTTGAAGGCTCTGGAAGTGGTATTGCACTGACAGTCTTCTGCAACATGTGGGTGGAGGGATGTGGTGGACATTGGTGTGGCATGCACGGGAGCATCCATACCTCCCCTGGACATCATTGCATGTCCGCACTTCCTGATGGGGGGGCATTATTTGCTAGAACAAGGAAAAAGCTCTGACATCTGGGAGGATGACGTCGCACCGCAGCCCCATGCCCACCATCGGATCCTGCCCTTCTGGGTCCCGATTACCTCCGATTAGATTTCAGGTAAGGAAGCATTGAAGAACAGAAGGTGGCCTCACCTCAGGGGCCGCAAGCCAGGGGGTGTCCAGGAGGTGTGTCCTGCATGGGTTGGAGGCTGGGATCTCCAGGTAGGGAGGTCACAGGCAGGGCAGGAACAGCTGAAGGGTGCTGACAGAGGGAGTTCCCAGAAGTCGGTGACCAGAGGGAAATGGAACTGAAAAAAAATAAATAAATAATGAGAAGTGTGTAGTCTTGCACCTGGGAAGAAATAACCCCAAGAAAGCCTATTTATTAGCAGGTCAAAAATTAAGGAAGGTGGAATCAGAAAGGTAATAAGTAAGCATTAATCACCGGCAGAGGAGGGCTCTACGGTGATTAATGCTCCGCTAAGGGGCATTGTTGCACGTAGGGCCGAAGGGACAACCCAGCGGGCGTGTCACTGGTAGAGCCCGGCGCTCCGGTGATTAATGCACTTGTAACACGGACAACCTCGATTGCACATAAACGAAACTCCACAGCCATCTAATTTTTGCCTACACTACCTGCGGCTCTCTACGTGTGTCTCCCTATGTGTGTGCTGTCTAACTCTGGCCCCTGCATCCGCACGTACCAGTCTTCCTCCTTGCAGGTTCTATCCCCCGTTTGGTATCTGTAAGCGCCGACCGCCCACAGCGCTACTTGCCACCCAGTGGCTATAGTACCCACTACAGCAGCAACACGGCATTATGAGACCATAATGCCGTGTTGGGCTCGGGAACGCGCAAGAGCAACACGGCATTATGAGAAATAATGCCGTGTTGGGCTCGGGAACACGCAAGAGCAACACGGCATTATGAGAAATAATGCCGAGTTGGGCTCGTGCCCGCGCTTCCCGCAACACCAACACGGCATTATCGGCTCACAATGCCGTGTTGCTCCTGCACCACATGACGGCGTTGCGCCTATCGCGGGGCGCCCTGGCATGGCTGTCCATAATGCCGTGTTACAATAACTAATGACCTAACCCTGGAAAAACATTGCAAAAAGGTGGCAGTATCAGCAAATAGGATTCTAGGATGCATTAAAAAATCATTCACAACTAGAAATGAATATCAAGCTCCTGTATAGAACCTGTGTAAGGCCACATTTGGACTATTGAATGCCTTTTGGAGTCCATATCTTCTAAGGAAGGACAAGGACTTATTGGAGAAAGTTCAACATAGAGCAACAAAACTGATCCCAAGATTATAAAAAAAAAATCTTGTGAGCTTTTATTAGTTTTTATGGCTTGGATTGTGAGTGTAACTTTTTGGGTTTGCCTTGGGACAGGTAGTCTCCTCTGTGTTACCCCTGAGTTTCAGGGCTGGAAAAAGTGTTGTTGCACCGCATGTGGCATACTGCTTGTTCTTTTTGCTATGCACGGCTTTTGTCCATGTCTGTTTTTCCACATAGAACAGGCAATTGCAGTTTGTAATTTGGTTAACAGTGAGCGGGTGTTTTTGACAGTTTGCAAGGGAACATAGCACAGCAGTTCTTAAGCACACTCCCCCCCCATTGGAGATGCCCTTCAGTGAGGAAGGGGGCACCAAGACGTATGTTTAGTTTGTTTTGTAACTTGTTGCTGGTGAAAATGGGCAGTTTGCTCATCCTGCTTACAAATACAAAAAATAAAAATTAAATGAAAGTGAAAGACATAAATAACAAATAGTGTGCACTACATAGAAATGAGCCCAAAGCAGAAGTGGTGCAGAGCACTAAACCTTTATTGGAGCAATGAAAAAACTACCGTTTGCAAGGGAACATAGCACAGCAGTTCTAAAGGGCGGGGGAGAGAAAAGATGTGTAAGTGATGGCAATAGTGGCGTGTATTCCAATATCTGGTGCTTCATACTTGTATATGTTTGTAACCCCCATGGGGTGCTATCCCAAGGGCTACTACCCCTGCCTGCTTTGCCACTAGCAGGTTGAGGGGCCTGGATCCAATGGCGGGTGCCTCCACCCAGAGGTCGGGGTTGGAACAGTCAAACATGACTTGGTCACAGCCCTCTGGGTCACTGCAACCCCCCCTTTCCTTCCGCTAGTGGCCCACGAACACTTCTCACCCAATGGTTACGACTTACACTTACCCCCAAAGTGGAATGACCTACTTGGTGCCGAGGACCCCCTGTAAAATAAGATACAGTGACCCAATAACCCATGCACAAGCGGGGAGCACAAATATATATTTCAGACAGTGTACCTTGCAAACAACAAATCTGATTTATTGAAGGGGAGGTAACAAGGGTGGGGGAAATCAGGTTGATTAGCTTAACACTCTACTATATCAGGGCACTGTGCACAGGCCAGACCTATGTTACTGTCTCTGGGTACCCAGGCAATAAGAGGCTAGCCTATTCGGTGCAGCTGGTTGGGGCCCTGATGGAGAAAGCAAGTATTCGAGACCCAGATTGGTTAACAAGAGCCAGTAGGCTCAGTTCATGCAGCCCGTGAAGCGACCAGACAGATCTTGTTCTTGCTATAAACATCTAACAGGGAGCTACCCTGATTTAGTACTCACAACTCCTGCAGAAAGATCCTCTCACACCATTTGCAGGACATAGCCTGTGATCCAAACACTTCTCCACATATTTAGATGTATAACAGAGGGGTACCATACCAGGCAGCTGCTTTAGGCTCCCGATGACTTTCACTGCACAAACCAGGTGACGCAATGCAGCTTCACTTGTCCTGACAGACTGAGCGCGATTGAAGTCGATTCTCCAGTCCTCTACAGGGTGAGCCTGGTAGGTAGCTGTAATCGTATAGCCTCCTCTGTCTGCACTCCTCCATGGATCTTGTCCACTCCTCACGGTGATTCTGCCACCCAACTTCTTGGCCTGCACACGTGCTTCCCGCATGAAAACTTGCACAGCGCAGGAGCCAGAGCTCCTTCTACCTTCATGATCACCAACGACTCTGCCCCTTGGCAGTTTGGGCAGGGAATATCATTTGGGTGCCACCCGATCCCATTGGAGGGCTGCATATGCCAGTCACTCAATACTGCCCTCATTGGTGCAAAAAGGCGCCATAGTTCAGAACTTCACTTCCCAGGATTACTGGCTGTATCCCCTATGGCCAGCCAGCTCCAAAGAGAGTCCTGATTCTGGTCGGTCGCTCAATATGCCATTTTAAGTGCCCCTCCCTTCCCATTGGATCCAAGAGGCAGTTCTGATCCAAAATGGAGGGGTGGAATACACAAAGTCCCAGCTGCAAGGGAAACAGATTAAATAAATATCAATTTTACTGCCACACTGCATTTGTTCAAGAAAACAGTTACATCCTTCAATAATGCTCCCTCTGCTCGCTTAGCGATGGCAGAAACGAAGCGATTCAAACTGCAGCTCGAGTGGGAGTTGAGCAGTAAACCCACAGCCCCCCACCACCGCAAACTGTCAAAGCCTGCAGGCAGGCAGCTCTTAAAGAGACAGTACCAGAGGCTCTAAAAGCACTCACAGCGCCCACACTTAAATGGCATTACGCCGAACACCAGTTGGGCAGGGAGCCTTAGGCAAGCTCCGGGAAGGCTTTTAGGAACCCCCAATTTGTAGGGGGGGTTACACCCTTCCTGGCCTGGAAAAAACTTGGCATCCGCACCAAGTAGTTACCCTTAAATCACTTTAAGGCAAAACAGCTTAAACTGACAGCACATCAAACCATTTGTTACAGACACTAGTACTGCATTACACAGTTTACTATTGTTTATACAATATTACATATACAGACAACCTTTTTCTTTTTAAATCAGGTCATTACTTCCTTCCTTCCCATGACACCTGGAAAGAGGGGGCCCTTTCCTATCAGCTACCTGCGGGCTAACTGGGGCAGGGGTACCATACTCAGAGGGCAATACTAGCAGTCTGGAGTCATCCCCCAGGGTTAGTTTGGGCAAGGAGCTCAGGGACACGTACATCCCTTTATGTACCACATTCAAAGGCAGATCCACGGGCTGGCCCAAGGACTCATAACTCAATCTCATTACAGGCCATACTTCTCGGCCAGTCCGTCTAGGAGTCTCGGGGAAAATTTCTGAAGGCTGACTCCATTCCAGCCCTACTTGGGATGGCCGGGGAAACTTCTACAGGAGCAGGGGACCCAGAGTCCATGGTACCTTCGGGGACAGAGCCCTCTGTCTCTGAACTCACCCCACCCAGCTCAGCTGGGGACATTTCTGGTACTGGCGGGGAACTATCAGGGCACTCAAAGTATTCTTCCAGCTCTGACATATCCTCAGTTTCCTCCCCCACGTCACTTCCTTTGTCTGAGAAATCAGACAGTTCAGCCAGTCCCAATGAGCTCATATCTTCAGATTTAATACCACTCACTTCTCCCTCCGGGAGCATGGGCTCCAGAGACAAAGCTGGGGGCTCAGACAGTCCAGGAAGCCCAGCCTCATCCCCAGGGTTGATTAGAGGATTGCCCCTAAACAACTGACTCAGTTCATAAGAGGGGTAATATTCAGGATTACACTCACTGTCCTCGAACACAGACTGGCAATCAGCTTCAATGGAGGGGGGTGGAGAAGGACTCTTTAGTTTGATTTCTGGGGAATCAATCGGTCTTAGTTTTTTCTTGGCAGTGGCTCTAGTCACAGGCCCGGGGGGTGGCATTTGGTGGTTCAGCCTCTATCAGGATCTGTCCGATTGGCAGCAGATGATTTCTGTGTATAGTTTTCACATCTTTTGAGTTGTTCTCAGGCAACACTTTGTATACAGGTAAATCTAACTTTCCTACAACAATATGAGGAAGGTGATGCCATATGTCAGCAATCTTATGCTTGCCATGCAGTCCCAGCTTCCTCAATAGCATTCTATCCCCTTCCCTAAGCTCCATTGCTTTCACTTTTTTGTCATACCTTTCTTTATTGGCTAAATTTCGTTTTGCAGCCATGGTCTGGGCTAGTTGGTAAGCATGGTTTAGTTGGGCCTTCAGTTTCTGCATGTACTATAAATGATTAACTGCTTGAACCCCATCAGGAGCAACTCCGAAACAGACATGTACTGGCAGCCTAGCCTCTCTCCCAAACATAAGTCGATATGGGGAAAATCCAGTGGCATCACTTTTGGTGCAGTTATAAGCGTGTACTAGAGTGCTAATCTGTTGGCTCCATCTAGGCTTATCTTTAGGTTGCAAGGTGTCCAACATGTCAGGCAATGTGCGCGGTTAAACCTTTCAGGCTGAGGATCTCCCTGGGGATGATAAGGAGTAGTTCTTGACTTTCGTACCCCCCCACAAGGATAGCATTTCTTTAATCAAGCGGCTCTCAAAATCTCTCCCCTGATCGGAATGGATTCTTTGAGGGGCCCCATAGTGGACAAAGAAATTCTCAACAAGTACCTTAGCCACCGTGGTTGCTTTCTGGTCTTTAGTGGGGAAAGCTTGTGCATACCGGGTAAAATGATCAGTAACTACCAATATATTGCTGATGTTTCTCTGATCTGGTTCTAGACTCAGGAAATCAATGCAGACCAATTCCATGGGGGCACTAGTAGTGATGTTAACCAGGGGGGGGCAGCCCTCTGGGGTAGGGTCTTTCTTTGTAAACATCGGCTACAAGTCCTGATATGCTGTTCCACATCTGCATCCATTTTGGGCCAATAAAACCGGGACCTCACCAAGTCAAGGGTTCTGCCTATGCCAAGGTGTCCCATGTGATGGTGTAGGGACCTCAACACCAGTTCTCTAAAAGCAGTGGGCAGCACCAGTTGCTGTTTGTCTACTTGCTGCTTTTTATCTGCTGTCTCTTTGTATAATAATCTATTAATCAGTTTCAACTTGGGACTTTCTTTGTATAACTGGGCAGTTCTCAAGTCAGTGGAACGCAGTTTTGACACATCCCTCCCCACGTGCAGAACCTCCAGAGCAGTTTTTATCATGGGGTCTCAGGACTGAGCCAGCCGGAGACTATCATTATTGAATTGGGGCAACACACTAGTGTCTAAAGCAGAGAAATGACAGTAAGCAGCAGGTATACAGTTCTCAGATGGCCCCAGACAGTCCACCATGCAGTCCACAGCATCAAGAGATACCTGTTCCTCCTTGTCAAATTTTTGGCAAAGTGCTCTAATGGCAGGTTCGGACAACCTGACCCAGTTGTCTCGGGACACAGGCCTCCGGGAGAGAGCATCAGCGTCTATGTGGTTCAGGCCTGCTCTATATTCAACAGCATAATCACAGGTAGACAACGCAGAAAGTCACCTATGGCCAGTGGCATCCAACTTAGCTGAGGTCTGCACATAGGTTAGAGGATTGTTATCAGTCTTCACCAGTATCTTAGCACTGTACAGGTAGTCATGAAATTGATCAACAATGGCCCACTTCAAGGCCAGGAACTCTAGCTTGTGCACTGGATAGTTCTTTTCTGAAGCAGTTAGGCTCCTGCTGGCAAATGCTACGGGTCTTAGACCATTTGTGTGCTCTTGATATAACACAGCCCCCAATCTTTGTAGACTGGCATCAGTATGAAGAATGTACGGCCTGGAAGGGTCAGCATAGGCCAGCACTGGGGCATGGGTAAGTTGATATATAATGTCATGGAAAGCTACCTCACAATCAGCAGTCCAGTGGGTTCCAAACACATCATTTGGACAGAAATATTGTTTCTCAGTCTCAAAGGGCACAGCTTTCTTATACTTTTTGTGGGTTGGAGGATACCCTTGAGTAAGGTTGAGTAGAGGGCAGATCACTCGAGAATAGTCTTTGATAAATCATCTATAATACCCACAAAACCCCAGGAACCTTTGCAGTTCTTTCAAATTCTTTGGCTGAGGCCAGGTAGTCAAAGCTTCCACTTTACTGGGGTCAGTCTCTATGCCTTCAGTGGATACTATGTGCCCCACATATTTCACGGATGTCTGAAAGAATTGACACTTATCTATAGACAATTTGAGACCAAAATCTTCCAGTCGATCCAGGATTTTGAACAACCTGCTTTCATGTTCCTCCAAGGAGCTGCCAAATACTATGACATAATCCAGGTAGACTAAACACTCGAGTAAGTTCATATCCCCCACAGCACACTCCATCAAGCGCTGGAAGGTAGCAGGGGCACCTGAAATCCCTTGGGGCATCCACATAAACTCGTAGAAGCCTAAGGGGCAAATGAAAGCAGTCTTCTCTCGATCTTCCGGAGCCATCGGGATCTGGTAGTACCCACTGCAAAGGTTTAACACTGAGAACCATTTACTACCATTTAGGCAGTCCAAGGCATCTTGAATGTGTGTCATGGTATACTGATCTGGTATGGTTTGCCTGTTTAAAGTGCGGTGATCCACACACATCCGAACAATTCCATTCTTTTTCCTCACTACTACAATAGGAGAAGAATAGGGGCTTCTAGACTCTTGTATCACCCCAGCTGCAAGCATCTCCTGCAGGTGTCGTCTCACATCATCTATATCAGCAGGAGACAGGCGTTGAGATCGCTCACGGAAAGGTCGCTCATCTTGTAGCCGAATGTGGTGCTCAGCTCCTTGCACACATCCTACATCCCACTCCTTCAAGTAAAACACCTGCTCCTTCTGATCGAGCCTTTCACTAATCCTTTTTTCCATTCTGCTGGCAGTGGGGAGTTACTGAAATCAAACAAGTTGGGGGTCACTTGGTCACTCCTCCTGGAAGTCTTGTTGCTGGGCAGAACAGCAGTATCTGCACAGTGCACCGTAGCCAGAATGCAACCTCACTTTACTCGAATCTCTCGATCAGATACATTGTGCACTTGAACCATTACTCTTCTGGCAAAAGCATGGGCTCTAGCAGGCAAAATGCTGGGTTTAACCAGCAACCCCTCTGGCAATTTTCCATCACCTGGTGCACCCAGCATCAATATTATATTCTTAACATCCTTCTTAATCCAAACCTCTCCTTGGAGAACACATTGGGCATTCAGGGCTAGCAGCAAAGACTCTGGATCCTTCTTTCAGACAATACCCACCGGGCCTTCGGGTTCCTCCTGGCTGGCCTTTCTCTGGGTCTCATAGGCCTTCTGAATCAAGGCTGGAATTCTGAGAGCTCGCCCAGCCCTGGACCTCTGTGTTTTGGAGCACAGCTGCGCTAAATGACCAAACATGTGAGCACTGGTTCCGACGATCAACAAGGGCACACCATCATACAGTCCAGTGGGGGGACACACTAATGCCAAGGTCTCCACTTGCCCGGCCACCCCAGCCACAGAAGTAGGAAAAGATAACCAGATCTGGATATACCCAGAGTAGGGGTAGGCTTAATCGCTCAGTCCCCAAACATGGAGTCCATCTAACAGCTGCAGGGGCACTTCAGGCAAATGCTTCTGATACCAGTCCCGAAACATAATGGTCACTTGAGAACCACTGTCCAACACAGCCTGGGTGGGTACTCCATTCACTCTCACTGTGGTTTCCATCGAGGGACCCACCACAGCAGACCATTCAGGGGGCATGGTTTTGGAGGTTACTTGGGCATTGGCCCGGGTGACAAAACTCTTCCGAGGAGGCCCCCCTTGGGGTCAGGTATAGGCCTTGCGATGCCAGGCTACTAGCCTGCTATTGACCCTCCTCAAGTTCTCTGGTAACCTGCACTCAGTCTGAAAGTGTCCATCCTCCCCACAATGGTAGCAGAACTTAGTATCTCGGGGGTCTTTGTTGGGCGGGGGATATCTTGCCTGCCTGGAGGCGTCTGGGGTTCTGGAAGGCTCCTCTTGACTAGGTCGTTTGTTTCTGGCTAACTCAGACTCTCTAAATTTGGAGGGGTGGGCAGCAGCTTGTTTCAAATCTCTCACCATTTCCCGTAAGTCTCTAATCTCGGTCTTCAACTCACTCTCCACCCGGGGGTCAGAGGAAATAGCATGCGCCCCCACTCCACCCTGGGCCTCTGGGGGCACAGGAAAGACATCAGGTCCCTTGTTCAATCCCCTCGAGAGGTGGGTCTCATCGGATTCACTGGGCTCAGGGGTCTGGCATATATTCACGACCCCCACATAGGGTTCCCACCCCACTTCATCAGTCTCAGCTTCTCAAATCTCTCTCATCAATTGGCAGTATTCGGGAGGGGCAGCCCGTCAGTCATGTAGTCTGAGCTTCAACAATATCACACTGGAAAACCTGGCAGATTTCAAGATATGATCTAGGCAGACCTGATTTTTAAGCAGGGGCAGTTATCCTCCCTTTTCGATAAGCTTTTTGCAATGCCGTTTCCACTCTGGTAACAAAGGCTGACCGTTTCTCATTCCTCCACTGTTTAGCTGACTTGAAGTTCTACAACAAGTCTTCCCCAGTTTCTGTATTCCCAAACACCCCCTCCAAGGCAGAAAGGTACTCTATTGCAGTGGCTTCGGGGCTAGTAGCCCGCAAGAAATGGATGGCTTCCAAAGCTGGGCCCCTCAGGCTCTCCATCAGTCTCTTTCATTTCTCCCCCTCAGAGCACTGCCACTCTTGGATTAAAGGGGTAGCATAGTCCATCCAAGTCTCCAAATCATCTTCTCCCGAGGGCACAGGCACAATACCAGAAAAAAGTTTAAATCTTCGATAGGAGTCTAACTGTATGGGGGGAGCAACTATAGGTGGTGAAGCCAAGAAGGAACTCTTGGAGGACCCGGGAGATGTACCCAGGGACGACTGGGGAGTGGGATTACTGGAAAGGTCTAGCACCTGTAGTAATTCCTGAGTGGTCCTCCCTTCTGCAGCTAACAGTTTAAGTAATTTATCTTTGAAGCTATTAGTCTTGGGGAACCCCCCCTGGGGTGACTGAACCACTCCGGACATGAATGACCCTCCACCCCTTTGGAGCACCTTCCAGGTAAATCATGGGGGGCACCCTCTCTGGGTCTATAATTATACTGCATAAAAGCAGCACCTGTAAGGTCTGGTCGAGTAGGTCGGCTATTCGCCCCTTCACCTCTACCTTGCCTAAACATTTAACATGCTCAACTGCAGAAACGAGGTCAGCGTTCTTTATCCCCAGAGGTACATCCAGTAGTAACACAATTTTCTGGGAATCCAACTCTTCAGCTTCATCCCCTCATCAGTTTATGCACCATCATCTTAACAGGGTCCAACTTAATTTTAGTCATGATATCCCCCTCCAGTTTTTCCTTTGGCTTGGCCATGTTGGGGTAGTTCGTCTATTCGGCCACTAGGGGACATTATTCCCAGTGGTGCCTCCAAAATGTAACCCCCAGGGGGCGCTATCCCAAGGGCTACTACCTCTGCCTGCTTCGCTGCTAGCAGGTTGAGGGGCCTGGATCCAATGGCGGGTGCCTCCACCCAGAGGTCGGGGTTGGAACAGTCAAACTTGACTTGGTCACAGCCCTCTGGGTCACTGCAACCCCCCTTTCCTTCCGCTAGTGGCCCACGAACACTTCTCACCCAATGGTTATGACTTACACTTACCCCCAAAGTGGAATGACCAACTTGGTGCTGAGGACCCCCTGTAAAATAAGATACAGTGCCCCAATAACCCATGCACAAGAGGGGAGCATAAATATACAGTTCAGACAGTGTACCATGCAAACAACAAATCTGATCTATTGAAGGGGAGGTAACAAGGGTGGGGGAAATCAGGTTGATTAGCTTAACACTCTACTATATCAGGGCAGTGTGCACAGGCCAGACCTATAAGTCACTGTCTCTGGGTACCCAGGCAATAAGAGGGTAGCCTATTTGGTGCAGCTGGTTGGGGCCCTGATGGAGAAAGCAAGTATTCAAGACCCAAATTGGTTAATAAGAGCCAGTAGGCTCAGTTCATGCAGCCCGTGGAGCGACCAGACAGATCTTGCTCTTGTTATAAACATCTAACAGGGAGCTACCCTGATTTAGTACTCACGACTCCTGCAGAAAGATCCCTCTCACACCATTTGCAGGACATAGCCTGTGATCCAAACACTTCTCCACACATTTAGATGTATAACAGAGGGGTACCATACCAGGCAGCTGCTTTAGGCTCCTGATGACTTTCACTGCACAAACCGAGTGACGTAACACAGCTTCACTTGTCCTGACAGACCGAGCGCGATTGAAGCCAATTCTCCAGTCCTCTACAGGGTGAGCCTGGTAGGTAGCTGTAATCGTACAGCCTCCTCTGTCTGCACTCCTCCACGGATCTTGTCCGCTCCTTACGGCAATTCTGCCGCCCGACTTCTTGGCCTGCTCACGCGCTTCCCATGCGAAAACTTGCACAGCGCAGGAGCCAGAGCTCCTTCTACCTTCACGATCACCAACAACTCTGCCCTTTGGCAGTTTGGGCAGGGAATATCGTTCGGATGCCACCCGATCCCATTGGAGGGCTGCATATGCCAGTCACTCAATACTGCCCTCATTGGTGCAAAAAGGTGCCATAGTTCAGAACTTCACTTCCCAGATTTACTGGCTGTATCACCTATAGCCAGCCGGCTCCAAAGAGAGTCCTGATTCTGGTTGGTCGCTCAATACACCATTTTAAGCGCCCTTCCCTTCCGATTGGATCCAAGAGGCAGTTCTGATCCAAAATGGAGGGGCAGAATACACAAAGTCCCAGCTGCAAGGGAAACAGATTAAATAAATATCAATTTTACTGCCACACTACATTTGTTCCAGAAAACAGTTACATCCTTCAATAATGCTCCCTCTGCTTGCTTAGCAATGGCAGAAATGGAGCAATTCAAACCGCAGCTCGAGTGGGAGTCGAGCAGTAAACCCACAGCCCACCCCTCCGCAAACTATCAAAGCCTCTAAAAGCACTCACAGTGCCCACACTTAAACGGCACTATGCCGAATGCCAGTTGGGCAGGGAGCCTTAGGCAAGCTCCGGGAAGGCTTTTAGGAACCCCCATTTGTAGGGGGGGTTACACGTTATTGTTGGGAATTTGATTTTCGGTAAAATAAACTAGATGGGCAACCGCATTTCTGGGAATCGGTGCCGGGTAAAAATTTGCCGGGCATACACGAGTCGGGCAATCGTACTAGACTCCAGAAAACAACCCTAAACTTATTAAAGTGGAGGAACATAGAACAAGGGGAGACCTGCTACAACTATATAGCATCTTAAAGGATGATGAGTTAAGGAGAGAAAGGGGTATAGAGTACTGAGTGAATATGAATGATTTAAGATCCCATAACATGCAAATCAAAATTGATAGGCTTTTCTGTTGGCTTTTTTAAAAATCTTATTTCAGTGTAAGGGCAAGTACAATGTGGAACGTGCTCCCCACCAAGGTGGTGGAGGCAGTAACATTAGAACAGTTCAAAATAAAATTAGATTCATACATACTGGACAAACAGAATAACAAGTTGACTTAAATGGTGGAGGAGTCGGTCTCGATGGGCACCAGCCTTCTACTGTCTAAGACCCAGTATTGCAACTATTGTAGGATTGCCCACTGTTTAACTAACTGATCCTAACTAATATGTACAAATAGTAGGGTACTGACTCAGTACTCACCACCTCTAAGTCTGTGGCCAGCCCATTCCATCTGGAAGTCTCCCTCAGGATTGGGCAGCTGCAGGCTGAGCCAAAGGAGTGTAAGTACCTGTGTAATTCCTGATGGTGAACAGTGTAGCCCATGAAGATCCTTGGTGTCCTGTTCACCCCAAGATGGGACTTTGTGTCATCTGCCTTGAAGTCAGGCAGTCACTCAAAGCTTCTGATGCTTAAACCATCTGGTAGGACGTCCTGATAGCAGCATAGAAGAGCACTGGCTGACCACTCTCCCAGGTCTGGAGCTAAATCAAAGCAACCTCTACTCCTGTACACCAAAGCCCTGCAAAGGCACTTTGGTTCTTTTCAAATTCTGAACCAAAATCCCTGTGCAGGGATTTATAAAAGGTGTTTTCATACAGGAGGCTAAGTGCAGATTTACACAGCACACTTTCTGTCTCATCCTCTCCCCAAGGCTGATTTGATCCAGTCACACATGTTCCACAATCTGCACAGATCTGGGGATCAATTTTGGTGGGCTGACGCATCATATATATTCTATTGTGTTTATAAATCCTGTCCTCTCAGTGGCTGTCAGTTTTGCTGGGAAAGCATGCGCTGAAACGTCACTGTAACCTGATCCAGCTTGCTGCTCTGCAAAGCAGAGCTTAGGATTCGCTGGTTCTCTTGGGTTGGCTATGTTGTCCTGTGACCTTTACCCAGCATTCCTGGGGCCAGAGGCAGACTAAATATAGCAGCCCTCATGCAGTTGTTGTTTATTTAATTTGTCATAACAGTTTTTGATGTTGCTTACACGGATGTGCAAGAAACATAGTGCCACCATCCGAGTTTTCGGAGGTGTGGCACCTGTCTTCCAATTCAGTTACTGTGTTTGCAGGCGCTGCCCCAGTTCCCTAATCACTGCTGCAGCTGTCTATGACAGCAGTTGAAAATGCAGCGGTTGTACAGTTGAAAGGGAGAGCTCCGCTTCAGTGAGCAGAGCTCCTCCCCTCCACACACACACACACACACACACACACACACATGCACGCATACTGCTTGCTCATCCGCCTTCCCCTCCCCTAGCGTACACTGTGGCCAATGGGGTGTCAATCCCTGTCAGCGCCACACCTCCAAAGCTTCCAGGTGCCACGCTGGGAGCCCACCCCAACAAGGCAAAATTTGTTATGGGCCGACTGGGTGCCCAATCCCCATCGGCTCCACACCCTCTCAAATTATCCGGTGCCACGCTAGAGCCCACCCCAGTGTGGCAAAATGCATTATGGTAAAGCGGGTGCCCAACCCCTGTCGGCTCCAGTTCCCCCCAACAGCCTTCCAGCGCTGCCGCTGAGAGCCCACCCCAGCGTGGCAAACATCCCTCGTCGTCTTATTAAAAAAAATAAACCTGTAAATACAAAACTGTCCTCGGCACTTCTCCCTGCCCGTTCCCCACAACCCGCACACACACCACTGTACCCTGCCTCCCCACCCCCATCTCATGCCTCGGACCTCAGCATAGCGGTCTTTGGTGGACCGGGAACACGTCTGCACTCTTCAAAGACGACAGCAAACTGAGGAAATGCTGGTAAGCTTTATAATGGGATAGATAGGGTTTTTTCAACTTTGCTGCCTATCTCAGGTATTTTTGGGAATTTTGGCACCAAATTTTCAACATGGGGTTTTTGGGACCCCGCCTCATGAATTCTATCACTGTCATGGCGTTAATCCAGCCAGAAGGGTGATTCTGTGGTTACTACATGAAATCAGCTTTCAGGACCGATTAACGAAACGACAGTGCCAGTGTTCATAAGATGGGCTCTCAAAAACCCTATGTTGCAAATTTGGTGAAAAAATTCCCAAAAATGACTGGTTTATGAACATGACTTGCGCAGTTCCTAGGCACGCTCGTAAGTTCGCAGATTTTTAATATTTGTACTCTGGATTTTCAACATTGCCATTTTACCACACCTCCTTATGAGCAGTACAGCTGTCATCTTTCACATCTCGCCCAAAATGTGTTTCTGCCCATGTAGCGCACAATGGCGCAATCGGTGTGCAAAATAAATATAGGGGACTCATTAAGAAAATCACAGTGACACTGTTCGTGAGCAGAGGTCTTAAAATGGCTGTGTTGAAAATTTGGTGAAAAAAATCCCAAAAATGACTTTTAGGAGTGCACGTTGCGCAGTTCTTATGCACGCTCGCAAGTTTGCGAATTTTCAATATTTTCACTCCAGATTTTCAACATTGCCATTTTACCATACCTCCTTATGAGTAGTACAGCTGTCATTTTTCACATCTCGCCCAAAATGTGTTTCCGCACATGCAGCGCACAATGGCACAGTCGGTGTGTAAAATCAATGTTCGGGACAGATTAAAAAAATCACAGTCACACTGTTCATGAGCAGAAGTATAAAAATGGCTATGTTAAAAATTTGGTGAAAAAATTCCCAAAAATGACTGTTTTACGAGCATTTGTTGCGCTGATCCTACGCATGCTCGTGAGTTCGCGAATTTTCAATATTTTCAATCCTGATTTCCAACATTGTCATTTTACCACACCTCCTTATGAGCAGTACAGCTGTCATTTTTCACATCTCGCCCAAAACATGTTTCTGCCCATGTAGCGCACAATGGTGCAGTCGGTGTACGCATTCAATATATGGGACACATTAAGAAAATCACAGTGACACTGTTCGTGAACAGAGGTCTTAAAATGACTATTTTGAAAATTTGGTGAAAAAATGACTAAAAATGATTGTTTTACAAGCGTGCGTTGCGCAGTTCCTACGCACGCTTGTAAGTTCACAAATTTTTAATATTTGCACTCCAGATTTTCAACATTGCCATTTTACCACACCTCCTTATGAGCAGTACAGCTGCCATTTTTCACGTCGCCCAAAATGTGTTTCTGTGCATGTAGTGCACAATGGCGCATTCTGTGTGCGCGATCAATGTTTGGGACAGATTAAGAAAATCACAATGACACTGTTCATAAGCAGAGGTCTTAAAATGGCTATGTTGAAAATTTTGTGATAAAATTCCCTTCAGGTGTTCTGCAGTGCTACTAATGAAGACATTGAACAGGACTGGCCCCAGGACCGATGACTGCAGCACCCCACTGGTCACCCCCTCTCCCTAGATTGCACACCATTTACCACCACTGTCTGCCTCCTGTCTGTTAGCCAGTTTCTAACCCAGTTTACCAACCATTTCCCCCATGTCCAGCCTACCCAGCTAGTTTATTAGCCTCCTATATGGGATGGTGTCAAAGGCTTTGTTGAAATCAAGGTAAGCGTTGTCCACTGCCCCACCCTGATTCACTTCCTTTGTCACCCAGTCAAAGAAATCAACCAGAATTGTCTGACATGATGTCCCCACTGTGAATCCATGTTGTCTATGGTCCTGGGCTCCGATGGCTTCTAGATGCCCCACTATCCTTTCTTTAAGCAATGTCTCCATGGTTTTCCCCACTACTGAGGTGAGGCTGAGCGGCCTATTGTTCCCTGCCTCCTCCCTGCTACCAGACTTGTGTAGAGGGACCACATGTGCTCTCCTCCAATTCACTCATGTTGAATGACTCTGAACATGGCTGCCAGAGGTACTGCTATCTTCCTTCACAGTTCTCTTACTATCCTTGGGTGTATGCCATCTGGTTCCATTGCTTTGTCCCCTTCAATTTAGTGAGCTCCTGCAAGACTCTTTTGCCTTTGAATGGACTATTGTCCACCTCTTCACCCCCTTGGCAACTGCTGAACTGCTGTGGCCCTTGCCCCTCCCACTCTTCTCTGAATACTGAACGGAAAAACACAGTGGATGTCTTGGGAGGACGGCATGGAACTATCACTTGCAAATACCTAAACAGCACATACAAGCAAGCAACATTCAGCCTTGACAAATGCTTGTTGTCCCTGGTGTGGCTTCTGGCCATCTGGATCGGTACCTCCTGGTCCCTGCTGCTGCTGTCTTGTGGGACCATGGAGTGTGTTTGTAGCACAGAAATGCTGTTGGATGCTTTTGAAGCTGGTGTTCCATTGAGGGAGTGGTTGTTTCTATGTGGCAGTGTAGTGGCTTTGAGAGCCACTAGTGGAAATGGCATTGGCTCCCCTGTGTGATCGCAAACCACCGATTGCAGCCCAAAGGATCAGTGAGGTATCCTGTGTGATTGTGGCCACTGATGAAGATGAGTGGTTTTGGTCTTGGTGCTTGATCCTGGGCCCCACTGCTAGAGTCTATGGGGGCCTGGAGATTGAAGAGTGTATGCAACCCAATGGCCATTGTTCGGACGGCACTTCCTAAGTTTAAGAAAGGAGCTAGCAGTGCTTCAGTGTTGCCCTTGGTTCCACAGCAGTATTCTGGGAGGATACCAAAGGTAAAAAGCGCTCACAGGAAGAGAAGTAACAGAAGTGACTCCAGGTGAAAGGTATGCCCTTTTTGGGGGTGTTTAATCACTGCAACAACAAATACAGAGCTGTATGTATGGTGTTACTGATGGCATATGTAGCTGCTTACTGCTGACAGAGTAGAATGTGCTTTCATGGCTTTTCACAGCTGCACCTTGTATCACTGTCCACGGGGCTGATTTGTGGTACTGTACTTATGTTTGTATTTGTGACGCTGATTTTCGTATTTGTTTGCACATTCCTGTTTGTTGTAACCCTTGCACCTGAAGACTAGTGCAGCCAGGTAGATGCTAGTGTATGGCTGCTACCATTACGGCTTATGACAGATGGCCCTGGGGTCATAGGTTTCCTTAGTCTTGAAATGGTAAATCCAACACAGTGATGCCTCCTCCCAAAGGGATCCTTCAAGTACCAGGCCACTGCCCACCAGAAAACTAAAAATATGATAAACCACCCCTACCCGATAAAATACAGTAAGCAGAAACTCCCTAAACAATATTCCATACACTATAAACACAAGGATGCAAGGTAGTGATACACATGCATTGTACATGAAGAAAACATATTTATTGAAGGGGCAGAAACACAAGAACAGGTATGTAGAAGGGAAATAAGGCAGGTAATGCAAATAATAATAAATAAATCACAAGTTTGAATCCACACCCTCTGATTGCAATAATTCCCAGCACAGTCTTCGCTACAGTCCCCAACAACCGTTTCTCTCCGGTGACCAGATACTCAAAGTCCCTTTGTGAGCTCCCACA